>OY992879.1:11011229-11303729 GCA_963921405.1 Cepaea hortensis | reverse complement strand
TAGACAGACAGACAGACAGACAGACAGACAGACACGGAAGAACGGACGGACGGATGGATGGATAGATGGATGGTTTGTTAGAGCGGTTGGGTGGATGGATTAACTGATCGATCGATTAATCGATCAATAGACAGACAAATAGACAGACGGACAGACAGATGGATGGGAGGATGGATGGATAGATAGATCAATGGATGAATGCATCGGTAGAGAGACAGATAGACAGACAGACGGATAGACGGGCGGACAGACTGATGGACGGACGGAAGGATGGATGGACGGACGGACGGACTGGCGGACGAACAGACAGATGGATGAATAAATGGGTGGATCCATGGTTGCACATAACCTAGAGCCTTCATTTGGGCATTGTGACCCTGTAGGCAAGATGTGATATCTCTCACAATCTACATGACCTCAAGATGCACGCAATCTAATAAACATAGGCAGCATGAGTTTGATGGGACGGTTAACTACCTGACAGGAGACTGTCAATATCAGTTTAAATAGCTGACATGACACTGACATCATTAGTGTAAATAGCTGACATGACACTGACAGCATTAGTGTAAATATATGATATGACACTCTCAACATCAGCCATCTAGTACTGATTGATTTAAACTATGGTGCAAACACATAAACCAAAACTTTCTCATGGTACGGAACGAAGTCCTTCTATTATTAATTATATAATATTGGCATGTCTCGAGTGGTGTGAAACCGGTCACGTGATTGACAGAGAAAATGGGTTTCATGGTGTTTAGCACACAAAATAATCGCTTGTTAAAGGTGGCAGAGGCGATTGACCTGCATAGGCCTGTTTTGTGCAAACAGAAATACACGATAGTTAGTTTAAAATTAATTAATGTTTCAAATTGTGTATATTTCAGCTTGATGGACGTATCTAATTACTTTAGTTTGTATGTGTGATTTCGGCAGTATGTACCTGACGAGATTCAGCGAAATATACCAGGAAATAAATCGCACAGTGTATAGTTTGTGTCATATTTATTCAAATTATTAAACAGATGTAGAAAAGAGCCACGATTTGCCCGGTTTTTTTCTGATATAACATTGTGCGTGCGTCCACAGGTGAGGCCGAGCAGCTGATGCGGATGTGCTATTATCGGGCAGATTCCAGGAAGAGAACGACTGCAGCACAGTTTGGCGTTGAGCATATTGACTTCTCGCTGTGCACCCACTACATTTACGCCTATGGGAAAATCGATGCGTCTAATAAGATAATACAAGCAATGGATCCGTTAGAGGAGGAAGGAGCAAAAGGACACTACAAGTAGGACTTATCATCATCGTGTTTTTATTTCTTCTTCGCTCACTGGCTTTGAATTCAAGCGTTGTCCACACACACTCGTGTAGCACTGGACTGAATTTTACGGGTTCTTTAGCTTTCCCTATTGCTAGTGTCCCTCGACATCAGCTCAATCGACTCCGATTTTAGTTATTTGTAATTTACATCCCCAAGTCAAGAACAAGATGTCAAGTGTCCGGTGTTGCGGTTGAGCCTCTTACTTCGGCATCAGCACACTGAATGTATAGGGACGCGAGTTCTTATCCTTTCAGCCATGCTGGCCTCCATCATCATGTGTCATGACGATACGCGTGGGAGGTAACGGCAAGCCATCTCACGTGATAATCAGAGTCTTGCATCAGGCCTGAGTCCTGTCCCGACTATGGCATGTAGCCAGGCCCTTCAGATGTTTATCCCTCTGTCTTCTCCTTGCTCCTTTGTCTTCAGTAATGCTGACTGTCACTAAGTGCCCCAAAAGAATTCGTGACTCACTGCACATAATTTATCCAGTCAATTTACGGTGTTAATGTGTTTCTTATATGACTTGCTCATTGGTTTGTTTATGTGTCCGTCGATGGTATTCTCTGCAGCTTCCTCAGAAACTACATGCTCTCTGTCATTAGACGTTTCTCAGTGTGCTTGATCAGTGTCCATGTTTCACATGCCTAAAGCAGTATTGACTGTACAGAACTTCAACACTCTTTTTCTCATTGCAATTGACAGAGTGTTGTTGGTCAATATGTTGTCCAACTTCTAAAACGCTACCTCTGCCATAGAGATTTGGTTCTAATCTCTATAAGACACCTTCCGTTAGGGCACAGTCTTAACTGACTCAGTGCAAAAGGAATATATGTTTGACCAAACCATGGTGAAAAATCAAATAGATGCTTATTATGGGAGTTTCCTTTCGTCCAGGTAAATTATAAACTCTTATGTGGACACGATCTAACCGGATGACAGGAACTGTCTATAACCTTTGAGATGAGATGCTTGAGAGGATCTGCCAACTTAACTATCTGAGACCGAGTAAGACATAATGTTATCAGACTGACCGATAGATCAACACCTTGTGTTGCATATACTGAAAGACAGAAGATCAATGGTTCGGCTATCTCGTTACAATGTAACCCCACCAACTACCAGCACTGGTGCTATATCAAAGATCTGATACGAGAGCAACAGGATGCCCGAGATGAACTTGGATTGACGACATCAAAGACATTGTACAAACATACGGAATGACACTATCCAGTGCCACTCATCGGGCGCTGGAGTGAGAATTATTCCTCCCTGCGACGCTTGACGACAAAAATGGAAGAAGATGATGATGATGCTGATGACGATGATGATAGAGAATGTTAGTAGAAGAGAAAGAAAAATTACAACAAATGACATGAGATTACTGAGAAGAATACTCAATGTATCAAGATGAGAGAAAATCAGAAATGAAGAAACCATAACTAAACTACGTGTTATAGCAGCGCTAGATTTCATTAGAAAACAGGAAGTGAAATGGTTCGGCCATATAACTAAGTTACCAACTAACTGAAGAACCTCAACAAGAATGATGTACAGACTAAATGGAAGCAGAAGAAGAGGTCGACCATGCACCTGGGAAATAGCAGAGTCCAAGGCAATCTCGGTATATGAAACAGATACACGGGCATTCTCTCGCTATTTATGCTTGACCTCGAATCCGCAAAGCACAGGAGGGACAAGATGAGATGATTCAGGCAATAACATCAAGGCGTGTGGTTTAGAGGATAGTAAACGCAGTTTCATAATTACCCTACATATCGTTGATTTCGATGATATAAGGCGATAGTCGCTCAGTTAGCCATGGCAAGCTGATGAACGTAGAATTGCCTTGATTCAGAAATATATAATACATTCTGAGGTTAATTGTGACGACATGTAAAGGTTAGGCAGTTAACTTCCTCTGTGCGATAGGTTTAAAGCTAATACATAATATTTATAATGTGTGGATATATATATATACAGTCGGTTCACCGACAGTGTATAGTAATTATAATGTGCTTGGCATCTATAGTCGGTTCACCGATATTGTATAGTATTTATAATCTATATATCTCTACAGTCGGTTGAACGACATTGTGTAGTGATTATAATGTGCTTGGCTTCCTTAGTCGGTCCAACAACAGTGTGTATTATTTATAATGTAGTTATCTCTCTGACTCAGAAAGCATGCTGAGTAGGGTGAGGACTGCCAAGCTTCGTGCAGAGTGGCTTTCTTCGCTTCGGAAGTCACGGGTAGCAGGCATCGTCTGGTTCTTTTCTCGGGGTATGCTGGTGTGCTGGGGAATGAACAGGCGAAAGATTGGCTGGCTCTGCAAAACTTGGTGGAGTATTGAAGCATGATACGGCAGACGTGGTTGCGGCCTTGTGGGAGCACGTGTACACCACGGAGGAGCAAATGGATCACCATGGTCTGGCAAGAATGCGACAGCGTGGAGTGACAAGGGGATCTGGCCGATACTCGACGCTTAGAGGAAAGGCGAGACGCACATATAGTCAGATTTCTACAGGTACTATTGGGGTTGGAACTCTTCGCTGGCTTCTGAGGATCGGGACAGAGCGCTTATGGGAATGCCCCGAATGATGTGATGTCGGCTCCTAAATCAATCAATCAATCAATCAATCAATCAATCAATCAATCAATCAATTATCTCTGCCGTTGGTTCAACGACAATGTATGTAATTATAATGTATTATCTCTATAGTCGGTCTAACGACAATGTATAGTAATTCTAATGTGCTTCGCTTCTATAGTAGGTCCAAAGCTAATATACAGTATATATAATGCGCTTCATCTTTATAGTCGGTTCAACGACTATTTATAGTAATGATACTGTGTTTATTCCTACAGTCGGTTCAACCATGCAAAACAAAGATACCGTGGAATGAAAACATTGCTGTCAGTGGGCGGACCATCACAGCAAGCTCACCAGGCCTTCACATCAATGGATGGATCGGACTTGCTAGTGTTCGCCAGATCAGCAGCCATTTTCCTGAGAAACCGAGGCTTTGATGGCCTGGATATTGACTGGCCCCTTCCAGAAAATTATCACGACCGTGACAAACTGCCCAGGATTCTACAGGTAGCTGCACACTGGAATGTTGTTGCATTCACAGGTTCATTCCTTTGTTTGCTTGTTGTTTTTTGTTTTTTTTTTCGCTCGTTCGCTTTGAACCCAAGCTTAGTCCACACATGTGCTACTACTCCTAGTGCACCGGACTGATTGTGCGTGTAGTAGATTAGCTTTCCCTATTACCAGTCTCCCTCGTCATCAGGCAAATCACTCTGACCTCTGAAGTACTTGTAGTTTACGCCCTCAAGGCAAAGACGAGCAGTCAACATTTCAGTTAAACTGACCGGTGTAAGGGTTGAACCTGCTACCTCGGCATCAGCACACCGGAAGTTTAATTACGAGGGTTCTCACGCATTCTGCACTTCTGACCTATAGGAGAATTAAGTTAATCTTGAGAAATCCTTCCTGTGCAATAGCGATTCTTGTTCTATTCTCAACATGACACACTCCATTAGATGTTATGATTGTTCCAAAATAGTTGATGACTCCGAGATAGTTGTACCTATTTATTTGTTTAATAATATTCTTCCCATTTATTTGGATGCTACATTTTTGGACAAGTTATTAGAAGAAATAAATTAGAGAACTTGGCGATAACTGGCAAGACTGACGGTAAAAGAACTACGGTAAGGTTGGTTGTTGTAGTGGCGTTGTGATAACGGGTTCAGTTCTACATCATGGCGGACGTTTAAACTGACCTGGGTTGCCATGTGTACCCAGGCTAACATAAGTACCACGAGGTTTCGTGGGAAGTCAAGGCGGCCGGGGCAAAATGGTCCATATGACCCGCCGAGTGCCACTTGGTCTATAGAAATATGGGTTTAGCACCATATGCCGACCGAGCCTTTAGACGAGTAGAAGCGACGGTTTTTATTGCCCATTTCTGTCAAGTAACTTTGACATCATCATCATCATCACCACCACCATCATCATCATCATCATCATCATCATCATCATCATCATCATCATCATCATCATCATCATCATCATCATTATCATCATCATAAAGTGCCCTGCCACCTGGCCTAAGCGTTCATGGCTCTCCACAGATCTCGGTCTTTGTTGTTTTGGATCAACTCTGCTAATGATATTCCTCCATGCCACTGTCTCACTCCATCCAGCATCATTATCATGGTCTGCCTCTACCTCTCTTCCCCTCGATCTTTCCAGATGTCATGATGTCCACGATGAACTGGGACATGTCAATGTAAAAACACGTTTATAATCTTCATATGATTACGATGAAGAATCTACACCACTGCTCTCAGAACACATCTGTAAGCTCTCAGTCTCTACGTGGCATGTTCTAAGAGTGGAATCACAATGTGATGACTTGCCCATAACCCTGTCTGACGGTCTCCCTACGTGGCATGTTCTAAGAGTGGAATCACAATGTGATGACTCGCCCATAACAGTATCTGACGGTTTCCCTACAGGTGCTGAGGAAGGAGTTCGATGACGACACACCACGATTGCTGCTCACCGTGGCCGCCTCAGGCCTCCAGACTGATATCGATCGAGGCTTCGATGCCTCATTGTTACAGAGGTAGGAAGTCTGTTACTGTAAGTATCTTTATTCTCAACGTTACAGATGCAGGAGTTATGTCGCTGCAAACATCTGTTCGGGAGTGGCGATTATGTCTCTTCATAATATATTTTTTCCCAGCATATCCTTTACAGGACATCGTAAATAATTTGTACCTTTTGCAAATGACACGAGTTATTAGCACGTGTGGTGCAAAAGTAGGGGAGTCCTGAAATACCTGTCGCAAGCAAGTCGCTGACAGGCAGGACCCCATTTGGTGTCAGAAGTCCCTGAACCAACGTCAACATCACCATTTGGCATTATTTTTGTGTTAAAAATATCTAAAATTAACGTGAATGATTTTGTGTTAAAAACATGAATGAATTAACATACAATGTCAGAAATAATTTTGTTTTCTGAATGAACGTTAGTGATTAACACCATTACTTTTTTTTTTTTCTTTTAGCATATCCTTTACAGGACTTAGCTGTCAACACCAGCATCTTTCAGCTGTATGTTGATCTCTTGGCAAGATTACGCTCAGTAGTTTGCCATTGCTTTCTGAGCGGCCGGCTCAGTATCCCGCAAGTCACGAGCGGGGGTCGAACCGCCTCAGTTCTCGCTCCGCTACGAGACTCTGCGTGATAAACGGGATTACAGAGAGAAAGTGTTGTAACCCCACAGCCAGAGAGACCGGCCACACCATTACTACGTGATAGTTATTATGTTACCATTTGTGGAGCTTGAACCACAATGAAGAAATATTAATTTACAAGTTGTGTTATTCTACGGAAATTAGTAAGAAATGTGTTTGAATTTGTGGTAATGAAACTGTATACAAATATGAATGTAAATTGTCAAGCAAACCATCATGTACATTTCATTTTCTGTGATACAGCCATTAATGTCACCATTAATGTCACCATTGCGTTCACTCGCAAAACAGAATTATTTCTGACATTGTATGGTAAATAATTCATGTTTTTAACACAGAAATAATGCCAAATGGTGCTTGTTGACGTTGGTTCAGGGACTTCTGACACCAAATGGGGTCCTGCCTGTCAGCGACTTGCTTGCGACAGGTATTTCAGGACTCCTCTACTTTTGCACCACACGAAATAATAACTCGTGTCATTTTCAAAAGGTACATTTTATTTAGAGCTGATTACAAACAAGCTCTGCGAGCGGAATACTTCATTGACAATAAACATCATGGTACGTTACACAGATGCAATGAAGAGATGATAATGATACTATTAATCACTGAATGGAATCTAAAGCCTAACAATCACTATTGTCTATAAACCTATAGTATTCATAAGGAACACGTCTACTCTCCAGTCGTCTCAGTCGCAGTCTGAGCTACGCTTCTCGTTGCGTGTTCAAACACGGACGTTGGATCCTCCGTGCGCTGACGAGTCTTGCGTGCGTGGTTCCCAGCACGCTGGTCAGTTATCTCGAGTAACCTGTACTCCATGGTTACTCGGTGAGGCTAGTTTCCTAGTGTTTTGAGGAAACCCTCGCTCACTTGCACTCAATGCTTTCTTGGTTGACACAAGTGTGTCCCGTTGTGAAGATATGTATAGCGCTGGTGTCTCTCCTGTCTGGTGTCCTTTAATAGTCTCTGTCTTAGCTCTATTACTTATATTCTTAACTCTGTAAACTCTATTTATAGATCTTTGACAGCTGTCAACATCAGCATCTTTCAACTGATTGTTGATTTCTTGGTAAGATTACGCTCAGTAGTTTGACATTGCTTTCTGAGCAACCAGCTCAAATACACCGTACGTTACCGACGCGGAGAGAACCGCTACCAATTCTCGCGCAACGTCACGTTGCTTACGAGAGTACACGAGATTACGGAGAAAGTCGTGTAACCTCTAGACCAGAGATCGACCTTTATAATATATCTAGCCTAAATTCAGATATCAGAGAAAGTGACAAAATATGGTATTATATAAAAGGGCCCATTTATATAACACATGCAGAAGATAATCACATATCAAACAAGGGGAACAACTGAATACCAGATTAAAGGAAAGAATCATATATCAGACAAGGAAAACAAATAAATATTAGACTAAGGAAAACAATCAAATTTGGAACAAGGGGAACAAACAAATATGAGACTAGAGGGTACACTAATATATCAGACAAGGGGAACAAATAAATAATAGACTAGGGAACATAATAATATATTAGACGGAAGGAACAAGCAATAGCATACTATGTATACAATCAAAGGGAACAAATAGATATCAACTAGGCGACAAAATCATACATCAGAGAAGAAAATCCAATCCGACATTATACCTAGCAGCGGCCCACTAGTATAATTGTAGGATGCTGCTCTGATAGAGGAACAGCTGGCCGAGTGCTAGACATTCTGAATCACCTTCGGGAAACCCGGGTACGAATCCTGGGTAAGGTGCGGATTTATTTATGTCGGGTGGGGGAAAGGGGGGGGGGGGAACTATAACTTGCAGAGTCTGTGGCGACTACACTAGCCAGGCGGCCCTAATTCCTCAGGCTCAAGACCCCGCTGCCATACACCACAAGGTACTATATTGGCAGTAAATGATCGTTGTCAAGGACAGCTGCTCTGATAATATCCAGAGCGCACCAGGGTTTGACGTCTGCGCGCACCGTCCTCTAAGAGAGTAACATGTTATCCCTGAATTCAGGCCGTCAAAATATAAGGGTCGTTCATTTGAAACCCGTTCCATTGGCTTTATTACAAAAGCATGAAAGAAATATTAACAGGTGTGGAAGAATTAAACAAAGCATTCATTTTAAATGAATTATGCACCATGGGTTGGTCAGAAGAAGACGCCGTTGGCATTCAGGCAAGCATCCCATTGCTTAGGTAGGCAGCAAATGCCGTTCGCAAAAAAAGGATTGCGGTTGTCGCGTTAATAACGTCTGCATTTGTTTGAAATCGTTGCCCCTTGAGAGCTTTTCTTAGAGGTCCGAACAAATGAAAATCTCATGGTGACAAATCAGGACTATAGGCTGAATGTTGCAGAATTTCCCACTTCTTCCTTGTTAATGCTTCCTGCACAATCTTTGCAACTTGCGGACGAGCATTAACGTGCAACAAAATCACACCGCGAGAAAGCATGCTAGGTTGGTTATTCTTGAAGGCTTTTTGCAGATTGCCTAGTGTTTCCAAATAGTGGGTAGAGTTGATGTTGACACTAGGTTCTTTAACGTCGGCCAACAATAGTCCTTCATGGTCAAAAAATGCGCTCAGCATAACCTTACCAGCGGAAACCTGTAACGTGAATATTTTTCGCTTTTGATGATCCAGCATGCTTCCATTACATGTTCTCGCGTTTGCTGCTCGACTCAAAGTGGCGACACCATGATTCATCGCCTGCCACTATGCGGAAAAAAATTGCGTCACCCTCCACTTTGTAACGCAGCAAGTGGTTCAAACACCTTCCCATGCGTTCCTCTTGTTGGTGATCGGTCAACATCCGTGGTACCCACTGTGAAAACACCTTCCGATATTGCAGTTTCTTCCGAACGACCTTTTGAATTGTCCCAATTGACACATCAAATTCTTTCGCTAGCGAATGTATGCTTCGACAACGGTTCATCTGTACTGTTGTATCAATTTTGTCGATGGTTTTTTCTGTTGCAACAATATGCGCTTGACCCGGACGTCGAAGATCTGTCGTGAACTGACGTCCTTTCCGAAACATTCGAGCCTAGTCTGTCAATGTTGTCTTCGACACAGATTTGTTACCATACGCTGTCTGCATTCTTCGATGAATGTCCACTTGTCGACATCCTTCAAATGAAAGAAACTGAATCACCGCTCTTTGAGCTTCTTTGGACGGATTTTGGATCAACCCAGCGATTTTCTCAATGGTCAGAAACAGAACCTATGCATTATGTGACGATAAGCACGTGCTCTTGTATTCATTGGTCAGTACTTATCACATAACTATGACATGATCATGTTCAACGTACGCAATTACGCGCGGTGCGGCACGAACGGATTTCAAATGAACGCTCAGAATATGATAACCCTAACACATCACTATCCATCGCAGTTTTATGCTTCCAGAAGTTAGTCAGTGGTAGATTATCTTCACTGCACATGGAACCATTCAGTCTAAAACATTCCTATTCAGCTATATCAACTTTTCTTCACATCTTGATGCACTTGTTTTTGGGTTTCTTCTAGCTTTCAGCTTGATATTAGGTTTCTGTCATAATCGATTTTGTTTTTCTCAATACTTGTGATCTACACAGTTATACTGCCTTAGCGCAAAAATGTATTTTTCTAAGATTGGTGCTAAATTTAGACAACTTAGACAACTTATAGAAAAATCGATCGTATTCAATGAAACAATCTACATAGCCTTTGTCGACAAAGAAAAGGCATTCGATAGAGTAGATAGAAACAAGCTGTGGGAAATCCTTAATCAAAATGGAGTGAGTACACATCTAACAAACCTATGTAGAAGCTTATACAACAACAGTGAATGCATAGTGAGAGCAGCTGGAGGATACTCAGAACCTTTCACCATAAAATCTGGAGTACGACAAGGTTGTGTCCTATCCCCTCTCTTGTTAATAACATATATATATATATATATATATATATATATATATATATATATATATATATATATATATATATATATATATATATATATATATATATATATATATATATATATATACAACATATGTAAAGAAACCAGCCAAGCAGAGACAGCAAGAATACCGCATGACAAGAACACAGAAGAAGAACCATCTGCAAATCTAACCATTAGAGAACTCCTGTTTGCGGACGACCAAGCACTAATAGCAAAATCAAAAGCTGAATTACAAGACCACATGAATAGGCTTAACGAAATGTGTAGGGAACATAACATGAAAATTAGCACAAGCAAAACAGAGGTAATGACTATAACTAAAGAAGAACAAGCAACAACAATTCACCTAAACGAACATCCCTCGAAACAAGTAAAGAGTTTCAAGTACCTAGGAAGTATAATATCATCAAATGGCAGATCAGAAGACGAGATCGAAAATAGGCGAACCAACTCATTGGACAAATGGCACCAATACTAAAGAACAAACATGTATGAATAACTACTAAGAAAGTACTTTACAACACAATCTTCCTAACAACTCTATGCTACCAATGCCAAACCTGGACAATGACAGACAAAGAGAAAAGAAAAATCACAACAACAGAAATGAGAGTCCTGAGAAGAATACTTAATGTATCAAGAAGAGATAAGAACAGATATGAAGAAATCAGGACTAAAGTGGGGGTTAAAGCAGCACTAAATTTTATTAGAAAGCAGCAAGTCAAATGGTTTGGCCATGCAAGTAGGTTACCAGTCAACAGCATACCACAACAAGCAACGATGTACAGACCAGATGGAAACAGAGGAAGAGGCCGACCACGTGAACGTTGGACGGAGGGAATAGCATACTCCATAGGAATATCCATACATTAAGCCCGTAATCGGGCACGCTCACGATGTTTATACTTCACCTCGACACCGCAAGGTACAAGAGGAACATGATGAGATGAGATGAGATGGTGCTAAATTTAATATCATTTAACTTCCACTAAACTGCCCAGGACTTACGCATTCTTGATTTGATATCTTTATATGTTCCTAGATATATATCTACATTGCTTTCCTAAATAGAAGTACGTTCCACCTCCTGAAGTGATGTTTCAACAGAGCAGATTATATTACCATTTGCGTGATATGATGCCATGTTCTCCGCCTTTCACAAATAACCCTTTAAACGTAATTGTTGTGAACGTTTATTCAATGTATTTAATGTATCGCTCATCTGATTTCTGCTGTGTGAAAATAAGGCCATGTTTTCAACGAAGAGTCAGATGATCGTGTCGATTTCTCAGACAAATTCACCTAAATTCCACTCCAGGCAGTGTTTGCAGTCTTTATAATCCTGTCTATGGTCAGTTTACTTCTCTTTAAAAACCAGTTGACCTCTCCTCAAAACGTGCCAAAAAAAAAAAAAAAAAAAAAAAACACACACATACACAAAAACACCCAAAACTTCATTGTCTAAGTCTAATTTCTGTACTCTGGGATCTGCTGGGGTGGGATGTGAACCAGCACGATTACCATCTTTACCAAGTTTCACAGCTTCACAACCAAATTTCATGCCTGCAGAAGTCAAAGCAGTTATACAGAAATGTCCAAAAACAAATCACCAGGTCCAGATGGAATTACCACAGAAGCTATTCAGGCCTATGGGGAAACAGGAGTTAAATGGCTAACAAATCTTTTTAATATAGCATGGGAAGAAAGAATAGTCCCAGATGATTGGCAACAGGCAATGATAGTACCAATATGGAAAAAGAAAGGCAATATGAGAGAGTGCTAAACCTACAGAGATATATCACTCCTGAGCCATATAAGGAAAATGTATGCAAAACTATTGGAACAAAGACCTAGACCAATAGTTGAACAACAGTTAAGCAAAGCACAATTCGGTTTTCGGAGAGGTAAAAGTTGCACTGATGCATTATTTACACTTGGAGAATATGTGAAAAAAACTATCGATTATAGTGACCAGCAGAATATTCTGTTTATAGATCAGGAAAAGGCTTTCGATAGAGTAGACAGATACAAATTATGGACCATCCTTGAAGACTGTGGGAAACAAGGGCGACTGCTAGAAAACATCATAGCCATGTACCACTCGAGCCAAAGTGCAGTAAGAACATAAGAAGGTATATCAGATATGTTCACAGTCAGTACAGGCGTGAGGCAGGGATGTGCGCTCTCTCCCCTGCTATTCAATATCCAAAGAAGCAAGTCTCGACAGAACAGATTCAGAAAATTTAGAACTCTTTACTCCAGATGAAGCAACTGACCAACAGGGAATAAATGAACGTCTATTTGCAGACGATCTGTGCCTGTTTCACAGCGATGAGGGCAGACTACAAAATCATATTACTAATCTGAGTTCAACCTGCAGCAGATACAATATGAGTATAAACACAGCCAAAACCGAAGTAATGCAAGTTAGCAGATCGCCAGGCCCACTAAGTGTACAGATAAATAACACAACTCTGAAACAGGTTAAAAAATTCAAATACCTTGGAAGTATGATCACAGAAGATGGCAGATGAGACAGAGTAATTGAAATCAGATGTCAAAAAACTAGTGCACTTACATATATTACCCTTACTGAAACATCTAAACATACCCATGTCCGCAAAACAACAGATAATAAACAGCATATTCACACCAACTCTATGCTAACAATCTCAAACCTGGACTTTATCCAAATTACACCTTCGCAAAATCAACACCTGCGAAATGAGATGCCTGAGGAGAGCTGCCAACTTAACAATCCGAGACCGAGTAAGAAATGCTGTTATCAGATAGACTGTGGGATCAACACCTTGTGCCACATTTATTGAAAGACAGAAGATCAAGTGGTTTGGCCATGTCGTTTGAATGCAACACCAGCAACTACCATCACTGACCTTACATCAAAGATCATCTGCGACGAGACCACGAGGACGTCCAAGAAGAAAATGGATTGACGACATCAGAGACATTGTACAACCACACGGAATGACACTATCCGGTGCCACCCAACGGGCGCTGGAACGCAAATTATTCCTCCCCACGACGCTTGACCGCAGAAGTGGAAGATGATGATGATGATTATGATGATGATGATGACAACTTCACATGTCCTCTTTAGATGTTTTATATTTCCTAATTATATTAAGTTCTACGTTGGCTATCTGTAGGAACTTCATTGGCTTGTCTTGTCAAGAGTTCATCTTATTATTAAGCCACTCTAATAGACGTTTCGTTAATACTATTATCCTCAGGAACAACACAAACTGATCTGAAGAAAAAAACATGAACTTAGATAAATTTAACAACACTAAAACACAAACAGAAAACGTCTAAGTATGGTCCTTTGCTAGGCCATTACACATCCGTTGTTATTTGGGAAGCGGCTCAGAAAATCAGTTTTGAAAAGTGCCAAATAAGAAAGTGTGGAGCCGGAGGTGTGACAATAGATAAGTATTTATATAGATGGTAGTGAGCGGAGTTATAAGGTGGTATCTACAGCAGTATTGATTCCTGCTGGACGGTTGCATCCCAAAGAGATTATGTTCATATATCTGGCTTTGGTCCAGTAAAACCCCGGGGTTTCCTTTCTGTGTCAATGTGCGTGATCCTTTCAAAGCTATGTAGAAACTTCAAATCTTTAATAACTGGATCCTGGGTTGTCAGTCATGTTACCAGAGGGATCGTTATCAAGTGTGATAGATGACTATCATCTAACTTCCAGTCCAATGTGATGAATGAGCAGGATTACACAATTCAGCTGGCTCTGCTTTGCTTAACTCCAGTTCATTGAAGTTATTAACACAATCATTAGAGTATTTCTTGAGAGAGAGAGAGAGAGAGAGAGAGAGAGAGAGAGAGAGAGAGAGAGAGAGAGAGAGAGAGAGAGAGAGAGAGAGGCAAATAGACAGGGCGTAAGACAGATAGACAGATTGTCATGCATACAGTCAAACAGACGGAGAGACAGACAGACTGAATGACAACGTGAAAGCCAGGAAGACAGAGAGACAGACATAAGGCGAAATAGAATGACAGGGAGACCGACTGGCAAACACAAACATGCTGGCAAAATGTCATTCAATAAAACATCCAGACAGAAGTAGAAATACAGCCAGCTAAACTGACATTCAGACAGACAGAAAGACAGACAAAACGTTACGTGTGGCGAGGTGAGGTGATGTAAGATAAGATAAAATAAGATAAGATTAAGATAAGATAAAAACAGACATTCAGACAGAAATATCATCATCATCATGTGCCATTCCGTTATGCGTGGGATATCAGGTGTTGCTATCTCACTTGATCACCAGAGTCGTGGATCAGCTCAGTGTTCTTGTCTTAGCCATACAACGTGGCCAAGCCATCCAGGTATTTAATTCTCCACCCTCCCCTTGTTCTCTTCACCTCGATCTTGCCGGTTGTCACTAAGTTCTCCAACAACAATCGCATCTAGTAAATGTTGAAGATCCTGCTCATTGTCTGCAGTCAATACTGTATCATCCGAATATCTAATATTATTGATGTTATGTCCCCCAATGAGAATTCCTTTCATATCGTAAACATTTCTTAAAATATTTTCATTGTACAGGGAAAAAAGATCTGGAGACATTATGCATCCCTGTCTCATACTTCTCTTAATAAGCTGATATTGACCTATTTCATTATCAGTCTTTATGACAACTTGTTGTTTCCAGTATATGTTTTTTTTTATGTGTCTTTGGTCTTTCCCGTAAATTTGCAGATCTGCAAGCATCCCCATCATGTTGACATGTCTCACTTTATCAAAAGCCTTTGTGTAGCCGATAAAGCAAAGATTAAGTCTTTGTTTACTTCTATAGAACGTTCAATTAATGGGTAGTATTTTCTTCCTAACTCTTTGCATGATAATTCTTAGCAAAATCTTTGTGATGTGACTGATTATACTAATTGTTCGATGTTGATCACACTAATGGGATCCTGATTTCTTTCGGATTGCAATGAATATAGAATTACATAATTCAGGGGGTATATCTCTAGTATCATATATTGTGTTCAGCAGTCTGGTGACTTGGTCTATTCCATATTCTTCTAAGGTGGCATTGATCATTTCTGTTGAGATGTTGTCTGGGCCCGGGGTCTTGCCAGATTTCATATGGTTGAGAGTATTCTGAACTTCTGTCTTCAGAACTGATGGTCCTTCATTATTACTCCGAATATCATAGTGTTCATCACTTGTATCATCATAAAGGTTTTTCACATAATCTGACCATGTATGTAAAATCTTATGTGTTTCTATTATGATTTTCCCATCTTTTGTTTTCAGGAAACCTATTGATGTAGGTGTTCCTTAATTAGTAAGCTGCTGAATTCTTTTGTGTATTAAATTGGTATTTTTACTGTTGTGTTGTTTTTCAATTTCTATGCAATATATTTCAAGCCATAGTTTTTGTGTTTCTTCAATAATGTTCTGACTTTCCCGTGAATCTCGTCATATGTGTCAGGATATTTTTTTGTTGTGTCTTCTTGTTTTCATAAGTCTTAAAATTTCTTCAGTCATCCATTTCTTACGACTTACTTTCTTTAGACAATAGACAGGCAAAAGACAGAGAAACAGACAGGCAGATATTTGAGGTGTGGTGGAAAAAAGAAATATAAGATATGTAGATGCGTTAGAGCAGACATTCAGACCGACAGAAAGATGCACAGACAGAAAGACAGACAAATGACAGTGACAGAAACAGATATGTGAAGTGTGGTGAACTGAGCTAAGATAAGATTAAGATAAGAGAAGATAAGATAAGATAAGATAAGATAAGATAAGATGCAACAAACGCACCTGTACGTGCCAACACTGAACCGACTCTCCTCCAGCTACGTGGACTACTTGCTGATCAAGACTGACAGCCTCTACCTGCCAGTGATGGTCTACGCCCATTTTAGCAGCCCACTATTTCACCCTCCAAGCCAGAATACGTTCCCCCACAACACACTCAGTATGGTATGGTTGTGTGTAGCGCACTTGAATATTGTAGCACTTCGTCAGTCTCTCTCTCTCTCTCTCTCTCTCTCTCTCTC
The DNA here is from genome assembly GCA_963921405.1 of Cepaea hortensis. Taxonomy (NCBI): domain Eukaryota; kingdom Metazoa; phylum Mollusca; class Gastropoda; order Stylommatophora; family Helicidae; genus Cepaea; species Cepaea hortensis. The sequence continues at coordinate 11,287,118 of OY992879.1, read as the reverse complement.
TCTCTCTCTCTCTCTCTCTCTCTCTCTCTCTTACTCTCCTTCTTTCTCTATCTCTCTCACTCTCCATTTCTCTCTTACTCTCCCTCTCTCTCACTCTCCCTGACTCTTCCTCTCTCTCTCACGATCTCTCTGACTCTCCCTCTGTCTGACACTCTCTCTCTGAATCTCTTTCTCTCTGATTCTCTCTTACTCTCTTACTCTCCCCCTCTCTCTCACTCTCTCTTACTCTCTCTCGTGGGTGGGGTGTGTGTGGGGGATGTGTGTGTGTGAGTGGCGTTGTGTAATGCTGGGTGAGGCTATGTGTGGGTGGGTGGGGTGGGTATGTGGGAAGCTGGAGTGGGTGGTGTGTGTGCGGGTGGAGGATGTGTGTGGGTGGATGTAGGGTGTGTGTGTATGGGTGGGTGATATGTGTGGGTGGGTGAGGTGGGGGTTGTATGAGTGTGGATGAAGATCTGTGTGGGTCTGTTTGGGTGTATGTGGGTGAAAGAGATTGTGTGGGTGGGTGAGGGATGTATCTCATAACATTGTAATATGCATTGTTTATGTTTACAACATTCATTTGACAGTGAATTTTCCTATGTGTTTCCTCTCTCTCTCTCTCTCTCTCTCTCTCTCTCTCTCTCTCTCTCTCTCTCTCTCTCTCTCTCTCTCTCTCTCTCTCTCTGTGATACAAGCCCTTCCTTGCTTTCTGTCTCTCTTTGGCTCTCCCATAGTCTCTTTTCTTTCTCTATTTATGTCTGCCTCTTTTTGTCTCGCTCTGTTTCTCTGCCAATCAATGTGTCTCCTACAATGTCTGTTTGTATCACTCTGCCACTCTACATTTCTCTCTTTCTCTCGATGTATATGTTTCTCTTTTTCTGTCATTCTCCACTCTGTATCTTTATGTTTCCCCACTTGTCTGACTGTATGCCTGTTTGTCTGTTTTGTCTTCCCCTCTCCCCCTTATTCTTTCCTTCACTCTAATACTTATTTATATGTTACTGAATGTCTGGTACAATTAGCATTGGGACTCTTCACATGCTGTTGCAGATGAGGACAGAGCACATATGAGAATATCCGAAGTGTTGTGTTGTAGGTTCTTGGTTCAAATCAACTCAATTAAGCACTTTTGTTGATCATACTTTTTTCTTAAATTTTGTAAAATAAACATGCATTCATCATGGTTTGTCGCGCAAATAGTAACACACCTGTCCCTATACGCCTCGTGGCTAGAAAAATAATTACTTATGTTTCCTAAATAAAGATAGTGGCCGAGTCATCTACTGAGAATAACACACGAACAGCGGCAGTTCAACGCTTGCGTTCTTCGTCTCGCTAAGTGAGGGAAAGACTCGTCATATATTCCTGCATGCACGCAGGCCTCTCAAATGTAAAGTCCCTATTTCCCCATGCAGACGGGCCTTTCAACAGCAATGCCCCTATTCCTGCATGCACGCAGGCCTCTCAAATGTAAAGTCCCTATTTCTCCATGCAGACAGGCCTTTCAAATGCAATGCCCCTATTCCTGCATGCACGCAGGCCTCTCAAATGTAAAGTCCCTATTTCTCCACGCACACCGGCCTTTCAAATGCAATGCCTCTATTCCTGCATGCACGCATGCCTCTCAAATGTAAAGTCAATATTTCTCCATGCAGACAGGCCTTTCAAATACAATGCCCGTATTCCTGCATGCACGCAGGCCTCTCAAATGTAAAGTCCCTATTTTTCCATGCACACAGGCCTTTTAAATGCAATGCCCCTATTCTCTCAAATGTAAAGTCCCTATTTCTCCATGCACACCGGCCTTTCAAATACAATGCCCCTATTCCTGCATGCACGCAGGCCTCTCAAATGTAAAGTCCCTATTTCTCCATGCAGACAGGCCTTTCAAATGCAATGCCCCTATTCCTGCATGCACGCAGGCCTCTCAAATGTAAAGTCCCTATTTCTCCATGCACACCGGCCTTTTAAATGCAATGCCCCTAATCCTGCATGCACGCAGGCCTCTCAAATGTAAAGTCCTTATTTCTCCATGCACACAGGCCTTTTAAATGCAATGCCCCTATTCCTGCATGCACGCAGGCATCTTAAATGTAAAGTCCCAATTTCTCCATGCACACAGACCTTTCAAATGCAATGCCCCTATTCCTGCATGCACGCAGGCCTCTTAAATGTAAAGTCCCTGTCAGAGCCTAACATGGTATAGTTGTGCAGCAACATCGTTGCGACACCCGGCTGACAAGATTGTTACCTGACACGCGACCAGCGGTCAGGCTGACGACAGACGCACGCAGGACACGTGACACCACTAGAGGCAGTGGGCAGTTGGCGTGCTAAGGTCAGACCGAGCTGGGACTGGAGACCGGACGGACATGTGCGACGAGAGCAAGGCGTTTGTATGAATCTACGTGATTGAAAGCCGAACGACTGATATCTTGAGCGTCAGACCTATGAGCTGTATTGTGGTTGTGAGCGTCGTGAGTTATATATTGTAGATTGCTGTAATTATCGTTCTGTATTTAATGTGGCAATAAATCCATAGAACTTGTGTTGCTGTGTCTTACGTCGAATCACGTTATACTTGTACTGTCTCACACGTGTTAGCCAACGAGCCAATTATAAGACCCTGACATGTGTGGACGTGGGTTGCCTAACATGGTATAGTTGTGCAGCAACATCGTTGCGACACCCGGCTGACAAGATTGTTACCTGACACGCGACCAGCGGTCAGGCTGACGACAGACGCACGCAGGACACGTGACACCACTAGAGGCAGTGGGCAGTTGGCGTGCTAAGGTCAGACCGAGCTGGGACTGGAGACCGGACGGACATGTGCGACGAGAGCAAGGCGTTTGTATGAATCTCCGTGATTGAAAGCCGAACGACTGATATCTTGAGCGTCAGACCTATGAGCTGTATTGTGGTTGTGAGCGTCGTGAGTTATATATTGTAGATTGCTGTAATTATCGTTCTGTATTTAATGTGGCAATAAATCCATAGAACTTGTGTTGCTGTGTCTTACGTCGAATCACGTTATACTTGTACTGTCTCACACGTGTTAGCCAACGAGCCAATTATAAGACCCTGACATCCCTATTTCTACATGCAAACAGGCCTCTTAAATGTAAAGTCCCTATTCCTGCATGCACACAGGCCTCTTAAATGTAAAGTCCCTATTTCTCCATGCACACAGGCCTTTCAAATGCAATGCCCCTATTCCTGCATGTATGCAGGCCTCTTAAATGTAAAGTCCCTATTTATCCATGCAAACAGGCCTCTCAAATGCAATGCCACTATTCCTGCATGCACGCAGGCCTCTTAAATGTAAAGTCCCCATTTCTCCATGCACACAGGCCTTTCAAACGCAATGCCCCTATTCCTGCATGCACGCAGGCCTCTTAAATGTAAAGTCCCTATTTCTCCATGCAGACAGGCCTTTCAAATGCAGTGCCCCTATTCCTGCATGCACGCAGGCCTCTTAAATGTACAGTCCCTATTTCTCCATGCACACAGGCCTCTCAAATGCAATGCCCCTATTCCTGCATGCACGCAGGCCTCTTAAATGTAAAGTCCCTATTGCTCCATGCACAGAGGCCTTTCAAATGCACTGCCCGATTCTTGCATGCACGCAGGCCTCTTAAATGTAAAGTCCCTATTTCTCCATGCACACAGACCTTTCAAATGCAATGCCCATATTCCTGCATGCACGCAGGCCTCTTTAATGTAAAGTCCCTATTTCTCCGTGCACACAGGCCTTTCAAATGCAAAGTCCCTATTTCTCCATGCACACAGGCCTTTCAAATGCAATGTCCCTATTCCTACATGCACACAGGATTCTCAAATGTAATGTCCCTATTTAACCATGCACGCAAGCCTCTCAAATGTAATGTCCCTATTCCTACATGCACACAGGTCTCTCAAATGTAAAGTCCCTATTTCTCCATGCAAACCGGCCTCTCAAATTCAATGTTCCTATTCATACATGCACACAGGCCTCTCAAATGTAATGTCCCTATTCTTGCGTGCACGCAGGCCTCTCTAATGTAATGTCCCTATTTCACCATGCACGCAGGCCTCTCAAATGCTGTGTCCCTATTCCTACATGCACACAGGCCTCTCAAATGTAATGTCCCTACTTCTGCATTTACTCAGGCCTCTCAAATGTAATGTACCTATTCCTGCATTCACTCAGGCCTCTCAAACGTAATCTGCCTATTCCAGTATTGATTCATCGCAGGTTCTTGATTTGGGGCATTTCCCTTTAAAAAAAAAACAAAAAAAAAACAAACTAGTATGTATCTAATTAATGTCTAGGGTATATTAATTAATACAACAATGATATAATCACGTAATGAATTCTTGTAACACTCAAGAGTAGAAATGACATATTTGTAACATTTTATTAATCAACAACCTGTGTTTGAGGTTTGGCCATTTTATCAAACAAATTATCATCCAATCCAAAGGTATTATCTATACTCATTAATCTTACAATAATTCACTTTGTTGAGAAATAAACACAAACAAAAACCCCAATTCCCCAGATGAATAAATACTACACATCTATCAGTGGAGTGATAATAATCACGGGTCTTGATCATGAACTCGAGGTTCTCCACTCCAGGTATTTTGGAACCCACTTGTGTTAGTTAGTTAGTTAGTCGACAGATCATCCTCGTTGCACATCGGACCATTCAGTCCATAAGTGCTCGGATCCCCTCCTCAGCAAATCCCGCAGCGTGTAGCGGCTAACGACGCCAGTTCTGTGTTGGTTTATCAATCTTCTTTGGCTTCCTGCGTAGTGTTCTTGTTTGGCCACCCCTCTTTTAATTTGCTGCTCTCGCAGTCTGGCCATTGTTGTAGATTGACAGTCATCACTTGGTTCTTGCAAAAGTCTCACTTCTCGTAGAGCATTCAGAATGTTAGCCTGGTCCATGGCGCGTCCGCCCTCAACAGTAGCCTCACCTGCGAGCTTGTCAGCCCGCTCATTTCCTTGTACTCCCGCATGCCCTGGCACGAAGATGAAACTAATCTTTGCCAGCCGAGACCGCTTCAGAGGCAGCAACCATTCTCTTCGGATCGACCCCTCCTCTATCCTCTTGATCATGTTCATTGAGTCGCTAAGGAAACAAGCCCTAGTGAATGTCTGTGTCTCGAGCCATGTTATTGCTTTACTTACTGCCATGACTTCCATGGTCAGGCTACTTGTGGTTTCAGTGAAAGCACCAGAGTCCTCCTTCACAATTCTCCCTCCGGCCCGAGCTGTAAAGGCCCATGAGCTTCTCACATGTCGGATGACCGACCCATCTGTGTAGATGACCGCGTCACTGTCTAGCGAATTCTCGAAAATCAACGCTTGTACTTCAGCCTCAACAGCAGCCGGATTTTCTTGTCTGCATTTTCTATCTAGTTGGATGCAAACTGAAAAGGATGTGCAGAAGTCTGTTGGCACTTGCACCCACTCCTCGCCAGGTTCTAAGTCCTCAAGTGAACACACCTGTTGAAGAATGTCCTCGGCTTGACCCATCCACGACCGTCCTCTTTTTAACCTGCTGCCCTTCACCTTCCTAATTTCACTATGCAGTGGATGCTGTGTGTTTGCGTTAATTCTGAGGTAGGCGCGTGCCCTGCAAACTTGCATTCTCTCTTCAATGGTTGGAAAATCAAGAAGGTAGCCCTGCATGCTGTATCTCTTGTACATCCAAGAATAATGCGCATAGCTTCATTCTGTATCCTTTCCATCCTTTCTATCTGCTTATGGCTGACAGTCAGGATTGCCATTGCATACTCCAAAACAGACATGACCAGCCCCTCGTACAGAAGACATAGATGGCGCTGCTCACAGTTTGCTGCCGCCATCACCCGCATCGCTGCCAAACCCCGCTTGGCCTTTGTTATCACCTGGTCTATGTGCACATTATAAGCAAGGCTTCGATCAAACCGTATCCCCAGGTAATTCATTGCCTGCGTTCTTTCCACCGTCTCTGAACACAGCATTACAGTTGGTGTTGGATTGTTGACAATATGATTATTCAACGAGAACCAAGTCACTGTTGCCTTTGTTGGGTTGACCATTGCCCCAGCTTCATCACACCAAGTACTTATGCGATTGAGTTCGGTTTGTAGCTCCACAGCAACCTCCTCTCTATCCTTACCCTGACGATACACTAAAACATCATCGGCATATGACAATGTCCTGCCAGGTCCAGTGATCTGCTCACTGGTGATTCTCACTGTGTAGGCGTTGAACAGTACCGGAGATAATGGTGATCCCTGTGGTAGGCCAGGATATATTGTTGTTGGTTCCGAAGTCCAACTGCCACATCTAAAAACTACTTTCCGTTGGAAGAGAGCTGCAGCGATCCAACTAAGGAGGAATGGACTTACGTTTAGTTCAAGAAGCTGAAACATTAAAAAATCCAGTGGTACTCTGTTGTATGCGTCCTCAAGATCAATCGCTGCAGCAACGGTTTCAGTGCCTGAGTGGAAACCTTCATAGACATCATGGGCAAAGACTGCTGCATTGGTCCAGGTTTCTCTTTTTGGACGGTACCCACCCAGGGTAGGTGGGAAAACACCTTGCCTCTCTAGTTGGCTTGATATTTTCCTGGCAATTACCTTCTCCAGCAGCTTGCCTATTGTATTCTGCATGGTTATAATTCGATATCCCTGAATTTTCTTGTGGTCTTTGTCAGGCTTCGGCAAGGGAATCAGATAGCTGTGTAACCATTCCTCCTTGATGCTAGCACTCCCTATACTGTTGTTGTACATGTCTGCTAGTTTCTCTAGCTCATTGTCGGTACACCTATTTATGTCGTCGTATCTTATGCCATCAGGACCTGGAGCACTGTTTTTTGATCGTCGAAGCACAGCCTTGATTTCTTGCACTGTCACTGTGTCTTCATCCGAAGTGTTCTGGGCCTTGCATCTGTCTGAGGTGACCTCCTTGGCCAGATTCCGGCCTCCCATGTCTGTCTGGTTGCTCTGCTCAAGGTAGCGTTCAAAGAGGGCTTTGCCCTTGTCCTCGTCAGTCCTCTGCCAGATGAGGTCAGCACCTTGGAAGTCAGAAATGCTCTTATTCTTGACTACACCACTCATGCTTTTATGTAGTCGCCAGAACAATTTCAGTGACTTGTCTGTGCTTACTCTTTGACACACCTCTGCCCATTTTTCGCTTTTAACCACCGTGACCAGTTTTTTGAAATAGCTTACTTTTGTGTGCATCTCTCTTTCTAAGTGCAAGCAGGGACTAGGATGACCAGCTCTGTTCTTCTTGGCATTTTGCCATCTCCTTACAGCACTACGCTTATCCACCCAAGCCTTCTCCACCTCGAAACTCCACCACGGTGGCTGCTCCCAGCTTTTTTTCCTTTTCTTCCTGCCCTGAAACGTTCTGCGCTTGTCACGTCTTATTTTACTCACCCCATCTTGCCCTGTACTGTCATACTGGAACGTCTTTACCTTTAGCTTGTGCTGCCTGGTTCTGCCTTTCTCCACCAATATGCTGCATGGGTGGTGGTCGCTGCCATGGTGTCCTAGGACACCCCATCTACACACTGTAGTGAGTGAAGGTGAAACTAGCGCCAGATCAATAGCACTGTCCTCATCGCCTGGACGGCTTGCTGTCCTGGTGACACAGCCACTGTTGATACAAACCAGGTCGATGGTTTCCAGTGCAGTCTCGAGCTCCTCCCCTTGTGTATTGGAGGAAGTGTTTCCCCATGATCTGCCTTTAGCGTTGATGTCACCACAGAAAATAACATTTCTCTCGTGGCCTAATATGCCACTTAAGCACTGCCACTTCTGGGCGTCCACACTCGCATTGCGGGCATAAACATTACCCAACACGAATGGTGTACTGGAATGAACTCTCAACGCCTGTATTTGTATATCGTCACTGTTCCAACTGGACATGTCTAGCTCTGACGCCACCGTGCTGTCGCGAACGAGAATCGCCGTTCCCAGATGTCGTCTGTTATAGAAACATTTGAAGCCGGCAATTCGGAGTAGCTGATCGCCCAGTCTCGTCTCCTGGAGTGCTACAATGTCGTTCCTGTAAACTAGGGTTTCTAAAATAGAGCCCCGTTGTTTTACACTGGCACAGTTCCAATATAGAATACGGATGTTCCTGAGTCCTAGACGGTGACACTTGAGTCTAAAACGTCTCAAGCCACCGCGCTTACCTGGCTTCTTTTTCCCTGCGCGGCTACCACGCCGCTTCGGTATGTTGACTGCTGATCGTTCGGAAAACACACGTTGTTCCGCCATGTTGAAAAAACGTAAACACTGACTTTTGATTGAGAACCACACACGCTGCTGAAAATTCACTCAAGGATGGCTTCGCTCGATGCACGAACTCCGTAGCACCCGCGCAGATCTTGAGTAGAAACTCCTGGTTTTACATCCTGGCACACCAATTACACGCAAGAAATGAATAAATCCATCCCTTACGCGAAAAAGTTAACGAACACAAAACAACACGACCGTCCGTCGCCATCTTGAAACCGGAAGAGTTCTATCAATTTAACTACAGTTGGTCCACTGTGTGAGTGTCGTTCTGGATCAGGTATGTTGATAGTTGAGTTGTCTCTCCTCTTCCAGGTACAAGATAAAATTCCCTTGATTTTCTCAAGGCGATACAGATTTGCCTGGGTTTTGGTGGTTGGATGACTTCTTGCCTATAAGTTCTTTTAAAAAAGAGGCTTCATCATCACACTAGTCAGGAGCTCCCATCAAGAGTCAGACCTGGGTCGGAATGGATCCTACTACTACCGTCAACATAGGTGAATGTCTTCTTCAAGCAGGTTTCAGACTCCAGAATTAGGCTTTGAATTTTCCTAGTTCTCTAGCTGATTAAAAGGCCGCCACTTCTCTCTCTTTCCTCTATTAAGTTGTTTCAACTTCAGCAGGTTGTTACGTAGAGGATACCAGGCGGTCAGTTCCAGTGGACCGTTTCCTGTTGAAGGAATTGTTGAAGGATTGTAATTCTCACCCACTGAACGTCTGCCGGTCTTTCTCCATTTTTATTTTAGCCCGTCCTAGCTTGGGCTCTGACGTCATGTCGAGTCGTGACCAATGGCAGAGTTCCCTTTCGGATATAAATAGAATATTTTCATTCTCTTTTCAAATCAGCGCTCCGTTTTCAAGTTAGGATGATGCAAATTTCATCCTTCTTCTGATATATCGGCGGTAATTCCATCATTCTTCAAATTTAAATTTGATAATGATGGTGGCAGTTGTTAGCGCTGATGCTATCTTTAGGGTAGTGCGGGGAAATTTAAACAGCGATGTAGCGTATACTACACAGTAGACGGTACTACCTGTTTTCTGTCACCGCCGAATATTAGGCGGCGGATACCAAACCCGACATCCCACATTTTGCCAACGGCTTCGGCCGGAAGATCGCAATTGGGAGAGTACAAGCTCTATCCTGGTGCGAGGAAATGAAACCTAAGACAAAATATCAAGGCAGGGCAGAACAGGTCCTAAGCCTTGGTTTACAGCTGGTCTAGGATCGAAGCTCCGACAGGCGGACAGTTATAGAATTGCTTTGCTGATCCGGCAGCTTCTGCAGCTTTCTTGTTCAAGAGATTTTGGTGTTACCATTCCTCTGGAGTGAACTAGGCAGGCCGTGAAAGGGATCATGGTGCATGGGCAACACATAGTCTCTATATTTTAGCACAGGCTTTGTGCTATGGAGATGTCTAACTCCATCCCTGGTCTTAACCGGTCTCGGAATCAAAGCGAGATGTAGCAGTTACGGGTTATAAGTCCTTGTCAATTGGCGTAGACATTGGGCACCACGGGTTGCCTCTGACGGTGGGAGACACCTACAGGTGTCACTGATCAGCTACCGCCCGCCTTAAGCTGGGCAGCCCCCGGCCAGTTGGGTGCTGATCCGCCACAGCCTGTCTGCTTCAATAGGTACTTGGGGCTAGGACAAAATCTGAATAGCCGGCTTTAAGCCAATGCACCAGGCACTAATAAAAATTTTAAAAATATATAAACCTTAAGCTACGGCTTGCAACCTGGAACATAAGAACCATGTGTCCATGATTTTCCACTGACCTGACAAATATTGATGATGTGAGAAAAACAGAAACGGTTGTCATAGATGCCAAACTCAATCGTCTTAATCTTATTAATTAACATTAATATTCCTGGCCTGCATGAAACTCGCCTCGCCGAGGAAGGGTCACTCAGGAAAAACAATTATACCTTCTTTTTGGAAAGGTAGAGCTTAGGCAGTAAAAAGACAACATGGTGTGGGCTTTGCAGTGAAGTATTCGCTACTGGGAATGATTAAAATTGCAGCTGGAGGTAATGAAAGACTATTATCCCTGTGCTTGGCAACCTCTTGTGGTTTTGCCACCATTATTACTGCATATGCACCGACACTTGCTTCCTCTGACGATGTGAAGGATTGTTCTAGGAGGAGCTAGACTCTGTGATCAAGGCAGTTCCAAAATCTGACTACATTTATATGCTCGGTGATTTCAATACTCGTGTGGGAAAGGACTCGAATTCATGGCCAATTTGCATTGGAAAATACAACATCGGTCGCATGAATGAAAATGGGCAAAGTTTGTTGGAGCATTGCATTAGAAATGACCTATGTATTACAAACTCCTTCTATAAAACAAATGAGCTGCATAGTATAACATGAAAACATTCAAGATCCGGCCATTGGCATCATCTGGACTTCATCATCACACGGAGACAACATCTGAACCAAATATCATTAACTCGAAGTTACCACAGTGCTGACTGTGATACGGATCATTCTTTGGTTGTTGCAAGGGTTAGACTGAGACCAAAGGGAATCTACACAGCTAAACACATATCTAGCCCAAGGATTACATACATATATAGAGCTATCTCGCGCGTCGTAAAATAGATTGGGGTACGAATGCATGCAAACCTGATCGGTAGGCCAGTGTGCTAATGAGTTTACTAGCGCGTCGGCCTGGGGATTCCTTGTCTAAAGTTGTACCGCTCTAAGCTCCGGACAGTTCGGATCCTGTGTCCAAGTAGTCCAAATCATGTGTCCAACCACCAAGAACAATGATATCTCACTGCACAACAACAGGGTGCATGCGCATCATTAATTGCGAACATTGTAGTCAACTGTACAGTGTTGGAGAACACATTTCGTGAAGGTTAGGGTTCACAAGAAACACATCAAGCTTGGCTAGGGAAAGACAGGTTCCTACAGAGGATTTGTGTGGGTAGCTGAACAGGCTACGAGATAACAGCTTTACGCGTCAACAGGGTCACGCCATAACACATTCACGAAATAATATATTCACGCGACAACATATTCACACGACAATAGATTCACGCTATAAAAGATTCACGTGACGACAAATTCACGCCATAACAAATTCACCCGACAATAGTTTCAAGCAACAACAGATTCACACCATAACAGATTCACACCATAACAGATTCACACCATAACCTTATGCGACTCCATGATCTTGCTACGGAAACGCCCAGACTGCGGCTTCTTCTCCCAATAGAAAGACAACATTCGGAAGTTAAGTTTCGTCAGCGGGCACGTCGATTGCGTCTTAGAGGTCAAGAGAAGAGTGGTCATAGCCAACTCCTCATGGGGACAGTGAACAGGATTCTTTGGGATGGCAGATACATAGGAGAACTGAACACGGATTGGAATGCCTAATGTGCAGTGATGACGTTCTGCATAGCATAACATAATATAATTTAACATAACATGAAAGAGACAACCATATGTTACCATGGGCGCACGATCAACTACTTCAACCATGACAACCCCTCTCCGACATTATTCTCCCCTCCCCCCGTCCCAATTCCACATGTCACCTGTGAGAGAGCTGCTATGTAATAGTAAGCACGCAAGTAACACAATGTAATGACGTCCCTGGCAGAACTACTCCATCTACTACTGGAATGCCGTGGGCATGCCGTTTAAGAAAATGGTGGTCGGGATAACTGGAGCAGGCCGCTACCTGGAACTCAAGTCGGCCTTGTATACCCGCCCTCTAGCCGTTATCACCAGGACGGTCCTCACAGGACCCTACTACCATATTCCGAGTGGGCTAGCGTATCCTGAGGTAAGTGCTCTAATTCCTTACATGATAAGCCACTGATGTATCCTGGGGTAAGTGCTCTAATTCCTTGCATGGTAAGTCATTGACGTATCCTGGGGTAAGTTCCCTCATTCCTTGCATGGTAAGTCACTGACGTATCCCGGGGTAAGTGCTCTAATTCCTTGCATGGTAAGCCAATGAAGTATCCGGAGGTAAGTGCTCTAATTCCTTGCATGGTAAGTCATTGACGTATCCTGAGGTATGTGCTCTAATTCCTTGCATGGTAAGCCACTGACGAATCTTGGGTTCGTGCTCTAATTTCTTGCATGGTAAGCCACTGACATATCCTGGGGTAAGTGCTCTCATTCCTTACATGGTAAGCCACTGACGTATCCTGAGGTAAGTGCTCTAATTCCTTGCATGGTAAGCCACTGACGTATCCTGGGGTAAATGCTCTCATTCCTTGCATGGTAAGTCACTGACTTATCCTGGGGTACGTGCTCTAATTCCTTGCATGGTAAGTCACTGACGTATCCTGGGGTAAATGCTCTCATTCCTTGCATGGTAAGTCACTGACTTATCCTGGGGTACGTGCTCTAATTCCTTGCATGGTAAGTCACTGACGTATCCTGAGGTATGTGGTCTAATTCCTTGCATGGTAACTCACTGACGTATCCTGAGGTAAGTGCTCTAATTCCTTGCATGGTAAGTCACTGACGTATCTTGAGGTAAGTGTTCTCATTCCTTGCATGGTAAGTCACTGACGTATCCTGAGGTAAGTGCTCTCATTCCTTGCATGGTAAGTCACTGACGTATCCTGAGGTAAGTGCCCTCATTCCTTGCATGGTAAGCCACTGACATATCCTGAGGTAAGTGCTCTCATTCCTTGCATGGTAAGCCACTGACATATCCTGAGGTAATTGCTCTCATTCCTTACATGGTAAGCCACTGACATATTCTGAGGTAAGTGCTCTCATTCCTTACATGGTAAGCCACTGACATATCCTAAGGTAAGTGCTCTCATTCCTTGCATGGTAAGCCACTAGCGTCCTTAGTCATTAGTCGCGGTTCCAACTTCACGGCAACGGGTCGTCCCCATTATCCTCCGTTCCTGTGCCAGTCAATATCACACAAAATGATCCTCACTGCCCCATATGAAAAGTGGAATAGACAGGAGTCTCGATAAGCCAACAGCGCTCACAGGTACGCTGTGCATAATGCCGTTGCCAGAATGCCAACGCAAAAGTCCTCCACGGTAAATACAGTTCTTTTTCGATGGAAGCGGCAGTCACTACTATAAATGGTCAGTTCTGACCAGTCAGTTCTGTGACAAGTCGACCGCCATTATTCCAAACATGCAGGTCACGCTACAAACCACCTCGGACAGATACAAAAGCATTCCACACGAACTCACAGCTGACAGTGTCGTGTGAGGAACTCAACCCAATAGCAGGGCGACGAAACCATGCACTTCCAGTCCAACACGAGGAATATGTGAATGCAAACGGTTGCCACAAGCATAAACACTCCTTAACTTAAATGACTATCCTCCATGTTGGGGACCGGAAGCCACGAAAGGATCCTGAGGTAAGTGATCTCATTCCTTCCCTTGAATGGAAGCCAGTGATGGATCCTTAGGTAAGTGCTCTCAATCCTTGCATGGAAAGCTACTGGCGGATCCTGTGGTACGTGCTCTCATTCCTTGCATGGTAAGCCACTGGCGGATCCTGGTGCAAGTGCTCTCATTCCTTGAATGGTAGGCGACTAGCGTATCCTGACGTAAGTGCTCCAAATCCTTACCTGGTAAGCTACTGACGAATTATCCATAAAGATAAGATCGTATAGGGCAGGGGTATCAAACTCAATCGCTCAGCGGGCCAAAACTCAAATCACACGTAAGGTTGCGGGCCGGACAGGATAAACATTCTATAGGCCGACAATTAAACTTTTTTAAAACATTAATATGATATCTGATAATGTTAACGGTTTGTGTTACAATGCTCATTTCATCTTCCATGTTGAGAACTTTACCACACAGCGATCCTTGGTGTATGATGCTGTGATATGCTATCAATTCACCAGAACAGTCCTCATGCATCTTTAACCGCATCCTTCCAACTAGTCCACTTGTTTCGCCACACATCACCGGTGCTTCATCTATTATCAGTCTAACGAGTTTGTCCGAAGGCAGGTTCATGTTGGTTAAACTTTGACATACGTTGTCAAAAATGACTTCCTGTCGTTGTCCCATGCATGGATTTCATGTCCAATATTTCTTCTGTAACATTCAAACTGGAGATGGCGAGCTGTGCAGTGTCAGTCGTGTCATTACTTTCATCGACAGCAAGGGAGAATGAAACAAAGTCTTTGCCTTTTTCGATCAGCTGTGTTTTCACATCAGTGGCCATCTCAGAACCTCGATCAACAACAGTATTTCTGCTAAATCTGCGTTTTATCTGAACACAAGACGTCACACACTTTCATCATTCAGCGCTTCGGAAACTCTCCTTCTGGAAACGGTCGGCCTGATTTTGCGATCTCCCCTGACACAATAAAACTTGCTTTGACTGCAACATCAGTTTATGATTTTTGGTGAAAAACATCTGCTGTGATGTTAGATGCCTTTTCAATTCTTTTACATTCTGTAGCTTCTGCTCTGCATTCAGGTTGTTTAACTTGTCTTGATGTTTAGTCTCAGATTAAATTCTTTGTTCACAGCCATATTATCTCCACAAATTAGACACACAGGTTTACCGCCCAGATCAGTAAACATATATTTAGCCTCCCAGCGGCTTTGAAACGCTCTATTTTCAGAATCAACTTTTCTCTAGGCCATTTTAAAGGCTAGCTTTGATTTTAAAAGATTTAGCATCTACCGACAGACGCTTGATTGATATCAGGTTAGCCGTAGTGGGTAAAGGCGATGTAATATCCGGGCATTACACTACTTTCATTTTTTATGCGCCAGTCCAAAACGAGCATCTGAACGTTGCCAGGTAACTATAACGACGAACACTAACTCACTACACAACTTTTATTTTCGCTTATTCTGATCGAAGCAAGAACGCTTTCAGGTAGGCTATCATTCGGAAGGCTGCTAATTAGGGCATTTGATTTGCATTTGATTATATCGTGACCATAAAAAAAATGTTGCCTAACATTTTCACTTATGTCGAATATATTTGTACGTCGGTTGAGACCTTTAGGGCCTGATATGATTGTACGGCGGGCTGGATGTGGCCCGCGGGCCTTGAGTTTGACACATGTAGTTTAGGGGGATCACGCAGTACAGATCATGGTGTATGCGATGTAGTGAGCAGATAGTTTACTCTCACCTTGTCGTCACAGATTATCTTACGATAGCAATGTAGCTGGACTCGATAGTTGTAATACTAGTGATTTAGTAACTCTAGGTAGCCAAGAGTTCAAACCGCCTGCCAATCGCCAGAAAGGTTGTTGGCTCCTTTCCGGGCCTAGCAATTCGGATCACAGTGCTTGATTCTTGGAGAGGACCTCCTGTCAGTTGATGGCCTTGGTATGTGGCAGAACCATTTAATTTGCTATTTTCTCATCTGTGTGCATCTGTCTATATCTCCCTTCGAGAAGTCAGGTGCAAACCATTTAGAATAATCCCCTTATCTCGTATCAATATATATCGTGTTTCTTTCTTCTTTATTTGTTTTTGTTTTTTAACTGCCCTATCTGTGTACATCTATTTCAAATCCCCCTCTATTTTAATAGTTGTAACTTTCTCTAAGACAGGCCTAAGACAATCCGTATTACCTGAAAATGGTGAATGCCTTGTAGTGATGTCTTGCTTCTATCACGAAGTTTATTGGCGAGTAGAGTTTAAGGCAGACGAGCAAGAGTTAGACAGCGATTATAATAGTAAGACAACATCAAGAGATGAATGAACAGCAGGCTCTCACTGCCCACAACAAGCTTGAGAGACGGCGTATTGGGGTTCCTTTACATCATCATCATAAAGTGCTATGTAGATAAGCGTGGGCAGTCATGCTTCGTCAACTCAAGCGATCACCAGAGAGAGAGAGAGAGAGAGAGAGAGAGAGAGAGAGAGAGAGAGAGAGACAGACAGACAGACAGACAGACAGAGAGAGAGAGAGAGAGAAAGAGAGAGAGAGAGAGAGAGAGACGTGGCTCAGCTCTGTTCCCTTGTCTCGACTATATTACGTGGCCAAGCCATCCAGGTATTTAATCTCCGCCTTTTCCTTGTTCTCGTCCCCTCTATCTTACCAGTTATCACCAAGTTATCAATTTAATTCATTTCATACCGTTGTCAAAAATTGTTGACTGTCTGCATCTAATGTCTTTAGTTTGTTTACGCTTTTCATTTCTTTCTTGTATGACTTTTTTTCTGTCCTCAGACATCACATTTCCACGGCCATTAGATGTTTTTCAGCTTCTATGAACATTGTCCATGTTTCACATTCATAGTAAAAATATGAATCACAATCTGTACAAACTTACAGGTTCTACGTAGCACTCCAACGCTCTTTTTCTCATTGCAATTGTTCCATTACAACCAGCGTTCGTTGTGAAGCCTGAGTGGTGCATTGATTTCCCTTATGTGGGTATTTATCCATCTTCATGAATGGCTCTCATACAACGCGTGTACTCCGGTATCCTAACCTGCCCCCGGCGTTCATCTCTAGGCATTATTAGCTGCCATATACAAGATTGGAACTTTTTGGTGACTTCTGAAGCTAGTCAGTGAACATGTATCAGGGAGGCATGATTGCACTGATGTGGATTCTTGAATTTAGTTTAGTTTAGTTTAGTTTAGTTTAGTTTAGTTTACTCGAGCCCGTCTCTCTTTTTCTCTCTCTGTTCTTCATCTACAGGTGTGTTACATGATGGATAGATTTGAGCTATTCTATGACAACATACAGAAGTGTCCTTACATGGTCAAAATGAATCAGTGGATTGGCTTCGACAATGCCACCAGTTTAAAGGAAAAAGTAAGTTGTGATATGTTTAGCAAAGTTATGATCTGTTTATCAAAGTTGTTATCTGTTTATCAAAGATGTATGTAGCACAGTTGTGACCTGTTCAGCAAAGTTGAGATATGTTTAGCAAAGTTGTGATCTGTTTAGCAAAGTTGTGATCTGTTTAGCCTAGCTGCGATCTGTTTAGCACAGTTGTGATCTGATTAGCAAAGTTGTCATCTGCATAGCCAAGTTGTGATCTGTTTAGCAAAGTTGTGACCTGTTTAGCAAAGTGGTGATCTGTTTAGCCAAGTTGTGATCTGTGTAGCAAAGTTGAGAGACCTTTGCAACTAAGTATTACTATCTTCAAAAATAAAATTTAAAAAAGACAATAGGAAAGGTCAAAAATGTTTTCAACAACATGGCATCAGTGTTAACATCTAAAGAGAATAACAACGCATTAAAAATGAGAATTGTTAAATGTTACATATATTCAACGCTACTGTATGGCGCGGAAGCCGGGACATTTAACAACAACCAGAAAGTCGATTAGATGCCCTGGAGATATGGATATACAGAAGACTATGTCGTATGTCATGGAAATAGAAACAATCAAATACAGAGGTTCTAAAAAAGTGGGAATGAAAAGAGAGTTGGTGAAAGAAATAAAAAAGAGGCAAGTGAAATATTTCGGCCACGTTAAAAGACAAAACACTCTTACAAAAACCATACTGGAGGGTAAGGTTAAGGGCACGCGAGCAAGACGTAGACAACGACACTAGTGGGAAGATAACATCAAGAGATGTACGAACATCAGTCCGACAGAATGTACAGTCAAGGCGAGAGACAGACTGTTTTGAAGACCCATTGCAGCCAACCTTCATTGCGGAGACGGCACCTGATTGATTGATAGATGTCACATGTTTAACGATGACAATCAAAATGCGTTGTACTGTAAAGCACGACCAGGTGTACTGATTGGCTGAAATACACAGACAAAGAAGAACTTCAGGACTACCACTTGGACGGACAAACGGACAGAACTTAGTTACGTATTCTTTACAGTGTGTTTCAGTCAATCACAGCATTATCTGACTGTGATACCTTGGCAAATTTACGTTCAGTAATGTCTCATTGCCTTCTGAACGACGGGCACTCATATCATTGTAAGTAAAACAATATCAAATGACACAAAGTAGTGCAGCTTTACATAACGGGAATTAAGACACATACAGGACGTTGCGGCGACTAGCCTTCATCAGCAAACAAACATATTCACAAACACAACATACAGTTAAGATCTCCTGTGACTACATCAGGAGGTGACGAGAGGACGAGAAGAACAAAAGGATGAAAAAATGAAAGGAGTGAAGAAAATGAGAATTAAAAAAATGTGAATTGAAAGAAAAATGTTCATACTCACCTCACAGTGGCGATCTGTAAGCAACTCAGAAAATCTCCGATGTATTCTTTTTATACCCGGTGATAGGTGTTCCGGTTCAGTGAGCACGTTGAAAGAAGGGGAGGGGGGGGGGGGGCAGGAGGGTAGGACGGTGACTGAGCAACCTCATATGATGTACTAAATCAAATCAAATCAAATCAAATCAACTTTACTAACGAAGCATGAGGGGGCGCGATGGTGGTACTAACCAAAACCCCATTATGTACTCATATATATTGTTATGAGGCGAGTCCTAAAGTCTGGGTGGACTTGTGTCCTTTGTTCTTTTCGTCCTATCGTCACCTTCTGATGTAGTCACAGGAGATCTCCTTGACTTTATGTTGTGTTTGTGAATGTGTTTGTTTGCTGATGAAGGCTAGTCGCTGCAACGTCCTGTATGTGTCTTAATTCTGTTATGTAAAGCTGCACTACTTTGTGTCATGTTATGTTGTTTACACTTTCACAGCTTTACCGCAGTTCCACCCAATTTTATTCATATTTTTGTAAATAAAACCAACGCCAGGCGGTTTACATCTGCATCGCCAGTAACCGTGTTTCGAACGCGATATGTTGGACTTCGAATCGCGTAGGTAACTTCTTCGCCATAGCAAACAAATGCTCAAAAAGATGCGTGATTGGACGGTCTTCTTACATGATGAAAGATAACAACAACAAAACAGCAAAATGGAAACATGGTAGCTCAATCAAGACACGTGAATAGAATCTACGTCATACACATATACTGGAAAACTGCGGGAATATATATAGTAATAACCAGAAACAACACACTACAAACATTAATGCTTCTAACGGACACTGTCACAATGAGTCTGTCCTTATCACTCAAATGAGTTGAATAATCTAACTTGTTTGTGTCTGGGGAAGCTACTGAGCTGTGTTTGGTCTCTTTCAGTTAGCGTGGGTGAAGACAATGGGCGTGGCTGGGATCATGTTTGCTGCCATGGATGAGGACGACTTCAGCGGATCGGTAGGTTCTCTTGGATGTTGTCAAAGTATATAATCTGTGAAACAAGCAATGATTAAGTATAACAGAAAAATGTAATCTCAAAGGTAAGATGTTACACCATCGTTATCTTAATCTTCATCGATAATTGTACTGGTGGTAGACGATTTTACATAATATAGTCTTGCACACAATTACACGTATTGCTTTTTTGTTTGTTTGTTTGTTGTTGAAGCATAATGTAACAAACTATCACCTGTAAAGACGGCAAGGTGTCAGTTAATATGTCAAGTAACCAGATGTTTCTAGACTTCTGTGAACAGATGTAACAATAAGAGAACACAATTCTCAATGGTTGGAATCCAAGACAAAGAATCAACCATGCATTAGATGACGTGTGGCATTCACAGTTACACTGTATTGACTGTCTCAGTAACATAAACACCCATACTAATGCATCGTAGGTTCTAATGGTGTTTTCAGGTCAAAGATAATATCTTATTTTCAAGTGTTTTGTTTGTTTGTAAAGGATTACCTTTAATACAAACGGAGTTGAGATGAAACAAGAACCGATATCATGGCACTCAGGGCAATCTCATACGTGCTTAGTCCTGATCTGCGCTAGCCAGCGAAGAGTCCCAATATTATTGGTACATGCAATTTCACCATTATTATGTGTCCTTCTAGCTTTTCCTCTGGGATATGAATGTCAGCAAGGTCCTCTGGTCACTCCCTGCAGCGACATTCTCTTCAAGCCGTGATGATCTAACCGTTCTATTGCACAATACACGCCATTCCAAAAGACCCCGACCACATCTACCTTGCCATGCACGGATACACCACCAAGTGGTGCAGACCCAGCCAATCTGTCCGCCTGCTCGTTTCCCACCACACCAGCATGTCTTGGGGAGGAAATCCAACATTAGATACTTTCTATTTTAATTGTTGAATGGAAGCCTGCCACTCTGATCGATGTATGCCTGTCTTCACCTTTCTCATAACACTCTGTGAGTCTGTTACAATCACGACATTCGCTTGCTGATTGTTCTTCAGAATGTGAAACGACACCCTTGCTCTGTCCACCTCCATTCTCAGATTAATTATTGTGGTATCATATGCCAGGCTCTCCTGCACCAAACATCGCCCACCAACCTTCGCTACGTTGTCTCCATAACTATTGCTGTCGCCTCCCATATATCACACAATGAGCACCTTTACAAAGTGCGCAAACTCTGTACATCGGCGAAGCTTCGGGAAAAGTGAATATGTATATAAAATTTATAATATAAACAATTTATACAATTCGTTCAGGGATATGAATATAAATCTACACGATACACAGACAATAGACTTGTGTAGGATGGACATAATTTGCACCAATAAAGTGCCGTTAAGTGCAGTGGAGAATGCGATTTTAGGGCGCTGTCTAGAAGCTGTGACTTGGGGAGAGTGTCACGCGCAGTTTCATCATTCCCCGACATGCCGAGTGGAGGGTTCGAAATCAGCCGAGATAAATTTGGGAGCATCTCTCTGTTGTCTTCAATGACATGAAGGGCCAACCGTTTAGAATGTAAAGGTAAACTGCTGAACTAAATTGCTTAGTAAACCATCAACAGCCAACAATGTTGAGTCTTGACTTCAACATCGTGTACTCGACATGTATGCAAATAATGCTGGTGTCTTTGTTTTTTCTTTCTATGGAGACCCTAATATTGTGTGCACATGCTGTCACAGTATTGCTCACATATGATGAGCTTTAACCATAAAAACGTAATGAAAACTTTCAAACAATATGAGAGACGACATAAATACACAAGATACTGACCTGATCAAATAGAGCAATTGCCGCCAGAAACAGACGTGATCCCTGATAGTGTTGATCATGTGAGACTGATCCATAATAGTCTAAGATTTCTCGAAAATGAACTGTTCATTGCAACTTCCTCAAATCGTGGTTGTTCCATGTAGCTTTCTTGATTCCTGTTTCGTACAGCTTCCTCTATTGTTAACCGTTCTGTGTCGATTCCTCTATTTATAACTGCTCCAAAATCAACGAGTCAGCAGAGACGTAACAGCGCCAAGAACAGCGACAAACAGCAATGTCCTCACAATTTAAAAACCATTCCACAACTCTTAATTCAGACAATCTTAATTTATGGTATATTCGTGTCGCTTTGGACCACCACTTAACCAGTTGTTATTTACATGTCTTCCGTTTTCCAGTTTTGCGAGGATGGGAAATTCCCACTGCTGAATTATATCAAGTCTCAAATCGGGGATGACGTAGCAGCATCGACGACGCCCACCACCACCACCACAACAACAACAAGGCATCTTCCTCAAGAAGACACTGTGATGTCACTTAATAACACATTGATCATAACTATAGTTTGCTTCTTTCTATATGGCTTTGCTATTGGGCTTGGGTTCCTCATCTTGTCAAAGCGAGATACGTAACATCAGTCATTGACTTATTACATTAGATACAGATGAACATAGATGTAGTACACGAGGTAACGATTAACCTAGATCTACTTCATAAGATACAGATGAACCTAGACGCACTATATAAGATACTTGTGAATTGTGATGTACTACATAAGATACAGATGAACCTAGGCGTACTATATAAGATACTTGTGAACTGTGATGTACTACATAAGCCACTTGTGAACTGTGATGTACTACATAAGATACTTGTGAACTGTGATGTACTACATAAGATAAAGATGAACCTAGGCGTACTATATAAGATACTTGTGAACTGTGATGTACTACATAAGATACAGATGAACCTAGGCGTACTATATAAGATACTTGTGAACTGTGATGTACTACATAAGATACAGATGAACCTAGACGTACTATATAAGATACTTGTGAACTGTGATGTACTACATAAGATACAGATGAACCTAGACGTAATGTATAAGATACTTGTGAACTGTGATGTACTACATAAGATACATATGAACCTAGGCGTACTATGTAAGATACAGATGAACCTAGACGTATTATATAAGATACTTGTGAACTGTGATCTACTACATAAGATACTTGTGAACTGTGATGTACTACATAAGATACATATGAACCTAGACGTAATATATAAGATACTTGTGAACTGTGCTCTACTACATAAGATACTTGTGAACTGTGATGTACTACATAAGATACAGATGAACCTAGACGTACTATATAAGATACTTGTGAACTGTGATGTACTACATAAGATACAGATGAACCTAGACGTAATATATAAGATACTTGTGAACTGTGCTCTACTACATAAGATACTTGTAAACTGTGATGTACTACATAAGATACTTGTGAACTGTGATGTACTACATAAGATACAGATGAACCTAGACGTACTATATAAGATACTTGTGAACTTTGATGTACTACATAAGATACATGTGAACTGTGATGTACTACATAAGATACAGATGAACCTAGACGTACTATATAAGATACTTGTGAACTTTGATGTACTACATAAGATAATGGTGAAATTGCATGTACTACCTCTTCTTCTTCTTGTGTCTCACCGCTTTTGCCGGGAGCCGTCGCAGAGAAGAGGCAGATGTAATGTTTTATTTTTCGCTTGCCTTTTTGCTTATATTTGTTGCTTATATTTGTTGCTTATATTTGTTGCTTGTACTTGTTGCTTGTATTTGTTGTGTGTACTCGTTGCTTAGTGCAACCATGGGCGGGTTATTGCAACCATGGGCGCGTTAGTGCATCCATTGGCGGGTTAGTGCCAGCTGGGTACGTATGCCCGTATATTTGTAATGTCAGTGGTTTATTTCCGGAGTACGATAAGGTTGTGTCCTGTCCCCTCTCTTGTTTATAACATATATAGACAACATATGTAAAGAAACCAGCCAAATAGAGACCGCAAGAACACCGCATGACGAGAACACAGAAGAAGAACCATCTGCAAATTACACCATTAGAGAACTCCTGTTTGCGGACGACCAAGAACTAAATGCAAAATCAGAAGCTGAATTACAAGACCCCATGAATAGTCTAAACGAAATGTATAGGGAACATAACATGAAAATTAGCACAAGCAAAACAGAGGTAATGACTATAAAGAAATAAGAAACAAAAACAACAATTCACCTATACGACCATCCCCTGAAACAAGTAAAGATTTGTAAGTACCTAGGAAGTATAATATCATCAAATAGCAGATTAGAAGACGAGATCGAAAATAGATGCAAACCAACTCATTGGACAAATGGCACCAATACTAAAGAAGAAACATGTAAAAATAACTACTAGGAAAGCACTTTACAACACAATCTTCATCCCAACTGCATGTTATCAATGTCAAACCTGGACAATGACTAATCACAATAACAGAAATGAGATTCCTGAGAAGAATACTCATTGTAACAAGAAAAGATAAGATCAGAAATGAAGAAATCAGGACTAAAGTGGGGGTTATAGCTGCGCTAGATTTTATTAGAAAGCAGCAAGACAAATGATTTGGCCATGCAAGTAGGTTACCAATTAACAGTATACCACAACAAGTAATGATGTACAGACCAGATGGAAGCAGAGGAAGAGGCCGACCACGTAAAAGATGGACGCAGGATATAACAGAGTCCATGGGACTATCGATACATGAAGCCTATAAGCGGGCACTCTCCCGCTGTTTATATTTAAACTCGACACCGCAAGGTACAAGAGAAATATGATGAGATGAGATGAGATATGCCGTTTATTTGTTTCCATGTGAATGTAAAATGCACAATAGATAATTGATGTACGAAAGATGAGTGGTTAGAAGGGACAAGTATAAGACGGCCTGAGTACCCAATTTGTTTCCCTTTACAAATAATGTTTGTTCGTTTGTTTGTACTAACGTCGTAAAAGACAACTTCAATGTCTCTTTTACTCCATATAGCCAACTATTCCTGGGTCGCCCTCTCACCATGTGTCCCGATGTCCTCACATAAAACGCTCTAGTCGCTCGTTGATCTGGTTCCATTCTAGTTAAATGTCCGAACCATTTAATTCTTTACTGTTCATTGAAGTCAGTAATTCCTACCATCCCTACACTTGTTCTTAGTTTCCCATTTGCCACTCTTCTCTTCTTGCATTTCCAGCTGATGTTTGTTATGCGTGTAATCTCACATGATGTGATTTTACGGCTGTGTTTCTAAGACCACCCATATTTGGCGATGGTAACACAGCGTTGGGAAGAATAAAGCATCTGCCAATCTCCCCGTTGAAAGCGTATTGCTGCTATACGTATGTGTTATGATAGGAACTACTTGATAGTTCATACTGTTTGTTTATCTTGTATTTTCTTGTTTCTGTTCACTTGTTTTGAACTCAAGCGTAGTCCATACACATGTGCACTGGATAGATTTCTGTGTGTCGATTAGCTTTCCATATTACCAGTGTCCCTCGCCATCAGGTGAAAGCAATCATACTTCAGAGTTACTTGTTATTTACGTCTCCAAATCAAGAACGACAAGTCACATTTTATTCCAATTGACCAGTATCGAGTGAAACAGCTGTGTTTAAAAACAAACGCTCTTATTCATTCTGCCCAGTTTACCTCCAATAGGATAGTAGTCCTGTTTAGAATTGTGTAGTGTTTAAGTCATAATGTAGATATAAACAAATACAGTCATCAAATAAATTATGTTTATGCATTGTTTTATTTACCTAGGAAGTTGTTTTATTTTGCAGTTGTTATTTATTTTGTATTATAAAAGATACTGTGGAATGACTGGAGTAGTATGCTTAGTAAAGTGAAGAAAGGAATGTTTCGTGTGGAATGGCTCATCTCGCTTCAGAGGTCACAGATTGTAAGAGAATTATATGGATTTCTTGCTCTGACCATGCGGGAGTGCGGGGGGAATGAACAGTCTGATAGACTGACTGGGAATGCATCTCTTGGTGGTCGATCACCTATGGACAAAGGAGAAGTGGTCGTGCACCTGTGGGACCAGGTGGGACCAGGTGGAGAAGGCGGAGGAACAGATTGAGAACCCGTATGTGGAAAGGATGAGATTGCGGGGGATTAGCAGGGGTTCTGGTAGAGTCTCGAAACTGAGAGGGAAGACCAGGAGAACCTTTAATCAAATAACGGTGGGAACGATTCGTAGTTTGCCTCATTGCTGCCTGTTAAACGAGGGGATATAGCACGTGTGGGAATTCATAAGGGCAGTGATGTCGGTTCTTAACTCAACTAAACTGAACTCAGCAAGCAATGATTTCCAAGAAATCACAAACAACCAAATAACACTGGGGTTGACGGTTTGATGTGTAGTAAGTATAATAAAACCATAATTTCTAGAACAGATAACATTCCGGGAGAATGTCACCCGGTCGCCTTTAGTTAACACATGCTTCTGGTGGTAGGGGAGAATGTCACCCGGTCGCCTTTAGTTAACACATGTTTCTGGTGGTAGGGGAGAATGTCACCCGGTCGTCTTTAGTTAACACATGTTTCTGGTGGTAGGGGAGAATGTCACCCGGTCGCCTTTAGTTAACACATGTTTCTGGTGGTAGGGGAGAATGTCACCCGGTCGTCTTTAGTTAACACATGTTTCTGGTGGTAGGGTAGAATGTCACCCGGTCGCCTTTAGTTAACACATGTTTCTGGTGGTAGGGGAGAATGTCACCCGGTCGCCTTTAGTTAACACATGTTTCTGGTGGTAGGGGAGAATGTCACCCGGTCGTCTTTAGTTAACACATGTTTCTGGCGGTAGGGGAGAATGTCACCCTGTCGCCTTTATTTAACACATGCTTCTGGTGGTAGGGGAGAATGTCACCCGGTCGCCTTTAGTTAACACATGTTTCTGGTGGTAGGGGAGAATGTCACGCGGTCGCCTTTAGTTAACACATGTTTCTGGCGGTAGGGGAGAATGTCACCCTGTCGCCTTTAGTTAACACATGTTTCTGGTGGTAGGGGAGAATGTCACCCGGTCGTCTTTAGTTAACACATGTTTCTGGTGGTAGGGGAGAATGTCACCCGGTCGCCTTTAGTTAACATATGTTTCTGGTGGTAGGGGAGAATGTCACCCGGTCGCCTTTAGTTAACACATGTTTCTGGTGGTAGGGAAGAATGTCACCCGGTCGCCTTTAGTTAACACATGCTTCTGGTGGTAGGGGAGAATGTCACCCGGTCGCCTTTAGTTAACACATGCTTCTGGTGGTAAGGGAGAATGTCACCCGGTCGCCTTTAGTTAACACATGTTTCTGGTGGTAGGCGAGAATGTCACCCGGTCGCCTTTAGTTAACACATGCTTCTGGTGGTAGGGGAGAATGTCACCCGGTCGCCTTTAGTTAGCACATGTTTCTGGTGGTAGGGGAGAATGTCACCCGGTCGCCTTTAGTTAACACATGTTTCTGGTGGTAGGGGAGAATGTCACCCGGTCGACTTTAGTTAACACATGTTTCTGGTGGTAGGGGAGAATGTCACCCGGTCGCCTTTAGTTAACACATGTTTTTGGTGGTAGGGGAGAATGTCACCCGGTCGCCTTTAGTTAACACATGTTTCTGGTGGTAGGGGAGAATGTCACCCGGTCGACTTTAGTTAACACATGTTTATGGTGGTAGGGGAGAATGTCACCCAGTCGCCTTTAGTTAACACATGTTTCTGGTGGTAGGGGAGAATGTCACACGGTCGTCTTTAGTTAACACATGCTTCTGGCACGCACTGCAGACTGGCATCACCCAGACAAGTTATAAATGCTTAGTAAGGTTGAGAAAGAAATGTTTCACGCAGAATGGCTTGCCTATCTTCGTAGGTCACAGAATGTGATAATTGTATCGAATTTCTGCCCTGATCATGCGGGAATGCAGAGGAATGAACAGGCTGAATGGCTGGCAGGGAATGCACCACTTGGTGGTCGTTTAACTATGGACAAGGGAAAGTGGTGGAACAAACTGATCACCCGTATGTGGAGAGAATGATGTGGCGGGCGATTGGATGGGGCTGTGGGCGAATATCAAAACTGAGAGGGAAGACGAGGAGAAATTTCTGTGGTCATGGCTTTTGGAAAGATTAGCTGTATGACTCTTCGCTGGCTGTTGAACGAGGGGAAGGAATAATGTCGTTTCTTAGCTCAACTCAACTTAATTAGAAGAAAATTAACAAAACAAATACAAAAACAAAAACGAAAAAACAAAAACCGATGCGCATTTGAACCCAAGACCAGAGATTGATTGATTGATTGATTGATTTAGGAATCGACATCACAGCATTTGGGGCATTCCCATAAGCGCTCAGTCCCCATCCTCAGCAGCCAGCGAAGAGTTCCAACACCAATAGTACCAGTAGAAATCTGATTATATGTCCGTCTCGCCTTTCCTCTGAGCGTCGAGCGTAGGCCAGATCCCCTCGTCACACCTCGCTGCCTCGTTCTTGCCAGATGGTAATCCATTTGCTCCTCCGAGGGGTACACGTACTCCTACAAGGCCGCAACCACGTCTCCCTTGTCTTGTATCAATACTCCACAAAGTTCTGCAGAGCCAGCCAATCTGTCGGCCTGTTCATTTTACAGCACACCGGCAGGCCCCGGAGAAAAGATCCAGGCGATGCTTGTCACCCGTGATCTCCGAAGCGAAGCAAGCCACTCCGCACGAAGCCTGTCCGTCCTCACCCTCGTCAGCATGCTTTCTGAGTCAGTTACAATCACGATGTGTGTGTGTGTGTCGTATTCTTCATCCAGCGGAGAGCCGCAGTGACTGCCTCCACCTCCATTCTTAAGCTGGATGTTGTGATATCATATTCCCGGCTCTCCTGCACCAAACGTCCACCATTAGCTTTGGCTATGAACACTGTCATATATTTTTGAAGGGAGTGGGAGATCACTGTAGTGCATGCCCCATTTCTAACAAAAGAAGTAGAGCCCCATCCTCTTCTATCTTCAATAACCCCAGAATATGAACCTTGAGTTATCTCGTTCTATTAAGTTCTATTAAGTAGTCTAGGAGTCTTATGGCCCTGGTGAGAATAATGATTACTAACTGGGATTCTGCCCCTTCTCCAAGGATTCTTTAGCTCTGGAGCCCCCGTTTTTGTTTATCAAATCTGAGGAAAGTCTGGAGAATTTTCTCAGCCTGATTTAGATGAAGAAAGCATGGATATTGAGCAGTTGATAGATCTAGAGTCTTCTCTCCCCCAATTTAGTAAGTCATTATTAGTGGATTTATTTTTAAACAATCAAACACATAATCAATCACATTAGATTCTGACAACATGATGTACAAAGGAGCTGGTGACTCACAGATAGGTTTGAACTGATAAATTAACAGAAGGTCAATTCATGTTAATCATTTATTGACTGGGCCTGAGCCTTCTGGCCAGTATACACATCTCTATTGTGATTTACACAAGATATATTAGAAAAATTGCATATTGGACCATTGTAACAGACCATCAATAAACAGCATCAATACATGAGAGGTCAACAAGTGTGAAAACATATTAAACATTTTGATGTTGTACATGTTAAGTGTGAAGATGATGAATCAATAATTAAATATCAGTTTCCTGAAATTGGGTGCGGTGTGTACCAATTAGAAAGGTAACCTGGTGACTGGGATATTAAGAAAGCCAGGGTCCATTGACTGATGGATCCACTTCAGGTCTGCCCGTATAGCTCCTCTGAAGGCCTCCCCATACTTTGCTCATGGCCAAGTCATCTTCCATCTCACTTGTGGTTCATCTCTTTCTCTCGGCTTCCCTCTTTCAGGTCTGATTTAGGTGGTTAGTTTGCCGATGTGTTGGGTGGTTGTTGGTAGCCACCAAGATCACTGTTTAAAATTCACATAAATATATATAATCTTCCAAATACAATATTCTATAAGTAGGTCAGAAGAAATCTAAATTCCTGAAGTAGGAACTAGTTCCCCTCCCCTCCTTTTTTCTCTAACAGTATATTCCACATGGCTAATAACAAGTGTCAGACCATTATCTAATTTTACTGTGTCGTGTAGTTTTGGTGTTCGCATTTTGCCCATGCCTTTATAATGCATATCTTTTTTATTGTTGATGTTCTCTGTTAGCCTTGAATGATGTGTGAATGAAATAATGTATGAAAGAGAGTGAGAGAAGGGCAGAATGTTAGACGGGCCTGCGTGCCCAATTCTTAACCCTTTGAAAATAAAGTTTGTTCGTTCGTTCGTTCTAAGCTAGTGTTGGGTTAATTTGGGGTGGTCAGAGTTTATCACACTGTGTACGCCTTGTATCAACTGGTTCCTGCTGTATGTAAGTTCTCATTTGACCTGGGGTCAGTGAACGTGTACAGTAAGACAGTGACAAGAGTGAGAATGTGTCACGTTGCATGTAAATAAATGACATACATTTATAACATTTCTTCCACTCAATGGTGTTTATAGTGTGTATAAATAATTCTATGTGTTTTCCCAATTAACCAACTTCTTCTTCTTCTTCTGTGTCTAATAACTCTCTCCCATTATCTGTTGTTGTTGTGGTGTTGAGTGTTGGGTTGTGTGGTGATGAGTGGTGTTGAGTGGTGTTGTGTTTTAAGTTATGTTGAGTAATGAGTTAAGTTCACTTCGTGTGATGGAGTTCCGCGAAGCACAACTTTTCTGATGTAGGGCAGTTCATAAGTGCTCTTATCTAATTAAAATTTAACATAAATATAAATATTTATCCTTCAAACCCTATCCATTCAATAGATGAAGCAGAAAGAAAAGATTGGATTTCTCTCTCAACTTTCTAAATTGAAAATAGACATAGATAAGTCTGTTTTAAAATAAGGCACTTATTCTAGTACACGAACTGTCATTTTAGCTGTAGGTAGTGATAGCATTTTTTTTTCAGTGTCTGCTGAAATGCACAAGATTGCTTTAGAATCATCACTTCGTACAGTTGTCCAGATTAGAATGGAGTAGTATAATGCACTTCCTAAAGTTAATAATTATCTTTAAGAATATCAGAGATTGCAGTTTCATCGAAGAGAGTATTGGAGTGTCAGTTTGCCCGGGAACGGCTCTGCGTCGTCAGAATCTACAGTCGAGCATTTTTACATTTCAGAGGTTTTAATTAATAATAATACATTTCAATTGACATTACAAACACTGGATACCATTTCTTGATACCTGATACATCGGGTTCTTAGTCTAATCTCGGGAGTTACAAGCTTACCTCGGATCTAGACACTCCGCAATCCCATGTTTGAAAATCTGGTCACACCAGATTTCCCTGTCTGTTCATCAGGCTGGTTGCAGAAAAAGTGCGGGCTTACCAGATTCTGATGACATATTAACATATGCTAAACATGCGTTGGCGCGAAAGCGGGGTCACATGTCCGTTTCGTCCAATGGTCTTTTAAGCCTTGGCTGATGAAATCATTCCAAGAATCCACGTCATCTGTCACTTATGCAGTTCCAGTTTCGATGTTAAGTTTTAAGTCCTAGTCTCCGTTTGCGGTTGTGAAGTCAATTGTTTTTTTATGTTGTTTCCTCTTCTTGAGTGCATGTTTTGGTAAATGAATAATGGTGGTTAGCAATTATTCTACATGGCCCCACTCCAGATTGTTCTATGGTATGGAACTATGTTTCCAACATTTTTAGTTATCAAGCTGTTCCCATTTTTCCTCCCCTGTATTCTCTTCTGCAGCAGCTGATTGACCTGGTTCATCAGGCATTGGGTGTCGACTCAGGAAGTCCACTCCCACATTCATTTTCCCAGGAAAATACTCAACCTGGAACGAGTAAGGTTGAAGAAGCAGCAACCACCTCATAAGTCGGGCATTCAGAGTCTTAGATGCTGCGACAAACATGAGTGGGTTATGGTCACATTGCACTGTGAAGTGTTTGCCATATAGGTATGCTTGAAATTTCTGTACACTCCATACGAGCGCAAGACATTCTCTCTCGATAGTACTGTAATTTCTCTCTGCTGCATTTAATTTCCTGCTAGCATAGGCTACAGGGAATAGCTCTGATGGTACATCTCCATTTCTCTGCAACAGCGTTGCCCCAATTCCTATGTTACTGGCATCGGTGCGCAGCACGAATGGTTGGTCGAGGTCTGGTAGATGTAAGACTGGATGAGCAGTTAATGTCTGCTTTAGTGCTGTGAAAGCTCTCTCACAGTCAGGTGACCAAGTGACTTTCTCTGGTTTCCCCTTTTTGGTAAGATCCGTTAAAGGTGCTGACAGAGTATTGAAGTCCTTGATGTATTTTTGATAGAATCCACATAAGGATACAAATGATCTTACATCCTTCTTTGTTTTTGGACGAGGTGCTCTCTGGAGTTTGTCCACATTTCCCTCTTGTGGAGTTATCAGTCCATGAGATATCTTATGACCTAGAAAGTCAAATTCTTGGAATCCTATCTGAAACTTCTTTGGTCTAGCCGTCAATCCAGTTTCTCTGAGGCGCCTGAACAAAAGATGCAGGGTTTCTACATGCTGTTCAAATGTTTCAGTGGCGATCAGGATGTCATCCATGAAGTGACTGATGTCTGGATGCTGTAGTGGGTCAAGTAATTTTCTCATCATACGTGTAAAGACGCTGGGAGCATTACTTAATCCGAATGGAAGAACGTTGAACTCATAGTGTCCTCCATGCGTGCTGAAAGCTAACCATGGTCTAACTTCCGGTTTTACAGGAATCTGATAATATCCCTTACTGAGATCAGTCCTAGTAAAGTACTTAGCTCGGTTGATTGCTGTGAAGAGTTTATTCTGATCAGGCAGAGGTTCTGCTTGGAATTCAGTAATAGCATTGAGCTGTCGATAATCGATGCACAATCTATGTTCTCCACTTGGCTTTCTCAATAAGACGACGCTAGCACTGTAAGGTGATTCAGATGGTGAGATTATTCCTGCGGTGAGCAGCTGTTGTATTTCTTCCTCTAAAGTCTTTTGCTTTGCATAAGGAACTGGGTAAGTCAAGACTCGCACAGGTACTGTGTCATTTAACTTCATGTCAAATTCCTCCAAATCAGTTCTTCATGGCTTATCAGTAAGTACTTCTGCATATTTTGCCATAAGTTCCCTAATCTGCTTTTGCTGATCCTTTGTTAAGTTGGGATTGATTTCCAAATCCTTAAAGGTCTCTTTGGCTTGCAGTTGGCACTCGACTCCTATTGTTGATCCTTCTTCGACTTCAGTAGCCACACTCATGGCCATCAGATGTGCGTGTTCGGTGGTTGAGGGTCTTTCATGAAAATTCTTCAAGAGGTTTATGTGAAATACTTTCATCTTGCCTTTGACTGAAATTCTGTAGTTGGTACGGGAGATCTTCTCCGTCACTACATAAGGTCCTCTCCATCCTATTTGCAGCTTATTCTGACTGGTTGGAAGCAGCAACATCACCTTCTCTCCTACCTCTAGCTCTCTATCCTTTGCCTTGCGGTTGAAGTTACGAGCAATTCTTCGTCTGGCTTGACGTAGATTGACATTCGCTTGTTTCCAACTGTGTTGTAAACGATTTTTCAACTCGGCAACATATGTAGATGCAGTCACGACTGTATCATCTCTAGTATTATCAGTCCACGTTCGAAGTAACGCCTCCAGTGGTCCCTTGATCGGTCGTCCAAACAACAGTGTGGCTGGAGCAAAACCTGTTGAGTGATGGGGTACTTCCCTGTAAGCGAATAAAGCTGCGGGTAAATACAAGTCCCAATCCTCTGTTTTCTCCTGGGCAATTTTGCGCAGGATACTAATCAATGTCCCGTTCCACCTTTCCACAAGTTCATTTGACTGAGGGTGATATGGTGAACTGAAGATATGGCGTGCATGAAAAAGTCTGAAGGTCTCTTCCATGAGCTTACCACGAAACTGTGAACCGTTGTCCGTCAAGATCCTTTGTGGGAATCCTAGACGTGTGAATATTCCTAATAATGCATCAGCGACGTGTTTGGAGTCACAGCTGGGCATAGGAACTGCTTCGGCCCACATGGTTGTTGTGTCCACAAGCGTTAATATGAATCGGTTTCGCCTCTTCGTTGCTGAGAGAGGTCCGATTATGTCTACAGCCACTTTCTCAAATGGAATTCCAGTGATTGGCGATTCACCCAACATTGCCGGTGGTGTCAGGTGTTTTGGTGATACTTTCTGACACTGTGGGCATGATTGTACAAACCGTTGTATGTCTGAATTCATCCCTGGCCAAAAGTAGTGAGTGGTAATCCGCTGTGTAGTAGCGTTGATACCCATGTGCCCACTGAATGGTAGACTATGACCCATCTCTAAAATCTGAGTCCTGTATTGAGTTGGTACAACAAGCTGATTAAACTCTTGTCCAGCTCGTCCTGCTTTTCTGTAAAGAAGTGCTGACTTCATGAACAGATCACCTTTACGTAGAGGTAAATGTGATTTTGGCAGTTTTCTGAAGCAGGGTTCCAAGGTGTTGTCGGCTTCTTGTACCCTCTTCAGTTCCTCCGTTCGAGGGATTGGCGTAGTTGTTTCTGGAGTTTTTGTCGCCTGGGATCGAGTGGTCATGGTCGCCATCGCCACAGGTTGAACAGGTTCTCCTAGAACGATAAATCTACAGCCGAGGATTACAGGATATATCGGACCGTCCAAGACTGCTGCCTTGATTGTCCCAGTGACATACCGCGAGGCTATGTTCACTTTTGCCACTGGAAGAGACATATTTGTTGAACTCTTCAGTGTTCCCTGTAATTCCACTATTTCCTCTGTCACCTGTTCAGGGTGAACTAAGGATGATGAGACAACACAGTCATACGATAATCCAGTATCATATAAACAGGTAGTCTTGAATCCATTTAGCAAGATGGATTCTACAACCGGAATACGAGATGATGTGTCTTGATGAGGTGTCTGTTTGGACGGTTCACCAGTGCTCACTTTTTTCTCTTTTCGATTTGCCAAACAGGCCGCTGTGTGTGGAGGTGGCTTCTTCCTGCAATTCTGAAATGTGTGACCTCTAATTTTGCAATGGGTACAGAATGGTTTGTCCTCCTTCGGCGCTGTTTGGACTGTGTTTTGAGTGTTTTTCTAGGATTTCCCATTTTTCTTGGTGGCCACAGTGTTTTCACCCTCTTTTGGCTGTGGAGTTTTGTTTTGAGAGGGGGTGTTGTTCGAACGTCCCTTTCCTCCCATCTCCTTCTGAGATGTCTCAAATCTCTCTGCCAGGATGATTATAGTTTCTAGACGGTCAGCCCCGTTTTGGGTTAAGAATGCCTTCATTTCGTTCTGCATTTTCCCCCTGATCTGATCAATGATGATCATTTCACGGAGTCCTTCAAAACTTTCCTCAAATCCTCCCAAGCAAGCCCATCTTTGTATGTATGACTTCAGTCTTTCAACGAGTTGCGCGTAACTCTCACCCGGTTCCTTCCTTGCGGCTTTGAATCGAGCCTTGTAAGAATCCCCGTCCACTTCGAATCGGCTCAAGAGTGCCTTTTTCAGTGTTTTGTATTCTTGTTGTTCCTCACGAGTAAGTCTTGAGAACACTTCATACGCGGTGGATCTTAAGGCCTGCGCTAACTTCGTCGCCCATCTACTTTCTTCAAGCCCACAGCTGACAGCCATTGCCTCGAAGCGTGATAAAAATCCTTCGATGTGGTCAGTCTGTTCATTAAAGGGTTCCAGAGGAAATGACATAGCTACTGAATTATTTTTTCTACATTGAGTTTTCTACTTTTTCTACTGAGTTACTTTTTCCGCAGACGGTCCTACCCAGAGGACGTCTTGTCGACAGCTCTCTGTCGCATAACCCAGGTCTCGCGGGAAATGTCCCTCGCCAAGCATACGCGACCTCAGAACAATGAACCCAAGCTTATCCTCACCTTCCATCCACATGCCTATGCCATCAAGCACATTTTCCTGAGACACTGGTCCATCTTGGAATCGGATCCTACCACTCGTGAGGTATTCTCAAATGGCCCCAGGGTAATTTTCCGCCGTAACCAGAGCCTCAGAGACCACCTTGTGCACAGTCGCCTCCCCACGGTTACTTCATCCGTGGGCACCTTCGAATGCCATCGTAGGAACTGTCTGACATGCCCATACGTTGTTCAGACACCGGAAATTGCATTTCCCCGAGGCACCTTCACCTTGAAAGATTCTTCCACCTGCACATCCCGCAATCTGATTTATGTTATCATCTGCTAACGATGTGACATGAAATACATTGGCCAAACGGGCAGACGTCTTGCGGATCGTTTTAGAGAACACCTCAGAGACATCAATCAGGGCGCTGACAAACCTGTCCCCAACCATTTCAATCCCTCCAACCACAATGGAGCCGACGATGCATGTGTCACCGCATTAAAACCCTGCTTCTCAAATAGCTGTGTCAGACTTAGAATTGAATGCCAGCTAATCAACAATCTGGGATGCATCCACCCGACAGGAATTAATACTGTCGTGGACGCTACAGTATAACTGTGGCATCTGCCCCAATTGTTTACACTACCTATTACCGTGCTGTTCACCCCCCCCCCCCCGCGACATCTAGACTTAATTGTCCCCACATTTCTATGTTTCCATAGCAGACTGTTCACATATTTTTGGCTACTCAAATCCTTTTTGGCAACCCATTTTCAATTCTGCGCCACGCGTTTTCGCAGCTGGCCAAGGCACATTTTCTGCCCCACATGGAATTATCAGGTTGTGCACTATAAGTGATAGGTCGTGTGTTTTTGTTTTTGTCGTCAGCTATCTGTGTTGTCATTGACAAAGATTCTTAGAATCGAAACGTCTGTGTGTCGTATTGTATGCGTTCGTGTGTATTTTATCTTATTTTATTATTCATTTTTATATTTATTGAGTGCTTCTGATTTCGGATTTTTCACCTGTATTTCGCTACACGTGGATCTCCTTGTAAGGTATGTGCAACGCTTGTTAATGTTTAGTTCGTTTTTTCTCGCAGGAATTTAAAATACCTATTTGTTTCCATTTCATACTGAATTAAGGTGAGAGACGTGAGGAGGTGGTTCTGTCACTGGTGATCCTGATGAGGTTGAGGGTGTAGGACCACTTCCTTTCTCTATTCTCCGGATCTCCACTTCAATCTACATTCTCCTCAACTCCAGTTGGTGTTGACGCTCTCTCTCCTTATCTTCCATTTCAGCCTGTAATCGTTTCTCTTTCTCCTCCAATTCTGCTTGAAGTCGTTTTTCCCTCTCAGCCAATTCAGCCTGAATCTGTTTTTCTTTGAGAGCCAATTCCGCTTGCAGTCTTTCTCTTTTGTCGAATGCATCTGAAACATAGTTAGCTAGCTCAAGGCCATCTAACCCGCATTCCCTACCTGTTTCTGTTATTTGGGCTCTAAACTTTGCAGTTTCCGCCATGCCTAGAATTTATTGCTTTATTTGCCCTGCCTACAAAATATAAGTGCAGTTGGTATGATCCGCCTAAGCTTGTCAGTCCCTGATCTGCAAATATACAACAGAGCATGTGCAATATTAAAAACACCCTATGTTATGTCTGTCTGTCAATGCTGGAAAAGCCAAAGGCAGCAGGCACTGAAGTACCCAGAATTAATTCCCAGTAAAGAAAAGAATCTGAAATTAGACAGAGTTTTCCCAACGGATAAGATTTTCCGGTGGTTGATGAAATGCTGTTAAGTTCAGACTTCACAGGAAAAGAACACCTTCTCTGTAAGAGAAGTAGTGTTTGGGTAGTAGATACACAGTTTATATTTCTCCTGGAGCACCTTTCTCTGAAGTCTACACCTGCTTGAGAGAGGTCTCCTTCTTCAGGAGGAATGATCAGTCACCTACTCTTATTTATCTATAAATGCCATTCATATCATGTGGCTGTCAATCATTGCCCCACATGGTATCTGTTAAACATTTTAGAAAATGACAATGCTCAAATCTAAAGATATTGTGATTGTTTTATGTAGACGTGTGAATATTCCTAATAATGCATCAGCGACGTGTTTGGAGTCACAGCTGGGCATAGGAACTGCTTCGGCCCACATGGTTGTTGTGTCCACAAGCGTTAATATGAATCGTATCGCCTCTTCGTTGCTGAGAGAGGTCCGATTATGTCTACAGCCACTTTCTCAAATGGAATTCCAGTGATTGGCGATTCACCCAACATTGCCGGTGGTGTCCGGTGTTTTGGTGATACTTTCTGACACTGTGGGCATGATTTTACAAACCGTTGTATGTCTGAATTCATCCCTGGCCAAAAGTAGTGAGTGGTAATCCGCTGTGTAGTAGCGTTGATACCCATGTGCCCACTGAATGGTAGACTATGACCCATCTCTAAGATCTGAGTCCTGTATTGAGTTGGTACAACAAGCTGATTAAACTCTTGTCCAGCTCGTCCTGCTTTTCTGTAAAGAAGTGCTGACTTCATGAACAGATCACCTTTACGTAGAGGTAAATGTGATTTTGGCAGTTTTCTGAAGCAGGTTTCCAAGGTGTTGTCGGCTTCTTGTGCCCTCTTCAGTTCCTCCGTTCGAGGGATTTGCGTAGTTTTTCTGGAGTTTTTGTCGCCTGGGATCGAGTGGTCATGGTCGCCATCGCCACAGGTTGAACAGGTTCTCCTAGAACGATAAATCTACAGCCGAGGATTACAGAATATATCGGACCGTCCAAGACTGCTGCCTTGATTGTCCCAGTGACATACCGCAAGGCTATGTTCACTTTTGCCACTGGAAGAGACATATTTGTTGAACTCTTCAGTGGTCCCTGTAATTCCACTATTTCCTCTGTCACCTGTTCAGGGTGAACTAAGGATGATGAGACAACACAGTCATAAGATAATCCAGTATCATGTAAACAGGTAGTCTTGAATCCAATTAGCAAGATGGATTCTTCAACCGGAATACGAGATGATGTGTCTTGATGAGGTGTCTGTTTGGACGGTTCACCAGTGCTCACTTTTTTCTCTTTTCGGTTGGCCAAACAGGCCGCTGTGTGTGGAGGTGGCTTCTTCTTGCAATTCTGAAATGTGTGACCTCTAATTTTGCAATGGGTACAGAATGGTTTGTCCTCCTTCGGCGCTGTTTGGACTGTGTTTTGAGTGTTTTTCTGGGATTTCCCATTTTTCTTGGTGGCCACAGTGTTTTCACCATCTTTTGGCTGTGGAGTGTTATTTTGAGAGGGGGTGTTGTTCGAACGTCCCTTTCCTCCCATCTCCTTCTGAGATTTCTCAAATCTCTCTGCCAGGATGATTATAGTTTCTAGGCGGTCAGCCCCGTTTTGGGTTAAGAATGCCTTCATTTCGTTCTGCATTTTCCCCTTGATCTGATCAATGATGATCATTTCACGGAGTCCTTCAAAACTTTCCTCAACTCCTCCCAAGCAAGCCCATCTTTGTATGTATGACTTCAGTCTTTCAACGAGTTGCGCGTAACTCTCAACCGGTTCCTTCCTTGTGGCTTTGAATCGAGCTTTGTAAGAATCCCCGTCCACTTGGAATCGACTCAAGAGTGCCTTTTTCAGTGTTTCGTGTTCTTGTTGTTCCTCACGAGTAAGTCTTGAGAACACTTCATACGCGGTGGATCTTAAGGCCTGCGCTAACTTCGTCGCCCATCTACTTTCTTCAAGCCCACAGCTGACAGCCATTGCCTCGAAGCGTGATAAAAATCCTTCGATGTGGTCAGTCTGTTCATTAAAGGGTTCCAGAGGAAATGACATAGCTCCTGAATTAAGGTGAGAGACGTGAGGAGGTGGTTATGTCACTGGCGATCCTGATGAGGCTGATGGTGTAGGACCACTCCCTTTCTCTATTCTCCGGATCTCCACTTCAATCTCCATTCTCCTCAACTCCAGTTGGTGTTGACGCTCTCTCTCCTTATCTTCCATTTCAACCTGTAGTTTTTTCTCTTTCTCCTCCAATTCTGCTTGATGTCGTTTTTCCCTCTCAGCCAATTCAGCCTGAAGCTGTTTTTCTTTGAGAGCCAATTCCGCTTGCAGTCTTTCTCTTTTGTCGAATGCATCTGAAACATAGTTAGCTAGCTCAAGGCCATCTAACCCGCATTACCTACCTGTTTCTGTTATTTGGGCTCTAAACTTTGCAGTTTCCGCCATGCCTAGAATTTATTGCTTTATTTGCCCTGCCTACAAAATATAAGTGCAGTTGGTATGATCCGCGTAAGCTTGTCAGTCCCTGATCTGCAAATATACAACAGAGCATGTGCAATATTAAAAACACCCTATGTTATGTCTGTCTGTCAATGCTGGAAAAGCCAAAAGCAGCAGGCACTGAAGTACCCAGAATTAATTCCTAGTAAAGAAAAGAATCTGAAATTAGACAGAGTTTTCCCAACGGATAAGATTTTCCGGTGGTTGATGAAATGCTGTTAAGTTCAGACTTCACAGGAAAAGAACACCTCTGTAAGAGAAGTAGTGTTTGGGTAGTAGATACACACTTTATATTTCTCCTGGAGCACTTTTCTCTGAAGTCTACACCTGCTTGAAAGAGGTTTCCTTCTTCAGGAGGAATGATCAGTCACCTACTCTTATTTATCTATAAATGTCATTCATATCATGTGGCTGTCAATCATTGCCCCACATGGTATCTGTTAAACATTTTAGAAAATGACAATGCTCAAAATCTGAAGATATTGTGATTGTTATATGTAATTGTCTAAAGGTTAATTTATGGGAACCATCCAGGACGTCGCCATCCCAATATGTCATATATTGTTGAAGGGAGTGGGAGATCACTGTAGTGCATGCCCCATTTCTAACAAAAGAAGTAGAGCCCCATCCTCTTCTATCTTCAATAACCCCAGAATATGAACCTTGAGTTATCTGCAGGCCTCGTTCTATTAAGTAGTCTAGGAGATATAGATTATGGCCCTGGTGAGAATAATGATTACTAACTGGGATTCTGCCCCTTCTCCAAGGATTCTTTAGCTCTGGATCCCCCCCCCCCCCTTTTTGTTTATCAAATCTGAGGAAAGTCTGGAGAATTTTCTCAGCCTGATTTAGATGAAGAAAGCATGGATATTGAGCAGTTGATAGATCTAGAGTCTTCTCTCCCCCAATTTAGTAAGTCATTATGAGTGGATTTATTCTTAAACAATCAAACACATAATCAATCACATTAGATTCTGACAACATGATGTACAAAGGAGCTGGTGACTCACAGATAGGTTTGAACTGATAAATTAACAGAAGGTCAATTCATGTTAATCATTTATTGACTGGGCCTGAGCCTTCTGGCCAGTACACACATCTCTATTGTGATTTACACAAGATATATTAGAAAAATTGCATATTGGACCATTGTAACAGACCATCAATAAACAGCATCAATACATGAGAGGTCAACAAGTGTGAAAACATATTAAACATTTTGATGTTGTACATGTTAAGTGTGAAGATGATGAATCAACAATTAAATATCAGTTTCCTGAAATTGGGTGTGGTGTGTACCAATTAGAAAGGTAACCTGGTGACTGGGATATTAAGAAAGCCAGGGTCCATTGATTGATGGATCCACTTCAGGTCTGCCCGTATAGCTCCTCTGAAGGCCTCCCCATACTTTGCTCATGGCCAAGTCATCTTCCATCTCACTTGTGGTTCATCTCTTTCTCTCGGCTTCCCTCTTTCAGGTCTGATTTAGGTGGTTAGTTTGCTGATGTGTTGGGTGGTTGTTGGTAGCGACCAAGATCACTGTTTAAAATTCACATAAATATATATAATCTTCCCAATACAATATTCTATAAGTAGGTCAGAAGAAATCTAAATTCCAGAAGTAGGAACTAGTTCCCCTCCTCCTTTTTTCTCTAAGCTTATGTTGGGTTAATTTGGGGTGGTCAGAGTTTATCACACTGTGTACGCCTTGTATCAACTGGTTCCTGCTGTATGTAAGTTCTCATTTGACCTGGGGTCAGTGAACGTGTACAGTAAGACAGTGACAAGAGTGAGAATGTGTCACGATGCATGTAAATAAATGACATACATTTATAACATTTCTTCCACTCAATGGTGTTTATAGTGTGTATAAACAATTCTCTGTGTTTTCCCAATTAACCAACTTCTTCTTCTTCTTCTGTGTCTAATAACTCTCTCCCATTATCTGTTGTTGTTGTGGTGTTGAGTGTTGGGTTGTGTGGTGATGAGTGGTGTTGAGTGGTGTTGTGTTTTAAGTTATGTTGAGTAATGAGTTAAGTTCACTTCGTGTGATGGAGTTCCGCGAAGCACAACTTTTCTGATGTAATGCAGTTCATAAGTGCACTTATCTAATTAAAATTTGACATAAATATAAATATTTATCCTTCAAACCCTATCCATTCAATAGATTAAGCAGAAAGAAAAGATTGGATTTCTCTCTCAACTTTCTAAATTGAAAATAGACATAGATAAGTCTGTTTTAAAACAAGGCGCTTATTCTAGTACACGAACTGTCATTTTAGCTGTAGGTAGTGATAGCATTTTTTTTCAGTGTCTGCTGAAATGCACAAGATTGCTTTAGAATCATCACTTCGTACAGTTGTTCAGAATAGAATGGAGTAGTATAATGCACTTCCTAAAGTTAATAATTATCTTTAAGAATATCAGAGATTGCAGTTTTATCGAAGAGAGTATTGGAGTGTCAGTTTGCCCGGGAACGGCTCTGTGTCGTCAGAATCTACAGTCGAGCATTTTTACATTTCAGAGGTTTTAATTAATAATAATACATTTCAATTGACATTACAAACACTGGATACCATTTCTTGATACCTGATACATCGGGTTCTTAGTCTAATCTCGGGAGTTACAAGCTTACCTCGGATCTAGACACTCCGCAATCCCATGTTTGAAAATCTGGTCACAGCAGCTTTCCCTGTATGTTCATCAGGCTGGTTGCAGAAGAAGTGCGGGCTTACCAGATTCTGATGACATATTAACATATGCTAAACATGCGTTGGCGCGAAAGCGGGGTCACATGTCCGTTTCGTCCAATGGTCTTTTAAGCCTTAGCTGATGAAATCTTTCCAAGAATCCACGTCATCTGTCACTTATGCAGTTCCAGTTTCGATGTTAAGTTTTAAGTCCTAGTCTCCGTTTGCGGTTGTGAAGTCAATTGTTTTTTATGTTGTTTCCTCTTCTTGCGTGCATGTTTTGGTAAATGAATAATGGTGGTTAGCAATTATGCTACAAACACCCAGCCACTTCTCTCACCTCTTGACACCGAACCATCTGTGTAGATAATCACATCACCCGAGTGAGCATTGTCCTGAATTAGTTGCTGGATTTCCACTTCCTTGGCCCCTGCTGGCCACTCCCTGCACTCCCGGCTTAATGTGATTATAACCCTGCACAAGTCTGACCAGAGAGCCGAGAGTAAAGCGTGCCAGTCTTAGTGTTACCTCCGATATCAGCTGTGCATAGTTGGAACTGATACCACCAGCCTGATAACCTTTCCGTGGCTACTGGAGAAGGGAGTGAGTCACGTGTGGACGTACCCTCGGTACAATGATGTTGCTTCCTGCCGGCAGATCTGATATGTCATCTTGGCATCATTGCATGGGGAGACATTGGTACGAATAGTCAATGACAGCATTAGAG
The DNA here is from genome assembly GCA_963921405.1 of Cepaea hortensis. NCBI lineage: Eukaryota > Metazoa > Mollusca > Gastropoda > Stylommatophora > Helicidae > Cepaea > Cepaea hortensis. The sequence continues at coordinate 11,244,277 of OY992879.1, read as the reverse complement.
ACAGAAGGTTGACATACAGGATAACTAACGTCACAAAGCATGGTCTATAAGAACTTTAATGAATTCTTTGCCCACGACTTCCTTCAGCGACTTCTGTGAACGCCAAGCAGTACATGTGAACATATTTCTCACGAGAAATAACGCAACGAAAGTAATGATCTCATGAAAACTGGTAAAAAAAAAATATCGAAAATTGCACGCCAGGAAACAATTAAAGAGCTCTCAAGTGTTTAGGAAGTTTGATCATGAATAGACATTATGAAGTAATCCGACTCACTGGACAAATTGCAATTACGTAATAAACAAACACGTATCAGTGTTAAAAAAAAATTCTCTACAACACAATATTTCTACCAACTCTATGCTACCAATGCCAAACGTGGACAATGACAGAAACAGAGAAAATAAAAATTACAAACACAGAAATGAGATTCCTGGGAAGAATGTTCAACGTATGAAGTTGAGGGAATAATCAGAAAAGAAGAAATCAAGACCAAAATTGGGGTGGGGTTGGGGGTGAAATAACAGAGCTAGGTATAATTAGAAAACAACAAGTAACTTGGTTGGGCCACACTCCTTGTCTACCAGCTGATTGTATACCACAGCAAGCAACGATGTACAAACCAAATGGAACCAGAAATAGATGCCGACTATGTGAACGAGGGATAGAGAATATAACAGTCCACGGGGAGCTCGATACACGAAGCCCGTAGACGGGCACTCTCCCGCTGTTTATACTTCATCTCGACATCACAAGGTACAAGAGGAACATGTTGAGATGATAGCACGAGAAGCAACGCAAGAAGAGGTGCACAAAGTGTCAAACAGTGCGCACGGTCCCGTGTTAATGATGGATACGCAGAAGGAAATGGCGTCAGATAACATTATTTACATTATGTTCATTAAGCAATCCAGCGGCAGTGTTCATTTGATATCATTGATTCTGCTCAGATAATGTTCATCATTGGATGTGCGTTACATAATTAAGGTAGTGTTGAGGTCATTTCTCTTCCTAACTTAATATAAGTCTGAGGATAAGGTACCAGATGTTCAGGAGGTGATGGTTCGGTATGTTTATAAGGTGAAACCCTCAAAACACACCACGTAATATAGCTGCCCGACTCATTTTCTGTTCTCATGGCTCCTGAACACGGTGCCCAGATTAAGTCTGAACTTGGGAAGATAGCTGTAACTGAACATCACACTAATACACAACACAAGGCTACGTATTCAGGGGATCATTCTTATATAATTTTCTTAATCCTAGTTAAATTAGCATCTCCAAGGCACGCAATGCTAGTTCCTGTGGCCATCCAAGGTATTCATTATATTCTTCTCAGAAACCATCCATCATCCATCATGTGCCATGCCGATAAGCGTGGGAGGTCATATTTTGCCATCTCACTCGATCACCAGAGTAGTGGATCAGCTCCTTGTTAATGTCTCAACCATGCCAAGTGGCCAAGCCATCCAGGTATTTACTTCTCTGTCTTCCCCTTGGTCTCTTCCCTTCGATCTTGCCAGTTGTCACCAAGTTCTCCAAATCATTTCTTCTCATAACATGCCCAGAAATATTTGACTGTCTACGTCTAATGACGCTAATCAGTTTACGATCTGCATTTGTTTCTTAAAGGACTTGTTTCGTGGTTTTTCTCTCTGTCCATGGTATTCTTTGCAATTTCCTCAGAAACCACATTTCGACAGCCATCAGATGTTTTTTTTTTTCCGGTTTGACATTGTCCATTGTTAACGCTTCACATCCTTACAAAAGTACAGGTTCTATGTAGCACTTCAATACTCTTTGTCTTGTTTCAATTGATATCTTTAAAAAAAAAAAAACTCGCTTAAAAGTCGACAGGGTCGACTTCATTGTGCCGGGTTTTATCCCATATGGCTCGGTCTCTTTCTGCAACGCGGAAAGCGTCGCACAAAGCACGAACTCCGTAGCTCTAGCGACGGCACTCAAGAGTCTCCGAAAAATTTCACTCGTGAACCGAAGGACGCGGCCCGGAATGGAACCCACAATTTTCGGAGCCCGATTCAAACGGCTTGACCACTTCGCCACGGAGACTCCCAATGATTTTCATCTTGCAATAGGCTACCTTCGCAATGGCAGTTCTTGTTCTAATCTCTTCAAGGCATCTCCCATCAGATGTTATGACTGTTCCGAGATAACTGTACCGATGAACTTGCTTAAGAATATGCCAATTTGCTTGTATTGTGGTATTTCCTTCTTCCCAGTGACGACTATAATCTGTGTCTTCTTACTAAGCAATTCTAACCCTAGTTGCTCTCAGAAACCACATCTTTGTTATTTCTAAGCTCACGCTAATTTATTCACTTGCATTCCAAGATTAGCTAGCTCTATGACAAAGCACATCATGGGAGTGAATTCAGAGGGTCAAGGATCGATATCTGCGTGAGGACACAACGCCTAAGCTTGCTGGCAAGACACATGATGATGAGCAATGTACGCTTGTGGAAAGAACCATACATACATACGTATATTGTATGAAAGAATGTTGAATTGTGATCAATAGTGTGTGTGTGTGTGTGTGTGTGTGTGTGTGTGAGTGTGTGTGTGTGAGTGTGTGTGTGTGTGTGTGTGTGTGTGTGTGTGAAACAAGTTTGTTGCATATCATTTAAAGGACGCAGCAGTCAGTTCTAGCATATTTGGCTGTTTGTGATTCCTGGACAAGTTTACGTTCGGTAGTTTGCCATTACACCTGTATTGGAAAGCAATGCAATGCGGTTTGCTGCCAAGTCGCCCACAGCTGTGTTTCGAACGCGGTATGCGGAATTACGAACTGCATTCGTAATCTCTTTGCCACGGAGCCAGCCAGTGTGAGTGTGAGTACTGTGCTTAAAACGATGAGGTATTTGTTGTATTATTTTCTCAAGTGCCAGGTTCCGGCGGACATGAAGAAATCTGAAGCATATCACATCTGCCTTGTGACAATCCTAGCCAGTGCAGAATACAGTGAGTACCCATTACTGATGTTGTGGGTTATCGGGACAATGCAAAGCACACCATGGACAGACATAAAAACCAGTGACAAAGTTCTATAGAGACATGAAAACCGTGAAGTGATTAGAGACATTAGTAGTAGACAGTGTAACAAGTCCACCGGGGCTTGGACATGTATGTTACTAATAGTTATATCCCCAGCCTTTGGTCAGAACACCCGAATAGGACTTTCAGTCTACAATGCCCCCCAACAAGACAAAATATGTACAACGCTGAATGAGAGCTGTGAGAAGATCTACATCTACAAGGTCGGGTTTACAAACAAGAAGAGAAGTAGAGCCATTCATCAAACGTTCCGCTAGTATTTCGGATCGGTACAAGCAGTGTACACCCATTGCTAGTTAAATTCACTCTAATCCCGCAGTGTACCCCAACAGTGTACCCCCACAGTGTACCCCCACCGCTTGTTACATTCACTCTAATCCCACAGTGTACCCCCCACAGTGTACACCCACATCTTATTACATTCACTCTAATCCCACAGTGTCGCCTCACACTGTACACCCACATCTTATTACATTCACTCTAATCCCACAGTGTACCCCCACAGTGTACCCCCACAGTGTACACTCACCGCTTGTTACATGCACTCTAATCCCACAGTGTACCCCCACAGTGTACCCCCACAGTGTACCCCCACAGTGTACCCCCACAGTGTACACTCACCGCTTGTTACATGCACTCTAATCCCACAGTGTACCCCCACAGTGTACCCCCACAGTGTACCCCCACAGTGTACCCCCACAGTGTACCCCCACAGTGTACCCCCACAGTGTACCCCCCACAGTGTACACTCACCGCTTGTTACATGCACTCTAATCCCACAGTGTACCCCCACAGTGTACCCCCACAGTGTACCCCCACAGTGTACCCCCACAGTGTACCCCCACAGTGTACCCCCACAGTGTACCCCCACAGTGTCGCCTCACACTGTACACCCACATCTTATTACATTGACTCTAATCCCACAGTGTACCCCCACAGTGTACCCCCACAGTGTACCCCCACAGTGTACCCCCACAGTGTACCCCCACAGTGTACCCCCACAGTGTACCCCCACAGTGTACCCCCACAGTGTACCCCCACAGTGTACCCCCACAGTGTACCCCCACAGTGTACCCCCACAGTGTACCCCCACAGTGTACCCCCACAGTGTACCCCCACAGTGTACCCCCACAGTGTACCCCCACAGTGTACCCCCACAGTGTACCCCCACAGTGTACCCCCACAGTGTACACTCACCGCTTGTTACATGCACTCTAATCCCACAGTGTACCCCCACAGTGTACCCCCACAGTGTACCCCCACAGTGTACCCCCACAGTGTACCCCCACAGTGTACACTCACCGCTTGTTACATGCACTCTAATCCCACAGTGTACCCCCACAGTGTACCCCCCACAGTGTACCCCCACAGTGTACCCCCACAGTGTACACTCACCGCTTGTTACATGCACTCTAATCCCACAGTGTACCCCCACAGTGTACCCCCCACAGTGTACCCCCACAGTGTACACTCACCGCTTGTTACATGCACTCTAATCCCACAATGTACCCCCACAGTGTACCCCCACAGCTTATTACATTCACTCTAATCCCACAGTGTACCCCCACAGTGTACACTCACCGCTTGTTACATGCACTCTAATCCCACAATGTACCCCCACAGTGTACCCCCACAGCTTATTACATTCACTCTAATCCCACAGTGTACCCCCACAGTGTACCCCCCACAGTGTACCCCCACAGTGTACACTCACCGCTTGTTACATGCACTCTAATCCCACAATGTACCCCCACAGTGTACCCCCACAGCTTATTACATTCACTCTAATCCCACAGTGTACCCCCACAGTATACACCCACAGCTTGTTACATTCACTCTAATCACACAGTGTACCCCCACAGTATACACTCACCGCTTGTTACATTCATTCTAATCCCACAGTGTAACCCCACAGTGTACCCCCACCGCTTATTACATTCACTCTAATCCCACAGTGTACGCTCACGTCTTGTTACATCACCTGTACCATAACGGTGAACACCCACGATTAGTTACATTCTCTGTATCCCTACAATGAACGCCGCAGGCTTGCTACATTTTCTGTACCCCCAAAGTGTTCGCCACAGACTTGTTATATTCTTTGTACTCCCACAGTGTTCGCCACAGACTTGTTATATTCTCTGTACCCCCACAGTGTTCGCCACAGACTTGTTATATTCTCTGTACCCCCACAGTGTTCGCCACAGACTCTTTATATTCTCTGTACCCCCACAGTGTTCGCCACAAACTTTTTATATCCTCTGTACCTCCACTGTGTTCGCCACAGACTTGTTATATTCTCTGTACCCCCACAGTGTTCGCCAAAGAATTGTTATATTCTCTGTACCCCTACAATGTTCACCAAAGGCTTGTTATATTCTCAGTACCACGACTTGTTATATTCTCTGTACCACCACAGTGTACACCCACGGCTTGTTATATTCTCTGTAACCCTACAGCGTACGCCAAAGACTTGTTATATTTTCTGTACCCCAGCAGTGAACGCCGCAGATTTGTTACGGTTCTGCTACTACACCAGCGCAACCAGAAACAGAACGTCGACAGCCAGGTTCATCGTTCGTAACATCGACTACACACTGTGCACGCACTATGTCTTCTCACATGCCAATTTTGATTACGCGACTAGAAGCATTATTCCGGTGGAACCTGCGGATGATGGTAGTTTTGGGCAGTATATGTAAGGACTTGTCTGTCTTTCCGTGTCTGTCCGTCCGTCCATCCTTTTGTTTGTCTGTCTGTCTGTCCGTCACTCCATCCGTCCGTCCCTGTCTCAGTCTGTCTATCTATATCTCTGTCTGTCTGTTTATCTATCTACCTATGTATTTATCTCTGTTTCCGTCAATCTCATGTCTGTATAAATACGTATGTCTGTCCATCATTTCACTTAGATATCCTGGCATCCAATCCTTCGTCCATTCTGCCCTCTGTCTGTCTATCCATGTGTTCGTGTCTCTGTTTTGTCTCTTCAACTCTGTCTTGTAATACTAAATACCAGGACCGCATATACAGCCGCTGGGAGTCCCTTCCTGCAGTATGCGACAGTCAACATATAGACCTGTCTTCTTAATGGCACTTCAATATAATATATGCTTGCTTGCCATCCTAGTTGTTGCTTGTTTCAATCCACAAACGGGTAATGATTTTTTCCTATTGATCGTCAAATCTCAGGTGATTGATTAATTGATTGATTGATTTAGGAATCGACATCACAGCATTCGGGGCATCCCAATAAGTGCTCCATCCCCATTCTCAACGGCCAGCGAAGAGTTCCAACACTAATAGTACCAGTAGCAATCTGATTATATGTCCGTCTAGCCTTCCCTCTGAGCGTCGAGCGTCGTTCAGATCCCCTCGTCACCCCTCGCTGTCGCATTCTTGCCAGACTATGGTGCTCTATTTGCTCCTCCGAGGTGTACACGTGCTCCCACAAGGACGCAACCACGTCTGTCTTGTCATGCATCAATACTCCACCAAGTTTTGCCGAGCCCGCCAATCTGTCAGCCTGTTCATGCCCCAGAGAAAAGATCCAGGTGATGCTTGCCACCCGTGACCTCAGAAGCGAAGCAAGCCACTCTGCACGAAGCCTGACTGTTCTCACCCTCCTCAGCATGCTTTCTGAGTCAGTTACAATCACGATGTGTGTATGTGTGTTAGTGGATTGGGGATGTATGGGTGGTTAGAGAGATGTGTGTGTGTGGGGTGGGGGTAGGGACATGTCAGTTGGTGGGGATGTGTGTTTGTGGTTTGGGAATGTGTGAGTGGATGTGTGAGTGGATGTGCGATGTGTGGGTTGGTGGGGGATTGTGTGCATGGGTGGGGAATATGTTGTCGATGGAGATGTGGCTGGGGGATGGGTGGTTTGAGGTGTGGGTGGGGAGAGGATGTGTGGGGTAGTATGTGGATGGGCGTAGGATGTGTGGGTTGGTGGGGGAATGTTTGTGGGTGGCGAGTGTGTTTTGGTTGGGGGATCAGGTGAGGGCAGTGTGTGTGGGTGGGGGATGTGCGGGAGCGGGATGGATCGGTTGGTGGGGTATGTATGTGTCCCTTGGTGTGCGTGTGTGTTGGTAGGTGGGGGTGTGTATGTGTCCCTTGGTGCGCGTGTGTGTGGGTAGGTGGGGTGATGTATGGATAGGTGGGAGATGGGCTTCATAACATGGTAATTAGCCTTGTTTATGTTTACAACATTCATTTCACAATGTTTATTTTATCTTCCTATGTAAATGTATAATGCTCTTGAGGAACGAAAGACGAGTGATTGGAAGGGCCGAATGTAAGACGGGCCTGCGCGCCCAATTTGTGACCCTAATAAAGTTGATTTGATTTGATTTGATTTGATATGTATCGTGTTCTCAATCCATCGGAAAACTGCACTAACCGCCTCCACCTCCATTCTTAAGCTAGGCTCTCCTGCACCAAACGTCGACCATTAGCTTTTGCTAAGAATCCCCAGGTACTTATCCTACCTATCAACACCGAACCATCTGTGTAGATAATCACATCACCCGGGTGAGCATTATCCTGAATTAGTTGCTGGATTTCCACTTCCGTGGCCCCTGCTGGCCACTCCCTGCACTCCCGGCTCAATGTGATTATAACTCTGCACAAGTCTTACTGCTCTGCTGGCACTTTGATCCATTCCTCTCCTCACCTAATGTTCTCCAAGATACACACCTGTCTGATCATATCCTCGGTCTGCGCCATCCATGATTTCGCTCTTATCAGTCTCTGACCCTTAACTGCGTCCAGCGCCTCATGCAACGGGTATCTGTGTCTGCAGCTACTCTGAGGTATGCCTTCGCCTGCATCACCTTCAACCTATCAGCAACAGTCGTCATACCAAGAATGTAACGCATACACACTACTGGGGTGTCTCTGGTGCATCCCAGAATGACCCGCATAGCTTCGTTCTTTATGCGCTCTAATTTCACCAGCTAACTCTTTGAGACAGTGAGCAGTCCTAGTACATAATCAATTACTGAGAGATGAACTGATCTCAGGTGAACTCAGTCTAAATGGCTACTGGCAAATGTATGGGGACATAAAATTATTGCATATCCTTTACAGGGCGTAGCAGTTAACACCAGCATATTTTCTGATTCCTGGGCAAGTTTACGTTCAGTGCCAGTATTTGGAGCACAATGTAACAAATTATCGTCTGTCAAGACAGCCAGGTGTAATTAGTAGGAGCACAATGTAACAAACTATCGTCTGTCAAGACAGACAGATGTAATTAGTTGAAGCATAATGCAGCAAACTATCGTCTGCCAAGATAACCAGGTGCCAGTAGTCAAATCACGATGTAGCAACTATTGTCTGCCAAGATAGCCAGGTGCTAGTAGGCAAAGCACAATGTAACAAATATTGTCTGTCAAGACACAGGTGACAGTAGTTGAAGCACGATGTAACACATTATTGTCTGTCAATGCCGCCAGGTGCCAGAAGGGCACTACAGACATCAGGCTCACACAAGGATGCAGTTCCAACCACAGGATGTCGGATGGCAGACAATATATGACAAATTGTTTATACTCAAAAATTAAGTATAGGGCACTACCACACGGCATCATGCACACTGGACAAAAGGCCCTAGGCCCGAGTTTATAAAGACCAACCATCTATCGCAGTAACTGTTGTGTTTAGTAACACCCGGGCACTTTTATTTCCCAAAGGGCATGTCTTGGCACCCCTTTTTAGGCTGGGACCACTTGGGAATTGTGGTCTATTGTTAAAATAATCGAGCTCCTTCGATAGAACGTCGATACACGTCGAACCAATGACCACCTGGCAGGTAGGCGAGCGTCTACCGCGGCAATCAAAACAGCAAGTGAAGACGGCTGCGACACTGCAGACACAAATATCTTCCAGTAGCACACCACCACACTGTGTAGAGATGGCCTCATATAATCCCAGACCTCCCATATAACACTCCATATGTCAGGTTTGCTGGTAAACTACTGCCTCCCTCCCTGGACAGACAATGGATACATCCTTCTGTGTTGAGGGAGAAATCTAATATGCCGAACAGGTGGTAATGTCGTTTATGTACTTCTCAAACGGAACTACGGAAATTGATAGATGCAGTAGTTGTAGAAAGTGACAAATTGGGCCTTAGCTTAAAAACTATGAAGACAGAAGTCATGGTGATATCAAAGGAACAGATTGTGTCAAAATGTACAGTTGAAGTACAGGACGTTATTTTGGGGCAAGGGCAAACATTCGGATATCTAGGCGCATGGATAACATCAAATGGAAGATGCGTCACACATATACAGAACAGAATAGAACAAGCAAACGCTGACCAAATGAATATGTTATGCTATAGGTCCTTGTTATTGAACGGTAAGAAAAGAGTTCTTACATGTTACATAGAGCCAGTTTTAACATATGACTACAATTACTGAACAATTAGTTAACAGGCAAAAATCACTGGAAGCCTTTGAGGTGTGGTTTTATAGACGAATGCTGAACATTAACTGGACAGCAAATGCAAGCAATCTGGACATTCAGAGGGAAGCTAAATCGCAAAGACAGCTTATCACAAACATTAGAAGGAAGCACGCTTCGTTTTTTGGCCACTTTATGAGTAGACAAAACTAGAACATGTTGTGACAGCCGGGCAGATTTGTGAAGAGAGAGAGAGAGAGAGAGAGAGAGAGAGAGAGAGAGAGAGAGAGAGAGAGAGAGAGAGAGAGAGAGAGAGAGAGAGAGAGAGAGAGAGAGAGAGAACTCCTGATAGTCTTGTGCCATGGCACATTACGGGAGTCAACAGACGAATTGATCGACTTCGTCGGAGATCGCAATTTGTGGAGAAACATTATCACCCACGCCAGTCGACAAAGCATTGGAAGATGATGGTGTTGCACTTCTCACTTCTCTCGAGAGACTGTGTCAGGGTCTGACAACTTCTTTATTGCATGTTTCTGATGCCTAGGAGTATTGGTTGTAACCTCATTCATCATCATGTCGTCCCCTGGTTAGTTTCAGACTACCTTTTTCTATGTGGCCTCGCTTCACTGGTTGTTCAATTCAACTTTACTTGACTGATAGTCGGCCTCTTTCGTTCTCCACCGGCCATCATGGCCCACTATTTTGATGCAACTTCACGCATCTTTGACAACGCAACAGAAGTGCAAGTTTTGACGATCCATTCCTAAAACGGTTTACAATGTTTACTCACAATTTCACACATAATTATGCAACACTGTATCACAAATCTACACCGCATTTCTACACATGAACTATCATAAAAGGGTGGCTCAGTTTTGGCTATAACTCTATTCACAACGTGGTCTGCATTGGACGAAACCACAGCCTTCAATGCCCTTGTCACCTTCACAAAAAACTGTCTCTTGCTCCGGTGACAACCTCAGCGTGCGCCACGTGGGTTAAAACCCACGAATTGTCACGTCCTTCCGCGTACCCATCTTTCAACATTCCATGAGCTCCAATTGGACTCATGGCAGACTGATAACTTCCAACCAACTGATGAGTGTTTCTGTTGGGAGCCTTTAATGGCGCAGGGGTTAAGGCGACTGTGTCGTCTTCCCAGGGATTGTAGATTACTTTTCCTACTCCGTAATTCGTTTCCTTGCTGTATTTTTCTCTTAGATCATTGGGATCGCCCAGAAAGCAATGGCAAACTACTAAAATTAAAAATAGCAAGAAATTACAAACAACCACAAAATGCCGGTGTTGACTGCAATATCCTGAAACAGGATGAAAACGCGGGGAAAATAACATCAAGTGGATCCCTATGCAGTTCAACTCGTGTAAGCCTTTATTCGTGGTCTCAGAAACAGGAGCTGGCTATGTGCGTGTGATGAGCTAGTGGCATCTCATGTTGTATACTTGAAATCACGGGAGAACAGGTGACATCGCACTTAGCGGACGACGAACCTAAGCGTGGAACCCTAACTCGGCACCATTCATGACATCAGCACCGTAGTTTCCTAGAGGTTTATCTAACGTGTCAGCTTCCTTGGTCTCCCACTAAAAGGTAGCATATCCCATCGACACAACAAGCATATACAACAATCCCACACCACCCCCAAAATCCTCAATCACTTACCACCTCTTACTCCTCAACCCCCTACCACTCAATACTCCTCAGTCCCCTACGATTCAACACTGCTCAATCCTCTGCCACTTAACTCTCCTCAATCCCCTACCACTCCACACTCCTCAATCCCCTAACAATCCACACACCTTAAGCGCCACCACCCCACACTCCTCATGCCCCACCATCCCACACTTTTCATGCCCCATCACACCACACACCGCGCCCTTAGTTCCTTGTATGGTCTAAGATCTGTCGTCAGCTAACAAACCAACTGTCTCAACTGTATACTCCACTTCTGATTTATTGACAAGTTTATATAAAGTCTGTGTTTACTCACAGCCGGCTGATGTCAATGTCCACAGGATGCTAAACAACAACAAATTGACACATAGGTCAATAAAGACACTGCTATCCGTGGGTAGCGGGGACAACGAAAACCACGAAGCTATTGAATTGATTATACTGAATGACATCTTCATCGACACTTTTGCCAGGAACGCCGTGGCCTTTCTCAGGTACAGGAAATTTGATGGGATGGTGGTGGACTGGCCGACTGCATACGATAAGGACAAACTGGTCAATTTCCTGAAGGTGAGAATACTGACTCTCTACCTGACTGCTTCTCTTTTATTTTAAATCAGGAGCCGCCGTGGCCGAGTGGTAACGCCGCCAGCCTCGTGCTTAGAATGCTAGGAGCTCGATTCCGTGCTACGTAGTTCAGGTTTACGATCAGTCTGATCTGTGGGGAAGGGATTTATGGACGCATTTCGTAATCCCTTATATCGCGTTCATAACACAGCTGCGGGCGATTCGGCAGTAGACCGCTTTGTGTTGTTTTTCATACAATGATATGAATGCCTATCGTTCAGAAAGAAATGGCAAACTACTGAACGTAAGTAAACTTGTCAAGACATGTTGAGGTTGACTGCGATATCCTGTAAGGGATATGCAACTAACTAAAAAGATGAAGATATTTTTGCGCCTTTGCAATTGTGTAAATTATGTTTTTATTTTGCTGATGAGAGATTTCAAGACTCAACCTCCGTTCCTTCATTTGTGATTTCGTATTTATAAAGTTGATCCTGCCGACCCTCTCGCTGTTATATATTTGTGTAACCAATTCTTAGCTGACCGGGTTCAGATTTATCATTCTTCCAAATGTCAGAAAACCGGGTTGCCAGTTTGACACGTTCCGTGTGGAATGGCTAGGATAGCTCGAGAGGGTGGAGATTGCGAGCATACGATCACGTTCTGCCCAGAGTATGCAGGTGTGTGGGGCAATGTGTATGCTAATATATGAGTTGCTGCTGGTCTGTTAGGCGAAGAACTACTCAACGTAACTGTAATGTGGTGAACGCTCAAGGGAATCGCGTGGAGGGTGCAAGTGAGCTATCGGAGTATCCATATCTTGCTCTGTGGGGAGTGAGTAGAGGGTCTTTTTATTTTGCTTATCCTTTACAGGACATCGCTGTCAACATCAGCATATTTTAGCTGATTGTTGAATTCTTGGCAAGATTACGCTCAGTAGTTTGCCGTTGCTTTCTGAGCGGCCGGCTCACATACCCCGTAAGTTACCGACGCGATTCGAACCACTGCTGATTCTCACCGTCGTCACGTTACCGATGAGAGTATACGAGATTACGGAAAGAAGTCGCTAACCTCTATGCCAGGAAGCCGGCTAGAGGGTCTTTACACTACTCAAAACGCGCAGCGAAAATCCATGCAGACTTCATAAAATTACTTCCGGAAACCAGCATGGGCACTCCTCTATAGCCTATGAATAGTGTGTAAAGGGGGGGGGGGGGGGGGGAGGGACTGATCACGTGTGGGAATGCCCAGAATGTAGTGGTATTGATTCATATACGCATTATTCAATTCACCAACGTAAGTTATCAGTACTGTCGTTAGGCAAGACATCGTATAAGAGAGCAAAGGGCGCCCAGACCAAAAACTAAACAACACATTATTGACGGCATCAAAGACATTGTTCAAGTACAATTACAAGGAATAACACTATCCAGTGTCACACATCGGACACTGGAACGTCAACCATTCTTCCCCAAGACACTTGACAGCATAAATGTACAATGATGGTGATTATTCAGTATTCTTTGATCTGATTATAGCCCTAATGGTTGTGTGGAGAAGTACAGTCTTTGGCACGACACGAAGGCCTGTTGAAGAGCGAATGTGTGGTCAATGATGTTGGTGATCTAGTGAGTCTTGAGACCTAAATGTGGTCTCTATTAGACGGGCGGCAATGGTGTTCCCACGATACATCTTGGGGTGTACTGTAGGTGGCCTGGTTGAAGAATCTTGAATACGCATTTGAGAAACTAGAACATGAGTTGAGAACACGTGAACACAGAGTTGAAGAAACTTGAACACGCATCTGCAAGTGATGTAAACCAGGGCAACAGTCGTATTGTCAATGATGTTGTTGTACATTGTTGTTATTGGCATTGTTGTTGTTATTGTTGCTGTTTACGTTGTTACTGTTGTCGGTATTAGTGCTGATATTGATGCTTCTGTAGCTAATGATGTGTTGTTATTGTTAGTGATGTTATTTTTGTTGTTGATGTTCAGATTAATCTCACTGTTGCTGTCACTATTGGTGCTGATAGTTCTATGTTTGGACTGTTCGAATCGACGATTGCTGTCTGCCATGTACACAGGTTATATGAGCCATGTCGTCAGTAGTGTTATTGCACATGACTCGCTAGTTGGACTGGGCCATTGCTGTATAACAATGTGTTCACATTGACACGACAATCTAACACAGTATTCTCCTGTTGGATGGTTATTCTGTTGTGATGTTATCAGTCAGGAACACCGATAGTTGTATCGGGACGTGAGTCCTCACATTGTCCAGCCTCCCGACTGAGTGATTATTGACCACACTGAACATTGGCCTTAGTAGACGGAACCACCAAGTTATATTTACTCACATTACCACTCGACGTCACAACTTCATACAAGTTCGAAGTACAACAGAATATCGGTTCGTTTTATATCTTTAATTCACCTCTGGCCTTTTTCACAATTTCCTCTGAATCTCTGCATACTCTTCTTTAAATCTAAAGAATTCTCATACTTGCGTTCTAATACTAAAACAATTAACTACAAACTACAGCTGACGGCAGGATGAATACTGTCATTGCCACGATTAACCTCCACCCGTCCGACTTGGACAGCAATCAACCTCTAAATGACGCTTAGATGAGCCACTTGTCTTCTGACCATTGCCTGGTCCATGATTCACGCCGTAATGCGTCAGTATTGGGTCATGACATTCCACCAACAGATATTGGCAGAGTTAATAACCTTGTCAGATTGACCACGAAAAATCAAGCTCTATAAACCAGCACACCCTTTTACAAGAAAACTGATCACCCCACAACAGTATAATAATAATAAATGTTTGCATATCATTTACAGGACATCGCTGTCAACATCAGCATCTTTCACTTGATTGTTGATTTCTTGGCAAGATTACGCTCAGTAGTTTGACATTGATGTCTGAGCGGCCGGCTCACATACCCCTAAGTTAACGACGCGATCCGAACCACTGGTGATTCTCACCATCTTCACGTTACTTACGAGAGTATACGAGATTACGGAGAAAGTCGAGTAACCTCTAGACCAGGGAGCGCGGCTCACAACAGTATACCGTGGCCTATAATATGAGAAAGTCTAACACTACACGACCCAGTGACAGTATCTTCAATTGCACTACCTTTGCTTGTAACATACGTTGGGCATTGAGTTGGTGAATGTTGACAACCAAATACCATTACTTTGTTAAATACCCATTGTCAACCTAGACTAAATTCCAGACCAACCAAGACTAAATCCCAGATAAACATAGACTAAAGCCCAGATCAGCATACACTAAAGCCGAGATCAAGGTAGACTAAATCCCAGACTCATTGGCACCTTGCCGTCTTGACAGACGATAGTTTGTGCTTTAAAAAGGCATAATAACTTTTACCTATGGCGGTAGCGAATGTGACTGATAAGGCCAATTCGCGCTGTAAATGTCCGTTCACAGTGGGTGCATATGAACACGTGGTCATTTCCACCATCATGCAACATCTTATGTCTCACACGCTCGGTGTGTGACTTATCTGCAATAATTTTCTCCTTTGTCTTTATTCCATTTCTGATCTTTGACCTCCATGCAACACGTTCAGCGGCGACTTGCTCCCACTGTGCATTATCAATGACTGTATCAATCATGTCCCGCTTACACACATCTTTGTATCGTAGTAGAGGCCGGCACAGAGATCTCTTACCCATCTGTAATTCAGAAAAAAAGATGTCCTTTGGTATTCTACCATCAACCATCCTCCTAAGATGTCATATCCATCTAAGTCTACGAAGACTGAGCATGGAATAAACCGTCACACAGTCTGATCTTTCCAATACTTCAGTATTTGTGATTTTGTCTTGCCATTTAATACCAAACATTCCTCGCAGACACCGCATATGAAAGCTGTGTAAACGTTTCTCTTGGTGTGAGTAAGTTGACCAGGTTTCACTGCCATAAAGAAGGGTACTAAGGACACAGGCTTGATAGACAAGGACTTTTGTTTTGGCAGTAAGTTTCCTGTTCTCCCAGACTTTTTTTCTTAACCTGTTCATTGTTGTTGCTGCCTTACCAATCCGGATGTTTATGTCCTGATCTAGGGATAATTTGCTATTTACCACCAATCCTAGGTATGTAAAATGGTCTACCATCTCTAGTACGGCGTCGTCAATAAAGATTGATGGTATCCCATGTGCACCTTGTGACATAATCTGTGTCTTCTGTTTGCTAATTGTTAAACCAAATTCAGAACAAGCATTGGAGAATGCAGATAGTAGTCATTGCAATTCTTCCTCAGAGTGGGTCGTAACTGCAGCATCATCTGCAAAAAGCAACTCTCTGATCAGTGCCCTCCTAATTTTGTTCTTGGCCTTCAATCTCTGAGCATTGTAGAGGCCGCCATCTGAGCGTGAGGGAATGTATACATCACCATCCTGATCACGAAAGGCATATTTCAGTAGAAGTGAAAGGTATATTCATTCTAAAGAGTGTGAGAGCTAGTACACAACCTTGCTTAACTCCACTCTTGATTTCAAACTCTTTTGAAGTTGCACCATCAAACTTGATTATACCCTTCATGCCGGTGTGGAACGATTCCACAATGGACAGAAGAGTTGGTGGGCAGCCAATCTTCTTTAGTGCCTTGAACAGATCCTCACGACTGACCAAATCAAATGCCTTTGTGAGGTTGATGTAGGCAATAAACAGTGGTTGATTCTGTTCACGGCATTTTACTTGCATTTGTCGCAATGAGAATATCATATCAATGGTAGACCGATTCTGTCGAAAGCCACACTGTGATTCGGGGTAGACTTGATCTCCTAGGACTTGAAGTCTGCGCAGAACAATTCTGGCAAATACTTTTCCAACAATACACAATAGTGAGATACCCCTATAGTTGTTGCAGTCGCTCCGATCTCCCTTGTTCTTGTACAGCGTTATGATGCTTGAATCTTTGAAATCCTGTGGGACTGGTCTTTCTCGCCAGCATAGCTCTATTAGCTGGTGGATCTGTAGAGTGAGTGTGTCATGCCCACTCCTGATAACCTCTATTGGAATCCCATCCTTACCTGGAGCCTTGCCAGATGCAAGTTCATTTATACCACACTTAACTTCTGTTATGGTGGGAAGTGTGTCCAGGTGGTCAAGAGTTGGTAGAGCCTCTATGGCGTTGAGGGCATCATCCGCTAGTTTGGTCTCACTTGAGTAAAGCTCCAAATAGTGCTCTTCCCATCTGTCCATCTGTTGTTTCTTATCAGTTATGATTTCTCCAGTCAAGGTTTTCAATGGTGCACTTCTTTTGATCATTGGACCACAGGCTTTCCTTACTCCTTCATACATGCTTCTGATGTTTCCCTTATCACTTGCGATTTCTTAACCTTGCAAATTCTTAACTTGCAATTCTTAACCCTTTGAAAATAAAGTTTGTTCGTTCGTTCGTTCGTTCGTTCGATTTGAATGGACTCACATAACTTGATCCAATAATCATTTGCACACTGCCTGGCAGCCTTTTGCACATCTTTCCTAGCCTGCTTTAGCTCAATCAGAGTGTTACACGTTGGTCTTTCCTTGTTTCTTAAGAGAGCTATCTTCTTCTTATCAATCAAGGGCTGCAGAGTCTAGCTGTTTGCCGCAAACCAGTCCTGCCTCTTATGATCCACAGTGCCGTAAACCCCTACGGCAGTTTTATAAAGAGTTTCCTTAAGTTGACCCCACATTTCATTTACTGTACAATTTTCTGGTGTATCAGTGAAAGCGTCTTCAAGTTGCTGTTGAAACTGAAAACACTTTTCAGGATCGTGAGTGTTAATAATATTAATCTTGGGGCTAGATTTGTGTTTAGCTGTGTAGATTCTCTTTGGTCTCAGTCTAACCCTTGCAACAACCAAAGAATGATCTGTATCACAGTCAGCACTGTGATAACTTAGAGTCAATGATATATGGTTCAGATGTTGTCTCCGTGTGATGATGAAGTCCAGCTGGTGCCAATGGGATCTTGGATGTTTCCATGTGACCTTAAGCAGCTCTTTTGTTTTAAAAAAGGAGTTTGTAATACATAGGTCATTACTGGTGCAATGCTCCAGTAGCCTTTGCCCATTTTCATTCATGCGACCGATGTTGTATTTTCCAAGGCACACAGGCCATGAACTCGACTCCTTGCCCACACGAGCATTGAAATCACCGAGCATATAAATGTAGTCAGATTTTGGACTTGCCTTGATCACGGAGTCTAACTCCTCATAGAACGAATCCTTCACGTCATCAGAGGAATCGAGTGTCGGTGCATATGCAGTAATAATGGTGGCAAAACCACAAGAGGTTGTCAAGCGCAGGGATAATAGTCTTTAATTTCCTCCTGCTGGAATTGCAATCATTCCCAGTAGCGAATTCTTCACTGCAAAGCCCACACCATGTTGCCTTTTTTCTGCCTGCCCTCTACCCTTCCAAAAAAAGGTGTAGTTGTTTTCCCTGAGTGACCCTTCCTCAGCGAGGCGAGTCTCCTGTAGGCCAGCAATATCAATGTTAAGACGATTGAGTTCGGCATCAATCACAGCCGTTTTTCTCACATCGTCAATATTGGTCAAGTCAGTGGAAAATCCTGGACACATGGTTCTCACGTTCCAGGTTGCAAGCCGTAGCCAGGGATGGAGTTATTGCCTCTCCATAGCACAAAGCCTGTGCTAAAATATAGAGACCATGTAGCATGATCACTCTCTCTGCCTGCCTAGTTCACTCCAGAGGAAAGGTAACACCTATAAATCTGGAACAAGACAAGCTGCAGAAGCTGCTAGATCAGCAAAGCAATGCTCTAACTGTCCGCCTGTCGGAGCTTCGATCCTAGACCAGCCGCCAACCAAGGCTTAGGGCCTGGTCTGCCCTGTCATGACACTTTGTTTTTAGGTTGCATTTCCTCGCACCAGGGTAAGGCTTGTACCCTCCCAATTGCGCTCTTCTGCCCGAAGCCGTTGGCACAATGTGGTGTGTTGGGTTTGGTAAGCGTCGCCCAACGTTCGGCGCTAACAGAAAGCAGGTAGTACCGTCTACTGTTATACGGTAGCTCAGTCATATCTGACTAAGACCTGACACCTAAATCCCAGACTAACCTAGGCTAAATCCCAGAATAACATAGACTAAATCCCAAAATAACCTAGACTGCATTCCAGATTAACCTACACAAAATTACAAGCTAATCTACACTAAATCCCAGATAATAAATCCCAGACCAACCTATACTACATCCCAGATCAACCAATCAAACTAGCAACACAGTAACAAACAAACTATTATCAATGAAATAAACAGGCAACTATGCAACAAACAAACCCCTATCAACCTATTAAAGAGACAACTATACAGCAAACAAACCACAATCAACCGATTAAACAGACAAATATACAACAAACAAACCCCTATCAACCAATCAAACAAGCAACAATGCAACAATCAAACCAGCCAACCAAGCAATCAAGCAGAAAACCAATAAAGTAAACAGGCATACAAGCAAACAACTAACTACATAACCCTAATAAACACGCAATCATTCAGCCCAAGCAAGCAAGCAAGCAGAAAACACTGCAGTCGGTCACTGACAAGCTTTCCTGATCCATGCGCAGTTACTAAAGAAAGTTTTTACTGACGACGCAGCAACAACCAAGCGCACTAGTTTGCTGTTAGCCATCAAGTGTCCGGGCATCCCCAGCAAGGCTGAGCGAGGATTCCACGGGGAGCGCATTGCAATGTAAGAGACGGATGTCTGAAGTGGGTGTCGCGTGAGCAGCAAGGGGAGTTGTTGAAAGCTATTTGTTGTCTTTGATGTTGTGACTTGTGCTTTGTCGTGGACTGGAGTGTGTGTGAGTGTGTGTGTTTGTGTGTGTGTGTGTGTGTGTGTGAGAGAGAGAGAGAGAGAGAGAGAGAGAGAGAGAGAGAGAGAGAGAGAGAGAGAGAGAGAGAAATTATGGAACAAAATTAAATCACACATATATAATTTTTCGATGTAGTCATCACTCCGTTCAAGTCTTCCAGCGCCGATAAAGTGCTTGAATTCATGTAGAAAAATCGACTCTGCCGACCCGGTCGTGAACAGTCTGTCAAAGACGTCACGCCGTTTTGAAACTTCCTACTCCAGTCATATACTTGCTGGACAGGCATGCATCACCATTTTTTTTTTTTAGCATATCCTTTTACAGGACTTAGCTGTCAACACCAGCATCTTTCAGCTGTATGTTGATCTCTTGGCAAGATTACGCTTAGTAGTTTGTCATTGCTTTCTGAGCGGCCGGCTCAGTATCCCGCAAGTCACGAGCGGGGGTCGAACCGCCTCAGCTCTCGCTCCGCTACGAGACTCTGCGTGATAAACGGGATTACAGAGAGAAAGTGCTGCAACCCCACAGCCAGAGAGACCGGCATGCATCACCGTACTGGACATTAATTCGTCGATGACTTTCTATAGGTTACACCCCTTAGTGGTAAGAAAAACGGACTACAGAACGTTGGGCGGCCATCTATAAACTGTACGGACATACAGACATATAGTGATATGTACAGGGTTAGAGTGATTTGTACAAACATAGGGTGACATGTACAGACATAGGGAGACACGTACAGACATAGAGGGACATGTACAGACATAGGGTGACATGTACAGACATAGGGTGACATGTACAGACATAGGGAGACACGTACAGACATAGAGGGACATGTACAGACATAGGGTGACATGTACAGACATAGGGTGACATGCACAGACATAGGGAGACACGTACAGACATAGAGGGACATGTACAGACATAGAGGGACATGTACAGACATAGGGTGACATGTACAGACATAGGGAGACACGTACAGACATAGAGGGACATGTACAGACATAGAGGGACATGTACAGACATAGAGGGACATGTACAGACATAGAGGGACATGTACAGACATAGAGGGACATGTACAGACATAGAGGGACATGTACAGACATAGAGGGACATGTACAGACATAGGGTGACATGTACAGACATAGGGTGACATGTACAGACATAGGGAGACACGTACAGACATAGAGGGACATGTACAGACATAGGGTGACATGTACAGACATAGGGTGACATGTACAGCCATAGGGAGGCATGTGCAGCCATAGGGAGACATGTACAGACATAGAGAGACATGTACAGACATAGAGGGACATGTACAGTCATAGGGTGACATATACAATCATAGGGAGACATGAACAGACATAGAGTGACATGTACAGTCATATGGTAACATATACAATCATAGGGAGACATGTACAATCATAGGGAGACATGTACAGACATAGAGTGACATGTACAGTCATAGAGGAACATGTACAGACATACAGGGACATGTACAGACAAATCAAATCAAATCAAATCAACTTTATTTTAGACATACAGGTAGAGCTATCTCTTATAGTGCACTGGTCTGATTTTTTGCCTGTGGATTAGCGTTCCCTATTGCCACTGCCCCTTCGACTTCCGGGGTACTTGTACTTTACGTCCCCAAGTTAAGGGCAACAAATCAACATTATAGTCCAACTGACAAATGTAGGGGTTAAAGCGGCCACCTCGGCATCAGCACCCCTGATGTGTAAGAACGATCTCTCTTATTTATTCTGTCATGCTGACCATCCCTTTTCGGACTGTCTGACCCCAATGTCACATAATGGTCCAACATGATTTAACCAGTGATGAGAATAAAGAGCGATCTGAATTAGCGGATGTTCGAGGCCACAGGTTGTTTCAACAAATCCAGGAAATGTAACTGCACGTGTTTACATCTGGTCGACGGATCGGGAACACTCAGTGGTGAGGGAGACGGGTCCCGGCATCACTTTGACAGTTTGTCAACATTTGAATACAGATGGAACCCGTCGGATCCTGGTTGCAATCGGATGTCAGCCCTCACAGGTCGAGCAGAGTTAACAGATGCAGATGTGTAGGGAAAGTGAGTGCGCTGAATCATACATCGCTTTAACAGTTCATAAACACGTTGGATTGAGAGCGGAAGTACTCAGATCTGAAGACAACAGCCCGTCTGTCAATTCATAGTTCCGGACGGAAAGAAGATTGGCAGCTTGTTGGGGAAAACTGTTGTTGGGATCATACAGTAACTCGTTAGTTTGTTGGGGGAGTTAAAACAAGTGATGACAACTTTGACAGTGACTAGGCAAGGGAAAATCGATTCTTGACAATGGATGATTGCCCAAATAACACCTGCAGGACAACAACCATGTCACGTGACCAGTTTTAGGGGTTTGCTATAAACCTGATTTGGGGACCATCAGTGTTGACCAAAACCGTGGATTATGATGGACGTGTTTGTGGGAGAGCTCTACAGTGTTAGATTAATTTAAAATTAACTAGCATGTGTCGTTATGGCAAAGTGTAGTAGCCATCCCGGGAATGAGGCGGTTTTGCATAAGGTAGTCAATATAGTTTATTAGTTCTAATTAATATAGACTGTAGCCTTGTTAAAAAACTATAGTGTGATGATTAGCACTGTTAGTGGAAACTAGTTAGAGTAGAATAGTGATATTGGCTCTGCTAAGGTGAATAGAATACTGAGGTTGCACTCTGTTTATGGGTCTTTCCTTGCCATAGCCTGATTCGGCCCTAGGTGGGTAGCTAATCTGCTCTATGACAAAGTTTAGTTAGCTAAAGATAATTAAGCAAGGCAATAGGCTTACACTCAGCCGGTAGGATCAGTGACTAGTACTATCACCAGATGTGTTGTTTCTATCCTAGGTTCCCTACCAGATCCGAGGAAACTCAACAAGTTTTTAGGAAAGGTTCAAATCCCATTCGGAAGAACACCAGTGGAACAGTCAATAAAGTTTCGTACAGAACGTAACTAAAGCTAGAAGGAAGATGATTCACCAAAGAGGGTGATGATTATTGATGCACCACACAGCATCAGACAGTAGTAACTAACCGAGAACATTAATTATAATAGTTACCTAGTGTGATATAATCTCGTGTAATAGAACACAAGACATGATACTTGAGGCTAGATAGACACGAGTGAGGATCAAGTACATTAACAATTAACATTAATAACTGTGTACACACTACAAAGGACTTGTGCATTTTTTAGGAACGATAGGAACGGACATTGTGTAGGGTGCAACCGGTCCATGATTAACTGTTAATACCACCGGTGTCTATTTCGGATGATCATGAAATGGGATTACCAGAGGTCTACAGAGGCAAGTCAGTATCCGGCAAGATGGGGCCGGCACTGGGTGAGATGTACCTGTTCTGACGTAACGTGCTGTGGTCTATCCTTGTTAGGATCAGCTGACTGGGTTGTTGTCTGAGAGTCCGATTCTACACACTGTATAGAACACGTCACACATTTTCTTCGCATACACGTCTCATATACGTTACACTTTTCTTTTAATAAATTAAGCTGTATTAATTTTTAGAAGCAAGAGTTGTTGAATACGTTGCGTTGGGGAAGTATGAGAAGGGGGCATAGTACGACAGTGAGAGAGAGTGATAGGAAAAGGTGTCCATAGGCTGATGGAGTGTGTTGGACGGAAGCTGGTGGATTCTCCAGAATATTGAGAGGAAAAAAATATTATAATGTGGGTGTCGACTCTCTTCACTCCAAGGACGACACTGTAAAGGAGGACACGACACCCATCAATAAATACAGCTTTTATTCGCAAACCTATGCTATTTCATACTTCATATATCCCCTTGGCTTTCCAATGATGAAATATCATTTCCGTATTTCTGTGATGTAGTTTCTAGTAGTCTCCTTCACAATCCCGTATACTCTCGTGAATAACGTGACATGCGCGAGAATTGGTAGCGGTTCTCTCCACGTCTGTAACTTACGGGGTATGTGAGTCGGTCGCTCAGAAAGCAATGACAAACTACTGAGCGTAATCTTGCCACGAAATCAACAATCAGCTGAAAGATGCTGATGTTGACAGCGATGTCCTGTAGAGTATATGCGAACAAACCAAAAAAAAAGATGTTAGTAACCGTCTCCGTGGCCATAGCGTTACGGTCGCAATTCATAATTCTGCTTACCAAAGTTGGAAACACAACTGCGCGCCATTTGGCAGCAGACTAGTTGGGCTGGGTTTTAACAAATTGGTATGGGAGCCGATCGTTCAGAAAGCGATGGCGAACTACTGAAAGTTAACTTGCCAAGAGATAGCAGCGGCAGAAATGCTGGTGTTGACTGCGATGTCCTGTAACAAATTGATATTAATTTTGTTTTAAAGTTGCTAGTAGGTGGAGGGGGTGTGACTTAAGGATTGTACTGCTGACAACGATGACTTGAAACAAGGGTTCATACACACAAACATCTGGCAGATGTGTGTACGAAAGGATCATGACCAACTCACAGCGGCAGCTGGTAGAACATTTATTCTTAGAGGATGTACATTGAATGCACCCACACAACGGGGCGAGCTAATTTTAATCACATCATCATCATCAAGTGTCATGCCGACAGGCGCGGGAGATCATAAACCGCCATCTCACACGGTCATCAGAGTCTCGAATCAAGTTTGCGCTCTTGTCACGACCATGCCATATTGCTAAACCTGCTAAACCATTTGTCCTCCTCTTGCTCTCTTCCCATCAAGCATGCCAGTTGTCACCAAATTTTCAAGGCCATTTCTCCTCATAACATGTCCAAACATCATGACTGTCTACGTCAAATTTATCCAGTCAGTCTACATTTTTCATTTGTTTCTTGAAGAACTGTCCAATTTAAATAACTCATAAACTCTTTAAGTGTTGTCTTTCAGTCACACTTAACACCATCTAGATACCTGGCAGTAATATACAGTTCTATATTTATGAATATTTTTAATTTATTTACCAGGCATGTGGACTTTGTGATACTGGCGACATACGACCTTGTTTTACCCAACACGCCATTTGCAACCTTCAGTAGTCCCCTGTATGGCATGCAGAATCCAGTTGTTAATCCGGACCTAAGTGTGGTAAGAAAATATAACTATCCTTGTCATGCGAATATCGTATTTTTTTTTTTTTTTTTTTGGGGGGGGGGGGATGTCTGCTGCACGGGTGGGGGTGGGTGGGTGTGGGGGGGGGTGTTGATCTGGTCAATATCACGTCCGTAGATTTCACTTCCCTGGCCTCTTCCTGGATCCTATTTGAGACAGGATCGACCTAGGAACTCGGGTAAAGTTTATTAACTCGCCTCGATGCGGATTCGAACCTATGACCTTTGGGCGGCAGACATGCGTGCTAGATGTTGGCAACCGTGGCTCCCGACCACAGTATGCACTACGTTAATTGCAATGTGAACTGTCCTGGTGAACTAATGGACAGTGTATCAGGGCAGCACGTTGTAGTAATGTACGTATATTAATTCTCAGTGTTGTGCGACACAACGATTGTCACACAGAAGACTTAATAACCACTTTAACCACAATTAATTCTCAGTGTTGTGTGATACAACGATTGTCACACAGAAGATTTAATAACCACTTTAACCACAATTAATTCTTAAAGGACAGGAGACGCTGATGCATGAGACTGTGGAACTGGTAAAATAACAGCTGAAGATTTGATGCAGACATAGGTATTCTGGGATACACCCTTTCCATGTGTGGAGATACTCTATGGGGATGTCATCAATGTGACTGCTACTTTTATTGCATTTGTTTATATTAACGTCTGAAGGCGACAGAAGAAGAAGAAGAAGAAGAAGAAGAAGAAGAAGAAGAAGAAGAAGAACAACAACAACAACAACAAAAACAACAACAACGGCAACAACAATACCACAACAACATCACCACGACAACAACAGCAATAACACAACATCAACAACAACAACAACAGTATCACCACAACAACAGCACAACAACAGCACAACAACAGCACAACATAAGGAACAAAATCACAACAACAGCTACAAAACAACAACGGCAACAACAACAAGATCAATACAACAACAACAACACGAACAGCAAGAACAATACAGCACCAGCTACAAGGACAACAACAACAAAAACAACAACACAACAGCAATAACAACTCAACAACAGCAACAACAACAACAACACAACAACAACAAGAACAGCAACAACAATAACACAACAGCAACAACAACTCAATAACATCAACAACAACAATACAACAGCAACAATAACAACAAGAACAGCAACAACAACAACCCAACAGCAACAACAATCCAACAACAACAACAACACAACAGCAACAACAACCCAACAACAACAACAAGAACAGCAACAGCAACAACATAACAGCAACAACAACCCATCAACAGCAACAATAACAACAACAAGAACTCATCAAGAACAACAACAACAACAGCAACAATAACAATACGAACAGCAATAACAACACGAACAACCCATCAACAACAAGAGCAACAATAACAACAACAACAACAACAACAACATCGCAACATCAACAACAAGAACAACAAGAAAACCAACAACAGCATGATGCCAAACATACAATATAAGACTAAATAAAATTGTAAGGCAGCTGAGTCCAAACATAAGTACACACTGGAAAAATTGTCGCACAGCCCTGTGTGTTCAAGAGAACAGTTGGTGACAACGTGTCTATAGGAAATGTTGACTGACATGTTGAGAGAGAATACACGCCTTATTTATTTGAAATGCCATTTTTATGTTCACTGTTGTACATAATGTGCTGATCAGTGTTGGTCAGTGAACGCTTATGTGCTAAGACAGCATGGGTATTCTGTCTATGCGTTAGATAATTATGTATCCCTTTCGTACAAGACCTGGCTACATGGTTAGGAAGATAACGGGAGAGAAGATCGACTTTTGTGTCCAGGGTTATATTACATATGACTCGGTGGTCTTGCTAGCGTGGTCTGCCGAAAATATCCCACAGTTCACGAACTCCGTAGATTCATGACGACCCCTGGGTGTCTCAGAAAAACAGAACAAACAGCTCACATGAACTAAATAACGAAGAAAAACAGAACAAACTGCTCACACGAACTAAATAACGAAGAAAAACAGAACAAACTGCTCACATGAACTAAATAACGAAGAAAAAAATACAAACTGCTCACATGAACTAAATAACGAAGAAAAACAGAACAAACTGCTCACATGAACTAAATAACGAAGAAAAACAGAACAAACTGCTGGCACGAACTAAATAACGAAGAAAAACAGAACAAACTGCTCACACGAACTAAATAACGAAGAAAAACAGAACAAGCAGCTCACATGAACTAAATAACGAAGAAAAACAGAACAAACTGCTCACACGAACTAAATAACGAAGAAAAACAGAACAAACAGCTCACATGAACTAAATAACGAAGAAAAACAGAACAAACTGCTCACATGAACTAAATAACAAAGAAAAACAGAACAAACTGCTGGCACGAACTAAATAACGAAGAAAAACAGAACAAACTGCTCACACGAACTAAATAACGAAGAAAAACAGAACAAACTGCTCACACGAACTAAATAAGGAAGAAAAACAGAACAAACTGCTGGCACGAACTAAATAACGAAGAAAAACAGAACAAACTGCTCCCACGAACTAAATAACGAAGAAAAACAGAACAAACTGCTCACACGAACTAAATAACGAAGAAAAACAGAATAAACTGCTCACACGAACTAAATAACGAAGAAAAACAGAACAAACAGCTCACACGAACTAAATAACGAAGAAAAACAGAACAAACTGCTGGCACGAACTAAATAACGAAGAAAAACAGAACAAACTGCTGGCACGAACTAAATAACGAAGAAAAACAGAACAAACTGCTCACACGAACTAAATAACGAAGAAAAACAGAACAAACTGCTGGCACGAACTAAATAACGAAGAAAAACAGAACAAACTGCTGGCACGAACTAAATAACGAAGAAAAACAGAACAAACTGCTCACACGAACTAAATAACGAAGAAAAACAGAACAAACTGCTCACACGAAATAAATAACGAAGAAAAACAGAACAAACTGCTGGCATGAACTAAATAACGAAGAAAAACAGAACAAACTGCTCGCACGAACTAAATAACGAAGAAAAACAGAACAAACTGCTCGCATGAACTAAATAACGAAGAAAAACAGAACAAACTGCTCACACGAACTAAATAACGAAGAAAAACAGAACAAACTGCTCGCACGAACTAAATAACGAAGAAAAACAGAACAAACTGCTGGCACGAACTAAATAACGAAGAAAAACAGAACAAACTGCTGGCACGAACTAAATAACGAAGAAAAACAGAACAAACTGCTCACACGAACTAAATAACGAAGAAAAACAGGACAAACAGCTCGAATGAACTAAATAACGAAGAAAAACAGAACAAACTGCTGGCACGAACTAAATAACGAAGAAAAACAGAACAAACTGCTCGCATGAACTAAATAACGAAGAAAAACAGAACAAACAGCTCGCATGAACTAAATAACGAAGAAAAACAGAACAAACTGCTGGCACGAACTAAATAACGAAGAAAAACAGAACAAACAGCTCACACGAACTAAATAACGAAGAAAAACAGAACAAACTGCTGGCACGAACTAAATAACGAAGAAAAACAGAACAAACTGCTCGCATGAACTAAATAACGAAGAAAGACAGAACAAACTGCTGGCACGAACTAAATAACGAAGACTCTGAACGAACATACAATCTTCGTAGTACGTGGCATGTGATTTACCATTAGGCCATAAAGGCCCTTATCTACTTAGTGCTATCGTTGTCGAAAGCCGCAGATCAATGATTGTGATATACTTGTGATATACATTTGTAAGACGATGATAACATTGACATCTGCTATGGCTGTAAATAAATATTGTTTTAATTATGAAATCTCACTTTCCAGAATGATACGGTTCGTTATTATGCAAAAGACGGGTTGCCATATAAAATTATGATTCTGGGCATTCGGGCAGCGGGTCGCTATCTTAGACTGAGCTCCAGCCTGAACTACACGGCTGGCTCGAGTATAACAAACGAAATCTTGCATGGTGGGGTGCAGAGCTACCCTTCAATGGCAACATACCCCGAGGTGAGTTTGTTGGCGTAGACACAGGTGGGATGTGTCCCTGAGTGTGTTGTAGTCGGTGTAGCTGAGGTGTTATGAAAGTATATGACTTAAGGATGTCTACAACGTTAAGATGACACCCTGGTTCAGCTGGCTGAATCGTTTACCAGGGCCGTAGAGCAACTATTGTGATATTCTTGACGGCTTTACATCTGTAAGACGGTGATCATTTTGACATAGGTTGTGGCTCTATGTAGATGAAATGTTAATTATGAAATCGAACTAGACAGAATGTTACTATCAGTTATTACGATAACCAGAGAATGTCCTACAAGATGTTAATTTTGGGCATCCGGGCAGGTGTAGCTACGTTAGACAGAGACCCAGGCTGAACTATACGACTGGCTCGAGAATAAAAAGCGACATCATGCGTGGAGTGCTGCACTTCCTCCCCCCACCCCACCCCACCCCAACCCCGCTTTATAGGTACGCGTATTTAGCGCTATTGACGAAATACTTGCAGTTGTTCTATCATGTGTGGATTGTTATGCAGGAATCATTGGCTGCAGAGGTAAGTGAAGTGCGTGGAGGTTCATAGCACAGAATAATGGGCAGTGGGTTGCGCAGGAGAGCCTGGCATACGATACCACTACGCCTAGTCTGAGAATAGGGGTGGAGGCAGTCACTACTAGAGGACAAATAGCACACACGTATACTGGTTGTAATGCCGGTCTCCCTGGCCAAGGGATTAACGTCTTTCTCAGTAATCCCGTATATCCACGCAGGGTAACGCAGCTGCGCGAGATTTGGTAGCAGATCGCGTCGCGTTGCTTACGGGTGTATGCGAGCTGGTCGCCCAGAAAGCAAGGGCAAAATACTGAGCGTAATATTGCCAAGAAATCAACAACAGCGGTAAAGTGCTGGTGTTGACAGCGATGTCCTGTAAATAGGATATGCGGAAATAAATGGGTTCATATAGCATGCTGAGAAGGGTTAAGGGCATGATTCGTGCAAAGTGGCACGAATTATTATTTATTACTATTAAACATTAAAAGATAGGGAGCATCCATTGGATCTTTTCTCCAGGGCGTGCTGGGGTGTTGGGCATTGAGCAAACAGGCAGATTGGCTGGGTCTGCACAGTTGGGAGTGTATTAGTGTATGATAAGGCAAGTGTGGTCAGCCCCCTTTGGGGTCAAATGTAGGGTGTGGAGGAACAGATAAATCATCACAGTCTGCAGAGAGTTTGCTATTGCAGGGTATGGTGTGAAGATCTAACGGAGACTTCGTACTCCGAGGAGAGGCCACACGGATACACAAACATATTGCAATTGTTACCCAATCTTTGATTACATATCACATGGTGAGATTGTTGGCGTAGACACAGGCGGTATAAGAGCTTGGGCGTGTTACAGTCAGTGTAGCTGAGGTTTCACGAAATTATGTGATTTAACAATATCAAGGACGTCGGGTTCACTCGCTGGTTTAGCAGGTTCTCACACAATGTCCGATGATGTATGGAGAAATAAACTCCATGCAGGGCATCATACATGTATTCTTCTTGCAAAATACTACGCCGTTCAGAGATATCCTCCTTTACAACCAGGCCTGGCAGCAACTATTCTATAGGTGACATTTACATGTCAACTTCTGTCTAATGGTATGAGTACCGGTCGTTCAGAAAGCTACGGCAAACCACCGAACGTAAATTTAGCAAGAAATCACAATCCAAAAAATGCTAAGGCTGAATGCGACGTTCTGTAAAGGATATATAATTAACGTTTCTATAACTGCCTCCTAGCCTGGGTAGACAGTAGGTTCATTCTTCTCTCACCGATGAACAAACTAATATGCTGAACAGGCCTGAGTGTCTTCTCCAGTGACGTGATCGCCCCTCCCGTCGGGTATTGAGCACCAATCACATGTTCAGCTATATCTGTAACACGGTCACATCGTTCTAAATTCTCTTCTGTCGGTAGCTCCCGTCTCAGTAAGCTGTTTAAGTGTCCTAATTGTGGCCATCACAGTAATGTCCTCAGTTGAAATAAAATGTGTGGAACTGCGGTAAAGCTGTGGAAAGGTAAACAATTTAAAATAGCACGATGCAATGCTGCTTTACAGATAATATTTACGGTACTCGCAGGATGTTGCGGCGACTAGCTCTCATTAGCAAACAAATGCAAAACAAAAACTGCAGCCGACACACAGTTGTTGATTAGGGGCTGAATTTTCACCCCGTCATGAGGATGATCTCTCTATTGGTCAGCGTGGCCGAGTGGATACGAACGTTCGCTCTTAAACATCCGGTATGCAGACGCCCAGGTTCAACCTCTACACCGGAAGTTGGACTAAAGTGTTGACTTCTGGTCCTTGATTTGGGGGACTATTACAAGTATCTTAAAGTCGGAGTGGGTTCGCCTGATGGCGAGGTACACTATTAACAGGAAAAAAACTAACCCACACGCAAAAATCAGCCAAGTTAACTAGAAGTAGATGCATGTGTAACGTACTACACTTGAATTCAAAGCGAGCGAGCGCACACAATATCTCTTTATGAAGGCAATGGCTAAGGTCACTGACCAGAGTTGTCACTACCAAGAAAGGAACCAACGGCAGACTACCTTCTATGCAGATGTCTACAAAGTCATGATTCATTGGTGGGAAACGACCACGGGGAGGAGAAGGAGATACAATTCTGGATGGTCTTGCGTATGGTATAATCCGGAGACACACACAGAGCTCATCCAGCACTCTGATGATCGTGTAGCTTAAGAATGGAGGTGGAAGCAGTCAGTGCAGCTTTCCGCTGGATGGAGAATACGATACATACACACATGGTGATTGTAACTGACTCAGAAAGCATGCTGAGTAGGGTGAGGACTGGCAAGCTTCGTGCCGAGTGGCTTGCTTCGCTTCGGAAGTCACGGGTGGCAAGCATCGTCTGGATATTTTCTCCGGGGCATGCTGGTGTGTTGCGGAATGAACAGGCAGATAGATTGGCTGGCTCTGCAAAACTTGGTGGAGTATTGATGCATGATAAGGCACGTTTACACCTCGGAGGAGCAAATGGATCACCATTGTCTGGCAAGAATTCGACAGCGTGGAGTGACAAGGGGATCTGGCCGAGGCTCGACGCTTAGAGGAAAGGCGAGACGCACATATAATCAGATTGCTACTGGTACTATTGGGGTTGGAACTCTTCGCTGGCTTCTGAGGATGGGGACGGAGCGCTCATGGGAATGCCCCGAATTCTTTGATGTCGGTTCCTAAATCAATCAATCAATCAATCAATCAATCAATGTGAAGATCGTGTGAGATTGTAAAACATGATCATCTAAGATTATCGACATGACAAGTGATGATGAACGATGTTTACAGCATGTCTGATTAAGTAGGATGATTTGTTTGCAGGTAATAATCAGCCTGCATGTAGTGAAACGAATACACAATCGACTTAAAACAGCAGTAAGCCACACATGGCTGCTGAACCAATGATCAGATATGAAACCACCCCGATACCTACGTCATGTGTGAGAGAACTACTGCCTCCGTACTCGAAATCAAACTCTATTTCTCTTTTCCACGGTGAGTGCGAAGCAAATTACATAGGTAGAACGGAAGTCAATTAGCAAATCGAGTCTCAGAACATATACCAGTAAGAGAGGAGAAGAGATTTAATCAGTCTTCGGGAATCCTGTGCAGTTGAAAAGTGAGGGTACTTGAGACTCGGCCATGTCACAGCACATACCACGAGTAAATTGCTGACACAACAGTGACAGAAAAGGCGTTTCGTATACTATAATTCATTCATTCAGTAGCATGTCCTTTGCAGAACCTCGCTCCCATAACAACCTTCCGGAAAACTTCTCGATCATAAGCAAGATGTCCCGCGTCTGATACACCCATCTGGAGATCATCCGCCACATCCTGCACCTATCTTCTCTTTGGCCTTCCTCTTCCTCTTTTCCCAGGCATATACCCTTCCATTATTGTTCTCTCCAAACTATCGTGACGTTTCAAGTGACCAAAATACTTCAATTTTCTTTGTTTTATCGTCTTTAATAGCCATCCCTCCTCAATATTCAACTCTTGAAGTATGGATGCATTTGTTCTTTTCTTTACCCAAGATATACTTAGAACTCGTCTATAACATTTATATTCAAAGACATGTATGCGCTGTTCAGCTTGTTTAGTAAGTGTCCATGTCTCACAGGCGTATGTTGCAATGGGAAAGATGCATGCTCTTAAAAATCTAATTTTTGTAGTTCTGTCTGTCCCACACCATAATTTATTCATCTATTTTAGTCTTTGAAGAGCAATGGATAGTCGCCGTTTAATTTCTTTCATTGTGTCACCATTATTCGTAATCAATGACCCAAGATATTCAAAATTTTCCACCACCTCCAATTTTCTCCCATTAATGTATATTTCTTTCTCCATAGTAGTTTTATCTGTATGCATTATCTTAGTTTTTGCTATGTTAAGATATAAGTTGTGATTTTCACTATTCAATTGTATTCAAATTGTATTAGGTTTTCTATGCCATTCTGTGTTGTGGATAGTAATACTGTATCATCAGCATATCGAATCTCTGGTATGTCATGACCGCCGATATTTAAGGCATCATATGGCTCCCTGTTTATATCATCTCTTACATTTCTCATTATATTTTCGGCATAGAGGTTAAACAAATAGGGTGACAGCACGCAGCCCTGACGGACTCCTTGCTTGATGTCAAACCAATCTGATGTCTCGCCATCTATTCTAACTGCTGCTTGTTGGTCTAGATATAGCATTTTTATGAGATGTACTACATGTGAAGGAAAGCCCATATTCCTCATGATTTCCCAAAGTTTCTGATGCTGTACACAATCAAATGCCTTTGAATAATCCACAAAACATGAGAATAGGTTTACATTAAATTCTCTGCACTTCTCTATTATTAAACGCATGTTGAATATGTGATCTCTTGTTCCTCTTCCTTGTCTAAATCCAGCTTGAACTACGTTAATCTCTTCTTCCATTTTCTTACTAAGTCTTCGCATTATGACTTTTAGTAGAATTTTACTTGCATGACTTATCAGGGCAACAGTTCTATTGTTGGTGCATAATTTCAGGTTGCCCTTTTTTGGTATTGGAATGAAGATAGTTCTCTTCCAATATTTTGGCCATATACCATATTTCCAAATCTTTGTAAATAATGCATGATATATGTGTATGCTTTCTTCTCCTCCTGCTTCAATTAGTTCAGCTGGTATCTCATCACATCCAGGTGATTTACCATTCTAGAGGTTCCTTATAGCCCAAGCAATTTCATCTAATGAGGGTTCAGGTTCTGTCACTGCTGTCATTGGCTCATGAATCTCATTCATATCCTCACTGTCACTCAGATCATACATTCCACTGCAGTACTCCTGCCATCTTTCTAGAATTTGTCTAGATTCTGTTAAGGTATTTCCCATCTTGTCACAGATAATATAATAGCCACAGAAATTAACGGATGCTCAAATGCGGCCTTAGCATTCCCAACCAATAGTATGCAGACGAAACAACTTCGTTTTAAAATATCATCGAGGATAACATATCTGAATAACGAAGACACAAACAATAGATTGCACGATTTATTGCCTGACATATTTCGCTTTAGCATAGAACAATTAGTATAATGAGTCACATCACAAAGATTTTGCTAAGAATTATCATGCAAAGAATGAGGAAGAAGATACAACCTGAAATAGGGGAAGAACAATGCGGGTTTGTAGAAGGAAAGGGTACAGTAAATGCTGTGTATATGCTGCGAACAGTTATTGAACTTGCTATAGAAGTAAACAAGGATATACATCTTTGCTTTATTGACTATACAAAGGCTTTTGATAGCATTAGACATGTCAGCATGGTGGATATGCTTGCAGATCTACAAATTGATGGGAAAGACATTAGACATAAAAAACATATATTGGAAACAACAAGCTGCAATAAGGATTGATAATGAAGTGGAACGAACGAACGAACGAACGAACGAACGAACGAACGAACAAACAGACTTTATTTTCAAAGGGTAACAAATTGGGCACGCAGGCCCGTCTTACATTCGGCCCTTCCAATCATTCATCTTTCTTTCATCAACAGTGCATAGGAAAAAAACATTGTCACATGAATTTTGTAAACATAAACAATGCATATTACTATGTTATGAGACACACCCACCACCCACCCACACATCCCCCATTCACTCCAACTTCCCCACCCAACCACACACACATACAATACATTCCCCCACCCATCCACCACATCCCTACACCTACACATCTCCCCACCCACACACACCTCTCACCCACCACACATCCCATCCACCCACACCTCAAGCACACATACATTCAATAACCCACACATCCCCCACCTACACACATCTCCCCACCCACTCACATATCCTCTACCCGTCCCATTTCCCACCAACAATCACTCACCCAATATCCTCCTCCACCCACACACCTCCAACCACCCAACCAAACACACATTCCTCAGCCACACACATGTCTCCCCGTCAACTCACATATTCCGCACCTATCCACACACAAATTCCGCACTCACCCACATAATCTCCCATCTCCCCCAGCCCACTCACAGATCCCGAGCCCGCACCTACAAACAACCCCCACCATCTCCTAACCTGCACACACTCACCCACCCACATATCCTCTACCCACCCACACATCCTCCACCCACCCATCCCCCAACCAAACATCCCTTAACCACACACCCTTACTCATATACAATCACCCACCCACACAGCCTCTACCCAACCACACATCATCCACCCATCCACACATCCTCCATCCACCCATTCCCCCATTCCCCCAGCCACACATCCCTTAACCACACACCCCTACCCATATACACACACATCCCCACCCACGCACAATCTCCCCACCCATACAAACATCCCTCACACACATCCCCACCCACCAACACATTCCTCATTCACAAACACACACCTCCCATCCACGCACACACAACCCATACATTCATACCCTCACACATCCCTAGACACACGTACTTATCCCTCAACCACTAACACCCACACATCCCTTACCCACTCATCAACACATACATCTCCTATCTACCCACCCACACTCACAAATCCCAACCACCCATCTAAGCACACATCCCCCACCCTCACACACATCCTTCACCCACCCACAAACCCAACCACACCTTCACCCACCCACACAAACATCATTTAACCACACCCAGCTCCCCTACCACACCCACACACATCCCAAAGACACATCCCTCACCCACACACACATCTATCCACACATCTCCTACCCATCCACACATCCCCCAACTACCATCACCCTCACTACCCACACATACATCCTTCATTCAGCCACACACACCCCCACCCAGCCAGACATATCCCCCACCCACACACACATCTCCAAATCCATCACCCACACCCATCACGCACCCCTCCCCCAACCCACAAACCCCCCACACACATTCACCCACACATCTCTCACCCACACACACTCCCCACCCATCCACCCAAACATCCCACACCCATACACATCCCTCACCCACACACACATCACCAAACCCACAACCACCCCCACCTGCACACATCTCCCACCCACCACATATCCCCACACCCACATCTCCCCACCCACACATATACTCCCACCCATCCCATAACCCACCATCAATCATCCACCAACATATCCTCCTCCACCCACTCACCCACAACCACCTACACAAACACACATCCCCACCCACAAACACATCTCCCCATACACCCATACACCTCGCACGCACCCACACACAATCCCCCACCCACCCACACACAATCCCCCACCCACCCACACAAACCCACCCCTCCCACCCACACATCCTGAGCCCACCCACACACATCATGAATCCACCCACACACACATCCCCCGATCCCCCAACCTACTATTATGATCAAACTCACATACTTTACACACACATACAGTGACGATTGTCTTGAGCATTGTCGCAAAATTGTAAACAAAATTGAGAAAAATTGTACATATACATTTTGTAACTTAAAAATTAGTGATGCAATTCAACTCTCTCTCTCTCTCTCTCTCTCTCTCTCTCTCTCTCTCTCTCTCTCTCTCTCTCTCTCTCTCTCTCTCTCTCTCTCTCTAACGCTCTCACCACCCATCCCCCAACCAAACATCCCTTAACCACACACCCTTACTCATATACAATCACCCACCCACACAGCCTCTACCCAACCACACATCATCCACCCATCCACACATCCTCCATCCACCCATTCCCCCATTCCCCCAGCCACACATCCCTGAGAGAGAGAGAGAGAGAGAGAGAGAGAGAAAGAGAGAGAGAGAGAGAGCATCACTATTTTTACGTCACATACATTTTATGTACACATTTTTCTCCATGTTTAACATTTTTATGAGACTGCTCATGACAAGTGTCAGTGTATATGTGTGAGTAAAGTGTGAGAGTTTCTTCATACTAGTTTCAATACTATCGTGAGACATTTTGTATGTGTCTAGATGTGAGGAAGTGTGAGTGTATGTGGAGGATATGTGTGAGTGTGGGGATATGTGTGGGTGGGGGTGTGTGGGCGGGGGTATGCGTTTGGATGGGTTGGGGTGTGTTGGTTTTGGTGGGTAGTGGTATTTGTGGGTGTTGGTGGGATGTGTGGATGGATGTGTGGGGGTGAAAGTAGGGGTGTTGGAATGGGTGTGGGGGATGTGTGTATGGGTGGAGGATATGTGTATGGGACGGATGCAGGGGATGTGTGTTTATGTGGGTGGAGATGTGTGGACGGTTTGAGGAAGTATGTGTAGGAGGCGGGGTTGTGTGGGTAGGGGATTGTGTTGGGTGGATTGGGGATGCAAGGGTGGGTGGGGAGAAGTGTATGGTGTGTGGGTTTGAGATATTTGTGCGGTGTGTTGGTGGGGGATGTGTGAATGATGTGTGGGTGGAGGGTATGTTTGTGGAGGTATGGGTGGAGGATAGTGTGTGGTGTGGGGGATGTGTGTGATGGGTGCGGGGAATGTGCGTATGAATGGGGTATATGTATGGGTGAGTAGGGGATTGTGGTGGCTGGGGGAAGTATGTGGGGGAGTGTTGGTGGGAGATGTGTGTGTTTGGATGGGGAATGTGTGGGTGGGGGTGTGTGAGTGAGTGGCTTAGGGATGTGTAAGTGGGTGAGGGAGTTGTATGTGTCGGGGTGGGATGTGTGAGTGGGTGGAGGATGTGTGTGGGGTAGGGGTATTGTGATCGAGAGATGTTTGGTTGGGGAGGGGGTGTGGGTGCGTAGTGGAGAATGTATGCGTGAGTGTGTGTTGGTGGACGGGTAGGGAATGCGTGTGTGGGTGGGGAGAGGTGTGTGGTGTGTTGGTTGGGGATATTGTGTGGGTGAGGTATGTGTGTGTGGGTGGGGGATTTTTGTGTTTTGTTTTGTTTTTGTGTTGTGTGAGTGGGGGTATGTGGGGTGGATGGGTAAGGGTATCTGTGTGGGTGTGGGTGGAAATATTGTGTGGTAACTGGGTGGGGGATATGTGTGTGGTGTGTAAGTGGGGATGTGTTGGTTAGGGATATGTGTGTGTGTGGTGCGTGGGTTGGGAATAGTGCATGATAGGAGGTGTATGTGATGTGCGGGTGGGGGATTGTGTGGTGGGGGATTAGGTTAAGGCATGTGTGGGTGGGTGGAAGTTGTATGTGTGGGTGGTGGGGTGTGTGTTAGTGGATTGGGGATGTATGGGTGGTTAGGGAGATGTGTGTGTGTGGGGTGGGGGTAGGGACATGTCAGTTGGTGGGGTTGTGTGTGTATGGTTTGGGAATGTGTGAGTGGATGTGCGATGTGTGGGTTGGTGGGGGATTGTGTGCATGGGTGGGGAATATGTTGTCGATGGAGATGTGGCTGGGGGATGGGTGGTTTGAGGTGTGGGTGGGGAGAGGATGTGTGGGGTAGTATGTGTATATGGATGGGCGTAGGATGTGTGGGTTGGTGGGGGATGTGCGGGAGGGGGATGGATCGGTTGGTGGGGTATGTATGTGTCCCTTGGTGTGCGTGTGTGTCGGTAGGTGGGGGTGTGTATGTGTCCCTTGGTGCGCGTGTGTGTGGGTAGGTGGGGGTGTTGTGTGGGTGGGGTGATGTATGGATAGGTGGGAGATGGGCTTCATAACATGGTAATTAGCCTTGTTTATGTTTACAACATTCATTTCACAATGTTTATTTTATCTTCCTATGTAAATGTATAATGCTCTTGATGAACGAAAGACGAGTGATTGGAAGGGCCGAATGTAAGACGGGCCTGCGCGCCCAATTTGTGACCCTAATAAAGTTGATTTGATTTGATTTGATTTGATTCACCCACATTACAGTAATGTTATATTATACATGATAAAATCAAGTGTCATACATACAAAATGATAATGTGAAAGATGAAAATACACAAAAAATATGGAATGGCATGTTACAGGACATGCGAGCACTGAATTCTCTCTCTCTCTCTCTCTCTCTCTCTCTCTCTCTCTCTCTCTCTCTCTCTCTCTCTCTCTCTCTCTCTCTCTTACACAGGCACACACACATTCCCCACACACACACACATATCCCTCACATACACACCCATACATACATCCTCACATCTAGACAAATACTTGATGCCTCACATGATCACTGAAGCTAATAAGAACAAACTCCCACACTTTACACACAATTGAGACACTGACGATTGTCGTGAGAATTCTCGCAATTGCAAGAAGTGGAGAAAAAATTGTACATATACATTATGTAGCGTAAAAATTAGTGATGTAATTCAACTCTTTTTCTCTCTCTCTCTCTCTCTCTCTCTCTCTCTCTCTCTCTCTCTCTCTCTCTCTCTCTCTCTCTCTCTCTCTTGCGCTCTCTTTACATACACACACTCTCACACTCATTCACTCTCTCTCTCTCTCTTACTTACACTCACTAACTCTCTCACTTGCTTTACAGTAATTTACATGAATTCATTTTATGCATGTTAAAATCAAGTGCATCAAAATGATAATATGAAAAAAATGAGAATACACAAAACATATGGATCAGCATGTTAGATGACATGCGTGCGCTCAACTCTCTCTCTCTCTCTCTCTCTCTCTCTCTCTCTCTCTCTCTCTCTCTCTCTCTCTCTCTCTCTCTCTCTCTTCTCTCACACACATGTACATACACACACCCACACACATCATACCCACGCAAAACACACACCTGCACACATCCATATACTTACACGTACTCACATAACACCCGAATATACACTCCCTCGCATACACTGCATGCATGCACACTTACACATACAAAGATATACAATACATACACGAGCACACACACACACAGACTCATCCATACACACATACACACACGCACATGCATATAAACGCATATAAACACATGAACACACACTTTAACACACGTACAGACATACACACAGAGTCACACACAGATACACACATATACACCCATACACACATCCAGACATGCACACACATACATTACACTTTCTCATGCACTCTCTCATTCACCCACGCTCTCTCTTTTACCCACTCACTCGCTCTCACACTCACTCAATCGTGCACATAGACGCATACCCACAAATTCTCTCTCACTCACTCACGCTCCCTTACTCACTCATTTACTCGATGACTCTAACTCACACTCACTCACTAACTTTCACACTCTATCACACAGACAGGCAGACACACAACACACCCACTCTCTCAGATTCACTCATTCTCTAACTAAATCTCTCACACATATGTCCACACGCTCACTCACTTTTACACTCACTCAGGCACACGCGCATGCATACTCTCTCACTCTCTCTCTATCATACTAATTCTTCCACTCACACTCTTTCTCACTCACTCTCTCACCCACTGTCTCGTTCACACACATACAGTGAAGAATGATAGTGGAAAAATGATACTAGTAGGTGACTTATGGAGGCATATAGTCGGTATGAAGTAAGTATTGAAAGAGTTTTCGGTTGAATGTGTAGGGACTCATTGGTGTTTTCAGTTCTGTTGGAAGGCTATTCCACAAGTGAGCACCAGAATATGCGAAACAAGTTTTGTATAAGTCCAATCTAGGCTTAGGAAGCTGTAATAAATTTAAGCGCTTACTGTTCATTGCATTAGATTGAATTAACGGTAGAAGATACTCTGGGGTATTTTCAGATATAATTTTATTCACTAATTTGGCTTTGTTAAAAAGGAAGCGCTTTTGAAGTGGTAGAAGTCTTAGATGGCTGTATAATTTATTACTTTCAACGTGCTTTATGCTAGAAACTAGACGTATAGCGCGGTTTTGAAGTGAACACAATCGTTTCATATTAGATTTAGGGCAGCCATCCCAGACTGTGGAACAATAATCGAGAGGTGATTGGATATAGGATGCATAGAATATTTTACGTGTGCTTTCATCCAAAAAGTGTTGAATTTTAGCAAGTTGGTAAACTTTTTGTGCTATTCTCTTGGTAAGGGCGTGAACATGAGGGCTCCAGTTTAAATGTCTGTCAATTAAAAGACCTAATGTTTTATGTTCATTTACATTAATTATAGGTAACGTGTCCACGTGGAGCTCGAGCGGTGTCCCAGTTATGGCTAGGGTCTGTAGTTTTTGTCTGGTCGTTATTAGCATGGATTTGGTTTTGTCGATGTTAAGTAACATGCGATTTTCATTGCTCCATCTACTAAGGTTGTCAAGATCGTTTTATAAAGAGCTCTCTAAGTCACAAAGGCTCTCTTGACTTGTGTAAATAGTGCAGTCGTCCGCAAATAGATCACACGAAGTATTAAGGTATAAAGGAAGATCGTTAATATACACTGCAAAAAGCAGTGGACCTAGTATTGACCCCTGAGGCACCCCAAAATTAAGTTGTGTGGGTCTTGATAGACAGTTATTGAAGGACACTACTTGTTGTCTGTCTGATAAAAATGACGTAATTAGGTCCACCATATTGGTGCCAATCTTCATGTGTTTTAATTTTCTAATTAAAATATCATGATCTACCATATCAAAGGCCTTTTTAAAGTCTACAAATACTGCTCCACAAATGTTGCCATTGTTGATACAAAGATGCCAGTTATCGGTCATTTTTGTAAGGGCACTATGGCAAGAATATTTAGGTCGAAACCCAGATTGACTGTCAATTATTAGATTGTTGTTAATTAAATGATGTAGTGTTATTTTATGCATGTGTTTTTCTAATGGCTTTGATAGCGACGATAGTAAGGAAATAGGTCTATAATTACCCAAGACGCTAATATCAGTTGAACCATTTTTAAGTAGAGGATACACTTTAGCAACTTTAAAGGCAGATGGAAAGTAGTTTTTGGATAGGCACTGGTTATATATGAACGTTAAGGACTCACTAATAATAGGTGCAGCACACCGAAGAATTCTATTACTGATACCATCTAGGCCTTCTGAATTTGTTGCTTTGAGATTCGAGATATATTTATATACTTCTGCAACAGACATCAAGGGAATCTCAGGGGGAATATTTCTAGAGCACTTCCCTTCACAGAATGATGACAGTGAACTTAAATTACATACTGAGTCTGGTATTGAGGACTTTAGATTCTCTATTTCTGATTGAAAGAAGTAACTGAAATCCTCGCATGTTATAGAGTTTGGTATTGCTGACTCTGAAGAGTGTTTCTTGTTGGTTAGCGAGTTAATAGCCTTCCATATATTTGTATTATTTGATTTATCTACAATCAAATTTTTGAAATGATCTTTCTTTATCCTACGAATTTCATATTTAACTTTATTTCTTAGTCTGCGGTAATTGATAAAATCTTTATTTTTGTGTGCTGTATCTCGTTCTCTCATGATTTCGAGAACTTCGCTAGTGACCCACGGGGATTTATGTTGATTCTTGACTCGAACTTCTTTGACTGGCACATGTTTATCAAATACATTGTAGACTGTCTTTGTCCAGTAAGCTAGTGCATCATCCGGATCAGGTAGTTGGTAAACATGTTCAAGTGCTGCATTTTTTAAGTCGTCTAAAAATAAATTTTGGTTGAGAGCTTTAAAGTTTCTAAATTTGATGCTTAAATGTTTATTTTTAGGAGTTTTGAACCCAATTTTCGACCATGTACAACATATTGGGTAATGGTCACTAACTGCACTAACAGGAACAGAACATTCGGTAATATTAACTGGACAAGTAACATATATATGATCAATTATAGTTGAGGAGGTGTCTGTAACTCTTGTGGGACGATTTATTAGTTGTTTGAAATTGTAAGATAGAATGATATCTTCCCATGTCTGGTTGGATTTAGTAATATCTATGTTAAAGTCACCTAATATCATGACTTCTCTACCTGCTGTAAACACCCTATCCATCATTGTAGTGAAACAGTCATACCAACTATACCCAGCACAGGGATTTCGATATAGGTATCCAATGAGAAACGGTTGCTGGCTGACTGGCTTCACCTCTAACCAAACACATTCTATCTCTTCTATCTCGAGATCTCTTCTATCTACGAGTGGGACAGTATCAGCCAATTAAGAGAGGTGTTAGGCAGGGATGTGTGATGTCTCCAGATCTTTTTTCCCTGTACAGTGAAAATATTTTCAGAAATGTCATCATCATCATCATCAAGTGCCGTGCCGGCTGGCGTAGGCGTTCATGGCTCTCCATAGATCTCGGTCTTTGGTTTTCTGGATCAACTCTGGTGCTG
The DNA here is from genome assembly GCA_963921405.1 of Cepaea hortensis. Lineage (NCBI taxonomy): Eukaryota > Metazoa > Mollusca > Gastropoda > Stylommatophora > Helicidae > Cepaea > Cepaea hortensis. The sequence continues at coordinate 11,200,770 of OY992879.1, read as the reverse complement.
ATATTCCTCCATGCCACCGTCTCAATCCATCCAGCATCACTTCTCTTGGTCTACCTCTGCCTCTCTTCCCCTCGATCTTTCCAGTTGTTACGATGTTCTCCAATGCCTCTCTTCTCATCACGTGACCGAAGAAAGATGTTTGTCTCTGTCTTATTGTTGTATATAATGTTCTAGTTTCATTAGCCTGTTTCAGGCAGTCGTCGTTAGTTACTCTGGCAGTCCAAGGAATTCGCAACATTCGTCTCAGGAACCACATCTCTGTTGCTTCTAATTTCTTCTTAATTTGTTCATTTACGTTCCAAGATTCACTGCCATACAGCAAAACTGGTTCTACATAGCATTTCAGCACTCTCTTTCTTACATTCAGTGATAGTGACTTATTGCATAAGATACTCTTCATTTTCTGAAAAGCGGCTTTTGCCTGCCCTATTCTACTCCTAATCTCTGTTGTACATCTTCCATCTGATGTTATAAATGCCCCTAGGTATCTAAAATTATCAACTTGGTTAAGGATTTTCCCTTCTATTTCTATGTCACATTTTGGTGTCACCATTTTCTTTGATATTACCATTGTTACTGTTTTCTTGATATTCAAGGAGAGTCCTTTCCTTGCACTCTCTGTTACTACAACGTCTAATAATTGTTGTAGGTCTGTTGAATTATCCGCCACCAATACTGTCATCTGCATAGCGTATATTATTTATATTATAACCTCCAACTAGTATTCCTGGCATCTCTTTGATCTCTCTCATTATTACTTCGCTATACAGGGAGAAAAGATCTGGTGACAAGACACACCCTTGTGGTACTCCTAGCTTTATCCGTTCGTAACTACCCTCTTTATTTCCCATTTTAATTGCTGCTACTTGGTTCCAGTAAACATTCTTTATTATTCTTAAATCTTTTCCATCAATGTTGATATCTTCCAACATTTTAATCAGTTCATCATGTTTTACTTTATCAAATGCCTTAGTATAATCTATGAAGCACAAATATATGTCTCTCTGTTTCTCTATTGACCTTTCTATTAGTGTCCGTAATGTATAAATTGCATTGTTTGTGCCCTTTCCTTCCACAAATCCATACTGTTCTTCACTAATTTCCATTTTTATTTTCTTTTTGATTCTTCTCATTATGATTCTGAGTAGAAGCTTAGTGATATGGTTTATAAGGTTAATTGTACGAAAATCTTCACAATCAATTGCTCCTGGTCTTTTTGGTATAGCTATAAATAAAGATTTCAGCATATCACTGGGTAAATATCCACTGCTGTAAATATCATTCAACATTTTGGTTAATATATCTACTCCAAATTCTCCCAATACTTCTAATTCTTCTATTGTGATTTCATCTGGCCCAGCTGTTTTTCCTTTCTTCATACGTTTCATAGCGTCAGCGACTTCTTCTTTCAGAATAGGTGGACCTTCTAAGTTACTATCTTCTGTTAATTCTCCCCTTTCTCCTTCATATAATTCTCTTGTATACTCATTCCACCTCTTCATTATAGCATCTTCCTCTAATATTATCTTTCCTGTTTTTGATTTCAAACACCCTGTATTTATTCTTATTTTTCTTCCTGTAAGCTCACTGATTTTTCTGTGCATATTTTTTGTATCTTTAATGGAATTTAATTCAATTTTTTTGCATTGCTCGTTTAACCAACTTTCTTTAGCCTTCCCACATTTATCTTTTATTTCTTTATTTATCTTAGCGTATTCTTGTTTGTCATTTTTACTCTGTTTTCTTTTGTCCATCAGTTTTAAGATATCTTCATTCATCCATTTTTTCTTAGCTATTTTGCCTCTCTCCGGTAATACTTCTTTGCTAGTTTGATGAATGGAGTCCCTTAACATTTCCCATTGTTCATCTATACTCTGTATTTTAGTTATTGCATTGTACCTATTTTTCACAGTCACTCTGTATTGTTCTTGCATTTCTTTATCTATTTTCAGAACCTCTTTATTAAGTCTCATGTTCTTAACCATTTTTTTCCCTCTCTTTAATCTTACTTTTATTTGTCCACATAGTGGTACATGATCACTATTACAGTCAGCACCAGGCATTGTCTTTACATTAATTAAAGCATTTCTAAATCTTTTATTAATTAGTATGTAGTCAATTTGGTTGCGTATTTTCTTATCAGGGCTTATCCATGTGTACAGTCATCTTTTATGGTGTTTAAACCATGTGTTTCCAATTATCATCTCATTGATATTTGCCCATTCTATTAGCATTTCCCCTCTTTCATTTCTTGTACCTAAACCATAATTCCCCACTACATCCTCCATTTTTCCCTTTCCTACTTTTGCATTAAAATCACCAAGTATTATTTTTATTTCTTGTGATCCAATTTGAGCCATCGCCATTTCTATTTGGTCGTAAAAGTGTTGTATTTCTTCATCACTACTGCTTGCTGTTGGTGCATATACTTGTATAATATTTATGTCTATTGGTTTGCCTTTGATTTTTACCATAATAACTCTATCTGAAATACACCAGTATCCATTAATTGACTTGGCTGTTTTTTCGTCTAATATTATTCCTACACCTTTTTCATGTGTTTTCCCTCCAGAATAAATTATTGTGTGATTGTCAGCTATAATTTTGCCCGATCCCTTCCATCTCATCTCACTAACGCCTAGTATATTCATTTTCATGCTATCCATCTCTCTTAGAACATTGGTCAACTTTCCTAGCTCATTTAATGTCCTAACATTCCATGTTCCTACTCTAAATTTATTTATTTTAGTTATGATTTTGCCATCAGTAGCTGGATGACGGTCTGGTGTCACCTGTGGCTCATGACTGTCCCTACCGGACGAGGATGCCCTAAGACAGCCATTAACGTCCTTCACTAACTTTGATTTATGTTTTGCCATGAAGTCTTGGGAAGATAATGTGGTGGTTTCCCCTTGCCTTCCACATTCACACGGTGGTCTTTTAACTCTGCCTTTGACAGCCATTTCCGACTGTAAGGACAAGTGAGTGCCCTGCCCTGCTCAGGTGCAGAGTTGTCCACTTATTCCGGTGGATACTCAGTCCCCAGAGCTGTGTTAGCCACACCGTGGTGTGTTTCCATCCTCTACCACGGGGAGGTGCAGTTGGGATTTTCCCTTCATAAAGTTATGGTCTCTGACCAAAACTCTCCAGTACTTTTAGAGGAAATGTAGAGGATATAAATGGAATCAGCATTGGAGGACGAAACATCAATAACATTAGATATGCAGATGATACAGTATTAATTGCAGACAATGCGCAGAACCTGCAACAATTAGAAGATGCGGTTGTTGTACACAGTGAGCAACTGGGGTTAGAATTAAATTGTAAACAGACTCAGGTTATGGTCGTCAGTAGGAAGGAAGAAGTGCCACAATGTAATATACAAGTAAATGGAAATATTCTTCAACAAGTGAATCGGTACAATTATCTGGAGCAGTTATAACATCTGATGGGAGATGCCTTGAAGAGATTAGAACAAGAATCGCCATGGCGAAAGTAGCCTTTAGCGAGATGAAAAACATTCTGACCAATAAAAAGATGTCAATTGAAACGAGAAAAAGAGTGTTGAGGGGATACATAGAGCCTGTTCTTTTGTATGGATGTGAAACTTGGACAATGAGCAGACAAGCTGAAAAGCATCTGATGGCTGCAGAAATGTGGTTTCTGAGGAAAATGCAAAGAATACCATGGACAGACAGAATAACCAATGACCAAGTACTACAGGAGACAAATGAACATCGTAAACTGATTAGAGAAATTAGACGTAGACAGTCAACATTTTATGGACATGTTATGAGAAGAAATGGATTGGAGAACTTAGTGACAACTGGCAAGATCGAGGGGAACAGACCAAGAGGAAGACCGAGAGGAAAATACCTGGATGGCTTGGCCACATGGCATGGACGAGACAGGAACACTGAGCTGATCCACGACACTGGTGATCGAGTGAAATGGCGAGTCATGACTGCCCACGCTTTCCGGCATGGCAATGATTGATTGATTGATATTTCGCTGCATCTCGTCAGGTACATACTGTAGAAATCACACAACTTACGTGAGTTAACTAGATAAATCCTTCAAGTTGAAATGTACACATATTCGCACAGTAATGTCACTTATCTACCACGGTAATTTTAAGCTGACTAACATGTCTTTCTGTTTACACAATTCTGGCTTGCGTTGATTGATCATATTTGCTTCTGCAAATTTTAACAAGCGAGTATTTTGTGTGTTAAACAACACGCGAAAGGCAGTGTCGATAATATGCCTACCAATTGAAGACGCTGGGAGCTTCCGGTGTGTCGGCCCCACGAGGCTAGCATCTCCTGTGTGTTGTATCTTGTTGACCCATTGAGGTATGTGTTCTGACACTCATTTGTTAAGCTGTCTCTCTGTTCTACCAATGTAGACGGCCTGGCATGTACATGTGAATTGGTAAATATGTATGTACCTGACGAGATGCAGCGAAATATGCCAGGCAATAAATCGTGCAATCTATTGTTTGTGTCTTTGTTATTCAAATTCACACGGGAAAACATTGTTTTGGATAACATATCTCCCACAATTTAATAACATTGCTAGTTGTGTGTGTTAAATGTTTCAGCCAAAATATGTTGTTTATTCACTTTATATGGTACATTCGTCCGCAGTATGCACCTGCCAGGTGCAGCGACATATTACAGGCAATAAATCGTGCACACGATTGTGTGTGGCTTCTGTATTTTCATTAACGAAACGGAGTACATTGTTTTGACTGTTTGCAGGTGTGTCTGATGAGGTCGTCTGGAACCAGGTATTTCGATAACGTCCAGAAGAGTCCCTATATGGTGTTTGGAGACCAATGGGTGGGGTATGAAGACAGTGAGAGCATCGGGTTTAAAGTAAGTATGGCACCCGACCTCTACCTTATGTGAGAGTGTGTGTGTATGTGAGAGAGAGAGAGAAAGAGAGAGAGAGAGAGAGAGAGAGAGAGAGAGAGAGAGAGAGAGAGAGAGAGAAATCAAAGTAAGTTTGCTACCTTGCCACTAGCGTATCGTTCTGCAGAGGAGAGGGGAGGGGAGAGTTAACCCAAAGTATGTATGGTACATAACGTATAGTTTATAATTTTTGGATATATATATATATATATATATATATATATATATATATATATATATATATATATATATATATATATGTATATATATAAAATATTGTGTAACGTGTTGGTGTAGCAGTCGTCTGTAAGTATGTTTACTGAAACATGGGTGTTGATGTAGTAGTCATCTGTAAGTATGCTTACTGAAACATTGGTTTTGGTTAAACCTCAACAGCAGAACAATTCACACATTACTTACTTGTTACAATATGAATACAATTAGTGGAACTAATATAAAGCCAGAGATAAATAGAGAGAAAGATAGAGATAACTATATATAATTAGAGATAAAGCTAGAAGTAACCAGAGATAAGTAGAGATAAAGCTTGAGATAACTTTAAATAAGTAGAGATAAAGATAGAGATACCTAGAGATAAGTAGATAAGTAGAGATACAGCTTGAGATACCTAGAGATAAGTAGCAACAGTTGTGTGTTTTTTTTCCAAATTATAATCTTCTCTACATTGTTCTCATTTTGTCACCTTTTTATTCTTCTCATCCCGTTCTTACGCCATAATGTAGTCATTGTAGGGTGATTATATGTTGTGTTTTGTGTACGTATTTGTTTGCTGATGAACGATAGTCGCCGCAACGTCGTGTATTTATTAGTAATTCTGTTCTCTAAAGATGCATAACTTTGTGTTATTTTATATATGATTTTCTGGGCACATCCAAAAGAAAGTAGATTGTTTTCCTTTTCGTACAGTGACCATACCTTTGTCCCTGTCTCTATAACGAGGGCGGTGGCTAACAGTGGTGAAATCGGAGACTATAACCAACAACTGTGTGTCAGCTGTTCCTCTGCTCGATCCACCACGTAATCTACTGTTTCACTTTACTATCGTTGGAGCTATATTGAGAAATCAATCCACTTTGATCAAAGGACCACAAGAGGCCGGTAAAGGAAATGATGTGCAGCACACGAAAAAAAAAAACTGTGGATGATCGCAAATTCCGTACGGCATAGGCTATAATAATAATAATAATAATAATAATAATAATAATAATAATAATAATAATAATAATAGTAATAATGAGACGAGAAAGAAGGAGAAAAAGAAGATGATGAAGAAGAAGAAAGATTTTTCGTGGTTTATTTATTTCGATAATAAGGTTCCTGGTCGAGCAAGCCTCATTGATTAGAGAACAAATTAATTATCAAACGTGTATCTGATCTATATAAGAAATTCTACGAAGTTTCAAAACATGGCATTTTTGGCATCTGTAAAGATGGTAGTTTGCCAGAGCTTTCCTTCTTAGCAGTGAGCATACTGGTCGATGACCGTAGCTATTGTCAACTACAACATTTAGAGATTGTAACTTGCAAGTATCTGGCGGCTGTTTTTCAATTCCTGCACCCACGGATTCACTTAACCTTGATCGGGATGGGGGGGGGGGGGGGGGGGCTAAGCGGTACTCCACCTTGCCCAAAGGTTTCCCGTAGACAAAGCTGAGATAAGAATATACCTTATTTCTCCTTTGATAGGAGATACACTAACCCCGCCACCCATTCAATAAGACAGAAAAACCAATCACCAAGTCCTACCATAAACAAATGAAAATCGTAAACTGATTAGAGAAATTAGACGTAGGCAGTCACTAATTTTTGGACACGTTATGAGAAAAAATAAATTGAAGAACTCGGTGACAACTGACAAGATTGAGGAGAAAAGTACAAAGGATAAGCAGAGGAGTAAATAAACGGATGGCTGTGCCATGTGGTATCGTCGATACAAGAGCATTGAGCTGATCCATCTCTCTGGTAATCGTGTCGGATGGTGAAACATGACCGCCCACGCCTATCGGCATGGCACATGATGATGATGATGATAGGAAATTTGGTGAGGAAGGATACTGATCACACTAGCATTGATATACTCTGACCTAGAATACATTCACTGCCAATATGTTATGTTCCAAATCACGGTAGCCATACTGAACTAACTTTATAATATTTAACTGTTTCAGATACGATGGCTGCAGGCGATAGGTATAATTGGAACCATGTTCCACTCGATGGATGAGGATGACGTTTCCGGAACGGTGGGTTCTCGTTGAGGTGATCCGTTAAGCTTTTTGTGTGGATTAATTAACAGTAGCCGTCACCATGGAAGTCTACGTAGCACATTGAGTAGCACGTTTGCCTTAAGGCAGACTTTACAACAGCATTGATCTTTAACACACTGTGTTCCCGTAGTATCCATCCCCCAACATGGAGGATAGGCGATTAAGCTGCTAAAGCTTCTGGAGTGTCTATGCTTGTGGCTACGGTTAGCTTACGTATTGTCTTCAATTACGACTGATAATGCATGATTCCGTCGCCCTGCTACTGAATTGAGTGCGTGGAGCGACAATGTGAGCTGCGCATTTCGTGTAGAGTGCTTTTACATCTGTCCACGATTGTTTGTAGGGTGAACTGCGTGTTAAAAAAAATGGCGGCCTGCTGGTTGCTGAACTAACTGGTTGACGTCTACAGTAATGTGTGGCTGCTGGCTTTCTAGTGACTGTCGCTTCCATCGACGATGAACTGTATTTTTAGTGGCGGACTTGTGTGCTGGCATTCTGGCAGCGGTATTATGCATAGTATACCTGTGCTGGTCGTTGAGTTGTGAAGACACCTGTCTGTTCCACTTTTTACATGAGACAGTGAGGAGCATTGTGTGTGATATTTACTGGCACAGGAACGGAACATATGGGGCGATCCTTTTGCCATGAAATTTGAACATCGACTAACTATCTAACTAACTTTCCCGTAGTGAATCTGAATAAGGAAGACACAAACAATAGATTGCACGATTTATTGCCTGGCATATTTCGCAGCATCTCGTCAGGTACATACTGCAGAAATGACACATCATAAAGCAATTAGATACATCTTTCAAGCTGAAATATACATCAAACATAGTCACATAGTAAATCCAATTGTCTACTACTGTAATTTTAGACTGACTATCAAGTCTTTCGGTTCGCTTAAAACTGGCTTTTGTAAATTAATGGCGATTGCTTCTGTCACCTTTAACATGCGACCAATTTGAGAGTTCAATCAATCAATCATGTGCCATGCCGGAAAGCGTGGGCAGTCAGGACTTGCCATTTCACTCGATCACCAGAGTCGTGGATCAGCACAGTGTTCCTGTCTCAACCATGCCATGTGGCCAAGCCATCCAGGTATTTACTTCTCGGTATTCCCCTTGGTCTGTTCCCTTCGATCTTGTCAGTTGTCACTAAGTTCTCCAATCCATTTCTTCTCATAACATGTTCAAAAAGTTTTGACTGTCTACATCTAATTTCTAAAGTTGATTTGATTTGATTTGATTTGATTTTCTCTAATCAATTTACAACTTTCATTTGCCTCCTGTAGTACTTGGTCATTGGTTTTTCTGTCTGTCCATGGTATTCTTTGCATTTTCCTCAGAAACCACATTTCTGCAGCCATCAGATGTTTTTCAGCTTGACTGCTCATTGTCCAAGTTTCACATCCATACAAAAGAACAGGCTCTATGTATCCCCTCAACACTCTTTTTCTCGTTTCAATTAACATCTTTTTATTGGTCAGAATGTTTTTCATCCTGCTAAAGGCTACTTTCGCCATGGCGATTCTTGTTCTAATCTCTTCAAGGCATCTCCCATCAGATGTTATGACTGTTCCAAGATAATTGTACCGATTCACTTGTTGAAGAATATTTCCAGTTACTTGTATATTACATTGTGGTACTTCTTTCTTCCTAGTGAAGACCATAACCTGAGTCTTTTTACAATTAAATTCTAACCCCAGTTGCTCACTGTGTACAACAACCGCATCTACTAATTGTTGCAGGTCCTGCGCATTGTCTGCAATTTATACTGTATCATCTGCATATCTAATGTTATTGATGTTTCTTCCACCAATGCTGATTCCATTTATATCCTCTACATTTCTGAAAATATTTTCACTGTATAGGGAAAAATAGATCTGGAGACATCAAACATCCCTGCCTAAAACCTCTCTTAATTGGTTGATACTGTCCCACTCCATTATCAATCCTTATGGCAGCTTGTTGTTTCCAATAAATGTTTTTTTTATAAGTCTAATGTCTTTCCTATCAATTTGTAGATCTGCAAGCATATCCACCATGTTGACATGTCTAACGCTATCAAAAGGCTTTGTATAGTCAATAAAGCAAAGATGTATATCCTTGTTTACTTCTATTGCACGTTCAATAACTGTTCGCAGCATATACACAGCATTTACTGTACCCTTTCCTTCTACAAACCCGCATTGTTCTTCCCCTATTTCAGGTTGTATCTTTTTCCTCAGTCGTTGCATGATAATTCTTAGCAAAATCTTTGTGATGTGACTCATTATACTAATTGTTCTATGTTGATCACATTCCAAGATTCCTGATTTCTTTGGGATTGCAATAAATACATAATTAAATAAATTACATAATTCAGGAGGTATATCTCCTGTATCATATAATGTGTTCATCAGTCTGGTGACTTGCTCTAGTCCAAATTCTTCTAAATCTTTAATCATTTCTGTTGTGATATTATCTGCACCGGGGGCCTTGCCAGCTTTCATATGCTTAAGAACATTTCGAACCTCCATCTCCAAAATTGGCGGTCCTTCATTATTAAATCTAATATCATACTGTTCCTCTCTGTTATCATCATAAAGGTGTTTCACATAATCTATCCATACATGTAGAATCTGGTCTTTTTCTATTATGATTTTGCCATCTTTAGTTTTTAGACACCCTGTTGATGTACTTGTTCTTTTATTAGTAAGTTCCTGAATTCTTTTGTGCTCTAATTTGGTATTTTGACTGTTGTGTTGGTTTTCAATTTCTAGGCACTTTTCCTCAAGCCATGCTTCTTTTGCCTCCTTACATAATATTCTGACTTGTCTGTGAATTTCTTCATATTTGACAGAATTATTTTTGTTGAGTCTTCTTGTTTCCATTAGGTGTAAAATTTCTTCAGTCATCCATTTCTTACGCCCCACATTCTTTAATTTTTGAATAGTTGTTTCTGCAGCCACATTGATTGAATTCTTCAACGTTTCCCATTGATCATCCACATCCTGGAATATTATCTCTAGATCAAGCAATATTTCAAATCTGCTCTGTACTTCTATGTTGAATTTGTTTTGTATTTCCTTGTCATTACTCAATGTGTGTCGGCATACGGACGTAAGTATTTACGTCATATTTTAACTAAAAAAGAAACGGTATAATAAATTGCACATAAACATCCTCCCTGAGACATTAATTTGTACCGTCCCTTTCTTTTCCAATCAGATTTGCCGAGAAGGAAGGTACCCGCTGCTGAGTTACATAAAGTCCCAATCTGTGTTTTCAACAGAGCCAAAACCGCCGACTGCAGGCACTATCAGACCTATTCCAACCGCACCAAGACCGCGGACAACCATCAGAACATTACCAACAATACAGACAACGGACACTCCATTGCCAGACACCTCTAGCTCTGTAAAATGGCCAGAAAACACACTAAATACAACCCATCCAGTAACTGATAATCCCGACATAACCACAGGCACACATATTTCCGAAGACTTGTTTACCACGACAGAGGTGATCCTAGGTTTAGTTCTGGTCCTCCTGGCTGTTTCTGTGGTATGTATAATCATCTGCATTCTTCTACTGAAAACGAGAAAACAGCCATCCGCTGGAGAAGAAGAGTGATTGCCAACTGGTGGTCCTGCTTTTAGAGACTAACACTGGTTAATCTACAGTCGGCCGTCTCCCTGGCGAAGGTGTTAACGACTTTCTTCATAATCCCGTAGATCCACGTAGGGAACACAGCTGCGCGAGATTTGGTAGCGGATCGCGTAGCGTTAGTTCCTTGCCGGGGTATGTGAGCCGGTCACTCAGAAAGCAATGGCAAACTACTGAGCCTAATCTTGCCAAGACATCAACAATAGTGGTAAAATGCTAGTGTTAACAGCGATGTCTTTGTAAATAGGATATGCGAGAAAAAAAAAGTATATAGTTGAGTTGTTTGCAATATCTAGCATTCAATCTAAATATAATTACCTCTGAAGTCGGAGTGGGCTCGCGTGAATGGCGAGGGACACCGGTAAAAGGGAAGGCAAGTCCACACGCAAAACTCAGTCCTGTACTACTTTAAACAGTGTGTAAGGACTACGCTGCAGTTTAAGCGAGCGAACAAAAAGAAGAAGAAGAGCTACATACAATCAGTTCGTCTGCAATCACATTAGGCAGTTCCCAAGTTGGCTCGCGTTCAGTTTATCTGTTCGGCTTACGATATACGACTCATCCATTGTCACTTGTATTCTGGAGTCATCGGCAACGCGTGTATAGGCTCGACTTATCTACACTTTGTCTAAAAATCAAAATCAACTCTTAACAGTCGAAATAATCGACTTCATTGCACCGGGTTTTATCCCATACGGCTCAGTCTCTTTTAGCAGTGCTGCCTGCCGATAGCATCGCACAAAGTCCGAACTCCGTAGCTCGAGCGACGAACTCCAGAAGTCTCAGAGAAAAATGCACTCGTGAACCGAAAGACGTAGCACAGAATCGAACCCACAACCTTCGGAGCGCGAGGCAGACGGGTTGAACACTTCGCCACGGAGACTCCCTGAATGTTAGACAGCTAACCTACACTATTTCTATCTGATCTACAATATGTATTGTTTCTCTGCAGCCCGTTAATTCTGTCCGACCTATAATTGACTTTTAATCGCATTCTTCAATACAAATCAATGAACAAGTCCTACTAAAACGACATGAAAACCGTAACCTGATGAGAACAGTTAGCCGTAGACAGTCACAAATATATTGGGCACGTTATGAGAAGAAATAAACTGGAGAACTTAATTGCAACTGACAAGATTGAAGGGGAAACTAACTGGGAGAAACAGACAAGTAAATATCTGGAAGCCTTGGCCACATGGCACCACTGAGACAAGAACACAAAGCTGATCCGCGACTCTGGTGATCGTGTGAGATGGCGAAACATGACAACCCAATGTTATCGACATGGCGCATGATAGTGATGGTAATTCTTTAATATTCGAGCAAGTCTTGACAAATCTGCACTCATTTTCAAAATGGCAGATGCATCTGCAATGTATAAGTGCATCTTTAAAAACATAAATTGCATCTACAATATGTCATTTGCAACTGTGAGTAGTACCTTGCAGTCTTGACAGACCAAAGTTTGTGAGTTGGAATGTGGCCAAAGTTCCATCACAATGCCTGGGCAGAGCTTCAGAGTACATGCGATGCCCAAGCAGCATGTTCCCTCTCTCGGCCTTGCCTTGTTTATTCCAGAGGAATGGATAACCAGTACGTCTGGAACAAGGTAGGCTGCAGTCGCTGGCGGCTCAGCGTCAAACCTCTGAGACCTCGCCTCCACGAGCAGGTGGCGAGCGGTGGCCAGACCCTAAAAACCATGGAACTTGATTTAGAGGCGTTCAGCCAAGTCCTGCAGGTGAGGGCCTCGTACGCACCTGGACCATTGGGCACGTAACCTGTCAATCGCAAGTGTCTGTGTAGGCTTACCTGTGTAAGTGTGTACTACCGTTAGATTCTCCGCATGACTCGTGCGGATCCCGCGACCAACGGGAATAGGCCCGCCGGAGATATTGCTCGTCTGCTGAGAGCAAATCCCCCCTCCTTCCACTGAATGATATAAGTAAAGAAGCGATAAATGTAGTGGTGTTTCAATTGCGCTTGCGCTCCCACCTATTTTACACCCTTCATGTGTCTTCACAAAGTCGGACTAGAGTCAACCTCAACAGGGTATTCTTGCCCCGCTGATTCTATCAATATGCACAAATGAACTGAAACAGATCAGATCTGTCTAAGCCAAGTAATGTATATCTTACGTATGCAAGTCTCATATAGAATTTTGGAGGTTCATCTACGATGTAGATACACATTCGAGTTGTAGATGCAGATTACATATTGTAGATGAACCTGATATATTGTAGGTGCAACTTACATATTGCAGACAACCCTGACACAGCTGTAGATAAACCTGACATATTGTAGATGCAACTTCCATATTATAGAAGAATAGTAGATATTGCAGGTAAAGAGTGCGTGCTGAAGATGAACCTTACATAATGTAGATGTATCTTACATATTGTAGACGTGTCTTACATATTGTAGAAGTATCTTACATATTGTAGATGATTATTACATATTTTAGATAAACCTTATATATTGTAGCTGTATCTTACATATTCAAGATATATTGTAAATGAGCCTTATATTGTAGATGTCTCTTACAAATTATTAATGAAGCTTAAACATTGTCGATGAATCTTGAATAGTATACACTAACCTTTAATACATGTGAACCTACACAGTGTAAATGGATCTTATTTAATGTAGATGAAGTTAACATTTTGTAGATAATCTTTACATATTGCAGATACAATTGACATGTTGTATTTGAAGTTGACATTTTATAGATGACACTTACATATTGTAGATGACATTAACATATTGTAGATAAAGAGTGCATTTTGTAATTGTAGACGAAGCGTACATATTGTAGATGGACACGGTGTATTGTCAATGGCGTGTATATAGTTTAGATTATGCGTACATTTTGCCAATAAACCTGACATATTGTAGATGATGCGTGCACAATATAGATGAACCTGCCGTATTGTAGATGCAAGTTTTTTTTTGTTTTTTTGTTTTTGCATATCCTTTTTACAGGACATCGCTGTCAACACCAGCATTTTACTGCTGTTGTTGATGTCTTGGCAAGTTCATGTTCAGTAGTTTGTCATTGCTTTCTGAACGATCGGTTCACATACCAGCTCGTTAAAATCCAGCGCAACGCGGTCTGCTGCCAAATCGGTCGCAGCTGTTTTTCGAACTCGGGTAAGCGGTCTTGCGTATTGCGTCCGTATCATCTTCACCACGGAGACCGGCAGATGTAAGTTACATTTTGTAGATGCACCTACCATATTAAAGATGAACCTTCACATATAATAAGTGAACACATGTAGTGTAAATACAACTTAAATAGTGCAGACAGAACTCACATACTTATTCCTCACTGTATTATAAGGCGGTCTTGCCCGTTTCTTTGCTCGCCTCATTTTCTTCTCAGACTGTCCCCAGAAAATCCAAAACAAAAATTGTGTTACCGGTTTTATAAGACAGTGTCATTCCAGTGCCGGAGTGGAAAGGACATGGAATCATGTGATAATTTGTATTTAAATTGTCCATTCATAATTGGTGGGTATCTGAGTCTAGGGCTTAGATATGCCAATGATACGGTTCTCCTCTAAAACACTGCTAATAGATGTGTCTGTTGTTTAAGAATCGTGTTACATTTTCTGCAAGTACAACATACATGAGGACATGATGCAACCGTTTCTTGCTCTCCATGATATTTCACACTAGTGTGATATTTCAACAGCTAATTTAACGGCTGCTGGTTGTTCGCGATACAACGGTACAGTTACGTGAATGTAACTGCACTGATACCTTGCTGTGTTGGCAGACGATAGTTTGTTACATCGTGCTCCAAAAAGATAAAAGGCCATAATAACCTGTCCACATCAAAAAGCCTGGGCTGAATTGTAGAGACCATGTGGTACCCATGCAGCATGATCCCTATCTAGGCCTGTCTAGTTTACTCTACAGGAAAGGTAACATCAATACGTCTGGAACAAGACGAGCTGTAGAAGCTGCCGGATCAGCAAAGCAGTGCTCTAACTGTCAGTCTGTCTTAGCTTTGATCATAGACCAGTTGTAAACCAAGCCTTAAGATTTTGTTTGTCTTGCTATTACATTTAGTCTTAAGGATGCATCATCTCGCGCCATGATAAGGTTTGCACCCTCCCACTTGCAACTTTCCGTCCAAAGCTGTTGACCTAATGTGAAGTTTCGAGTTTGGTCAGCGCCACCCAACATTCGGCGCTCACATAAGGCAGGTAGTGCCGTCTACTGTCTACCATAGCTCAGGTGTATATGAATAAGACTTGACTTATACGTTAATTTAATGTGCTGAAGAAAAAAACAACCACAAAGAATATTGCCTTTAGTCTTGTTTGGTCATTTCTGATGTTGAACAATGTTGAAGCTCGCACGATTGTCTATGAAACGTGTATGACCATCTAAGTAGCGCTCCACGCAAGATACTTGGCTGGGTGGCACGACTAGGTGAGGTATTGGTGCATGATAAGACAGTCGTGATCGGGGCACTGTGGGATCGTGTGCGAAGTGTGGGAGAAAGGGTAACTCATCACGGCCTGGAGAGAATGGTGCTGCATGGAGTAACCAGAGGATCTGGCCGATACTCACGACTGAACAAAGGCCAGACGGATTCATAATTAGACTGTAACTGGTACCACTAGTATTGGGATTCTTCTCTGACTGTTGAAGCTTGTAGCGGAGCATGTATGGGAATGTTCCGAGATCTGTGATGTCGGCTCTTGACTCAACTCAGCTCAACTTAACTCAACTCAATTCAACAAAATTCAAATAAACCCAATCTTACATAACTCAACTAAAGTAAATATAACTCAACACACTTCAACACAACAGTTCAACTCAAGTAAATACAACTCAACACAGCACAGTTCAATTCAACACAACACAGCACAACACAAATCAACTCAACTCATTTCAACACAACTTAACTCAATACAACATAACAAAACTCAACACAACTCAACTCAACTGATAGAGCATGAAAGATTGTTTCCTGGTTCTCCTCCAGATTATAATAGATCCGCTGGCATATTCTAGAAACCCATACTTCCGTCATAGTGTGTATTGCTAATCGCACTGTCTCTAATAGGTTGTGGGTCTCTCTCTCTCTCTCTCTCTCTCTCTCTCTCTCTCTCTCTCTCTCTCTCTCTCTCTCTCTCTCTCTCCAAAGTATCCATGGTGTTGTAGATGCGTGTGTTACCAGTGAATGTTCGTTGCATAATGACATACATATAGTTTCTACAAGCAACAAAACCACCACTAAACCTGTAGAACGCACACCATCTATCTACCCCATCGATGTGCATGTCAGCAACAGGTTCCAGGCCTTAAGTGTAGACTCTCCAGCAGCAGACTTGGAATCACAGAGCTCAGTCGTTATCACTACTGGATATCAACAACCAACGCAAGCAAGATATAATAAACAAAAACACAAGAAAGACGACAGTGACCAGTGGCAACAACAGACCAAGCGGACACGCCAGCAGCGTGAAATAACCATAGATCATAGTGCAACACATGTCGTCATTGGAGACTCCCTGCTGAAGGGAATCTATAGTGAACGCATGTCATCTTCTGACAGCGAATCAACTTCAATCTACCCTGTACCAGGCGCTGACATTGATAGGCTTACCGCTACACTGCGACGATTCCAAGTGAACGACCGAATTAGGAGAGCAACAGTCCATATTGGTGTTAATGACATAATGGATTATAAAATCATAGGCACCTCACAACTAGCTACATTGGAGGTGCTGTTGCGCAATAGATTTCCGAAATCATCTTTGTTTATTTCATCCATCATTCCACCATGTTACGGGTTCCAGCGTCGTACTGCCGATGCTGCTAATCTAACGTTACATAAATTCTGTAAAAATAATAGCATGAATTTCATAAATAACACCCCTTACTTTACGTCACCGTCCGGAGCTCCTAAGAAAAAACTATACAGGGATCAAATACATTGTTCCAAGCTAGGAAGTAGCTTCCTAGCGAAGAACATAAAATATCCCGAACGTGCACAACAACCAGCACCAGTTACAGGAGTAAACCGAACTTCACCTCCGGCAACAGCCATCTCACTGTGTTCAGAAAACACTCCTTCTCTTCCCACACCACCCTTGCCTGTACCCCAGGAACACAATGTTGTGAATAGCAACCCAAGCTCCAATCCAAATGTTGCTAAATATGATACTTTGTTTCCTACCTTGCCCGTAAAACAGTCTCCCTCTATGATGTCAAAGGGGACACCGTTAAACAATGGTGCTGTACCGTCGATGCCTGCTTCCAATGTAGACACTTCCAGTGACACTCATAGCAATCCCTCGCTGGACGGTAATCTACAACCCTATGAGTGGAACCGTCAACTTCAGCAGCTAATGCGATACAATCCTGCAGCCCTGCACCAAGCATTCATGATATCACTCCAGCAAAGACATTTTCCTGCCCCCTCTAACAGCCTTAACTATTTCTAAAGTTTCAAAATCCCTGCAATTTGTATACCACAAGTGACATCTTCCTTTTAGTTTGTAATGTTCGCTAATCACGATCAGTGGCTCAACAAAAATAGTCTATATATAGGCCATCTCAACATCTTTCATCTGCTCAACAAATTACCTGAGCTCTCGGTAATACTGTCCAAACAGTTCCATGTGTTTGGAATCACAGAAAGTCGTCTTAACGACAAAATAACCGACTCAGAAATCTCACTTAAGGGGTTTAAAGTAATTCGGAAAGATGCAAATCAAAAATTAGAGACAGGTATTGCTGTATACATTTCCAATTCTCTCAACTGGTCCCGTAGAAGTGATCTCGAGACAGTAGAGATAGAATGTGTTTGGTTAGAGGTGAAGCCAGCCAGCCAACAGCCGTTTCTCATTGGATACCTATATAGGAATCCTTGTGCCGGGTACAGTTGGTATGACTGCTTTACTACAATGATGGATAGAGTGTTTACAGCAGGTAGAGAAGTTATGATACTAGGTGACTTCAACATAGATATTAGTAAATCCAACCAGACATGGGACGATATCATTCTTTCTTACAATTTCAAACAAACTAATAAACCGTCCCTCAAGGGTTACTGACACATCCTCAACTATAATTGATCATATATATGTTACTTGTCCAGATAATATTATTGAATGTTCTGTTCCTGTTTGTACAGTTAGTGACCACTACCCGGTATGTTGTACATGGTCAAGAATTGGGTTCAAACCTCTTAAACATAAACATGTAAGTATAAAATGTAGGAATTATAAAGCATTCAACCAAGATTTATTTTTGCAAGACTTAAGAAAAGCAGCCCTTGATCACGTTTACCAACTTCCTGACCCGGACGATGCATTAGCTTTCTGGACGAAGACAGTCTACAGTGTGTTCGATAAACACGTGCCAATCAAAGAAGTTCGAGTCAAAAATCAACATAAATCCCCATGGGTCACTAGAGAAGTGCTGGAAATCATGAGAGAGCGAGATACAGCACAAACAAATAAAGACTTCATCAATTACCGCAGACTAAGGAATAAAGTTAAATATGAAATTCGTAGGATAAAAAAAGATCATTTTAAAAATTTGATTGTAGATAATTCAAACAGTACAAATATATGGAAGGCTATTAACTTGCTAACCAATAAG
The DNA here is from genome assembly GCA_963921405.1 of Cepaea hortensis. Classification (NCBI taxonomy): domain Eukaryota; kingdom Metazoa; phylum Mollusca; class Gastropoda; order Stylommatophora; family Helicidae; genus Cepaea; species Cepaea hortensis. The sequence continues at coordinate 11,182,290 of OY992879.1, read as the reverse complement.
AAACGCCCTACAGAATCAGCAATACCAAATTCTATAACATGCGATGAATTCAGTTGGTTCTTTCAATCAGAAATAGAGAATCTAAAGTCTTCAATACCAGACTCATCGTGTAATTTAAGTTCACTGGCATCATTCTGTGAGGAGAAGTGCACCAGCAATATTCCCGCTGAGATTCCTTTAATGTCTGTTGCAGACGTTTATAAATATCTCTTGAACCTCAAATCAACAAACTCACACGGCCTAGATGGTATCAGTAATAGAATTCTTCGTTGTGCTGCACCAGTCATTAGCGAGTCCTTAACGTTCATATATAACCAGTGCCTGGCCAAAAACTACTTTCCATCTGCATTTAAAATTGCTAAAGTGTTTCCGCTAATTAAAAATGGCTCAATCGATAATAGCGTTTTGGGTAATTATAGACCTATTTCCTTATTATCGTCGCTATCAAAACCACTAGAAAAACACATTCATAAAATAATGTTACACCATTTAATTAACAATGATCTAATAATTAACAGTCAATCTGGGTTTTGACCTAAATATTCTTGCCATAGTGCTCTAACAAAAATGACCGATAACTGGCACTTAAACATCAACAACGGTAAAATTTGTGGAGCGGTGTTTGTAGACATTAAAAAAGCTTTTGATATGGTAGATCACGATATTTTAATTAGAAAACTAAAGCAAATGAAGACAAGCACCAACATGGTGAACATAATTACGTCATTTCTATCCGACAGGCAACAAGTCGTGTCCTTCAACAACTGTCTATCAAGACCCACACAGCTTAATATTGGTGTGCCTCAGGGCTCTATACTAGGTCCGCTTCTTTTTGCAGTTTATATTAATGATCTTCCTTTATATATCAATACAACTTGTGATCTATTTGCAGACGACTGTACTATATATACTAGTCAAGAAAACCGTAGTGAATTAGAGAATTCTTTACAAAAGGAACTTGATAATCTTACTAGATGGAGCAATGAAAACCGCATGCAAATTAACATCGACAAAACCAAATCCATGCTAATAACGACCAGACAAAAACTACAGACACTAGCCATAACTGGATCACCGCTCGAACTCCGCATGGGCACGTTACCTATAGTTAATGTGACTGAACATAAAACACTAGGGCTTTTAATAGACAGCCATTTGAACTGGAGCTCTCATGTTCACGCTCTTACCAAGAAAATAGCACAAAAAGTTTACCAACTTGCTAAAATTCAGCACTTCCTGGACGAAAGCACACGAAAAATATTCTATACATGCTATATCCAATCACATATCGATTACTGTTCCACAGTTTGGGATGGTTGCCCTAAATCTAATTTAAAACGACTATGTTCTCTACAAAACCGCGCTATTCGTCTGGTTTCTGGCATAAAGCACGTTGAAAGTAATAATTTGTACAGTCATCTAAGACTTCTACCACTACAAAAGCGCTTCCTTTTCAACAAAGCCAAATTAGTGAATAAAATTATATCTCAAAATACCCCAGAGTATCTTCTGCCGCTGATTCAATCTAATGCAATGAACAGCAAGCGCCTAAATTTGTTACATGTCTCAAAGCCTAGATTGGACCTATACAAAACATGTTTCGCCTATTCTGGTGCTCACTTATGGAATGATCTGCCTCCAGATCTGAAAACTCCAATGAGTCCCTACACATTTAATCGAAAACTCTTTCAATACTTAATCCATACCGACTATATGCCACCATAATTCATGTACTGGTATAATTGTTCTACCAAGAGAGACCCTGCGTAGAACCATCATTAGAGAAGGCTCATTCAATGGCCAAGTAAATATCCAAGATCTACAACAGGTAGCAGCGAACCGCCAAGCATGGAGAGACAGGACTTCTGCCCTATGCGCCGCCTTAGGCTCAAGAGGAAAGACTAACTAAGACTAACTAACTATAATTGTTCAGTATAATTGTTCATTATAATTGTTTAACTATAATTGTTCACTATATATGTGTGTGCGTGTGGGAGCGAGAGAGAGAGAGAGAGAGAGAGAGAGAGAGAGAGAGAGAGAGAGAGAGAGAAAGTGGGTGTCAGAGAGAGGGAGAGAGTGAATGCGTGTGTGCTCACGTGCATGCGTGTGTGTGCAGAGAGTGATTGAGCGAGAAATGGTGGGGGAATGTGTCAGTGCATGCATTCGTACGTGTATGTGTGAGAGTGAGTGAGGGAGTGTATGCGTGCGTGCATGCGTTCATGTGTATGTCTGAGAGAGTGTGATTGAGAGAGTGAGTGTGTGTGTGTGTGTGAAGGATTGTGTGTTAGAGAGTGAGACAGTGGGAGAGGTGATGTGTTAGTGTGTGTGTGTGTGAGCGCGCGCATGCGTGTGAGTGTGTGTATATGAAAGCATAGAGAGAGAGAGAGAGAGAGAGAGAGAGAGAGAGATGAGCAGATGTATGTCATGTAACACGCATGTTATGTAACACGCGAATCCATATGTTTGTGTATTCTCATCTGTTATATTATCAGTTAAATACCATTTGATTTTATCATGCATAATATAAACTCATGTTCATTACTGTAGTTTGAGTGAGAGAGTCAGTGAGTGTGAATAAGAGACAAAACGAGTGAGCGTGAGAGTGAATGAGGGAGCGGGAGAGTGAATGAGTGAGCGGGAGAGTGAATGAGTGAGCGGGAGAGTGAATGAGTGTATGTGGAGGATGTGTGTGAGTGTGGGGATATGTGTGGGTGGGGGTGTGTGGGTGGGGGTATGCGTTTGGATGGGTTGGGGTGTGTGGGTTTTGGTGGGGAGTGGTATTTGTGGGTGTTGGATGAATGTGTGGGGGTGAAAGTAGGGGTGTTGGAATGGGTGTTGGGGATGTGTGTATGGGTGGAGGATATGTGTATGGGACGGATGCAGGGGATGTCTGTTAATGTGGGTGGAGATGTGTCGATGGTTTGAGGAAGTATGTGTGGGAGGCGGGGTTGTGTGGGTAGGGGATTGTGTTGGGTGGATTGGGGATGCAAGGGCGGGTGGGGAGAAGTGTATGGTGTGTGGGTTTGAGATATGTGTGCGGTGTGTTGGTGGGGGATGTGTGAATGATGTGTGGGTGGAGGGTATGTTTGAGGTGGTATGGGTGGAGGATAGTGTGTGGTGTGGGGATGTGTGTGATGGGTGTGGGAAATGTGCGTATGGGTGGGGTATATGTGTGGGTGAGTAGGGGATTGTGGTGGTTGGGGGAAGTATGTGGGGGAGTGTGGGTGGGAGATGTGTGTGTGTGGATGGGGAATGAGTGGGTGGGGGTGTGTGAGTGGCTTAGGGATGTGTAGGTGGGTAAGGGAGTTGTATGTGTCGGGGTGGGATGTGTGAGTGGGTGAAGGATGTGTGTGGGGGTAGGGGTATTGTGATTGAGAGATACTTGGTTGGAGGTGGGTGGGTGGGGGTGTGTGGGTGCGTAGTGGAGGATGTGTGAGTGAGTGTGTCTTGGTGGACGAGTAGGGAATGCGTGTGTGGGTGGTGAGAGGTGTGTGGTGTGTTGGTTGGGGATATTGTGTGGGTGAGGTTTGTGTGTGTGGGTGGGGGATTTTTGTGGTGTGTGAGTGGGGGTATGTGGGGTGGATGGGTAAGGGTATATGTGTGGGTGTGGGTGGGAATATTGTGTGGTATCTGGGTGGGGGATATGTGTGTGGTGTGTAAGTGGGGATGTGTTGGTGAGGGATATGTGTGTGTGTGGTGCGTGGGTTGGGAATAGTGCGTGGTAGGGGGTGTATGTGATGTGCGGGTGGGGGATTGTGTGGTGGGGGATTAGGTTAAGGCATGTGTGGGTGGGTGGTGGTGTGTGTGTGAGTGGATTGGTGATGTATGGGTGGTTAGGAAGGTTTGTCTGTGTGGGGGGGGGGCAGGTAGGGACATGTCAGTTAGTGGGGATGTGTGTGTGTATGATTTTGGGATGTGGATGTGCGATGTGTGGGTTGGTGGGGGATTGTGTGCATGGGTGGGGAATATGTTGTCGATGGAGATGTGGCTGGGGGATGGGTGGGGAGAGGATGTGTATGTGGATGGGCGTGGGATGTGTGGGTTGGTGGGGGAATGTTTGTGGGTGGCGAGTATGTTTTGGTTGGGGGATCATGTGAGGGCAGTGTGTGTGGGTGGGGGATGTGCGGGAGGGGGATGGGTCGGTTGGTGGGGTATGTATGTGTCCGTTGGTGTGCGTGTATGTCGGTAGGTGGGGGTGTGTATGTGTCCCTTGGTGCGCGTGTGTGTGGATAGGTGGGGGTGTTGTGTGGGTGGGGTGATGTGTGGATAGGTGGGAGATGTGCTTCATAACATGGTAATTAGCCTTGTTTATGTTTATAACATTCATTTCACAATGTTTATTTTTCTTCCTATGTAAATGTATAATGCTCTTGATGAACGAAAGACGAGTGATTGGAAGGGCCGAATGTAAGACGGGCCTGCGCGCCCAATTTGTGACCCTAATAAAGTTGATTTGATTTGATTTGATCTCTCTCTCTCTCTCTCTCTCTCTCTCTCTCTCTCTCTCTCTCTTTCTCTCTCTCTTTCTCTCTCTCTCTCTCTCTCTCTCTCTCTCTCTCTCTCTCGTAGAACATATGCATTCTATTTTACATCTCCGTATTGCTCTACACACTTCTTCCTTTGCGCTGCCTTCGTTTTATGATTAAGTGTTAGTATTTAAAAAGTACTACATGCACCACTGGTCTGTGAGGCGAAAGGGTAATGAACGGGATTCGCAAGCCCGCATACCACGTTCAAAATCATGTGCAGGCGATTTTGGCAATTATACAGCTTCGTGTGATTTTAAACATTGATATGAGCGTCGATTGTTCAGAAAGCAATGGCAAACTACGTAAACCTGACAGGTAAATCACTAACAGAGAACAATGCTGGGGTTCATTGTGACTTCCTGTAAAGGACTTGTAACAAACTTAAAATGCCATACAGTGATATTAGTATTCACATGTTAATATTATGTTCAATTTGAGCATGTGTGATTTGGGTAATGTCCAAATGTGATTGACATATAAAATTATGAAGAGAGAATCGGTGACAGAAAAATAGTATAACTAATGGTTATTGTAAAAGGCTGATGTAACAGTAACAATTAATGAACAACTGAAATAAAGAACAAGAAACCGAAGAACACTTTGGGTGGATGAATATGAAGTCATGTAATTGTAGATCAGGTGAATGTATGTCTGGAAATTAAAGCTGAACTGTTATTTCGTCTTTCAGAATTAGTTTTGTCTAGGTTTGCTTCTGTGGATATTCTGTTTATGTAGATGTTGTTTAGCTGGGGTATATGTCAAGTGTGTTACGCATATCACACAGGAACCAACTAATAATGCCCCTTAACTCAGACCTTATGTGTAATTAAGATTCTATTTGTTTCTCATACGCACTGTAGAACCATACAAAAGGATTCTCATACAGACTAGAACCTGCTACAAAGAGTCGAAAAGACAGTAAAACCAGATAAAAGAGTCTCACACAGATTATGGAAAAAAAAGGTGTCGAAGAGACTGAAGAACAAACCCAAAAACACGTTTCATAAAAATTGTAGAACCAGCCACAAAGATTAACATATAGATCTTAGAACCAGCCACAGAGAGTCGAAGAGATTGTAGAACCAGCCATAAAGATTGTTACACAGATTGTAGAACCAGTCAAAAGGATTCGCTTACAGATAGTAGAACCAGCCAACAAGATTTGCATACAGATTGTAGAATCCACCAAAAAGGTTCTTACACAGATAGTAGAGCCACCCGTAAAGATTCTCATACATATTGTAGAACCAGCCAAAAAGATTCGCCTACGGATTGTAGAACTAGATGAAAGGATTCGAATACCGATAGTAGAACCAGACTAAAAAAATCGCATACAGATTGTAGAACCAGACATGAAGATTTGCATACAGATAATAGAACCAGCCAAAACAGATTTGCATTTAGATAGTAGAACCTGATCAAAGATTCGCATATAGATTGCAGACCCAGCCAAACAGAGTCAAAGATATCGTAGAACCAGCCAAAGAGAGTCGAAAAGATCGTACAACCAGCCAAAGAGATTCGAAGAGATCGTAGAATCAGACAAAGAGAATCTAAGAGATGGTAGAATCAGACGAAGAGAATCTAAGAGATCGTAGAATCAGACAAAGAGAATCTAAGAGATCGTAGAATCAGACAAAGAGAATCTAAGAGATCGTAGAATCAGACAAAGAGAATCTAAGAGATCGTAGAATCAGACAAAGAGAGTCAAAGAGATCGTAGAACCAGCCAAAGAGAATCTAAGAGATCGTAGAATCAGACAAAGAGAATCTACGAGATCGTAGAATCAGACAAAGAGAATCTAAGAGATCGTAGAATCAGCCAAAAGGATTCACATACAGATTGTAGAACCAGCCAAACAAGTCTCACGCATGTTCTGATTCCGTGACCTCATGCATGTTGATGCCCACGATATCTTCTATGTCCTAAGCTAACCTTGGTCCTGGTCGGTTCCTGCCTCTCAATCAATCAATCATGTGCCATGCCGGAAAGCGTGGGCGGTCATGACTCGCCATTTCACTCGATCACCAGTGTCGTGGATCAGCTCAGTGTTCCTGTCTAGTCCATGCCATGTGGCCAAGCCATCCAGGTATTTTCCTCTCGGTCTTCCTCTTGGTCTGTTCCCCTCGATCTTGCCATTTGTCACTAAGTTCTCCAATCCATTTCTTCTCATAACATGTCCAAAAAATTTTGACTGTCTACGTCTAATTTCTCTAATCAGTTTACGGTGTTCATTTGTCTCCTGTAGTACTTGGTCATTGGTTTTTCTGTCTGTCCATGGTATTCTTTGCATTTTCCTCAGAAACCACATTTCTGCAGCCATCAGATGCTTTTCAGCTTGACTGCTCATTGTCCAAGTTTCACATCCATACAAAAGAACAGGCTCTATGTATCCCCTCAACACTCTTTTTCTCGTTTCAATTGACATCTTTTTATTGGTCAGAATGTTTTTCATCTTGCTAAAGGCTACTTTCGCCATAGCGATTCTTGTTCTAATCTCTTCAAGGCATCTCCCATCAGATGTTATAACTGTTCCAAGATAATTGTACCGATTCACTTGTTGAAGAATATTTCCATTTACTTGTATATTACATTGTGGCACTTCTTCCTACCTACTGACGACCATAACCTGAGTCTTTTTACAATTTAATTCTAACCCCAGTTGCTCACTGTGTACAACAACCGCATCTACTAATTGTTGCATGTCCTGCGCATTGTCTGCAATTAATACTGTTCCTGCCTTTACTTCCAGGCAAACCACTTTCCTTCACCGTTCCTTCCAAACCTCTGTGATGTTTGATATGGCTCTATTGCGTTACTCCAGGACATGAAGGGGCTAGTAGGTGGACACACTGAAAGACTAACTCACCGTGCCAGACACATAGCCTATGATGGGGCCAACAGATGTACTAGAAGTAGTTATAGAATCAAGTGGAAACCAGACCATTGAGACAACCAGAAACTGTTAGTTAGTTGCATATACTTTATAGGGCGTCGTTGTCAACCCCGGCATATTTAGGGTATAAGTGATTTCTTGGCACATTTTCGATCAGTAGTTTGTCATTGCATTCTGAACGACAGGAACTCATAGTTTTGTATGAAAACAAGAGTAATGCTGTCTGCTTACAAATCGTCAGCAGTTGTGTTTCGTAACCCCTTCGCCTTAATAACCAGATAAATAATGCAGATTATAATAAGATATCATACATATAAAGACAATACACAACTGGGGGACATACCACACGTGTAACAAACTAAATCTAGGAGATAGAGGTGAATCTAACTCTAGAGCTGGTAAATTAATCGTTAGTCGCGGTTCCAACATCACAGCAAAGCACGGTTCATCGTCAAAAGAAGCGGCAGTCAACCAGAAGACCAACCGCCACACATTTCTGCATAGAGCTGGTAAAATGACAGATAAACATATCTTGAAGAAGTGTCTAGAAAAATGTGTTGGCATACACCACCTCCATTTAAAAATGCATTTCATGATGATGTCCTTAATTTGAAGTCGACTGCAGCTTTTTCAGGATTTGTGATACCCTAAAGTGAATTGCTTCGCAATTTTTCTTCACTGTGGTTCATTACAAACGACAAACATTTTTTTTAAAGGGTTTACTGTCCACATCATTTGTCTGTGCCCTGTCTACCTATCCACTGATTATGATGAACCCTACCAGTGGCCGCCTCACCAGCGGCGCAGCTCTTGGGGTCATTGAATGTAAGGCGAAGACACACCAGAAGAGCTTCTGTGGAAGTATGCATGACGACGTCTGAAAGCGTGCGAACAAGGAGAAAACATATGTATGAACACTACCCATGTTAGATGGTCTGCGTGGCTGAATGAATAAGAACACCCGTTTTTAAACCTCCGATGTGCTGATGGCGAGGTAGCGGTTACAGCTGGACTGACATTTTCTTGACTTTGGGACGTAAAGTAAAAGTCTCAAGTCTTAGTAGGTTCTCCTGATGGCGAGGATACTGGTAATATGGAAAGTTAGCCATCACGTAAAACTCAATCCAGTATGGATACGTCTTGAGTTCAAAGTGAACGAGGTGTAACAGAAATGCACTTACATTAGACAAATCAGTCGGGATTGTGTTGTCAGGAGTTGGCCACTTATTCTTCTGGGGACCGTTTTGGTCTCGGTCTGCGCATACACAGATAGGCGAGAACAGACAGTACAATCAAAGCCGATATCAATGTCGCCGTTAGAATAACGTGCAGTGTTTGGATGGCTATGGGATCAGATGTGCCACCAAACTTCTGCGTTGTGGTCTCCGCGCCACCTGTTGGCTGTGGCCTGCTGCTTGACAACAATAAGGAGTTCCCGGTACGAAATCTACTTGTGGTTTGCAGTGGGCTGGTTGTCCCTTCAGTCGGCGGTCTTGTCGGCGGGCCAAGAATGGGCAGCAGGGATTCTCTTTTTATGAAATTCAGCAAGGGGTATTGTCCTTGTTGACAAAACTGAATGACAAATAAGAACCATGATTATGTCAATTCTCTGACTAGAATTTGAATCTGCAACTCACTATGCTGTTTCTATTCTATTTCTCTTTTTTGTAATAAAGAAGTGGGAAAACATGTATAACAGCTTTAAATATCTCAAACGTGACAAAAACTTGTATAACAGCTTCATATATTCAGTCATGACAAAAACGTGTATAACAGCTTCATATATCTCAAACGTGACAAAAAGAGCACCCTGACAATATAATATGTTACTTCACTGATTAAATGTCAAACAATATATAGGTTGAAACGCCTTTATGCATCACTCAAAAGCTTCTATCATCATCATCTCATCATCATCATCATCTTCCACTTCTGCCGTCAAGCGTCCTGGGGAGGAATAATTTGCGCTCCAGCGCCCGGTGGGCGGCACTGGATAGTGTCATTCCGTGTGGTTGTACAATGTCTTTGATGTCGTCAATCCATTTTCTTCTTGGACGTCCTCTTGGTCTTGTCGCAGATGATCTTTGATGTAAGGCCAGTGATGGTAGTTGTTGGTGTTGCATTCTAACGACATGGCCAAACCACTTGATCTTCTGTCTTTCAATAAATGTGGCACAAGGTGTTGATCCCACAGTCTGTCTGATAATAGCATTTCTTACTCGGTCTCGGATTGTTAAGTTGGCAGCTCTCCTCAGGCATCTCATTTCACAGGTGTTGATTTTGCGAAGGTGTAATTTGGATAAAGTCCAGGTCTGAGATTGGTAGCAAAGGGTTGGTGTGAATATGCTGTTTATTATCTGTCATTTTGCGGGCATGGGTATATTTGGATGTTTCAGTAAAGGTGATAGTTGATATGTAAGCGCACTAGCTTTTTGACAACTGATTTCAATTTCTCTGTCTAATCTGCCATCTTCTGTGATCATACTTCCAAGATATTTGAATTCTTTAACTTGTTTCAGAGTTGTGCTATTTAACTGTATACTTAGTGGACCCGGCGATCTGCTGACTTGCATTACTTCGGTTTTGGCTGTATTTATGCTCATATTGCATCTCATGCATGTTTAACTCAGATTACTAATATGGTTTTGCAGTCTGCTCTCGTCGCTATAAAACAGTCACTGATCGTCAGCAAATAAAAGTTAATTTATTTCCTGTGGATCAGTTGCTTCATCTGGAGTAAAGAGTTCTAAATTTTCTGAATCGGTTCTGTCGAGACTTGCTTCTTTGAAAATTCTGTCCATGTAGATATTAAATAGCAGGGGAGAGAGCACACATCCCTGCCCCACTCCTGTATTGACTGTGAACATATCTGATATACCTTCTTGTGTTCATATTGCACTTCGGCTCAAGTGGTACATGGCTATGATGTTTTCTAGCAGCTGCCCTTGTATCCCATAGTAACGCCTCTATACAACACTGAAAAGCTTCTATACAACACTCAAACGCCTCTGTGCATGACCTAAACGCCTCTGTACAACACTGAAACGCCTTTATGCAATACCCACACGCCTCTCGGCAACAATCACACACCTCTATACAACATTGAAACGCCTATATGCACGAGTCAAACGCTTCTATGCAACAATCAACCCTCTCTATAAAACATTGAAACGCCTCTATGCAACTATCAACAGCCTCTATAAAACATTGAGACGCCTCTATGCAACAATCAACCGTCTCTATAAAACATTGAAACGCCTCTATGCAACAATCTAACGCCTCTATACAACATTGAAACGTCTCTATGCAACAATCTAACGCCTCTATACAACATTGAAACGCCTCTATGCAACAATCAACCCTCTCTATAAAACATTGAAACGTCTCTATGCAACAATCTAACGCCTCTATACAACATTGAAACGTCTCTATGCAACAATCTAACGCCTCTATACAACATTGAAACGCCTCTATGCAACAATCAACCCTCTCTATAAAACATTGAAACGCCTCTATGCAACTATCAACAGCCTCTATAAAACATTGAAACGCCTCTATGCAACAATCTAACGCCTCTATACAACATTGAAACGTCTCTGTTGCACACTCAAAAGCCTCTGTGCAACCATCAATCGTATCTATGCAAGACTCAGACGACTCTTCGCAGCTCTCAAACGCCTCTATACAGCACTGAAACGCCTCTATGCATCACTCAAAAGCCTCTGTGCAACACTCAAACGCCTCTATGTAACAATCAAACGCTTCTACGCAACACTCAAACGCCTCTATACAACACAGAAACACTTCTAAGCATCACCAAAACGCCTATATGCAACACCCAAACGCCTCAATGTAACCACCAATCATATCTATGTCAGTCTCAAACGCCTCTACCACTGTAAGTTGGCGACACGACAAAGGGAAATACCATATCTATAACACGTGCAGGATACGTTCGTCGAACAAGGGTGACCCTGACATTAGCCCCACCATCCCGACTCACCTGTCACATGATTGCTCATGTTACAACAATGAACGAAGACAAATGTAGCTTCATCTGAATTCATTCCATCAAAATATGCACCGACATGTTATGAACTTAAAAACTCATCATCATCATGTGCCCTGCAAGCTGGTGTAGGCTTAATGTCTCTCCACAGATCTCTGTCTTTGGTTTTCTGGATCATCTATGCTGATGAAATACCTGAATGCCGCCGTATCACTCCATCCAGCATCATATCTATTGGTTGGCTTCTCTTCCTCTTGATCTTGTCTGGCGTCACGATGTTCCCCAATACCTCTCTTCTCATCATGTGATCAAAGAAAGATGTTTGTCTCTTTCTTATTGCTGTATATAATATTCTAGTTTCCTTAGCCTCTTTCGGACAATCGTTGGTAGTAACTTTGGCATTCAAAGGAATTCGCAACATTCGTCTCAGAAACCACATATCTGATTGCTTCCAAATTCTTCTTAATTTGTTCATTTACGTTCCAATATTCACTGCCATAAAGCAAACCAGGTTCTATGCAACATTTTAGTACTCTCTTTCTTACATTCAATGCAAGACTTATTGACTTATTGCAAAGATATTTTTCAATGTTTATCAAATGAAGGTGTTGCTTGTCCTATTCTGTTCCTAATAACTTGAAACCAACTGCTGGTTTTTCTCCCAGAAACATTATAATGGAGCTATGAGTGCCTGGAAACCTTAACCCAGACACAAACTGCCTGACGCACCTGATGTTTGTAGAAGTTAGTTGCATGTTCTTTACTGGACGTTAAGTCAACCCCAGCATTTTTCTCTGTGATTTCTTGGCAAATTTGCGTTCACTAGTTTGCCATTGATTTCTGAACGTACTGCGCTCAGACCAAAGTATGAAAACCAGAACAACGCAGTCTGCATTCAAATCTCCCGAAGTTGTGTTTCGAACGCGATATACGGGATTGTAAATTGCTTTCGTAAACCCCTTGCGGTACACATGTGGAAAGAAAACAATCCACATACTTAACCTACGTCCACACAGATACTCACCGTGCCCTTAAAATCGTCCTGGTCAATACTAGCAAACATGACCCCTGAGATATTCAGCCATTTCAGCCAATGTAACTGAAATAGACAGCGGGTAACTAGGATCATCTTTGTTGGGGGGGGGGGGGGGGGGGGGTTAAGATATCCTTCTGAAAAATGAAACTCCTTGTTCAAAACACGCAGCGTAGTATGTTCAGTAAATAGGTTGTCGTCGCTCAGGTAGAAACACAGGTGTCGTGTTTTCTCTCTCTCTCTCTCTCTCTCTCTCTCTCTCTCTCTCTCTCTCTCTCTCTCGTTCTATCAGTGTCTCTCTGTGTTTCACACACTCTCTTTCTCTCTCCATCTCTGTCTCTCTCTTTTTCTCTATCCCTCACCCAGGCTATGCGTGTTTCTGTGAAAGCGCGTGTATTAGTGTGTGTTTATGTGTGTGTGTTTGTGTGTAAGAAAGAACGAACGAACGAACGAACAAACTTTATTTTAAAAGGGTAACAAGTTGGGCACGCAGGCCCGTCTTACATTCGATCCTTTCGATCACTCATCTTTCATTCATCAAATGTGCATGTGACATTTACATAGGGAAAAGAAAAAAAACATTGTCAAATGGATTTTGTAAGCATAATCAACGCATATTACGCATGGTACTTTCACATGGGGAAAAAACATTGTCAAATGAAAGTTGTAAACATAAACAGTGCATATTGCAATGTTGTGAGACACATCCCCCATCCACCCTCACACCCCGCAGCCACCCACACATCCCTCAGACACCCACACATCCCCCACCCACCACACCCCCATCCACCCACACATACCTCCACGCACTCACACAGACTCAGGCAAACATACATGCCGCCACCCACCCACTGATCCCCCACCCACACACATTTTCCCACACATACATCCACCACCCATCCCATAGACGACACGCACACACCCACCCACATATTCTCCACCACACACCCACACACCCGCAAACACTCAGCAAAACACACATCACAAAACCACACACACATACCCCCGTCAACCCACACATGCCGCACCTATCCATAAATACATCCTGCACCCTCACAATTTTCCCCACCCACCCACACACATATCAGCCAACCTACACCCAATCACCCATCCACCTCTTAACTACACATCCCCCACCTATACACACATCCCCACCCACAAACACATCTCCCCACCTGTCCACACATATCCCCCACCCATAAACACCCAAATAAAACACACACATCCCACCCACACACACCCCACCACCCACATATACCCCACCCACACACATCCGCCGCTCACACACATCTTCCCACAAACACACACATCCCCCAACCATACACTCATCTCTCACACACATCCACCCACTCACGTACTTATCCATCAACCACTCACACCCACACATCACCCACCCGCCCATCAGCACATGCATCTCTCATCTACCATCCCACCCACACACACCCCACCCACCCAGCCAAACACACATCCCCCATCCTCACATACATTCATCATCTACCTGCACTTCCTACACCTCCCCCACCTCTCACACACCTCCCCTCCCACACAAAACTCCCCCATAAACACATTCCCCCCACACACACATCGACCACATGCATTCCGCATACACATCCCGGCCCACACATCTCTCACCCACTCACACATCTCCCTACCCACCCACAAATCCCCCACCCACCCACACATCCCCCACCCACAAACATCCTCACCACCCACACATACATCCTCCACCCACTCACACTTACCCCATCCACATTCACAGACTCCCACCCACACAGACATATCCCATTCACAGACACCCCCACACTCATCCCCACACCCATTACACACCCATCCCCCAAACCCACACAATCTCCTACACACCCATTCACCCACCCAAATACACATTCCCTACCCACACCCCTAACCCACCAACACCCACATACTTCCAATAATCCTTCCAAATGTCCCCCCCCCCCCCACACACACACACACATCCTTCACACACACATACATCCCCCACCGACTATATATCCCTTCACTTATCCACACCCATCAACCCATACACATCCCCCATATACAACCCACAATCCTCATACACATCCCGGCCCACACATCTCTCACCCACTCACACATCTCCCTTCCCACCCACAAATCCCCCACCCACACATCCCCCACCCACAAACATCCTCACCACCCACACATACATCCTCCACCCACTCACACTTACCCCATCCACATTCACAGACTCCCACCCACACAGACATATCCCATTCACAGACACCCCCACACTCATCCCCACACCCATTACACACCCATCCCCCAAACCCACACAATCTCCTACACACCCATTCACCCACCCAAATACACATTCCCTACCCACACCTCCTAACCCACCAACACCCACATACTTCCAATAATCCTTCCAAATATCCCCCCCCCCCCACACACACACCTCCTTCACACACACATACATCCCCCACCGACTATATATCCCTTCACTTATCCACACCCATCAACCCATACACATCCCCCATATACAACCCCTGTGAGAGAGAGAGAGAGAGAGAGAGAGAGAGAGAGTTTGTCTGACCAGGGAAGAAGCAACGTACCCTCCAAATTCAGGCAGTATGTAATTGGTGTCAGCGTGAGCGAATACCTTATAACCCTTTCCTGTTTCAGTGTCCTGTCACCTGTATAAGTCTTCTTGCCTGACCCAATCCACGCCAAACTTTACACCTGGCGCCTAACCGCAGTTAGTTCTCGCTATTACGTCCACGTTTCTCTTAGCACTTCTTGGGCGTCTGCACTCTTTGTTCTGTCTCTGCTCGGTCTGTCTTCGTCAAAGTACGAACACCTTTCGTGGCAATGCCTGTGGACATAGCACACTCTCTCTGGTCTATATAAGTGTCTATCAGCACTGTAGTTCTCCCATGTCTCTGAACATTATAAATCCACCGGAGACTCAATCTGAGGGTTATAACCTGATGAGTCCCACCTTCGCCTGAAGGACAAGCCCCATTTAACATGAAATATCGTGACCAACAACGCATAGACTTATATACAAACAAACTTTCTTCTAAGTTGTGCAAACCGGTAAAGCGCATGCAATGCTAGTCCTTAACGCACATATTTTTGTTTTAGCGTTCCAACAGTTGAACACAATGAAATTCACTGCCTTACCTACATGTCGCCGTGCACACAAGTGTCATGATACTAACTATAGAAGTAGCACGTGAACTCATCACACAGCACGCTTTGGATAAGCAATTTCCTGCAATGAGCCATGTATCATATTTCATAAAGAGATTATCTATGGGCAATGGAGAGATGGTCGTGCGCTTGTGGGACCAGGTGGAGGGGGTGGAGAAACGGATTAAGAACCTGTATATTCAAAGGATGAAATTGTGGGGTATTGGCAAAGGTTCTGGTAGAATATCAAAACTGAGAGGGAAGTCCAGGAGAACTTTCAATCAGATAGCGGTGGAACGATTAGTGGTGGGAGTCTTCGCTGGATGTTGACATAGGGGACGGGGTGCGTATAGGAATGTCCAGGGTGCAGTGGTGTCAGTTCGTAGCCTAACTTAACTCAAATCACAACAAGACTACACGGTGTGGACTGCGCCTGGCTCTGCAACCAGCAGGGTTATGATCGGCTAGCCTCTCCCAGGAGGGGTGGAAAGTGAAAATTAGTAGCCTGCCGATGACCCGCAGACTACACAAGTCAATCCCCACCTCCACGTGGTGTAGACTGGGAAACCATGACATCGAGGTCATGGGCTAACGGGCTATGGCTCGCTATAGGGGATGGACTCCCTATGGTCAGATATGTGTCCTAAACCTGCGACTGGCCTAGCAAGCCGGCAGGGGATCTTCACACTGCTAGTAGAAAAACTAAGAAGTATAAACGGACTGACCCAAATGGATATAGACCCCCCCAATGTTAACGGACTACGAGATAGATCAGCGATTCAAAAAATAGGCACAATGAACGTCTGCGGTTTTAATAGTAAAGAACTTATAGGAACAATGAAAGAGAGGAAAATAGTACTGATGGGAATAGCGGACATCAGAATAAAGGCGGACGGATGCAAGGAGATCCACCACAGTTACGCGTTTGTCTACTCTGGAGTGGAACAGCAAGAAAAGGCAAGGCACGGTGTGGGAATAGTCATTGAACCACGGCTAGCAAGAGGAATATTAGAAATAAAATATATATCAGAAATAATCATAACCGTGAGAATAAAAGAACCAATTACAACATATGTACAAATATACGCACCGTGTAATACAAACAATAATGAGCAAGAATGCGAGGACTTCTACGAAGACATTCATGACGTGCTAAATAAAATAGAATTTGGTGGAACTGCGGTAAAGTTGTGAAAATGTAAACAATATAAAATGACACAGTGGTTCGAATTGCAAAAGTGACTTATGAGAGTATGGAGCCGGTCGCTCAGAAAGTCGTGGCGTGCTGATGAGCGTAATCTAGCCTAGGAATCAACATACAGCTGAAAGATGCTGGTGTTGACCGCAATATCCTGAAACAGGATGGAAACGCGGAAAAAAAATAAATAAATAAATAAATAAAATGACACGAAGTAGTAGAGCTTTACATAACACAATTACGACACATACAGGGCGTTGCGGCGATTAGCCTTCATCAGCAAACAAACACATTCACAAAACACAACATATAGCCAAGGGGATCTCCTGTGACTACATCAACACGTGACGACAGGACGACAAGAATGAAAAGATGAAAACAATGAAAGCAATGAAGAGAAACCGACACAGACGCCACCGATGAACTAGAACCAGATATACTGAAAGAAGAAATTATAGAAGCCATCAGATTAGCCCCATTGAACAAATCACCAGGACAAGATGAAATACCAAATGAACTAATTAAAGCAGCAAGAGAAGTAAGGACAGCATGGCTACATAGACTATTCAACCATGTTTGGGTAGAACAACAGACACCACGAGAATGGGGAAACGCCATAATTATCCCAATTTGGAAAAACAAAGGCAGCAAAAGACACTGCAAACAACACAGAGGCATTTCACTGTTGAGTCATACTGGAAAAATATTTTGCAAAATTCTTGAGAAAACATTACGAACTACTTTAGAACCCCAGCTTAGCGAAACACAACTTGGATTTAGGAAAAACAAAGGATGCACAGATGCCATTTTTGCTTTTAGACAACTTATAGAAAAATCAATCGAATTCAATGAAACACTCTACTTAGCCTTTGTCGACAAAGAAAAGGCATTTGATAGAGTAGATAGAAACAAGCTGTGGGAAATCCTTAAACAATATGGAGTGAGTACACATCTAACAAACCTATGTAACAGCTTATACTACAAAAGTGAATGCATAGTGAGAGCAACTGGAGGACACTCAGAACACTTCACCATATGATCGGGAGTACGAAAAGGTTGTGTCCTGTCCCCTCTCTTGTTTATAACATATATAGACAACATATGTAAAGAAACCAGCCAAGCAGAGACAGTAAGAATACCGCGTGACGATATCACAGATGAAGAACCATCTGCAAATCTAACCATTAAAGAACTCCTGTTTGCGGACGACCAAGCAATAATAGCAAAATCAGAAGCTGAATTACAAGACACCACGAATAGTCTAAACGAAATGTGTAGGGAACATAACATGAAAATTAGCACAAGTATAACAGATGTATTGACTATAACTAAAGAAGAAAAAGCAACAACGATTTACCTAACCGATTATCCCTTGAAACAAGTAAAGAGTTTCAAGTATCTAGGAAGTATAATATCATCAAATGGCAAATCAGAAGACGAGATCGAAAATATATGCAATAAGGGAAACCAACTCATTGGACAAATGGCACCAATACTAAAGAACAAACATGTATCAATAACTACTAAGAAAGCACTTTAAAACACAATATTCCTACCAACTCTATGTTAATAATGCCAAAGTTGGACAGAAAAAAGAAAAGAAAAATCACAACAACAGAAATGAGATTCCTGAGAAAAATACTCAACGTATCAAGAGGAGATAAGATTAGAAATGAAGAAATCAGAACTAAAGGGTGGGTTATAGCTGCGCTAGATTTTATTAGAAGTCAGCAAGTCAAATGGTTTGGCCATGCAAGTAGTTTACCAACTAACAGTATACCACAACAAGCAATGATGTATAGACAAGAGAGAAGCAGAAGAAGAGGCCGACCACGTAAGCGATGGACGCAGGAAATAACTGAGTCCATGGGAATATCGATACATGAAGCCCATAAGGGGACTCTGTCAGAGCCTAACATGGTATAGCTGTGCAGCAACATCGTTGCGACACCCGGCGGACAAGAATTGTCGGCGGACAAGATTGTTACCTGACACGCGACCAGCGGTCAGGCTGACGACAGACGCACGCAGGACACGTGACACCACTAGAGGCAGTGGGCAGTTGGCGTGCTAAGCTCAGACCGAGCTGGGACCGGAGACTGGACGGACATGTGCGATGAGAGCAAGGCGTTTGTGTGAATCTCCGTGATTGAAAGCCGAACGACTGATATCTTGAGCGTCAGACCTATGAGCTGTATTGTGGTTGTGAGCGTCGTGAGTTATATATTGTAGATTGTTGTAATTATCGTTCTGTATTTAATGTGGCAATAAATCCATAGAACTTGTGTTGCTGTGTCTTACGTCGAATCACGTTATACTTGTACTGTCTCACACGTGTTAGCTAACGAGCCAATTATAAGATCCTGACATGTGTGGACGTGGGTTGCTCGTCCTTGTTTAAGAACCTAATATATGTAGACGTGTGTTGCTCGTCTTTGGTATTTAAAACTATAATTCTTGAACTTGTGAAATTTGTCAAGGTTATAGCTATGTAAATGTGATCGTGAAAGTCTCAGTATGATCCATTATTACATTGTTTAAATATGTGTAAAACCATTAGTAAATGTGCAGTACATATTGTTTGATCCTGTAAACGTGTAAAACATTTGTGATTTGTGAAACTTGTCACCGTTTGACCTTGTCGACTTTGTTATTTTGTCGCCATTTTGACCATGTCGCCATCTTGTAAACTTGATGTCTATGTCCTTACTGAATGTCATCTGGATGTAAGTGATGTGTCATCAATGTTATTGAGTGTTCAAATACAGATATATTGTCTTTGTGCATTGAGTTTGTGGAACGCAAAGAGTTTTGGAAAGAGTGTAACTTCTGTTGAAAGAAACACTGTTGACGACAAATTTACGACATACAATTACACTCGACGCCATCCAAACCTAGTCAACACTTAGTGACTTGCAGGCACACACCAACAAATAGACGCTAACTTATTTTCTTCCAAAAACAAAGCAGGTTTTTTTCGTACCATCCATAACCTTGCCGTAGAGGTCATTAGTGGTTCCGAAGTAACGACCCTACAGTTTTCTAGCCCGAGTGTCCAACCATTCTTCACCGTATCCAGGGCACTTGAGTATATTTTTCTATACTTTAACTTTACGTATGCAATAGTAGGCACGCATCGTATAGTAAAATAAATTGTAAATTGTTTATTACTAACCATTTATAACATATTTTGTGTGGTTGATTTTCATTGACGTATTTTCCCCATCATGTCGTCATTATTTGATTTCATCGATATGGGTATTAAATTACATCTAACAGGTGATGAATTAACAAAATGGAGCGAGGACAAATACTCTGAATACCTGCTGGTACAGGAGAAAAATAATGAACGCGAAGAAAGAGCAGCGGAGAGAGCTCTAAAACAGGCAGAGATTGAAAAAGCTGCCAAGCAAATAGAGGCAGAAACAGCTCTAAAACAAGCTGAGATAGACAGTGAACTTAAGAAAGCAGAAATAGCAGCTCAGAGTAAGAAAGAAGAACTAGAGTTACAGTTGAAAATGAAACAACTTGACACTGAGACTGCGATGAATAAAGAATCAAAGAAATCTGAAAGACTGGAAAAAGAAAACCAGTATAAGAAGTATCAAGGTATCGTACGTAACTACAAGGTATCGTACGTAACTATACCTCGGGTGACTGCATAGCAGCCTTTACCCAAAATTTTGAGACTTTAATGGAACATTACCAAGTTCCACTTTCTGAATGGAATATTCTTTATATGAGGAGTCTATCTGGGGAACCTCTTAAAGTCATTGAAACCATCCCCAAAGACCTAAGGAAAGAGTACCATTATATTAAATCTAAGATAATGGCACATTTCATGTTAGACGAGGCAGGTTACAGAGAACAATTCAGTAAATTGAGTCCAAAATCAACTCAAACGTTCTCTGACTACCTCTGTTTAGTCCGAGATGTTTTCAGCAAATGGACTTCAGCAGCCAAAATTAATAAAAGTTATGATAGATTAGAAGATCTCATCATTCGAGATAAAATCATTTCTTCTATCCCATCATCGTTTTCTAAGTTCTTACAGGAGAATGAATGCACAAGTGTGGAAGAAATTGAAAGACGTGGGTCGGCCTATTACACGGCCAACAAACAATGCTTTGCCACTGAAGCTACTGACAGTAACTGGGTAGCAGCTGCCAACTATGAGAAAAACTATAGTAGGCAAAAACCAAACAGGCCTACCTCTGAGAAAGTTAGACATTGCATTCATTGTAAATTTTCTCACCATTTGAACGAGATGTGCGATAAAAACCCAGGGTACCAAACATACTTGCAAAATATGTTAAAACCAGGTCAAGACTTTTGACACAGTTTCATTGGCCAAAATTTTGCAATGACATAAGAACATATTGCAGAAGTTGTGATACATGCCAGAAACTAGTAAAAAAAGGTAAACACCCACAGGCAAAGTTACAAGTCACTGACTTAGCCAGTCGACCTTTTGAAAAATTATCAGTTGACATTGTGGGCCCTCTTAGTCATACAACTACTAGAGGGAATAAATATATTCTAACTTTTATTGATCAATGTAGTCGCTGGCCAGAAGCGATTCCGCTAAAGAACATTACTGCCAACGACATCATGGAAGTGTTCTTCCATATTTTCTCCCGAATTGGATTTCCAGATACTATCCAGTCTGATAGAGACACTCAGTTTATTGCCGCATCCACCCAAGCTTTCACTAAAATGTTAGGAGTGAAGCAAGTTTTCAATAGCCCCTATCATCCTCACTCTAGCGGGATTATAGAAAAGCTTAATGGGGACCTGAAGCACATGCTTGCCAAAGTAACTCAAGATCACCCCAACAACTGGGATGTATACTTACCAGCTGTCCTTTTTGCTTATCGCGAGGTACCACATTCAAGTACCGGTTTCTCTCCTTTTGAACTAATCTATGGTGCCAAACCACGAGGCCCATTAACAATTTATCACCAAATGTTAACTGATTCTACTCCAATACTGAAACCCATATCATCATTTGTGTATGTAACATCATTGCGTGAAAGGATTATTAAATCATGTGAAATTGCTAAAAATGCACTTAAACTATCTGGTGCTACTTACAGACAGTACGCAGACAAAGGTAACAGGACTATAACATTGACACCTGGACAGGACGTTCTACTACTACTACCTAGTGACAGACAGCTACTGACTGATTATTGGCAGGGACCTTTTAAAGTGACAAGACAAATCTCACCTGTAGACTACGAAATCCTAATAAAAGACAAACACAAAATATTTCACATAAATATGCTAAGACCATACCACAACAGAGACAACGAACAAGACGATACGACAGCTTGCACCGTGATAATAGATCACGAAGATGACGATTCTAGCGACGAGATTCCAACACCTACATTAGACACGACAAACTGCTTGAAGGAGATCAAGATCAATCCAAACTTAAGTCAAGCAGAGACAAACAGTTGCAAACAGTTGATACAACAGTACAACACCATCTTTTCAGACAACACAGGACAAACAGAATTAGTACAGCATCACATCACACTCACATCAAACACACCAATAAGATGCAGACCATACACAATACCATTACATTACGAAGAACAGTTACATCAAGAGATCACCAACTTAGAAAAAAACAACATCATCAGACGATCCTTATCAGACTTCTCTTCACCCATGGTCATTGTACGCAAAAAGGACAAGACAATACGACTTTGCATCGACTACAGAAAACTGAACAAAATAACTGTTTTAGATCTTGAACCAATGGCAAACACTGACGACCTTCTGACAGAACTGACTGACGCTAAGTTCTTTACGACGCTTGACATGTCTAAAGGTTACTGGCAGATAGCTGTACATGAAGACAGCAGACATCTAACAGCTTTTGCCACACCTTGGGGACTGTACGAATGGTGCAAACTTCCATTTGGGCTAGTCAATGCCCCAGCCACATTCGTACGCATGACACGACTCCTCCTATCTGACATTCCTAATATCATTTGCTATATTGACGACATCTGTGTCCATACAGAGACAATGACGGAACATATAAAGACACTAGAACAGACACTAGAACGTATCAGACAGCACGGACTGACAGTGAAGCCTTCAAAGGTGAGCATGGCTTACCAAGAGATATCATTTTTGGGGTACAGAATATCCAATGGCTTTGTCATGACAGACAACAAAATTGTCTCCAAAATTCTAAAACTGTCACTCCCGACTAATAAGAAACAAGTCCGGAGTTTGTTGGGACTGATCAATTATTACAGGCAATTCATTCCTGATTTTTCAGAACTGACCGAAGTTTTTTCTAACTTACTAACCAAGGATAAGCCTGAAAAAGTTGTACACGATGAATGCCTACGAAATGCATTTCATAAAGTTTTGACATACTTTTCTGATAAGAATTCGAATAATCTCATCCTTAAATTGCCCAACATTCGTTTACCTTTCAGATTGAGAACAGATGCTAGCTCCGTTGCGATTGGGGCAGTCCTGTTGCAGGAATACAACAACATCCTGCATCCTATTTATTTTATATCAAGAAAACTAAGGCCTCGAGAGCGGACATGGTCCATTCCGCAATTAGAGGCACTTGCCTTAGTAGAAAGTGTGACGAAACTATCCAGATACCTTCTAGGACGTCACTTTATCATCGAAACTGACAACAGTCCATTACGGTATATAAATGCCGGAGTACCATCCAACAATATGATTGCTCGCTGGTCCTTGAAGCTTCAAAATTACAGTTTCGAGGTTCGTCATATTTCAGGCAGAATCAATACAATTGCCGATCTTTTGTCCCGTTGTCCAACCGACCCAGTAAGCAATGTCTAAGTGCAGAGTGTACTAATACACTCAGAACAACACAGCCACCAATGAGTGAATGTTGTTTCTATTCACCTACTGTGTAAGGTCTATAATTGTAATTGTGATACGGTTAAAAACCGACATGTATAATATACTTATTTTAATCAAGCCATGTAATGAGTGTAGTATAATTGTGTAGTGTGTGTTAGAAAGAGAACATTATTAATTGTAAATATACACCAAGAACAGTGTCACAGACGCTTAACCACTTACCAGAAGCGAACTTTACCAGTTAACAGTGACAGCTGTGAGTGACTTTCTTCACCGTGATATTTTAACGACGTGTGCAAATGTGGACTGAACAGTGACTTCTACACCACCTCTGCATCGAATTTAATCCAAAATGTTCGACAGTTGAACATCGGAAATAAGAACATTCAATCTTTATCCAGAAGTTGTGAACACAGCGGAAATAAGAACATTCCATCATAATCCGATAGTTGTGATACTAGAACATCAAACACGAACTTTGAGAACATTTAACTATCCGTTACAAAATAAAACGGGAGCATTTGTGTTCAAACCGTGTAACAGCAACTAAATTTTGCGTTTCGTGTGTACTTCCTGTGTAATTTAAAAAGTATAGCAAAATTAGCAGACGATATACAAATATTCAAAAACTTATGACGATTGTAAAATCCTTTTGAATGTATAAAATATAATACACCAATTGGGTACTTATTTATTTCGATTAGTGTAATCTTAGAATCATACCTTGATTAATGTATTCATATTACCGACTTTTTCTCGTTAATATGAAGAAACGTCAAGCAATGACGCTAAGAAATTAAATAATTATTGTAATTTATTGAATTTCTTGATTGTCAAAATTACTTCCCTTGCATTTACGAATTACACCAAGGGCCATAATTTGAAACATATTCATTAATGTGTATTGTATAAATAGACATTTTGTTGCTCAAATGGTTAACACACCGGGTAGGCGTCCACCAAGCATGGCAGAGAGCTGCCAACATTGCAAACCAACATAAGAGCTCCTGGCCAAATGAGGTCAGAGTTTGAGTGTTTAATGCGACTTATGTAAAGTCGTATTTCAGTCTGGCTAGATGGCTGTTGCAAAACAACCATATTATTACGTTTTTTTTTCAAATTGCTGCGAGGTAGATGCGTGAAGCTGGTACTACTGATCTGACTGGGTATTATTGCAATGGAGGTAACCATCCATCAGGGGGATGAAACCTGAGTTGTGTTAAAAGTTGTACTTCATTTGTCATTTCAATGCAACTTACATTTTTTGTATATATTTCCATGCCATATATGTATTTTCATGCATAACACTGGGAAAGAGTAGTCTCTGACATGAAGTTAACACTACCCCAGTATATACATACGTCATGAATGAAAGATGACATCTTTCATTGAGGTACCCGGGGAGAATGTCAGAGCCTAACATGGTATAGCTGTGCAGCAACATCGTTGCGACACCCGGCGGACAAGAATTGTCGGCGGACAAGATTGTTACCTGACACGCGACCAGCGGTCAGGCTGACGACAGACGCACGCAGGACACGTGACACCACTAGAGGCAGTGGGCAGTTGGCGTGCTAAGCTCAGACCGAGCTGGGACCGGAGACTGGACGGACATGTGCGATGAGACCAAGGCGTTTGTGTGAATCTCCGTGATTGAAAGCCGAACGACTGATATCTTGAGCGTCAGACCTATGAGCTGTATTGTGGTTGTGAGCGTCGTGAGTTATATATTGTAGATTGTTGTAATTATCGTTCTGTATTTAATGTGGCAATAAATCCATAGAACTTGTGTTGCTGTGTCTTACGTCGAATCACGTTATACTTGTACTGTCTCACACGTGTTAGCTAACGAGCCAATTATAAGATCCTGACAGACTCTCATGATGTTTATTCTTCACCTCGACACCGCAAGGTACAAGAGGAACATGATGAGTTGAGATGAGAGATGACAAAGAGACTGACGGAGGCACAAATCAACATGACTTACACATACCTTGGCCGCTATACTTTGCTTATCTTCGTAACCAATCCACAAGTTGCGAACCACCAGGTAGTGCATCTGGCTGGCCCTGTCGAAGTACTTGATCCCATGTGACATCATTTCACATATCTGTACAACATCATATATATATTGTCAGAATCTCCAATAAGGGTTTAGAGAGTTAATAAGAGTTAAGACAAGTCTAGTAGGGAGACACCAGACAGGAGAGACACCAGCGCTATTAATAGCTTCACCAGGGGACACATTTGTGTCAACCAAGGGAGCAATAAGGCCAGTTGAGCGAGGGCTTCCCCAAGCCATTGGGAAGCTTGGCCTTACGAGTAACCGTGGAGAACCCGGTTACTCAAGTTCACGAGCCAGCGTGCTTGGGACTCCATGCA
Source organism: Cepaea hortensis (assembly GCA_963921405.1). NCBI lineage: Eukaryota > Metazoa > Mollusca > Gastropoda > Stylommatophora > Helicidae > Cepaea > Cepaea hortensis. The sequence goes on along the minus strand of OY992879.1, from coordinate 11,156,205 downwards.
CGCAAGACTCGCTAATGCACGCAGAGTACAGCGTTCGTGCTTGACCACGCAATGGGTAGCGTGTGGACAGAACCGACTGGAGACGATTAGAGAGCAGACGTGTTCTTGACAAATGCAATAAGTTTCTAGGCAATAGTTAATATTAGGCTTTAGATTTAGATTGTGATTACTAGCATCATTTCTCAGCACTTCATTACATTCATGTTGTTTAATGTCAATGAAGCATACCGCTCGCAGAGCTTATAAATTGCCAGCTCTAAATAAATTGCATTCCTTTTGCAAATGACACGAATTGTTATTTCGTGCGGTGCAAATGTAGGGGAGTCCTAAAAGACCTGTCGCAAGCAAGTTGCTGACAGGCAGGATCCCAATTGGTGTCAGAAGTGGGATCTGAACCCACGCCCACAACAGTGGACTGCCACCTCGATGTGGATATTGTAGGTTAGTTCATCCTAGCGACTCTATGTGTGATAAAAACTCCGCATATCCGTCACACTTAGAAGCAGTGTTAAAGAAGCAAGAAAGCAGAAGAACGTCATTTAAACGTGCTGTTAAATGTTACTTTTGTTCCAGCTATGGCCACTATAGTAGTAAATGTCTTGGTAGGCAACGAATGAAGGCAAATAATGCAGCACTCATCGATACGTCATCAGACGATGAGAGTGACATTGATCCGGAACTTGTGAATGTGTTACCAACGAGTAAATGTGAGAGTGTAGCAGTGGTAACAGACATATTAGACTTTAAGAAATGTGACATATGTCACCAGTTTCATGCGGATGGTAAATTGAAATGTGGGCACGTAATAACATGTTCCAATGAAGATGCTAACGCAGCTAGTGCCTCCAGAGGTAAACTTAAGTTCTACGATGCACTGGTCAATGATCAACCATGCCAATGTTTAATTGATAGCGGAAGCACTCTACTGGGTTTAAGGAAAGAACTTGTTAGACCAGAAGATTACACGGGTGAATTTGTCAAATGCCGTACTTTCTCTGGAACCATTGAGAAATACCCACTGGCAAAAGCACATATCAATACCCCGTTCCTTACCGGCACATTTACTTGCGCAATCCTGCAAGATCCAAGTACGGATCTCATTTTAGGATGCCTAGATTCACTGAAACAATGTACAAACGACGACATAAGAGCCTGGAAACATACACACATTGCTAACGCTGTAACAAGGTCGGATACACAAACAAACTATACTGACTTACAAAATGAAATGCTACAGCTATTAACACCAAGTGGTGCAGATACCAACACTACTCGACAGAAATTTATCGAGGCACAAAGCACCGACCAAACTATCGCACCTTATTTTAAATTGTTGGGTGAGCGAGCGAAAGTGACTAAAAATGCATCTTGGTACTTTAGAAAACATAACGGAATTCTCATGCGTTATTACACAAAAAATAACCATGAAATTCAGCAGACGGTGTTACCTGTAACATACCGACAAAATGTACTAAACACGCACATGAGTCACCGTTTGCTGGACATTTGGCCTATGATAAAACGCGAGCCAGAGTTTTGTCACACTTTTACTGGCCTAAATTCTGTTCGGACATAAAATTTTTCTGTCGTTCGTGTACTATTTGTCAACATCTTGTACGAAAGGGAAAGCATGTATCGGCCGAAGTTCAACGGTCATTATTAGCATATATTGCTGACACACACACACACACACACACACACACACACACACACACACACATATATATATATATATATATATATATATATATATATATATATATATATATATATATATATATATATATATATATATATTGTTACACACAGTGAACAACGAGGTTTAGAATTAAATTGTACAAAGACACAGGTTATGGTCGTCACTAGGAAGAACGAAATACCACAATGTAATATACAAGTAAATGGGAATATTCTTCAACAATGGACAGAAGAGTTGGTGAGCAGTCAATCAATATTCTTTAATGCCTTGAACAGACCCTCACGACTGACCAAATCAAATGCCTTTGTGAGGTCGATGAAGGCAATAAACACAAATAATAACCATGAAATTCAGCAGAAGGTGTTACCTGTAACATACCGACAAAATGTGCTAAACATCGCACATGAGTCACCGTTTGCTGGACATTTGGCCTATGATAAAACGCGAGCCAGAGTTTTGTCACACTTTTACTGGCCTAAATTTTGTTCGGACATAAAATTGTTCTGTTGTTCGTGTACTATTTGTCAACATCTTGTACGAAAGGGAAAGCATGTATCGGCCGAAGTTCAACGGTCATCATTAGCATATATTGCTGATATATATATATATATATATATATATATATATATATATATATATATATATATATATATATATATATATATATATATATATATATATATTGTTACACACAGTGAACAACGAGGTTTATAATTAAATTGTACAAAGACACAGATTATGGTCGTCACTAGGAAGAACGAAATACCACAATGTAATATACAAGTAAATGGGAATATTCTTCAACAATGGACAGAAGAGTTGGTGAGCAGCCAATATTCTTTAATGCCTTGAACAGACCCTCACGACTGACCAAATCAAATGCCTTTGTGAGGTCGATGAAGGCAATAAACAGTGGTTGTTTCTGTTCACGGCATTTTTCTTGCATTTGTCGCAATGAGAATATCATATCAATGGTAGACCGGTTCTGTCGGAAGCCACACTGTGATTCGGGGTAGACTTGATCTCTTAGGACTTGAAGTCTGCGCAGAACAATTGTGGCAAATACTTTTCCAACAATATACAGAAGTGAGATACCCCTATAGTTGTTGCAGTCGCTCCGATCGCCCTTGTTCTTGTACAGTGTTATGATGCTTGAATCTTTGAAATCCTGTGGGACTTGTCCTTCTCGCCAGCATAGCTATATTAGCTGGTGGATCTGTAGAGTGAGTGTGTCTTGCCAACTCCTGATAACCTCTATTGGAATCCCATATTAGTCTGCTATCCATCCATCCATCATGTGCCATGCCGGTAAGCGTGGGCGGTCATGTTCTGCCATCTCACTCGATCAACAGAGTCGTGGATCAGTTCCGTGTTTTTGTCTCGACCATGCCACAAGGCCAAGCCATCCAGATACTTGTTTCTAGGTCTTCCCCTTGGTCTGTTCCCCTCGATCTTACCAGTTGTCACCAAGTTCTCCAAATCATTTCTTCTCATAACATGCCCAAAAAATTGTGACTGTCTACGTCTAATGTCTCTGATCAGTTTACGATCTTCATTTGTTTCTTGAAGGACTTGTTCATTGGTCTTTCTGGCTGTCCATGGTATTCTTTGCATTTTCCTCAGAAACCACATTTCTACAGCCATCAGATATTTTTCAGCCTGGCTGCTCATTGTCCAAGCTTCACATCCATATAAAAGTACAGGTTCTATGTAGCATCTCAACACGCTTTTTCTCGTTTCAATTGACATCTTTTTATTGGTCAGTATGTTTTTCATCTTGCTAAGGCTACTTTTGCCATGGCGATTCTTGTTCTAATCTCTTCAAGGCATCTCCCATCAGATGTTATTACTGTTCCGAGGTAATTGTACCTATTCACTTGTTGAAGAGTATTCCCATTTACTTGTATATTACACTGTGGTATTTCGTTCTTCTTAGTGACGACCATAATCTGTGTCTTTTTACAATTTAATTCTAACCCTTGTTGTTCACTATGTGTAACAACCGCATCTACTAAATTTTGCAGGTCCTGTTCATTGTCTGCAATCAAGACTGTATCATCTGCATATCTAATGTTATTGATGCATCGTCCCCCAATGTTGATTCCTTCCATATTTTCAATATTTCTGAAAATATTTTCACTGTACAGGGAAAACAGATCTGGAGACATTACACATCCCTGTCTCACACCTCTCTTAATAGGCTGATATTGGCTTACTTCATTATAGTCTGCTATAATCTGCCATAAATCTGCCATAAATATGCCTATACTGGTTGTTAGCTTGATTTCAATTCGTCCAGAGTGCAAGATACAGTGTTGGTCATTCTGCAACTCGGTTCGAATATATCACAGCAGTTTAAAACTCTGGACCTGTTATCAATGCTAATCAGTCATGCAACAAAATCTTTCTTCACACCACGGACGTATAAAGACAAGAGGAAGAAATCATTCATTCCTCCTTCTCTCATTCACGTGTGTTGAAGATTGGCCGAGGATTAAAAGGGGGGAAGCGGTCGCCACAGAAGCCATAGCTTGTCTTTTACTAAACCAGTCTCTGAATTAATCAAGAAGCCATAAGGGTTTAGATTAGAATAGCAGCCTGTGCATAGACTTGCCTCTTCTCACAGTACAGCACTACTTTTGGAAACAGAAAGTTAGTTAGCTAGTCGCGGTTCCAACTTCACAGCAACGGTTCATCCCCATTATGCTCCGTTCCTGTGCCAGTGAATATTACACAAAACGCTCCCCACTGCCCAATGTGAAAAGTGGAAAAGACAGGAGTCTCGACAAACAACAGCCCACACAGATACACTGCGCATAATGCCGCCGCCAGAATGTCAACACAATAGTCCCCCACGAAACATCCACTTATCCTGATGGAATCGGCAGTCATTTTCCCATCTGGATGTTTCCTAGATGTTCACCCACACAGTCCACGAAAATACAGTTCATCGTCGATGGTAGTGGCAGTCAACCAGAAGCCCAGCAGCTACGCATTTCTGCATAAGACAAACACCGGTCAACTCTGGGACATAGCCAGCTGCCATCGCTCTGAACATGCAGTCACATTCCAAAAAACCTCGGGCAGGTTCAAAATCATTTCAAACGAAACCCACAACTCACAGTGTCGCGCCATGCACTCAGTCAGTAGCAGGGCGACAGAACCATCAAGCCTCCTTAGTCGCCTCTTACGACATGCATGGTAGTCTACAGTGTTGTTATTCTTTGTTTCCCTTATGGGCCCCGGCAACACACGAGAATTGGAAACAGAAAATAAGGATGGAGCTAGATATTTTCTAGACAGTGATGGTGGAATCAGCCATTGCCCGAATAGGGAAAGAAGTGGCGGCGATCTCCAAAATGAAGAATATATTTTCTCTCGTGCCGGAACCTTCACACACAGATCTCACATACACAAAGCTTTACCTGACGCATATATCAGCTACGTATCCGTTTTACAGAGGCATTCTGACACTGAATCAGGCGAGGGACATACACGTATAAGATACTCCATACGAAATACACGACCGGCTTTCTAGGATATCAAACTGTATGTGCCCGATCAAGGCTCTCTCCTACCCATCAGTCCTTGCAATGACACTACCAAGGCTAGGTCAACCAATACATTTATGAGATTCGAACACCTGACCTGTCCATCATCGAGTGACACTACTATTTTTAGATATGATGCAACATTTCCGACATTCCGAATCGCTTTAGCGTAGACAATGTGTAGAACAATGTGTTTTAGAGCAGTGGTATGCAGCGGTGAAATGAACTGAGGTGCGCAAAATGCGACAGTAATGCTAAAGGGCTGCTAAAGTAAAGTAATACTAAAGTAATGCTAAATAATAATAAAGTAATACTAAAATAATACTGAAGTAATGCTAAAGTAATGTTAAAGAGAGTTATTTTTTCATTTTCTGTGTAATTCTATTTCCAGTTTTAACATGGTTCATATGGAGTCTCCGGACCGAATTGGTTACGTCGCCTGCCTGGCACAACGAAGGTTGTGTGTTTAATTCCGGGTACGCTTTTTCGGTTCACAATTGCAGTTTTATCGGAAACTCCTGGGGGTTATCGCTGGGGCTACGGAGTTCGTGCTTTGTGCCATGCTTTCGGCAGATCGCAAGCCGTATGGGATAAAACCAGACGTTCCCTTTAAACACTTTTGTGTGAATTATTAACATCATTCTGATCTTCCATCTTCTATATTTATGATCCATCATATGTATAAGGAATAGCATACCTTTCCTGGAGTTATTTATTATACAAGTCTTTCATGTTTGGTCACCCACACATCGATGATAATGGCTATGTTAATATTAATGGTATTCGTGATGATGTAAATGATGGTGATTATTACATTGATGGCAATAATGATTATAATCATATTGTATATTATGATGGTGGATGCATCATTTCAGTCGATATTTCACAAGGCTTACTTTCAGCAGGCATTTCAACATCCACAATAACAAATTTGCATCACTTCCTTTCAGCAGACATGTCAAAACCTATTATAATAAAGTGACATCGCATTCATTAAACAGTCATATCACCATCCGCTATAATAAACTGACATCGCTTCCTTTCAACGGCCATATCAACAACCATTATAACAAATTGACTTAGCTTCCTTTCAACAGATATTGCAATATCCATTTTAACAAACTGACACTGCTGTCTTCCAAAAGACACACTGTTCATTACACTGCATTCTTCTCCACCAAGTGCTCACCTCAGGGTAAGCCAACCCGCTGGGTATGGAATAATAATACCCCAGTTGCACGTCGATAGAAGTGGGGGAGCCAGGTGTGAATACAGATGCATTTTGCAGCTTCACAAAGCGGCCCACGGCAGAGATTCCAACCACTGCTTTGTTTACGGGCAAGCCTTCTCGAAGCCACTCTTCAACCGCCGAGCTCTGTGACAGGGAATTATGACAACTTTAAGCAGGAGTTGACAATCCATGCGAGACATTTCAGCACAGACGACACCAACTATATGTTTCACAATGTATTACCTGATATATTTCTTTGTATCTCACAGAACACTGTAAAGTTAAATATAGTAATGAAGTTAATAGATGACTCCTTTTGGCTGAAGTAGATAATGCCGGCTCCGTGATGAAGGGTTTACGGGCGTAATTCCTAATCCCGCATACCGCGTTCGAAACACAGCTGCGGGCGATTTGGCAGCAGCCTTGCGTTGTTTTTATTTAATGAAAATGGTATGAGTTCCGGTCATCCGGAAACCAATGGCAAACAACTGGCCATAAACTTGTCAAGAATTCACCAAGAGCCAGAAATTATGGGGTTGACTGCGACGTTCTGTAAAGGATAAGCAACTAACTTTAACTTGCACATAACATACATAGTCACTATTACAACTCGAATGTACCGCGTGTGATTCCACGGTAATCAACGATTCACTATCAAGTACTTCTGCCTGCACAGCTTGGGTTCTAAACATCTAATAGAAAAGGCTTCAGCAAACGTGATCATGCATTGGGTAATAGCCAAATAGAATATTCGAACAGATCTGTGTTGGCCACGTTGCCAGAATTTAACAGGTTCTGCGTGATGAATAGGCATTGCATGACTCGTCGACTACATTGCGTTTCCAGTATATTCTTTCACTTTTCCCACAACCCAAATCTGCATGACTTCCGCCATTCACTTTGCTAATTGCTCTTCTGAATTCCCTAAGTAGGTAGCTTGGCGCACATGTGGAAGTGAGAAATAGATCTTGATTAGACGTTCGTGTATGTTTATTTTTGTACTGACATGACAGTGTCAGCACTGTTAACAATCAATGACAACGTGACTTACCACACTGACATACTGGGAGTATAAAGGACTGCCAAACCATGCCCACCTCTCATTGGGTTGTGGCAGGTCGTAGGCCGTTAGAATGACGTAATCTGCGTATCTGATCAACAGACAAAACACACAAACAGGTGTTGGATGTGTGCAATTGTAAGTCAAAACTGGATTAAGACATGTATTTGTTGATAGTCAATATCATGCTCGTTAAGAATGTGTGTCTTTAAGAGAGAGTTATCAATTGTTCTTCTTCTTACTTCCTATCTTTCTTTCGTTATTGTGATATGTATGAATGCAAGCCTTTCTTTCTTTCTTTCTTTCTTTCTTTCTTTCTTTCTTTCTTTCTTTCTTTGTTTTTGTTAACCACAAGTAGCGAAAAACACTCCAGGATTATTTCGATCAGATGCACGAAACTCCATAGCACCGGCGAACTTTTTGAGAGGAAACTCTCTGGTTTATATCTTAGCTCAGAAATTACACGCACGCGATGAAATTATCCATCTCCTACGTGAAAAAATGAGCGGTTACAAAACTTCACAACCGTCCGCAGCCATCTTGACCGGAAGTCACCAAGTGATTGCTGTGTCTGGAGTGGTCTCGACTGTCAAAGATTAACTTCAGTTTTATGTCAGGCCATGCAGTTCTACATGACAATGAACAGGCTGACAGGCTTGCGGGTAAGGCTACTGTGGAAAGTGGACGAGCCATGGACCAGACATATTCTGATGCTCTATGAGAAGTAAGTCGTTTGCGGGTACCAAGTGATGACTGTGAATCTACTACCATGGTCAGGATTCGAGAATAGAAAATTAAAAGACGTGTGGCCAAACAATAACACTACTCGGGAAGACAAAGAAGATTAATAAACCAACACAGAACTGGTGTCGTTAGCTGCTTCCCGCTACGGCATTTACTAAGGAGGGGATCCGAGCACTTATGGTTTGAATGGTTCGATATACAATGAAGATGATCCGTCGACTAACTAACTAACTAACTAACTAACTAACTAACTAACTAACTAACTAACTAACTACACTAATTACTAATCATTGGCACCTTGCCGTCTTGACAGACGATAGTTTGTGCTCTAAAAAGGCATAATAACTTTTAACTATGGCGGTAGCGAGTGTGACTGATAAGGCCAATTTGCGCTGTAAATTTCCGTTCACAGTGGGTGCATGTGAACACGTGGTCATTTCCACCATCATGCACCATCTTACGTCTCAAACGCTTGGTGTGTGACTTTTCTGCAATAATTTTCTCCTTTGACTTTATTCCATTTCTGATATTTGCCCTCCATGCAACACGTTCAGCGGCGACTTGCTCCCAATGTGCATTATCAATGCCTGTATCAATCATGTCCCGCTTACACACATCTTTGTATCGTAGTAGAGGCCGACCCTGAGATCTCTTACCCATCTGTAATTCACCAAAAAAGATATCCTTTGGTATTCTACCATCATCCATCCTCCTAAGATGTCCTATCCATCTAAGTCTACGAAGACTGAGCATGGAATAAACTGTCACACAACCTGATCTTTCCAATACTTCAGTATTTGTGATTTTGTCTTGCCACTTAATACCAAGAATTCTTCGCAGACACCGCATATGAAAGCTGTTTAAATTGTTCTCTTGGTGTGAGTAAGTTGTCCAGGTTTCACTGCCATAGAGAAGAGTACTAAGGACACAGGCTTGATAGACAAGGACTTTTGTTTTGGCAGTAAGCTTCCTGTTCTCCCAGACTCTTTTTCTTAACCTGTTCATTGTTGTTGCTGCCTTACCAATCCGGATGTTGATTTCCTGATCTAGGGATAATTTGCTATTTACCACTGATCCTAGATATGTAAAATGGTCTACTATCTCTAGTTCGGCGTTGTCAATAAAGATTGATGGTACCCCATGTGCACCTTGTGACATAATCTGTGTCTTCTTTTTGCTAATTGTTAAACCAAATTCAGAACAAGCATTGGAGAATGCAGATAGTAGACATTGCAATTCTTCCTCAGAGTGGGTCGTAACTGCAGCATCATCTGCAAAAAGCAACTCTCTGATCAGTACCCTCCTAATTTTGGTCTTAGCCTTCAATCTCTGAGCATTGTAGAGGCCGCCATCTGAGCGTGAGTGAATGTATATACCACCATCCTGATCACGAAATGCATATTTCAGTAGAAGTGAAAAGTATATTCCAAAGAGGGTGGGAGCTAGTACACAACCTTGCTTAACTCCACTCTTGATTTCAAATTCTTCAGAAGTTGCACCATCAAACTTGATTATACCCTTCATGCCTGTGTGGAACGATTTCACAATGGACAGAAGAGTTGGTGGGCAGCCAATCTTCTTTAGTGCCTTGAACAGACCCTCACGACTGACCAAATCAAATGCCTTTGTGAGGTCGATGAAGGCAATAAACAGTGGTTGATTCTGTTCACGGCATTTTTCTTGCATTTGTCGCAATGAGAATATCATATCAGTGGTAGACCGGTTCTGTCGAAAGCCACACTGTGATTCGGGGTAGACTTGATCTCCTAGGACTTGAAGTCTGCGCAGAACAATTCTGGCAAATACTTTTCCAACAATACACAGAAGTGAGATACCCCTATAGTTGTTACAGTCGCTCCGATCACCCTTGTTCTTGTACAGCGTTATGATGTTTGAATCTTTGAAATCCTGTGGGACATGTCCTTCACGCCAGCATAGCTCTATTAGCTGGTGGATCTGTAGAGTGAGTGTGTCTTGCCCACTCCTGATAACCTCTATTGGAATCCCATCCTTACCTGGAGCCTTGCCAGATGCAAGTTCATTTATAGCACACTTAACTTCTGTTATGGTGGGAAGTGTGTCCAGGTGGTCAAGAGTTGGTAGAGCCTCTATGGCGTTAAGGGCATCATCCGCTAGTTTGGTCTCACTTGAGTAAAGCTCCAAATAGTGCTCTACCCATCTGTCCATCTGCTGTTTCTTATCAGTGATGACTTCTCCAGTCAAGGTTTTCAGCGGTGCACTTCTTTTGATCACTGGACAACAGGCTTTCTTTATTCCTTCATACATGCTTCTTATGTCTCCCTTATCACTTGCGATTTGAATGGACTCACATAACTTGATCCAATAATCATTTGCACACTGCCTGGCAGCCTTTTGCACATCCTTCCTAGCTTGCCTTAGCTCACTCAGAGTGTTACGCGTTGGTCTTTCCTTGTTTCTTAAGAGAGCTTTCTTCTTCTTATCAATCAAGGACTGCAGAGTCTCGCTGTTGGCCGCAAACCAGTCCTGCCTCTTATGATCCACAGTGCCGTAAACCCCTACGGCAGTTTTATAAAGAGTTTCCTTAATTTGACCCCACTTTTCATTTACTGTACAATTTTCTGATGTATCAGTGAAAGCGTCTTCAAGTTGCTGTTGAAACTGAAAGCACTTTTCAGGATCATGAGTGTTAATAATATTAATCCTGGGGCTAGATTTGTGTTTAGCTGTGTAGATTCTCTTTGGTCTCAGTCTAACTCTTGCAACAACCAAAGAATGATCTGTATCACAGTCAGCACTATGGTGCAGTTAAGACCAGGGATGGAGTTATTGCCTCTCCATAGCACAAAGCCTGGGCTAAAATATAGAGATCATGTGTTGCCCATGCAGCATGATCCCTCTCTCGGCCTGCCTAGTTCACTCCAGAGGAAAGGTAACACCCCTACATCTGGAACAAGACAAGCTGCAGAAGCTGCCGGATCAGCAAAGCAATGCTCTAACTGTCCGCCTGTCGGAGCTTCGATCCTAGACCAGTCGCCAACCAAGGCTTAGGGCCTGGTCTGCCCTGCCATGACAATTTTGTCTTTAGCTTGCATTTCCTCGCACCAGGGTAAGGCTTGTACCCTCCCAATTGTGCTCCTCCGCCCGAAGCCGTTGGCTTAATGTGGGGTGTCGGGTTTGGTAAGCGCCGCCCAACGTTCGGCGCTAACAGAAACCAGGTAGTACCGTCTACTGTTATACGGTAGCTCAGTCATATCTGACTAAGACCTGACAACACCGGAGAGACTGACAACTGACAACTAATTACTAACTAACTAACTAATAAACTACCTAATTACTAACTAACTAATTAGCTACCTAACTAATTACTAACTAACTAACTAACGAACTAATTAACTACCTAACTAATTACTAACTAACTAATTAACTACCTAACTAATTACTAACTAACTAATTAGCTACCTAACTAATTACTAACTAGCTAACTAACTAATTAACTACCTAACTAATTACTAACTAACTCGTGGTGGATGAAATTTTGAGGGCAGCCGACAGATATTGTGGGTCATGGCCTCGAGCTTCACGACGGCAGGCAGAGGATCTCTTCTTGAGTCAATGGCTGCGGTCTCCGACCAGTAAGGTCACTGCCATAGAGGAAAGCAACGGCAAACTACCTCTTTAAAAGTGCCTAGTATATCATGATTCGCTTAAAATGGCGAGTCATGACCGCCCACGCTTTCGGCATGGCACATGATTGATTCATTGATTGAACTAACTAATTAACTACCTAACTAATTACTAACTAACTAACTAACTAACTAACTAACTAACTAACTTTCTTTCTTTCTTATTTCTTTCGTTGGCCTGTTAGTCTGATTACCTGTCTACCTATCTTTCTTTCTTTATTTCTTTCTTTCTTTCGGTGTTTTTTTTTAATTTGTTTTAAAATGTCTTTCTATCCTTCTCATAATAATAATAACAATTATTATTATTATCAAAATCATCATTATCATTTCTCGAACTCTTCCACCTTCTTTGTCGTTTCTCTGACACTTCCATCTACTTTATCGTCGTCTTCTTCTTGTTCTTCTTGTTGTTTACCATGCATGTCTGAGACAATCACACATATAGCAGTAGTTTCATGATAAACTCCACCCGTGTATGGAGTGTACCTCTACCCACTGACAGCTCGCTGTGTGCAGTAACTAAATGTGAGCTGCCTGAACAGTGAAATCTCACACCCCACCCGTCGTGCCTAAGTTTGGCCACACCAGAAAGCTATAGACCGGGTTCTCTCCGGTAATCCAGTCAAGGTCTCACTGTTTAATCCCCAGCTGGAAGTCCTTTACAAGGCGTTTCAATCAACCTCAGCATTGATTGGCTGGTATAGTAAAGAATTTGATCTTCACTAGTTTGTCATTGAGTTGAGTTGAGTTGAGTTGAGTTGAGCTAAAACTCGACATCACTGCACTCTGGCGATTTGTCATACGTGCTCCGTCCCATCGTTCAACAGCCAGCGAAGAGTCATACTTATTATCGTTCCCACCGCTATCTGATTGAAATTTTTTCTGATCTTCCCTCTGTTTTGAGATTCTGCCAGAACCCCTGCCGATCCCCCACAATATCATTCTTTCCGCATACGGGTTCACAATCTGTTCCCCGGCTTTCTCCATCTAATCAGTTTGTCAATGATTTCCTACAAGCCCATACTCAACCCATGACAATCAACACATAGTGATCTGCTTCCAAATCGTGAGCAGATGATCTCGAAATCTCGCCCACGGCATATAGCGGTATTGTGAAACCGCGTTGGCAAATCCGTTAGCCAAAGACGTCGAAGCTGGGGTGAGATGTGTTCAACCAACAGACGGATGAGGTAGTGGGGTGGGGGTGGGGGATGTCATTGTCTACCTGAAGAGATGCTAAAGACATATAGACTTGAGTCCAGAAGGGTCAAGGCTGACACGGCAGCACTGGGATCTCTATGGATGAGGTGACCGTTACATGACTTATATTATCGCGGCTCTTTGTAAATTACATTGTCATTTTACGTTCAGCCGGTCTCCGTGGCCAAAGGCTTGCGAAAGCGGTTCGTGAGCCGGGTACCAGACGTTCGAAACTCAGCTGCGACCGATTTGTGTAGCAGACCGTGTCGCGTTGTGTTATAACGTGCTGGTAACTACCGAACTTGCCTAGTACATCAACAGTAGCTGAAAAATGCAGGTGTTGACTGCCACGTCCCGTAAGGGATACGCAACAAAATATATGTAGCGAAGTGGTCAAGTCGATCCGAAGGTTGTGGGTTCGATTCTGGGCAACGCGTTTCGGCTCACGAGTGCATTTTTCTCGGAGACTTCTGGGGTTCGTCGCTGGAGCTACGGAGTTTGTGCTTTGTGCGATGCTCTCGGTAGGATGTACTGGGGATAGAGACCGAGCCGATCCGAAGGTTGTGGGTTCGATTCCAGGCAACGCGTTTCGGTTCACGAGTGCATTTGTCTCGGAGACTTCTGGGGTTCGTCGCTGGAGCGACGGAGTTTGTGATTTGTGCGATGCTCTCGGTAGGATGTACTGGGGATAGAGACCGAGCCGATCCGAAGGTTGTGGGTTCGATTCCAGGCAACGCGTTTCGGTTCACGAGTGTATTTGTCTCGGAGACTTCTGGGGTTCGTCGCTGGAGCTACGGAGTTCGTGCTTTGTGTGATGCTCTCGGTAGGATGTACTGCGGATAGAGACCGAGCATATGGGATAATACCCGGGGCAACGAAGTAGATCCTCTTGACTTTTAAGACATTTTAAAGACGTTCAGTTGTTTCCTTTCGCCGCTCTCCGTGGCAAAGAGCTTACGGACGCGATGCGTAAGCCCGCTTACCCGCGTTCGAAACACAGCGGCGACCGACATGACAGCAGAACGTGTTGTGCTGGGTTTTAACGAGTTGGTATGGGAGCCTGTCGTTCAGAAAGCAATTTCAAACTACAGAACGTAAACTTGCCAATAGCAGTAAAATGTTGGTGTTGACTGCGATGTCCTGTAAAAGATATGCAACTAACATTTTATCTCTTAATGATATCGGCGCCGTGGCGATGTAGTTACTAACGTAATTCACATTCCCGCACACCGCGTTCGAAACACAGTTACGGGCGATTTGGCAGCAAGGCGCTGGTCTTTAAACAATGGTGTGAGAACCTGTGGTTTAGAAAGATATGCCAAACTACCTGACGTAAACATGCCAAGAAGTCACAAAGCGCTACAAAATTATGGGGTTGTCTACGACGTCCTGTAAAGAATATGCAAATATCTTGCTTTTTTCTTAATGAGCATGCAATGTTTGAGTCTAAATGACCGACCTGGAAATATTTGGCACATAAAAGCTAGTGTTGTCCTGCACGGCCGGACATTTGACAGTTAGTAGTAGCTTGTCAGTGGCGGTTTCGTTGTTAATATCTTCCCTCAAGATCTGTGGAAGGAGAATGATTGACGCTGTTATACGGATATGTTGGGGAGAATGATTGATTCACATACACGGGTTCGTTGGGGAGAATGATTGATTCCTTGGCACGGGTTTGTTGAGGAGAATGATCAATTCCCTTACACGGGTTCGTTGGGGAGAATGATCAATTCCCTTACACGGGTTCGTTGTGGAGAATGATTGATTCCCTTGCACGGTTTTGTTGGGGAGAATGATTGATTGCCTTACACAGGATCTTGAGGACGCGTAATGCAGAGTACCAGCTTCTTGAACTCAAGATTAGTCATTTCCTGATTAGTTGGATCGTTGTAGCCCATTTCCAACGGAAAATAGTTTTTATATGTGCAGCTGGACTTCGGAACCAACAACAATATATCCTGGCCTACCACAGTGTGATGTATCTTCGCAAGCAGGCAACGTCGCTGTGAATATTCCCCACTTCTAATATCCTAATTCTACACTACAAACTCATTCTACGATATACGAACCATCTGTGACATTGCGTGGAAGATGAAAGAAGGCTTGGGATTGGCTGCGACGCCACAGGCTAAGTAGGACTACACAGTGATAAATACGGCACACAAGGCAGAGAAGGTATGTTGCTTTCACCAAAACCCAACATGAGGCGGGGAGAAATCAGAGGTATCGGAAGGGGTGAGAGCATTTTCAAAATCAAACTCATGTATGAAAAAATGAAAAGCATCAGCATACGACATCGCATTTGGAAAACTTAATCCGAATTCAGATTCTGAAACCTGTCGCCGAAGTGTTTGGAAGCCATTCGATTAGAATGAATGTAAAATAAATAATGTTTTAGATTAGTTTAGTCTGTGAGCCTGTTTCCCAAGAAGAGTTGGCAAGTCACTGTGTTGTAAACAACTTTATTAGTCCTTAAGAAATGAATTTACTAGAAACTAAATATTATATTCAGTTATCATAGTCATGGATAAACTGTACATTAGGATAAACCGCGGTGAGTTCCTTTTCTCCCAGATAAACAACTTATTTAATGTGTAAGCATTAACCTAGGTTGTACAATTTATTTCTTAAGAAGTTAAACTAAATTAGCAGTGATTAGAAGTGTGATTAACTTAAGATATAGGAAGCTAAGAATACTTAGTTCACTAAGAAGAAACTATTTTAAAATGTGCGTAAGACAATTTAGTATAATGTGTAATAGTCAAGTAGATTTTTTTTACATGAGCACATGATAAGTCAAGTTTTTTTTTTTTTCCATGAGCTCATGGGAGCAAAATAGATTTCTATAGAGATCATGATGAACATGTGGAATTAATATTGGTAAGCCACATAATAATGCTTAATCAACCGCCATGCAAGTGTGGTTATGATTCATGAGGAATGAATGTGGATTATGTATATCACATTATTATATGTATTTGATGAGTGCATGTGGGGATCCGTGTGTAATTTCCTTATTGCTAATCATGAGGAATCACCCTTTGTGAATCTCAAAAGTATGCCTAATGATCACATAAGTTTATGTCATTGAAGAGAGCATGCCTGTGGCTGGTCATGTGTGATTTCATTATTGTTAGACAGATGGGAATTTATCATTTGTGAACCACATCAGTATGAGTAATTGTCATTCAAACAGATATGATTGTGTCTGATGAAATGTGGGGGAACTTATCGAGCTTCCATTATAATGTCACTTGCAATGTGCTGTTAGGGGTATGCTATAGCTACACTGGCAAACTACGTTTGAACACTTACTATATTACACTGAAGAACTGCAACGTCCCAAAGCATCCCGATCATTTTATTTATGCGACAATCAGTTCATAAATGTCTACACTATCACAATGCTCTACTTACAGTTATTATACTGCGTCGTTACCGGGACCTAAGCCCACGCAAGCGAGCGACACAGCTCGCTCTCTGTGCTGTAGCGGGTTTACCCGCCTGGCGTGCACTGGTCATCTCTTTTGGTATACACAAGGACTCTGTAACTCCTAACCTCTGTCCCTTGCCGTTCGAATCGTAGGTTTCATATTTACAGTTGAATCACTGTCCACTTTTCCATCTTAGATTGTTGACCTGTCGTTTTCCTACTATCTGTACTTCCCTGTATTTCCCGGCAGACTAAACTCTCAACTGTCCACTGATCGCTCGCCCAACACATCACGTTCCGAGCTCGCGATTCGATTGCCTCTTACGAATCAAAGCTTCCCGGTGTATTTCTTTCCTCTGATTCCCCATGACAATTCATCCTACCGTTGTTCTACAGTAATCTACTCAACCAGACAATACTTAACCAGACTCATGGCACATTGTTGTTGAATCTGTGAATTTATCATGTGTAAAGCACATACATGCTGGTCTGTCTGGCCGAGGGGTTACACCACTTTCTCCGTAATCCCGTTTTTCACGCAGTCTCGTAGCGGGCGAGAACTGGGAGCGGTTCGTCCCCCGCTGGTGACTTGCGGGATAACTGAGCCGGCCGCTCAGAAAGCAATGGCAAACTACTGAGCGTAATCTTGCCAAGAAATCAACAGACAGCTGAAAGATGCTGCTGTTGACAGCAATGTCCTGTAAAAGGATATGCGAATTTAAAAAAAAATAGCAAATACATATGCTTAACTGTCATCCATACAGATATGATTGTGTCTGATGAATGATTGGGTAATGATTGAGATTTCATTGTGATGTCAATAGTGTTAACATTTAAAGTTATCATTGGAAATCACATAAGTATAATTACTTATCTTACATGCAAGTATGAGAATGATTTCTGATGAATGAATGAAATTATCATTCAGGAAAATATTATGATTTCTGGTGAATGTGTGTAAATGCGTGAGAGAAGTGATATGCACAGAAGGATTATAAGCTAGCTATCAATTTCATGATAGAAGGCGACTTTGATGTGTAATGTCTTGTCTATCATTAGATAATATGTTCGGCATGGTCCATACACTACTTAATAATTTAGTGCACTCTGACGCATGACACCACTTTGTATTAAATATCACTCATGGTAACATCATCTGGTTTGGTGCCCTAAGCACGACACAACCCATATTACATATCACGCATACTTCAAGCATCTAGTTTTGTGTCTTAAGTAAGACCCCACTTTGAATTATAGATCACTCATGTTACAGCATATGGGCTAGAGTCCTGATGAGTGTAATGATAATGAGATTATGATTGTAATAATTATAATGACCATGATGATTGTAATGAAGATGATGATTGTAATGATAATGATAATGATATAATGATAATGATGAGAACGATGATAGATGAAGTACAAGCATATTGCAGACACGGTGAAGAGAATGGAATATACTCGCCTTGAAACTTTTGATTAGAAAAGAATTCACCTGAATACTATACAAGAATTGATACCATGGTGTACTTATATTGTTTATAAGCAACTGCTCATTGCACTGTGGAATCATTTTTAAACCACTTAATGTATGAGACCATTTTTCTTTAATGGAAGAAGATGTAGAGAAAATACTAGGTACAGAAGAGGATGGGGAACATAGTTGTCAAATTCCAAATAAATCAAGGTAGTACTCAACCTGAAGACTCCGATGACAGTCATAGGTGAAGATTAAACTGCACATCTGCTAGTCTAAACCTTAAACACCTTATAATGGAAGATTGGATGGAGAGCAAACAATTATTTGTTGATAACTAATTTAGAACACCAAGACTATCTTTCTCCTATTTTAATTTTTCTCTAGGAACAAGATTCATTTTATTGATTCCCCTTGTTGTGTTCTTAGGTGTTTACAGCATTTCATTTATGATGTTCATATTGATGATATCATTAAATTTATGATTGATGCTGAAATTTCAGGTGGTGGCTATAACCATATAGATCCAGACCTGACTTTGGTGATAGTGTAACAGTGAGGGAACTAGGTTAGGAGTAAAGAGTTAAGGAATGATGCGCATTCCTTGACTAGGGGGAAAATCATAGTGAACGTGTGTGCACGAATGAAGAAGTGTATCTAGGAGAACACACACGTCACTTGGGGCCAGCGAGAAGACATGTCAACACCGGGCAGGGAGTCTACCATCATGTATGCTGTAGTATAACTATTCGGATAATAAAGTATGTTTAAAACAACGCGGAGACTTGGGTCTATACGATCACGTGCTTAACCTGTCTTGACCAAACTATGACAGCAGGTTGATTTGGTGCCGTGAAAGTCTGAAACATGGGAGGTCGCCGAGAGAGTACCGCTATGGACAATTGTTGTGTCTGGGCGTCTGGAGAAGGAAGTTTGTAAATATTGAGAAACGCAACAGATGAAAGCCGCCTGTTGATAGTTGTTGTATACCTGTTTAACAAGGAGTTCCATTTTCAAGGACAGCGCTCAAAAAGGTTTGATTGATAAACTTATTTTTTTGAAAGACCGATGTTATTACATATTTAATCCTATAAATTAACTGGAGAATTGACCAACGCTAATTGAAAAATTGATCAAGTAATGCCGTTCTGCATCAAAAATCAGTACAAATTATGAAGTTTAACCCGTGGGACTGTTGAAGGTGAAGTCAAGGTTATGGTGCAAGTTTCATAATTATGAAATCAAGATCTGCAATACTTTCTACAGTCACTTCACATTTAGAAGGCATTGATAAAATTTGTCTCAACTTATAAGATAAAGCACTTTAAACTGACCATGGCGAGAGTCCCACATGAAAATAAGAGATTGGATAGCGTCAGCTTTAAATCAAATTGTTGTTGACTGGATTACGTTTGCGCTGAAATATATATATGAAAAACCCAGATGGCTGTTGGAAACTGAGTTTTTTGTTGCTGAAGTCGTGAGCAGTTGTCGTTTGCGTGAAGGTGACCTTACTTGAAGGGAATCTACAGTTAATCGAGCAAGTAAACAAGCAGTCTTGTTGCGAGCCTGGTATCGAGCATAATCTTCGTCAGGAATTAATTGGAAAGAACTGACTTCGACTTCGATTAAATTATTACGGAAAGAAATCCAGAGGCTCTTCTTTGTTCTGCTCATTTCAACGAGCTTGATTTGAGTCCTTTGTTAATGTGGTGTAGGTAATTCTGAATCAGTAGCTCATTTAAATTCTTTTATCAAAATTCAGGATTGAAACAGGAATATTCTTCGTCAGGATCTTCGATTGGAGGCTTTAGTTAAGTTAATTAGATAATATTAGAGTAATTAACAGATTATGTATTGTTGCTGAATTTGAAATTAACATTGTTTGAAATATTTGTATATTGCTTGATAATTATAGATTTTAGGATGGAATCCCAAGATTTTTCACAGGTACTGACTGGAGTTGGCGGGGCAATATCAAGGTTGGATGCAGTGTTAAGACAACAAAATGTAAACAGTGATGTTGAAAGATTTAGTGGTCAAGCAAATCAGTTTAAGAAATGGATCATTTCTATTGAGAAACATGCATATTTAATAAACGCTACAGATGGGGAGAAAAAGAATTTGGCATACAGAACAAGTACAAGTCCAGTTTCTGACCATATAAGAAGAAAATTAGAAGCAGCAGGAGGTGAAACCTGGGAAGAATTTAAAGATGATCTCGCAAGAAAATATGCTGAAATTACTGATCCACAACACGCATTCTCAGTATTGCGACAGACTAGACAAAGCAGCACAGAAAGTGTCCAGTTATATAGTGACAGGTTAATCAATTTGGCTGAAGAGTCATTTTTAGGACAGAATGTACGAGCTGAAGAAGTGGAACGGATGTTAGTAGGGATTTTTGTTGATGGGATTAGGTCAGATGGATTGAAATTTAAATTATTAAGAGAGAATCCTGCAAGATTGTCACAAGCGGTAGATATCGCTATACAAGAGGAAAGCTTGAGGAGGAGGTTTAGGTTAAGAGTAGGACGAGAGTTAGGTAGTAGTTCAGAAGATAGAATTGAAGAACCTATGGAAATAGGACAGTATAGACATGGATGGAGAGGAAGACGAGGAGAAATACAGATGGTACAAAGAAACGAGAACGTATATAGTCAAGATAGAAGAGGACAAGTGAGAAATACTGTAAGAAACATGGAAGGAAACACAAATAACTCGAATGTGGTTTGTTGGGGGTGTCATAAACGGGGGCACATTTTTCGCTTTTGTGGTAACAGAAGTGGCCCATCGAATACGCAAAATAGTAGAGGTGTTCAGTCGAGTATACAGAATAGAATTGCAAATGGCAGACCAGTAAATTGGAATTCTGGAGAAATACAGAGAAATTTTAGAAGGTCAGGAAATCAGGAAAATGGGCATCCCGCTTACTGAATAGGGTCGGCAGTAGGAGGGAAGATAGTAAGATCCAAAAAGGGCATCAATATATTAAAAACCCAAAGGATGAGTATAATAGAACATTTAGAAATAAAAAACAAGACGAGGTAAAACAATTGTCATTAAATATGGTAGATCCTAGCTCATGTATAGTACAGATAGGAAAATATAAAGTTAGAACATTAGTGGATTCAGGAGCACAAGTTAGCGTGATTAAAGAAGCATTTTTATATCGAATGTTAAAAAATTGTAAAATATTTAGAATTCAGGAGAATCTTCATTCGGTAACGGGACAAAAGTTAGAAGTGTTAGGACAAACGATGATAAATTTGAAATTAGGAGGGATAAATGTCAGGCATATGTTTCATGTGGTTAAAGAATTAAATAGAAATATGATATTGGGACGAGATTTTTTATTGAAAAATGGGGTGAGACTTTTATTTGATTTGCATAAATTAAAATTCCAAGATGTTTACGTAGATCTAGAAGAAGATATGCATGTGTCGACACTAGTTAGAGTTAAAACGACCATGAATTTAAAACCACAGTCAGTTAATTTGATACAAGCAAGACTGAAGAGAAACCCGTATTATGTAGCAGGAAACATAGTCAGAATCACGGAATTGCAAAATGAAATAATTGATGAGCCAGGTTTAGAAGTTCCGGATGGAATAATAGAATTAGATAAAAGTTTAACATTTCCAGTAATGGTTATAAATAACACAGGTAGAGAAATTAAATTATACAGAGGATGTGTAATAGCCAAGCTAGAACATAACGTTAGTGACATATTGGCAACAGATAGAGTAAATATGGCAGGTATAAGTTATTCAGAAACCTCTAGTGAAAGAATTAATAATAGACGCGGATGCAGAAGAAAAGGGAACGTAAGAATGGATGAATTGATCCATCCATATAGAAGAAATACAGCGCAAATACATTCACTAGACAAAGTAACAAGAGAAAAAGAATTGTTAGCACAATTAAAAACTTCGCCAGAAAATAAGGAAGTGTTAGAAAAACTTATAAAGCAAAATCAAGATGTGTTTGCGATAAATGATTTAGAATTGGGTAAGACACAAACAGTTACGATGGAAATAGACACGGGAGATCATCCACCAATTAGTTTAAAACCATACAGAACTCCATTAAGAAATAGAGAAGTCGTAGAAAAGGCAATAGAAGATATGTTGAAAGCAGGCATAATAACAAGGTCAAAATCAGAATGGTCATCTCCGGTCGTCATAGTAGCCAAATCTGATGGTTCGAACAGGTTCTGCTGTGACTATAGGGCGTTAAATAAAATTACTAAGAATGTAGCGTACCCATTGCCGGTGATTGATGATATTTTGGGGTTACTTAATGGCTCTACATATTTCACAACGCTGGATGCAAGGGCAGGATTTTGGTGTATTCCGATGTCGAAGGACGCGCAAAGGAAAAGTGCCTTTTGTACTCATATGGGTTCTTACGAATTCTTACGTATGCCATTCGGTCTCAAAAATGCACCATCTCACTATATGTTCTTAATAAATGAAGTACTAGACGGTATGCAAAGTTTTGCCCTGGCATATATTGATGACGTATTGATTTTTACGAAAGGAGATGTAGAGAATCATTTGAAACATGTTAGACTAGTATTTGACAGATTAAGAAAGCATGAAGTTAAATTAAAGCTTAGTAAGTGCCAGTTTTTAAAGACAGAAACAAAATATTTAGGTTATATAATAAATAGGGAAGGTATTAAACCAGACCAGGAAAAGATAAAAGTTATTAAAGAGTTACCTCCTCCCACTAATGTTAAGGAAGTGCGTGCTTTTATAGGAACGTGTGCGTATTATAGACGGTTTGTACCAGCCTTTTCAAGGATAGCAATACCTATTACGAATTTAACGGGAAAATACGCTAGGTTTAAGTGGGATGATGAGTGTCAAAAAGCGTTCGAACTTTTAAAAGATAGCTTAACAGTGGTACCATTATTGACACATCCAGACTTGAATAAACAGCTAATATTATACACAGATGCTTCAGACAACGCAATAGGAGCATGTTTGGTTCAACCATATGAAGGAGAAGAGTCTGGAATACCAGGGGTTAAAAATGAAAGACCAATCTATTTCTTCTCTCATAAACTCAGCAAGACTCAAAAGAAATGGCCGATTATTGAGAAAGAAGCATATGCTATACACTACGCTCTTCAAAAATTAAATTACTATTTACATAACGCCAATTTCATTATTAGAACTGACCACATGCCATTAAAGTCGATATTAGAAGCACCAATACAAAATAGGAAAATACAAACCTGGGCATTGAATTTACAAGGGTACAATGCTAGGGTTGAATATGTGTCAGGGAAACATAATACGTGCGCCGATCTTTTGTCTAGAATCCCGTACCCACAGTCATCAGGAAACACGGAAGATGAAGTTGAACCAGACATAGACGATCGAAACTGGCAAGTAAATATATTAGATTCTGCCATAATAAATAGGGAAGAATTTGAGAGTTTACCATCGGATCAAGAGTCTGAACCTAGAACAGAAGACCCACATTTAGAACGGTTTGATATGAAAACAGAACAAGAACTAGATCCAAAAATAGTACAGATAAAAAGAAAACTGAAAGAAACAGGGGAAAATAGTTTTAAAAGAAAGTTTGTAGAGTTACAAGAAGACAATCAATTATATTATATCAGTGAAAAAGGTGAAGGAGTAAGAAAATATATTCCGAAACATTTAGAACAAGAAGTCTTAAAGGCATATCACGATAATAATGGTCATTTTGGACGAGATAAGTTAGTGAAGGCTATTAGCAGTAAATATTACTGGCCGAATTTATTCAAAAGTGTATATGAATATGTTGAAGCATATAATAATAATATATAATAATCCAGATATCTGGTCACCACAAATGGATATAGTCCAATACTGACTCTGAATCTGTGACACACCGTGTAGCTAAATGTCACTACAGTTCTGCGATCTAACCATCCTTGTATCGTGAAATACGGATCACTTTCACTTGAAATAAAAATGTTCATTGGTAATTGTCATGGATTTTCACGATCACAATGTTAATGTTTAAAGTTCCACAGGAATCCACCAACTGAGAAAACGCTATGTTAGGTGTTCAACTTCCCTCTATGACTACTAGTGTTCCTGTTACATGTGGTATGGAAAATAACTTCACTCAACTTTGGTGAACCCTATCTCTGAGGATTCATTCCCAGATAAATATCGGTTCCTGCTCAGCAGAGCCATGTTCCTGCAGACCCTTTTGATTATGAGCCCAGTGCAAAAGCCGCCGAGTAAAACTTTCTTCAATTAATTATCCATAATTTTAGTCAATGACTTTTCAGCTTGTTCTCTTGGTGAACGGAGTGGAACCTGTTGAAGAGAGAACACACCTGGTGAGAGCAACCCGATACTGACACTTATTAGGTGAGTGCAGGCCGACGGCCTCACTCAGATATATAACAGCAAACTAAACTCTGTCATAGCGCAGAGGAGCTCATCACATCGGTCTGAGTCATGGTAAGACAAGGAAAGACCAAAAGCAAAGTGCAGAAACCCAGTAGACACCCCACTGAAATATCCTACCATTGGACATTGCCCCTATCCCCCAACCATCCTCAATCTCTCCAAACATCATCCTACTACATTATTCTCAACCAGCTGAGTTAATTGATATCTTACACTAGCTAGTTTAACAACGCGGTTGCCTACTGTTGCCGCCACTCCTATATTACATTCTCCTAATGCACATTACTACACTCGATTCCTAAGAATAAACCCATTTGGGACTAAATCACTCAATTACCATATATTGAGTCTGGCCTTAAATTGAGACTACTCAACCATACAATGGGTAAATGTCCGCCAATGTAAATTAACACAAGACACTCTAGCCTCTCTTTATAATCCAGCAACATTACACACACGTCCGTGAAGTTTTCACAACACTTGGTCGACTTCCCAAAAGTTGGTTACCCAGCAAGTTTTAATACTGTGCCTAGATAACGTCACTCGCTGTCAACAACAGGTGGCCTTCCCGTCTCCATCTCGGGACTGGTTTCCCGTACCTCAAAAGTCCCTCCGGCCTGTGATCTAGAGAAATTCATTTCTTCACAACAAAGATCTAGCCGACTCCCCCCCCCCCCCAGACAATTTGTCTCCGACTTCAAAAGAATGGTTGCCGCCCTTTAAACAACTGACGCAACAGTCTTTTTCTCTCGATCGACAACACATCAAAGAATGCCGGCGCTAGAAGACAAAGGCCGCAACAGTGTTTCATTGATCGACCCTTCCAAGAATTCTGTGACAATCAGTCAATCAATCAATCAATCAAGACAAGAGAGGGCAGACCAATTTTTCTGTTTCAGATGTACTACCACAGAGGGTCTGCATGAACATTACCTGCGAAATTACCTGTAGTCTTAATCCTATGTGAGGAGGGGAGGCACTGCTGAAAATACAATTAAGTGTAAAGATGTTGATGTAAATGAACGTCTGTTTTTTTTTCATGTATGTATTTGATGGTCTTTCCATCTTGTCGTGGTGGGGGAGCTTGAGTTTCTCAATGACACTGAGAGCTATGCCGGCGGTAGCGTAGCTACCAGCAGGGCCTCCCAAGCCGGACAGGTCAATGGGTAGAGAACAGACAAAGAGAAACACCCTGGCCCTCCAGATTGGAGGTTGACGCGTGGGGTTAACATCCCCACCTTTGTAAAAAAAAACTATTTTGTTACGAAACGGTTACATAAGCCTCGAATTCGGACTGACTTATTTGGACAACGACCTCGGAACGTTAAAGTACTCTTGAGATTTGGAACATGGAATGTACGGACACTATATCGAGCTAGAGCGGCTGAAGAACTAACCCGGGAGCTGGTTAAATATGAAATGGGTATAACAGCAATTCAAGAAATAAAGTGGCCAGGAGAGGGTACTTTAGAGCAAAATGGAATGATTGTAATATATGGAGGAAACGACCAAAATAAACATGAATTAGGAACAGGTTTTGTCATCAAAAAAGAGTTATGGGGGAACGTTCTAAACTTTAAAGCTGTTAATGACAGAATTAGTAAATTACGAATAAAAGGTAAATAGAAAAATATAAAGATGATTAATGTACATGCACCTACTGAAGAGAAAGAAGATGACGTTAAAGAAGACTTTTATAATGATTTGAAAGATGTCATAGAAGAAACCCCCAAACAGGACATCCTGATTGTGTTGGGAGACTTCAATGCAAAAATAGGTAGAGAGCAAACCCATAAAAAAGTGGCCCGTATGGAAAACCTACATACAACTTTAAATGATAATGGATGGAGAGTCATCAACCTGGCAGAAGCCAAAGGACTGCAGATTAGCAATACCAGACTACAAAGAAAGGATATACACAAACAAACTTGAAAATATTGTGACAAGAGAACCTATAATCAAATAGATCACATTTTAATTAACAACAAAAATGCATCAAACATACAACAAGTTAGAAGTTATAGAGGAGCGGAGTGCCACGGCGACCACTTCCTCGTTGGAACAAACTTTAAAATAAAACTTAAGAGAGATTTCTATACTATATTACAAAGATTACACCCAACATATAAAAGAGTAAAACTACAAGAAATTACAGTCAAAGAGAAATTTATTATGAAATAAAATGTAAACTTGAAACTCTGCAAAACCCTTTGGAGGAAGACGTTGACCAAACTTGGTTGAACATCAAGAATACAATTCAATCTACCGCAGAAGAATGTCTCGGTATGTTAACCACGCATAGAAAGAATAGATGGTTCAATCAAAAATGTGAAGATGCAGTCATTAGGAAAAAGAATGCCAGATATTTATGGTTAAATGACATCAACAACATCCAAAAGGAAGAGCAATATAGAAATGAATTGAAATTGTAGGAAGGAAGAGTCTGGTACTTTTGCATTGAACACAAGTATCCTGACTATGGAATTCATGGCAGTAAGTAAAGCAATAGCATGGCTCGAGACACAGACATTCAATCGGGCATGGGTCAGAGATGGGGTGGATCCGAAAAGAGTGGTTGCTGTCTCTGGAGCAGTCTCAGTCGGTAAAGATTAGTTTCATTTTCGTGCCAGGGCATGCGGGTGTAGAAGGAAATGAAAAGGATGACAAGCTTGCACGTAGGGCTACTGTGGAAGGCGGAGGACGAGTGATCGACCAGGCAGACATTCTGAATGCTCTACGAGAAGTAAGTCGTCTATGAGAACCAGGCGATGACTGTGAATCTACAACCATGGTCAGGCTGCTAGAACAGCAAATTAAAAGCTGTATGTCCAAACAAGAACATTACACAGGAAGCCAAAGAAGAGTAATAAAATAACACAGAACTGGTGCTTGACGTGAGCCGCTACACGCTGCGGGATTTGCTGAGGAGGGGATCCGAGCACTTACAGACTGAATTATTCGATGTGCAATGTGGACGACCTGTCGACTAACTAACTATCTAACAAACAAATAAACAAACAAACAAACTAACTAACTAACAAACTAACTAACTAACTAACTAACATGGGTTTGTTGGGAGGGGGGGGGGGGGGTGATTGATTACGTTACATAGGTTTGTTGGGGAGAATGATTGATTCCCTTATACGGATTTGATTGATTCTGGTTATCGGGTTTGTTGGGGAGAGTGAGATTCTGGTTATTGGGTTTGTTGGGGAGAGTGATTTACTCTCTTACACGGGTGTGTTTGGGAGAACGATTTACTCTCTTATATGGGTATATTGGGAAGAACGATTGATTCTCGTATACCGGTTTGTTGGGGATAAATATTGATTCTCGTATACGAGTTTGCTGGGGAAAATGATTGATTTTCTTACACAGCTGAATTGGGGAGAATGATTGATTCTTGTAAACGGTTTTGTTCATATGCGTTTTTTTTTTTTTTTTGGGGGGGGGGGAGGGGGTGTGGGGGGTGGGGGGAGAATGATTGATTCTATTATACAGGGGTTTATATTGGAGAATGGTTGATTCTCGTATACGGGTTTGTTGTGGAGAATGATTAACTCTCGTATACAGGTTTTGCTATTACCCTATGTAACAGTGTCATAGGTTATGACATTGTTCAGAAGAAAAGTCTAGTTTGTACACTAGAAAGTGAAAAGTGACTCGCCTGTGAGCACTTTTCACAGAGCGTGAAAAACGCCGGGAGTCCATCCATCCATCATGTGCCATGCCGATAAGCGTGGGAGGCCACGTACTGCCATCTCACTGGATCACCAGAGTCGTGGATCAGCTCTGTTTTCCTGTCCCGACCATGCCTCGTGGCCAAGCCATCCAGGTATTTACTTCTCGGTCTTCCCCTTGGTCTCTTCCCTTCGATCTTGCCAGTCGTCACCAAGTTCTCCAACTCATTTCTTCTCATAACATGCCAAAAAAATTTTGACTGTCTACGTCTAATATTTCTTAGCAGTTTACAATCTTCATTTGTTTCTTGAAGGACTTGTTCATTGGTTTTTCTGTCTGTCCATGGTATTCTTTGCATTATCCTCATAAACCGCATTTCCACAGCCATCAGCTATTTTTCAGCTCGACTGCTTATTGTCAACGCTTCACATCCATACAAAAGTATATGTTTCATTTAGCACCTAAACACTCTTTTTCTTGTTTCAATCGATATCTTTTTATTGGTCAGTATGTTTTTCATCTTGCAAAAGGCTACCTTCGCAATGGCAATTCTTGTTCTAATCTCTTCAAGGCATCTCCTATAAGATGTTATGACTGTGCCGAGATAACTGTATCGATTCACTTGCTTAATAATATGCCCATTTACTCGTATATCACATTGTGGTATTGCCTTCTTCCCAGTGACGACCATAATCTGTGTCTTCTTAATATTCAGTTCTAACCCTAGTTGTTCACTGTGTGCAACAACCACATCTACTAAATTGTGTAGATCCTGTTCATTGTCTGCAATCAAGACAGTACCATCTGCATATCTAATGTTATTGATGTATCGTCCCCAAATGTTGATTCCTTCCATATGTATATCTATAAAAGACGATGTGTGTATGCATGTGTATAGGGATGTTTTTGATGCGTTCGATAACGGTCCATCCGATTGAGATGAAATTGTCTACATGTATTCTTTTCATTCCCGTGCAGCTAACTGTAATAGTTTGTTAGTGTACAATCAGCTATTTACTTACTAAAATTTAATATTTAAATTTACATTATCATTTATATATAGCGAGGAGACTTAGCTTAAGAAAAGTTATTTCAAGGGGCATAACTTTTAATATCATTGCTATATATTTTGTATATAGATTGTTCCATTGTTTTCAAAGATTTATAAACTCCTTGTCTATAGTTATTTACAGGAATATGAGTTATAATAAATAATTATATAATCTTTAAGGCATTTTCAAAGTTTTCATAAAAATAATCCATTTATTTAAATTAGTGGAAATTTTCTAACTCACCTTTTTATTTTTCTTCAACAGCACATTAATTTTTTTTTAAACATTCTCATATGTATGGCGCGTTACACCCACGTTAAACATTTCCCAGTCACTATCAGAGCTTTGAACCAATTACCTCCCTGGGGACAGGCCATGGACTCTAATTGCTAGTTATACATCCCTGATTCTTGTCCCCCAAACAAAAAGGGTCATGGACATTTACAGGACACTAGAGCGTCATCCTGTAATTTGACATCAGGCCAACAACATAAACAATGTGAACCTTCACCTCGGTAGTTAAGTGACCCAGAAATTACAAAGAAGCCACATTTTTATGGGAATGATAATTTAAAGTTTATTGCCCAAGCTCACAGCATTCAATGTACTGCTGTCTCCAGAAAGCATGAGATAGATCAAGATAGAATGTGAGAGAGAGAGAGAGAAAGAGAGAGAGAGAGAGAGAGAGAGGGAGAGAGAGAGAGAGAGAGAGAGGAGAGGGAGAGATGGACAGGTGTTACATACATTCCGCTTGTGTAAGTGGAAATGAATCATATGCAAGGCATGTGTGTTTACATGCACTATGCCATAAATGTCATATTATCATAACTGTATATATGTATGTATTTGCTTTGTTCACACATGTGACACCTAACACTAACAAACGGCAACGCTCTGTAATATACACAAACAAAAGAAACACACATTACACCTTGTAAATATACATTGCTTTGTATGAAAAATAAAAGGAAGTTAATATTGTGTTTACACGCTCCTGGAATACACACATTTCCTTTAAACAGAAAAAAAATAAATTTACTTTTCATGCATTTTAATGCTTATTGTTCTTTTGTTGTAAAAGAATTGCTTGATAAGAGATGTTGAATGAAAGAATGTATGAGAGGAAATAGAGAAGAAGGGCAGAATGTAGGACGGGCCTGCGAAAGATTTTCGTTCGTTAATAAAAAAAAAAGTAATTTTTTGTGAGAGAAAGTTAGTTGCACATCGTTTGCAGTACTCTGCAGTCAACCCACCGCCCACTATTTATTGGCTGTTCGTGATATCTTGGTAAGTTTACTTTAGATAGATCTCTTTCATTCATATTTTCTACTATCAATCTATCTATTTTTCTATTCTATCTATATTTTTAACGGGAATGGGCCGAACATAGACAGACAGAGAGACAGACAGACAGACAGACAGACAGACAGACAGACAGACAGACAGACAGACAGACAGACAGACAGACAGACAGGCGGGAACGGGAGCTTGTATGACTACTTATATGAATTAAATGAGATGCTCGACACCAGAGGATGGGTGAAGCCGGGCCGGTTCATACAGACAGACAGACAGACAGACAGACAGACAGACAGACAGACAGACAGACAGACAGACAGACAGACAGACAGATAGTCGTAAAAGGGAACGGGAGCTTATATGACTACTTATATGAATTAAATGAGATGCTCCCCACCAGGAGCTGGGCGAAGCCGGGCCGGGTCAGACAGACAGACAGACAGACAGACAGACAGACAGATAAATCCCCGCCAGGTTCTGGGCGAAGCCGGGCCGGGTCAGCTAGTCTTCTATATTTCTGAAACTATTCTCACTGTACAGGGAAAGAGGATCTAGAGACATTACACATCCCTGTCTCACACCTCTTTTAATAGGCTGGTATTGACCTACATTGTTATCAATTCTGATGGCATCTTGTTGTTTCCAATATATGTATTTTAGAAGTCTAAGGTCTTTTCCATCAATTTGTAGATCTTCAAGCATCCTTATCATGTTGACATGTCTCACTTTATCGAAAGCCTTTGTGTAGTCAATAAAGCAAATATATAGATCTTTGTTTACTTCTATAGAACGTTCAATTACTATTCTCAGTATATACACAGCATTTACTGTGCCCTTGCCTTCTACAAACCCACATTGTTCTTCTCCTATTTCAGGCTGTATTTTCTTCCTGACTCTTTGCGTGATAATTCTCATCAGAATCTTCGTGATGTGGCTCATTATACTAATTGTTCTATGTTGATCGCATTCAAGGGCTCCTGATGTCTTCGGGATTGCAATAAATATTGAATTACATAATTCAGGAGGTATATCTCCAGTATCGTATAATGCATTCAGCAGTCTGGTGAATTGGTCTCTTCCATATTCTTCTAAGGCATTGATCATTTCTATTGTGATGTTATCTGTACCAGGGGTCTTGCCAGTTTTTATATGGTTAGGTCCTTCATTATTATTCCGAAGATCATGTTCTTCTCTTGTATCATCATAAAGGTCTTTCACATAATCTGACCACGCATGTAAAATCTGATCATTTTCTATTATGATTTTGCCATCTTTGGTTTTTAGGCAACCAATTGATGTGTGTTTTCTTTTGTTAGTGATGTCATTAATTCTTCTGTGCATTAATTTGGTATTCCGGGTGTTGTGTTGGTTTTCAATTTCCTTGCAATTTTCCTCAAGCCATGTTTCTTTTGCCTCTTTGCATAGATTCCTAATTTTCTTGTGAATCTCTTCATATTTTTCCTTGTTATTTTTGTTATTCCTTCTTACTTCTATGAGTTTTAAGATGTCTTCCGTCATCCATTTCTTGCGTCCTATTATCTTTATTTTTTGGGATGGTTGTTTCTGCAGCTTGGTTGACTGATTTCTTTAATATTTCCCATTGGTCACTGATGTCTTGAAATAATATTTCCATATCGGACAATGCATCAAATCTGTTCTTTACCTCTACGTTGAATTTCACTTTTATTTCCCCACTATTTAGTGCCTGTAGATCAAATTGTGTGTTTCCTGGTGGTGAATATGTGACTTTCTTTAATTTTATATGTAAATTGCTTAAGATTAATCTATGGTCGCTGTAGAAGTCTGCGCTTGGTATATGTTTTGCGACTTTTAAGGCATTTCAAAATATTCTGTTGATGAGAATGTAATCAGTCTGATTTCTGATCTTATGATCAGGACTCCTCCATGTCCATAATCTCCTTGGGTGCTGTTGAAACCACGTGTTTCCAATAATTACATCATGCTCTTTTGCCCACTGTTCAAGTCTGCAACCTCTTTCATTCTGCTCCCATAGTCCATACCTGCCGACTATGCATCCGTCCTGTTGATTTCCAACTTTGACATTCAAGTCACCCATTATGATATTTACTTCAGAATTCTTGCATTTATTGAAGGGTTTCTCTAAATCATTATAAAATTAATCAATGCTTTCATCACTACTGTCTGCTATTGGTGCATAAACGTGTTTGACGTTGACATCAAAAGGTCGTCCACTCAACTTCACCAGTAGCAGTCTATCTGATACAGTCCAATATCCTTTGATCGATTTTGCTCTCTCTGTATCCATTATAATTGCTACTCCTCGC
Organism: Cepaea hortensis; assembly: GCA_963921405.1. Lineage (NCBI taxonomy): Eukaryota > Metazoa > Mollusca > Gastropoda > Stylommatophora > Helicidae > Cepaea > Cepaea hortensis. Next base: position 11,123,382 of record OY992879.1, on the reverse strand, counting down.
TGTTGTTTCTCTCCACCAGAATAGATTATTCCATATTCCTCAGATGTTATAATGCCCATTCATGTCCATCTTTTCTCACATACACCTAACAGGTTAATATTTAGTCTTCTCATTTCATACTTAATGTTATCAAATTGTCCATCGCCATTCATAGTTCTTACTTTCCAAGTTCCTACTTTCATTGTTGATATTCTTTTGCACTCAGTCGCCTGATGACGATCTGGAGTCACCTGGTGCGTATGACTTCCCCTACCGGGCGAGGCTGCTTCTATGGAGCACCCATTTACGCCGCTTCTCTGATTATGGATAAGACTGCAGCACATGATATTCTTGGCATCTGTAAAGAAGGTAGTTTGCCATTGCTTTTCTTCGTAGCAGTGACCATACTGGCCGATGACAGTAGCCATTGTCTCCCAAAAAATAGATCCTCTGCCTACCGTCGTGAAGCTGTGGAGACCATAACCTACAACTATCTGATGGCTGCTCTTCAACTTCATCCACCACCTGCATACATGGCTTCACGTAACCCTGATTGGGAGGCTAAACGGGTACTCCACCTTGCCCAAGAGTGTCCCGTAGGCTAGCGGAGGGAAGGAGGCACCTTACCTCTCCTTTGATTAACATTTTGTTCAATTAACATTTTTTCAATTCTCATTTTCTCTTCATTGCCTTCATTTTTTTATGCTTTTGCTCTTCTCGTCCTGTCGTCACCTTCTGATGTAGTCACAGGAGATTTCCTTGACTGTATGTTGTGTTTGTGAATTTGTTTGTTTGCTGATGAAGACTAGTCGCCGCAACGTCATGTATGTGTCTTAATTCTGTTATGTAAAGCTGCACTACTTTGTATCATTTTATATTGTTTACACTCTCACAACTTTACCGCAGTTCCACCTAATTTTATTCATATTTTTCTTTGATAGGGAATACCATTACCCCCGCTACCCGGGAGTCGCTCCGCGAAGGTCTGAGCGTCTCCTTGAACGACATTCTGCGTTAGGCCACGATCAAATGTGGACCTGGTCCCGTTACAACTAGCAATGGCCATATACTGCGCCGCTATTATATCGTTAGAGTAGTGATGTTGAGGTTACAAGTGTTAGAAACTATTGTTGAATAATTATGATAGTTTACAAGTGTTAGATAGATTGTTGAACAATTGTGATTGCGTAAACGTGCTGTATTGAGTCTCGTTTACGTTATTTTTGTTTTGGGGGGAGGGGGGAATTGGGGACGAATGATTGATGGTTGTATACGAGTTTGAGTGGGTGAATGATTGTTTCTCTTTCACGGCTGTGTTGGTGAGAATGATCCTCTTACTCGGCTGTGTTGGAGAGAATGATTGATGCTCGTATACGTTTTTTTTTTTTTTTTTTTTTGGGGGGGGGGAAGGGGGGATAATTGATTTTCGTATACGGGTTTGTTGAGGAGAATGATTGATACTCGTATACTGGTTTGGTGGGGAGAATAATTGATTCTCTTACACGGGTATGATGGGGACAATCATTAATTCTCTTACACGGCTGTGGTGGGGAGAATGATTGATTCTCTTTCACGGGTGTGTTGGGGAGAATGATTGATTCTTATAAATGAATTTTTCTTTTTCGAAGAATGATTGACTGACTCCCTTATACGGAGCTGTTTGGTGCGACTGTAGATAGGAGAAAGAAAATAACTAGGAGCGTTCTTGTGAAATGAGGCCAATCGGATCCATAGCTAGAAATTTGGCAAAACTAAAGAATTAGAAGAAGACAAACAGACACACAGACAGAGAAACAGACAGAGAGATTGAAAGTGAAACAATAAGTAGACACAAACAAAAGGATGTACTTAGAAAATGAAAACGAAGAGCAATAGTCATAATAATGCAAGAATGAAAAAAAAAACATAACGACTTAATACATTAATGCATGAGAGACAGAAAGACATTGACACGGCTAGAAGACAGATAGGCAGACGCAGATAGATAGACATGCTAGCAGGCAGAGAGACAGAGATATAGACAGACAGAGAGACAGAACAACTGATAAACAGATAGAGGGCGAGGGAAAAAGAAAAACAAAGAAAGAAAGCAGACAGACAGACAGACATAAAGGATGAAAACAGAGACACTAAACAGAAAGAAAGAGATAAAGACACAGAGAAAGACAAACAGAAAAGAAAGAAAGAAAGAAAGAAAGAAAGAAAGAAAGAAAGAAAGAAAGAAAGAAAGAAAGAAAGAAAGAAAGATGAAGAACAATTCAAATTAATACCCTAGACACGAATTAGCATAATAAAAGCAACACGAGATTTATCAACTCCTTTGATCTTCCGGCTTACCCGAACATCCCTAAACACCCTCGCACCTGACTTGGTGTCTGTATTTTTATTATGTCTATTCCATGGAAACCTAACATGCATCGTATTGCCCAGACAATTAACATGGAGCTGGTCGCATTGGCTTGCAATGACATAAGATAAACAATATGAAGATTGATGCAGTTTTGCCAGTAGTGTTACCTGGAGAAGCCTCACCAGACCCGCCCCCATTAAAGGGGTGGTTGGGTGCTGCCAGTCTATGTCAAGGCCACTAAACCCGTACAGGCGTAAGAGATCGATCGCGTGTCTGGAAAACGCCCGTATGTTGTCATCTGATTGCGTCATTGATACGAAGGCATTGTGGGCTGTTACATTTGGACCCCCAATAGACAGCAGCCTCCTGGAGTTTTTCGCGACATCTCTGGTGGTGAAGTCTCTGTTGATGCGATAAGACACTGTTATTGAATGTAAGAATCACAAATGAAGAAATCAGGACTAAAGTGGTGGTTATAGCACAGCTATATTTTATTAGAAGGCAGCAAGTCAAATGGTTTGGCCATGTAACTAGGTTATCAGCTAACAGTATACCACAACAAGCAATGATGTAAAGCCCAGAGGCCGACCACGTAACCGATGGACAGAGGGAATAGCAGAGTCCATGGAAATCTCGATACACGAAGCCCGTAAACAAGAACTTTCTCGCTGTTTATACTTCACCTCGACACGGCATGGTACAAATGGAACAAGATGAGATGAATGAATGTAAGAATGTGTTTCACTCACTGGCGCCTTGCCGTTTTAACTAACATACTATAGATTGTTATAGTGTGCTTTAAACAAGTCATACTAACTATAACCAATGGCGGCAGTGAACGTTGTACCTGTCCATATTTTGTCCATGTATCATGATCCGTCTATGGCTCTGAAACCTGGAGTACAACGAAAGCAGACGAAGCCTTGTTACAAACCTTTGAGAACAAACTCTTAAGACGCATCTTTGGGCCCATTAGGGATACACAAAGTGGAGAGTGGAAAAGAAAAAGTAACAAAGACATGTATGATCTGTTTAAGTCCCCGCTAATCACTGGTATCATGAAGGCTAGTAGACTACAATGGCTGGGGTATATAGAAAGAATGGAAGATAAAAGGGAAACAAAACTCGCTTACACTCAGGAAATAAATGACCGTAGACCCCGAGGTAGACAAATAAGACGGTGGAGAGATATTATATATACAGACCTACAAGCACATGGAATCAACGACTGGCAAGAGAAGGTCAACCAGAGAGACGAATGGAGATGGATTGTATCTGCTGCAAAGAACCTCAATAGCTCGGAACGCTGAAGAAGAAGAAGATCATGGTCCTCACTTGGCCTACATACTTTTATCCAGAGGAAAGGTAACATTAATACATCTGGAATAATACAAGCTGCCGCATCAGGAAAGCATTGTTCTAACTGTCAGCCGGTCGGAGCTTCCATACTAGACCAGTTGCCCACCAAGCCTTAGGTCTTTGTCTGCCCTGCTATGAACTTTATTCTTAAGGTTGATTATTGTTTGCACTAGGATAAGGCTTGTATCCGCCCAATTGCGTTCCTTCGCCTAAAGCCGTTGGCACAATGTGGGGTGTCGGGCTTGGTGAACACCACCCAACATTCGGTGCTAACATAAAGCTGGTCGTACCGTCGACTGTCATACATTAGCTCTGTCATTTCTGACTAAGGCATGACAGAATGGTGTTAAAAAATATTACTGCCAGAGTAAATGACAACGATTGCCTGCAAAATACTATTGAAAGTAGATCATTAGACGAACACTCTCATTTGGTCATGTGATACGAAGACACATTTCATTACGACTGGGACGATCAGCTGGAGAGGATACAGACGAACACAAGAAGACGTGGTGCAGGATGCCTTATGTCAGCGCACACAGAGGGGTATCATCAACAGAACTAATACAGAACGCATAGAGGAATATCATCAATAGAACACACAGAGAGATATGATCAACAGAACTAATACAGAACACACAAGGGGATAACATTAACTGAACTAATATAGAACACACAGGGGGATATAATCAACAGAACTAATACAGAACTTCAATAGAACGCACAGGGGGATATCATCAACATAACTAATACAGAACACACATAGGGATATCATCAACAGAACTAATACAGAACACACAGAGGGATATCATCAACAGAACTAATACAGAACACACAGAGGGATATCATCAACAGAACTAATACAGAACACACAGGGGGATATCATCAACAGAACTAATACAGAACTTCAATAGAACGCACAGGGGGATATCATCAACTTAACTAATACAGAACACACAGAGGGATATCATCAACAGAACTAATACAGAACACACAGAGGGATATCATCAACAGAACTAATACAGAACACACAGTGGGATATCATCAACAGAACTAATACAGAACACACAGGGGGCTTTCATCAACAGCACTAATACAGAACTTCAACAGAACGCAAAGCGGATATCATCAACAGAACTAATACAGAACATACGGGGGATATCATCAACAGAACTAATACAGAACACACAGGGGGATATTATCAACATAATTAATACGGAACACACAGGGGGATATCATCAACAGAACTAATACAGAACACACAGAGGGATATCATCAACATAACTAATACAGAACTTCAACAGAACGCACAGGGGGACATGATAAACAAAACTAATATGGAACACACAGGGGGATATCATCAACCGAACTAATACAGAACTTCAACATAACGCACAGGGTGATATCATCAACAGAACTAATACGGAACAGACTAGGGGATATCATCAACAGAACGCACATATGGATATCATCAACATAACACACAGGGATATCATCAATAGAACTATTACAGAACATACAGAGGGATACCAACAACAGAACTAATACAGAACATACAGAGGGATATCATCAACATAACACACAGGAATATCATCAACAGAACTATTACAGAACACACAGAGGGATTTCATCAACAGAACACACATAGAGATATCATCAACAGAACACACATAGAGATATCATCAACACAACTAATACATAAAGCACAGATGGACATCATCAACAGAACGAATTCAGAACGCACAGAGGCGAGATCTGAGAAGATACGCGAAAACGCACGTCATTTGTCCCGTCACAAGATGATGATGATGATGAAATGGTTAGCGTAACAAGCGCACAATTCTTCCCGTGATTAATCGAACAATTCAAGAATTGGTGCATGGTATTGCATGTAAAGGCTCCACCTGTAGCAATCGTCCACATCTGTATTCACACCCAGATACTGTAGGTAGAGATGGGACGCCAGTCTCAAGCTAACTCATATTACTATTTACCTGTGCCTGTGCTGTAGCCTGCTGGCAGTGAACGCTTCACTTCACAATTCCCCGACTTGCAGGGGCCAGGGTTCGAAACGAGCCGCACACGATTTTGAAGCAGACTACCTTGCGTTGATGTCAATGACATGAACGTCGGTCATTCAGAAAGAAAAGGCAAACTAGTGAACGTTATAATTACCCTGTAAAGCACACACATTTAAGAACAAAATGCTACGATTGATTGCAACGTCATGTAAATGACACGCAATTAACATTTAACTGACCTGTAGATTCCAGAAGGGCCTATTTCTCTACTTGGATCCATCGGGCTGATAGTATAGTAGGAGGTGTCAATCCCGCCAAAGGCGTAGATGTAGTGAGTGCACAGGCTGAAGTCTATGTCCGAGCTGTCAAACCTGGTAGTTTGTCTGTACCTGGTGCTGGAGTTGAAGTAACACATCCTGATCATGTCGCCGGAGCACACTGTGGGTCACAAGACGTGCAACAATGTCCACACACCATAGACATTTGTATGATCAACAAATCAAATGAAGTTAGAAAAAAAAAGTTTTCTTGCATGTTACATAAAACCAATTTTAACATACGCCCGTAAATCCTGGATAATTAGTAAACAGGCGAAACAATCACTGGAAGCCTTGTGGATGCGGTGGATTATAGAAGAATGCTGAAAATTAATTAGACAGCCAAAATGAGACACCATGACGTTTTAAGGGAAGCTGAGTCACAAAGACAACTTATCACAAACTTCAGACAGAGGCAGTCCTCATTGTTGTTGTTGATTTTTTTTTTTTTTGGCTACGTTATGAGAAGATAAAATTGGAACATGTTGCGACAACCGGACAGATTTGCAGAAAGAGAGATAGAAGATGACAGCATCAGAAGATTCTTGACAGACTTGTGTCATGATACTGAAGGGAATCTACGCGTGAATTGATCAATGACGTCAGAGATCATAACTTGATGAGAGGCATGATCGTCCACGCCAGCCGGCAAGGCATTGGATGGATGAATGTCCAACGATTATTACAGTTGGTTGCAGGTCTTTCTCAGGGCGTTGAAATCAAGCCCGACATTATTTTGGCCGTTTGTTATTTCACAACAATATACAAGGTGACCAAAATACAAAACGAAACGGAACCAACAAATCTTGGAATGTGGGTACCGCATATACACATGACTCGAACCTCGTAGATTTTTTTTTTTTTAATTGTCGGGGTATCTTAAGGATAATATGTACCAGACCAGAAAAGATCAGGGAAATCCCCACAGAGGAATGCGGTCGAGTAATTATGCAAGTAAGCATCCAGGGCTGCGGGGGTCATTTGGAGCATATTTGGGAAAGAAGATATATTTTATGCACATCAAATCAGATCACCTTTATTTTAAAAGGGTCACAAATTGGGCACGCAGGCCCGTCTTTCATTGGGCCCTTCAAATCACTCACCTTTCGTCCATCAGGAGCATTATACATTCACATAGGAAGAAAAAAGAAAACATTGTGAAATGAATGTTGTAAACATAAACAAGGCAAATTACCATGCTATGAGGCCCATCTCTCACCTACTCACACATCACCCCACACACATATCACACCACCCACACACACACACCAACCCACACACACACACCCAGGGACACATACATGCCCCACCAACCGACCCATCCTTCTCCCGCTCAACCCCCACCCACACACACTGCTCTCACCTGTTCCCCCAACACAAACACACTCGCCACCCACACAAACATCCCCCACCAACCCACACATCCCGCGCCCACCCACATATACATCCTAAACCCACACACCCATCCCCCACCCACACATACTCTCCCCACCCACACCTCCAATAACCCATCCCCCAACCACACCTCCATCGACCACATATTCCCCACCCACGCACACACATTCTCCACCAACCCACACATCGCACATCCACTCACACATCCCCAAACCATACACACACATCCCCACCAACTGACATCTCCCTACCCACACATACACACACACACATTTCCCTAACCACCTATACATCCCCATCCACTCACACACACCCCACCACCCACACATACATTCTCCACGCTCCCATTCATGCCCTAGCCCACATCCCACCACACGATATTCCCAACCCACGCACCACACACACACACATATCCCTCACTCGCACATCCCACACCCACATACAACCACACATCCCCCACCTACACACCACACACATATCTCCCACCCACACACCACACAATATCCAAAATATCGCAATATCGATTGCAATATCGATGGCAAAGCGATCGAGGTAACTGAAATATTTGAAAATAACTGTACACAGATTGAAGTTTACGTTCACCAAATTTCAAGAAATGTGCTTGACCTTTGTAGGATTTAATACACTTTTTATGGGTTCCGTTTTTTTTTTTGTTTTTTTTTGTCACTCTATATTTCCTTAGTGAATATAAACACGGAAGTTCATGTTTGTGACTCGCTAAGCAAGTTAGTTCAGTAATTGTTTCTTTGTTTTCTGATAGGCCGACATTTCAACAACACAGGATGGTCTGCTTCTAAATGTCCCGTAATGGATTTCGAACCTTCGACTCGGTATCATCATCATCATCATGTGCCCTGCCAGCTGGCATAGGAGTTCATATCTCTTTATAGATCTCGGTCATTGGTGTTTTGAAACAACTCTGCTGATGATATTCCTCCATGCCACGGTTTCAGTCCATCCAGCAACAATTATCTTGGTCTGCCTCTACTTCTCTTCCCCTCGATCTGTCTATTTGTCCCGATGTTCTCCAATGTTCTCTTCTCATCACATGAGCACAGAAGCCATGTGTCTCGTTCTTATTGTTGTATATAATGTTCTAGTTTCATTAACCTCTCTTAGGCAGTCGTTGTTAGTTACTTTGGCAGTCCCGGGAATTAGCAACATTTGTCTCAGGAACCACATCTATGTTGCTTCCATGTTCTTCCTAAATTGTTCATTTACATTCCAAGATTCACTGCCATACAGCAAAACTGGTTCTATATAGCACTTCAGCACTCTCTTTCTTACATTCAGTGATAGTGACTTATTGCATAAGATACACTTCATTCGTTCCTATTTTACCAAACTCTTAGAGACTCTATGTAGTTGTGCTTAGCCGTGTCTGTTTTACTCTATAGAGTGTAGAGACTGGTAGCTCACACTTGTGTTGAGACTTCTCGCTCCTACCTTGATACGCACAGGTTTCTTTCGAGCTCGATGGGGCTTTGCTACGCTACACTAAGTTCTGTGAGTGATAAATCTCCACCGCGGAACAAACACTACAAGAATCTTCCGATAGTCAAAGGCAGTCCTCCTTCTCCAAATGTTTGGGCCCCTGTGCTCTCCTGGAACGTTCTGGTAACGAGCCCACCCGGGTAACGACTTTGGGTGTCTTTCTGCTGTCGTGGGTTCGGAACGTGTATCGACACGTTTGTTTCGTTTGCCCACGCATCACACACATTGCTTCTACTAGCTAGCCACCTCACACTAGTAGTGGAGAACTGCTCTCTGTGCTTCGTGCCCTCACACAAATTAAACCACCTTCGGCCGTGAGAAACCAACTCTTTTCTGGCCGTTCCACTGTGTCATCGCCTCGGCATCGGTGGTTCTCTAAGCACAACAGACGTCTCTACCGTCATGTTGCCTTCTTGGTTTTCTGTTCATTGCTCAAAGACTGCACCACTGCTCTCTTCCCTGGGAAGCCAGCTCTTCCTCTGGGTCACTTGGTTGCGCTTGAGCTTTACGAAGTCTAAATGTACCGTGCGGGCCCTTTCTACTATGGTTTCTGCATAGTCATTGCCGTCATGGTTAGTTATTCATAATGCCGCAACTATTCGTGGTTTGGTTAAATTAGCACCATTCTGGCTCATGGGTGAATCGAACATAAAACGTTATCTGTAAAAGGCAGGCGTTCTACAGCACTAAAGTACAAGTTCTCTGGTCATAAAAACCACCCGGATGAATTATCCCTCACAGCGACCACAACATATCTCTAATTAGATGTTTAAAAGCAAACAGATGTTTTCTTATACTGCAGAACAAAGGCAGTAAAATGCGATATATGTACTTACGGTATTCCGTAATGGCCGTGACGTGTACAATCACAATGTGATACATCTTAGCTGTCACCATTTCTGCAGCAACCTTATGTGATATAAAACGCATTAATTATGTGGTGTATTTATTTTCAGTCTTACATACGCACAACCACAATCTAACCCACAAAATGACAGTATAAATACAGTTCATAATCATTATGTACCATTCAGGTAAGCGTGTTCGGTCATGTTTTACCATCTCACTCGATCACCAGAGTCGTGGATCAGCTCTGTGTTCTTGTCTCGACCATACAACGTAGTCAAACCATCCAGTTATTAACTTCTCTGCCATCCCCATTGTTCTCTCCACCTCGATCTTGCCATTTGTCACCAAGTTCTTCAATTCTTTCTTCTCATAACGTGACCAACAAATTATGACTGCCTACGTCTAATGTCTCTAATCAGTTTACGATCTTCATTTGTTTCTTATAGGACTTGGTCCTTGTTTTTTTCTGCCTGTCCATGGTATTCTTTGTATTCTCCTCTGAAAACCGCATTTCCACACCCATCAAATGTTTTTCAGCTTGACTGCTCATTGTTCACGCTCCACATCCATACAAAAATACAGGCTCTATGTAGCATCTCAACAACTCCTTTTCTTGTAGCAATTGACATCATTTTATTGGTCAGTGTGTGTGTGTGTATGTTTTTTTTTTTTTTTTATCTTCTTGCAAAAGGCTACCTTCGCTATGGCGATTCTTGTTCTAATATCTTTAAGGCATCTCCCATAAAATGTTATGCCTGTTCCGAGATAATTGTACCGTTTCAAGTAGTTCTTAGTAAAATATAGTTAGGCTTTAGCAATTAGGCGATTCCAGTCTGTTTTATGCAAACATAAGAGTTGGTGTTGAGGGGTCTTTGAGCCTGAGGAATTAAGGCCGCCTGGCTAGTGCAGTCGCCGCAAACTGTGCAGGTTAGGATCTTCTTTTTTGCCCCCGACAGAAAAAAATCCCACACCTTACCGAGGGATCGAACCCGGGTTTCCCTAGGGAAAGTCCGACGTTCTAGCCACACGGCAAGCCGTTCCTCTTTTGGGGATAACAAATGCTCCAAAACAATATAAGTGACTGTGTTTTAATAATTTCAGCAAAGGATTTTTCATTTGTTAACGTCATATGATTTATAACTGAAGAATGCACCTGCCGAGGTGCAACAGACTAAATCAGGCAATAAATCAGGCAACATATTGTGTGTGGCTTCTGTGTTTAATATAAAATAGTGCAAACATTTCTTCGCAGAACTCCCTCTAGTCACGGCCAGACGACAAGCCTCGATCTATTGCCAGTTCTCTTTCCTCGTAGACCCTTATATTCCAGATGTCTGTAATTTCCACGGAAAGACAGTCCCAGAAGTCGCCGATTGTAAAACAATTTAAACCTGTTACATTTCGCACTGTATCGTTCAGCATTCTCTCCCGGGAGGTCGACATGCCCAGCCTGTATACTGGACTTTAGAGAACTTGCTCTGGCTGTCAGATTCTCTCACAATTTAAATATACATAACGAATATTGTGAGGCCAAAACGGACATATTGGAGTCGTGTTCTTCTTTTTTCAGGTCGCTTACTCTTCCTTTCTTCCTGCCTCGTTTAACTCAGTTTCTTAAGCAGCTGGTCTATGCACACACACTAAGCCACCATAATGTGCTTTGAGAACACCACACACCAGCCTTTCGAAAACACCACACAATCGCGCTTCAACAGCACGACACAATAGCGCTTCAAAACCACCACACAACCGCACCGCGCTTCAAAACCACCACACAACCGCTCTTCAGCACAACCACACAACCGCGCTTCAACACCACCACATAACCGCGCTTCCACACAACCACACCACCGCACTTCAACACCACCACACAAAAGCACTTCAACACCACCACACAACCGCACTTCAACACCACCACACAACAGCACTTCCACACCACAACAGAAAAGCACTTAACCACCACCACACAAAAGCACTTCAACACCACCACACATAAGTACTTCAACACCACCACTTGGTATTAACAAACTTAAGACCAGTTTCAGCCCGGGCACACTTAGCAAAGTTTATCAACAGAGCATACGACCACACCTGGAATACGGGTCAAATGCGTGGTGTTCGGCATCAAACACCACACCACAAGAGCTGGACAAAGTGCAAAATCAAACACTTAGAGTCACCACAGGAGGGATGAGATCAACCCCTATAGTGGAAATGGAGAAGATGGGGAGGACACAAGCACTGAGAGAGCGCAGAGATACGAAAACGCTAATACAAGCAGAAAAGTTCCTCAGCTTGCCAGGCCACCCTATGAAGAACAGATTTGAAAACCTAGCTAAGGGCGGTTGAAAAGAAGTAGTTTTATCCACCAGGCCAAACGACTCTGCAGAGAAACCACCGATCTGCCCACAGTTGGTATCCCTCTAACAACTATTCCAGAGCGAACTCCATGGAAAGATGAGCATAGACTATCATTACAAATCCAGACAAAAGTGAGAGGAATATTTGACAAGGAAGAACAGAACCGTGTGCAGCGCAGAACAGCCACTCTCAGCTTCCTTGATGAAGAATACCCACAGGACCTCTGGATCCGAGTCTACACAGATGGGTCAGCACAAAATGCTGTTCGAAATGGAGGAGCGGGAGTGTACATAGAATACCCAAATAGTACTAGGGACACAGCTAGAGTACCGACAGGAAAGTACTGCCATAACTACGATGCTGAAATTGAGGCAATCAAGATAGCAACAGAGAAATTACTAAATACCAGCAATGGTACACAACCTGTGGTGCTATTGACAGATGCAAAATCAGTACTCGAGGCGCTCCTGTCTGGGAAATTGCCAGTACTAAGGACACTACTTTCGGAACTTAGCAGTCAGCATAAGGTCACCATACAGTGGATACCATCCCACTGTGGAATACCCGGAAACGACAAAGCTGATCGATTGGCTAAGGAAGGAGCCAAAGAAGAACAGCCTGATGTGCCCGTTACATACCACCAAAAGAAAAGAATGATCAAATCAGTCAGAAAGCCACCAAAACCTGCCCAAGATGACTACCACGTTATGGATAGACCAGAACAAGTCATTATTCTGCGCCTCAGAACAGGACACAATAGATTGCACAACCACATGTATACAAAATTCAAGATTGGTGAAACAGCCATGTGCACATGTGGATTGGCGTCGCAGACAGCAGAGCACATACTCCAAGACTGCCCAAAATATAACATATCTAGGCAAACCTTCTGGCCTAGAGAGACGACAGTGGAAGATAAACTCTATGGACCGCTGTGTGAACTGAAAAAGACAGTTCAATTCATACAAGAGACAGCATTACAGTTATAGACATATTTCAAGCGAACGAAAGAAGAAGGAGAAGCCCGGGCACACGACTCTCCCTGGCACTGGCAAAGATCTAGAGAAAGGTTGACCACTGAATCTACTTCCTGGCACATGTGTGTATGCGCGTATGATGACCCGTAGGCAGGGTTAATCAAGAAATAACATACAACTCACCACAATACTTGACCGGAAGTCATGTGTAAAGTATGTTATTAATATATTCTTCAACTAAACCATCAACTAAACGACTACTATATTCTTTCTTCTTAAGCCCTGATATATAGACATTGACTAATTCTTTGTACTGTTCTCTTGTGCATGCGTGTATGTGTGTATAAGTTTGTATGGGCGTGTGTGTGTGTAGGTGTCTAGGTGTATGTGTGTGTGGGTGTTCGTGTATTTATGTGTATATGTTTGTGTGCGTATGTGTGCATATATGCAGTGTATGCAAGGGAGTGTGTATTTGTGTGTTACTGAGTGTTTGCAGAACGGTGAGTGTATGTGCAAATGATGTATGTATGCAAGTATGTGTGTGTGTGTGTGTGTGTGTGTGTGTGTGTGTGTTTATGAATGTGCGTGCGTACGCGTGTCTGCCTGTCTCATAACATGGTAATATGCATTGTTTATGTTTACAAAATCCAAATGCCAATGTTGTTTTCCTAATGCACAATTGATGAACGAAAGGTGAGTGATTGGAAGGGCCGAATGTAAGACCGGCCTGCGTGTCCAAGTTGTGACCTTTTGAAAAAACAAAAAGATTATTCGTTCGTTCCATGGGCTACATAAACATACTAAGTAATACATTATTTTCTCCTCTACACTTGGCTATATAAACTGACTGTCACAAAACTGTCATGTACTGTCGTGTAGGGAAGAGGTGGGTGTGGGGGTGGAGTCTTGAGCCTGGGGAATTAAGGCCGCCTGGCTAGTGCAGTCTCCGTGAACTATGCAGATTAGGGTTGTCTTTATGCTCCCGACAGAAAAGAAAAAATCCACGCCTTACCGAGGATTTGAACTTGAATCTACCGTTCTAGCCGCTCGGCCTGTAGCTTCTCACATACAGTGTCTAATTAATACATTATCTTCTCTTCCACATTGGGCAACATACCGTGAATAATTAATATATTCATTTCACACGAAGATGCGAAGAATACCACTAAGGGATAGAAAATCCAATAAGCCAGTAAACAAAGAACCAAATGAAAATCGTAAATTGATTAGAGACATTAGTCGTAGACAGTCAAGGCAACAAATGATAGGAAATCTCAAATGAAGACATCGGGACAAAAGTAGGGGTTATAGCAGCGCTAGATTACATCAGAAAACAGCATATTGAATGGTTTGGTCATTTAACTAGGCTATCAACTAACAGTATACCTCAAGATTTATGGGAAGATAGGAAGGGGAAGGCAGAGAGATAAATACCTGTGTGGGGTACAAAACTCACCAGACACCATTAGTGGGTTGACATATATCTGTGTGGGGTACAAAACTCACCAGACACCATTAGTGTGTTGACATATACCTGTGTGGGGTACAAAACTCACCAGACACCATTAGTGTGTTGACATATATCTGTGTGGGGTACAAAACTCACCAGACACCTTTAGTGTGTTGACATATACCTGTGTGGGGTACAAAACTCACCAGACACCATTAGTGTGTTGACATATATCTGTGTGGGGTACAAAACTCACCAGACACCTTTAGTGTGTTGACATATACCTGTGTTTCTTTCTGTGTGTCTTCATCAATATCCGGTTTATCCCATAAGGATTATAATTATGTGGACATCCTTGACGTCATAATCGTGTGCACCATTTAGCACTTTCTTGTCAAATTAGCGTGATCGACGTGTGGCAATGGCTTTGGAGAAGGTGAAAGTAAAGGCACAGACTGTATGACAACTTCACCAACACCAAAGGCACTGCACAGTCACTAAGAAAAAAGTATGGGCACAGACTGTATGACAAGTACCCCTACATCCCGGTCCCATACGGGGGAGCAAAGAATAGTAACACTGTTGTCTACCATGCACGTCGTAAGAGGCGACTAAGGAGGATATGGTTTCGTCGCCCTGCTACTGAGCGAGTGCGTGGCGCGACACTGTGAGCTGTGAGTTTCACATGGAATGCTTTTACATCTGTGCGCGGTTGTTTGTAGCGTGAACTGCATGTTCGGAACGATGGCAGCCGGCTGTTGCTGGATTGACTGGTTTGCCTTTTCGGCTCACGAGTGCGTTTTACAGGAGACTCATGGGAGTCGCCGCTGGAGCTACGGAGTTCGTGCTTTGTGCGGTGCTTACAGCAGGTCGCCCTGCAAAAAGAGACCAAGCCATATGGGATAAAACCCGGGCCAATGAAGTCTTTCTGGTGACTGCCGTTTTCATCGACGATGAACTGTATTTTTCGTGGGGGACTTTTGTGTTGGCATTCTGGCGGCGGCATTATGCACAGTGTACCTGTGCGGGCTGTTGGCTTGCTGATACACCTGTCTATTACATTGTTCACATTGGGCAGTGAGGAGCATTTAGTGTGGTATTCACTGGCATAGGAACGGAGCAATATGGGGACAACCCGTTGCCGTGAAGTTGGAACCATGACTAACTAACTAACTAACTACCCCAACATCACATGCATTGTACAATCATAATGAAACACACTATCCATTACCTCATATCGGGAGCCGTAACGTCAACTATTTGCTCCCCCACAACGCTTGGCAGTGGAAGATGATAACGAAGATGAACACCAAAGCAATATAACGTAAATATAAATGGGAACACACTGAAACAAGTTAGACAGGACACATATCTGGGCAGTGTGTTCACAGACGATGGAAGACTGGATAGAGAAATAGAAATGAGAATACAGAAAGCAAGTAACACGAACAGCCAAATAACTTATGTCATAAAAGATCTTAACATCAACATGCATACAGAAAGACATTTAAGAAATCACATCTGACGTTAGTGGTGATTTGTTCATCAAGATTGATGATGATCATTAATTGCATCCAGTGGGGATGAAGTTGGATGAAGAATGACTTGAGCAATGAATTGGATTAAAGTTAGAAAGAGTTGCACAATTCGTCGACCTTACTCTGTCGCATGAGCCTATCTGAATCCAGTGGCAAGATAAGACGACTAGAGACAAATATAAGTGCAGTGGATGACCAGGCCTCTCTACGTGAATGACCGTGCTCATTGCGTTCCACAAAGTTTTACAGGTAAACGCAGTCTTGCCTGTTGAATCATCAATAATTTCTTCCTGCAGTCTGCCTAATCCTATCTTCACATGCTGGGTAGGCATATCTTAGTCCACCGATAGGTTTGACACCGAATCGGTAACCCATGCTTGGTTTTGCCAGCCTGTCACTGCTGTTGCCCGGGATTTGGGGGAGGGGTGTCCGCTGTCGTATGCCTACAACTCCTAGGAGCCACAGGCGTGAGATGGATGTCAGACTTGGACCAGTGGAGAATGGGCATTGAAAAGGGCGTGGCAGCCATCCGTACCATAGGTACTAGCAATGTTTGTTACTTCAGACCCCCCCCCCCCCAATGATGTTAGTACAAGCAACAAGACAAACAAAACACATGTCGTGTGTGTAAAGAATGAATGTCGTAGTAGTTATTTGTTCTTCTTTACCACTTTAGTGTCGTCCCTGGAGTGAGGGGAATCAACACCCACATTTGTTTGAATTCAATATCTCTATCCTGGAGATATCCAGCAGACTCCGTCCACAACACTCCCTCAATCTGAAGACACCTTCTTCTCACTCTTACTCACTCCTGGATCATGCCCCCTCTCATTCTTCCCCAACATAACATACTTGACAACTCTAGCTTCAACAAATAAAAACAAGAAATTTATTAAAGCAAAGAGTATATGTAGGAGAAGTGTGTGTGTGTATAAGGTGTAGAATGTGTGACGTGTACTCTAAAGTGTCTATAGACTCAGATCAGTGTTCAGGAGTATAGTCATTCTCATCACTGTGCTGAGAACACACTAGCATCATTTATTCCAGACAAACAACCTCACCCAGGTGCTGCTCCTCCGGTCACGTGAAGACTTCCTCCGTTGTCTCTTGAACGACTAGGATGCTTGGACACCCATGACAAACACTGTCTAATGGGAGTCTTCAATCTGTATAACACTATGAATTTCCTCTTTTATTTAAATGATTGTTATCAGAGAATTCTAAGACTATTGTCACTGTTACTGGGGAAATCTTAATGTATCTAGTGTCACTGGTTTTAAAGATTCCCCATAATAACACCACACTCTGACTATTCTAGGTATCAGTATAAAGTTGTATGCCTGTTCCTGGTATCAGTAGTGTATATCTACAATATTCTGACTGTTCAGTGATACACTTATCACTTGTTAAAACATAAATCTCATCAGCATGTCCTGCTCAGCAGAAGCCAGGTTCCCGCAAACCAACTTGGGTATAAGCCCAATGTAGCGGCCTCTCAGCAACTTCTGTCTTCAAATGCTGAGCCATCATCTTCTAAAATGTGTTAGCTTCACAGCTGTAAATCATAGCACACATACAATCAATCAATCATGTGCCATGCCGGAAAGCGTGGGCGGTCATGATTCGCCATTTCACTCGATCACCAGAGTCGTGGATCAGCTCAGTGTTCCTGTCTCGTCCATGCCATGTGGCCAAGCCATCCAGGTACTTTCCTCTCGGTCTTCCTCTTGGTCTGTTCCCCTCGATCTTGCCAGCTGTCACCAAGTTCTCCAGTCCATTTCTTCTCATAACATGTCCAAAAAATTTTGACTGTCTACGTCTAATTTCTCTAATCAATCTACGATTTTCATTTGTCTCCTGTAGTACTTGGTCATTGGTTTTTCTATCTGTCCATGGTATTCTTTGCATTTTCCTCAGAAACCACATTTCGGCAGCCATCAGATGTTTTTCAGCTTGACTGCACATTGTCCAAGTTTCACATCCATACAAAAGAACAGGCTCTATGTATCCCCTCAACACTCTTTTCCTCGTTTCAATTGACATCATTTTATTGGTCAGAATGTTTTTCATCCTGCTAAAGGCTACCCTTCGCAATGGCGATTCTTGTTCTAATCTCTTCAAGGCATCTGCCATCAGATGTTATGACTGTTCCGAGATAATTGAACCGATTCACTTGCTGAAGAATATTCCCATTTACTTGTATATTACATTGTGGTACTTCGTTCTTCCTAGTGACGACCATAACCTGTGTCTTCCTACAATTTAATTCCAACCCCAGCTGCTCACTGTGTACAACCACAGCGTCTACTAATTGTTGCAGATCCTGTGCATTGTCTGCAATCAATACTGTATCATCTGCATATCTAATGTTATTTATGTTTCGTCCTCCAATGCTGATTCCATTTAGGTCTTCTACATTTCTGAAAATATTTTCACTGTATAAGGAAAAAAGATCTGGAGACATTAAACATCCCTGCCTAACACCTCTCTTAATAGGTTGGTATTGTCCTACTTCATTATCAATTCTTATGGCAGCTTGTTGTTTCCAATATATGTTTTTTATAAGTCTAATGTCTTTCCCATCAATTTGTAGATCTGCCAGCATATCCACAATGTTGACATGTCTTACTCTATCAAAAGCCTTTGTGTAGTCAATAAAGCTGTTCGCAGCATATACACAGCATTTACTGTACCCTTTCCTTCTACAAAACCACATTGTTCTTCCCCTATTTCAGGTTGTATTTTCTTCCTCACTCTTTGCATGATAATTCGTAACAAAATCTTTGTGATGTGACTCATTATACTAATTGTTCTATGTTGATCACATTCTAAGGTTCCTGATTTCTTTGGGATTGCAATAAATACAGAATTACATAATTCAGAAGGTATATCTCCAGTATCATATAATGTGTTCAGCAGTCTAGTGACTTGCTCTAGTCCAAATTCTTCTAAAGCTTTAATCATTTCTGTTGTGATGTTATCTGCACCGGGGGCCTTGCCAGCTTTCATATGCTTAAGAACATTTTGAACCTCCATCTTTAAAATTGCTGGTCCTTCATTATTAAATCTAATAGCATACTGTTCCTCTCTGTTATCATTATACAGGTCTTTCACATAATCTGTCCATACATGTAGAATCTGATCTTTTTCTATTATGATTTTGCCATCTTTAGTTCTTAGACAGCCTGTTGATGTACTTGTTCTTTTATTAGTAAGTTCCTGAATCCTTTTGTGCACTAATTTGGTATTTTGACTGTTGTGTTGTTTTTCAATTTCACTTTTCCTCAAGCCATGATTCTTTTGCCTTCCTACATAATATTCTGACTTGTCTGTGAATTTCTTCATATTTGGCAGGATTATTTTTGTTGAGTCTTCTTGTTTCCATTAAGTGTAAAATTTCCTCAGTCATCCATTTCTTACGACCCACCTTCTTTAATTTTGGAATAGTTGTTTCTGCAGCCATATTGATTGAATTCTTTAACATTTCCCATTGATCATCCACATCCTGGAATAGGATCTCTAGATCAGACAATATTTCAAATCTGTTCTGTACTTCTATGTTGAATTTGTTTTGTATTTCCTTGTCATTACTCAATGTACACAAATCATATTTAGTGTTCCCTGTTGTATACTTGACTTTCTTCAACTTTATCCTCAATGTTCCTGTGAGTAATCTGTGGTCACTATAACAATCAGCACTGGGAACTGTTTTTGCTACTGTTAGGGGGTTTCTAAATCTTCTGCTAATGAGAATGTAATCAATCTGGTTTCTAATCCTGCTATCAGGACTCCTCCAGGTCCATAATCTTCTAGGGTGTTGCTTGAACCAGGTGTTTCCTACAATCATTTCCTGTTCTTTTGCCCACTCTACTAGTCTGTATCCTCTTTCATTTCTCTCTCCTAAACCATAGTTTCCTACTGTGTATCTATCCCCTTGATTTCCTACTTTTGCATTGAAGTCCCCTATTATAATGTTTATTTCTGAATTTTTACATTTCTTTAAGGCAGACTCTATGTCATTATAAAATTCCTCTACACTATCTTCACTGGACTCTCCTGTTGGGGCATATACTTGAATAACATTTATGTTAAAAGGTCTGCCACTCAATTTAACTAGTAGTACTCTGTCCGACACGGCCCAATATCCCTGAACAGACGTTGATGTTTTCCGGTCCAAAATTATTGCCACTCCCCTATGTCTATCCTCACCTCCAGAATAAATAATCTTAAAATCTTTATGTATCTTGATGCCTGCTCCTGTCCATCTCGTTTCGCACATACCTAATATATTAATTTTTTCTCTTTGAATTTCTTGTGTTATGTTCTCTAATGTTCCGTCGTTGTTTAACGTCCTAACGTTCCATGTTCCTAATTTTAATGTCTCTGTCCTTGTCTTGCGATGATCAGTCTTTAAGCGAATCATAATAAACTAGGCAATTTCAAAGAGGTAGTTTGCCGTTGCTTTCCTCTATGGCAGTGACCATACTGGCCGGATGACCGCAATCAGTGTCTCTCGAAAGAGAGAAAGCTTGCCGTCGCGAAACTCGAGACCATAACCAACAAATATATGTCGGCTGCCCTCATAATTTCATCCACCACCTGCCTTCCGTGGCTTCTTTTAAACACTTCCAATTAACGAACACGAAATAACATCACATAATCCAAAGGAAAAACACTATCCACACGAATTTCACGGGAATTTCCATAAGGAATCCACAGAAAAATACTGAACAGCTTCTCCCCCAAGACAACGAGTCATCGCGTCGCCATTACACCGGAAGTCCTCAATCCTGGCCGGAATTAGGTGAGTGTAGGCTAATAGCAGCACTCAGATCTATAACAGAGATCCGATCTCTGTCATACGGCCAAATAACTCATCATATGATCTGAGACATGGCAACACCAGGAAAGAATAAAGGAACGGGTAGAAAACCAGCAGATGCCCTACTGGAAGATCCTACCATTTCACATTCATCTCCTCCCTCTCAACCATCCTTAATTTCTCTAATTATTATTCCACTACATTGTCCTCAACTCCCTGAGTAAAATGATATATCACACAATAGAATACTAGTGCCGACGCTCCTATGATACTTTCTAGCACCGCACTTATAGAACATTCTATCATTAATCATAATACATTATATCACCACACCTATAATACATTATATCACCGCACCTATAATACTCTATTCCTAATCATACTCTAAGTTAGATATGATTAATAGCCTACCATATGCCTATTCCAGTTGCTAATCGAAACTAGGCGATCACAGACTGGATCTATGTCTGCCGATAACTGTCAACAATTTGACACCCCTAAATTCTTTCATGGAACACAACACGGAATAATGCACCGATCTTAACACTTCAGAATTTTTGGCCGACTCCCTCCACTTGTTTACCGCAACTGGGTTTTATATCAGTGCTTGAGTGACGTCACCAAAAAGTCTAGACGCCAATCAGTCCAGAGTCTGGTTTTCTCCTCCTATTCTAGACTAACTGGAGTCAATCTGCGGTCAAATTTGCTTTCATTTGGGGAAATTCTTTGTCCCGTACATCAATAGTTCAAACTGAGAATTCCCCACATCACAGAATCCATCCCGCGTCTTGTCCAGACTTTCCGTCTAGCACTTCAAATGCCGTCTCCTGCCTTGCAGACAAATGACGCCGTTGTTCGTCTCGAGCAACAATTTTGTTAACAAAATGCCGACCGGTGTAGACATTGTAACGCGACGTATTTGTTCCCCGAACAATCCACATCATACAGAAATGCCGACCAGGTGTAGACATTTTGACGCCATGTATTTTGTTTCCCAGTTAGAAATGCCGACTGTGTAGACAGTTTTAACGACGTATTTTTCTCAGTCTGTACAACATCAAAGGATTACTTGTTTTTTGTAGACTAATGTCGGGTCTGGTTGTCATCGATCGCAACTCCAAGTTTATTTCGCGACAAAACAGACAGTTACATTTGCTTCCTTTCTGCGACGTTTCACGGTAAAATCAGTAGGACAAAAAGAAGAAGAGGAATAAACAGAAGAGGTATGGCATCAGGTGCTACAGATGAGTCAGTGCAACAGCTGCCAGATGAGATCTCACATATAGACGATGTAATTATGTACACAGATGTGTATGTAATCAGAGGTAACACGAGGAGGGGTGGGGGAGTTGTATGTAAAAGACATGGACTCCGTTTAAGAACGGAGAGTGCGGTATATGCTTATAGAGGATCTAGCTTCAGAATGAAAAGAATAAATAGCATGGATCCAGACGCAGACATTCAATCTGGCTTGTGTATTTAGTGACTCATTGAGCATGCTCAGGAGGATAGAGATGGGGTGGGTCCGAAGAGATGGCTTCTGTCTCTGGAGGGGTCTCGGCTGGCAAATATTAGTTTCATCTTCGTGCCAGGGCATGCGGGCGTTCATGGGAATGAGCAGGATTACCTGCTTGCAGGTAGGGCTAATGTGGAAGTCGGACGAGCAATGGACCAGGCAGACATTCTGAATGCTCTAGGAGAAGCAAGTCGTTTAAAAGAACCAAGCGATGACTGGGAATCTACAACCATGGTCAGGCTGCGAGAACAGCAAATTAAAAGAGGTGTGGCCAAACAAGAACACTTTCTATCTGCTTTCTATCTGCTTACGGCTGAGAGTCAGGATTGTCATCGTGTACTCAAAATCAGACATGACCAGCCCCTCGTACAGAAGGCATAGATGGCGCTGCTCACAGTTTGCTGCCGCCATCACCCGCATCGCAGCCAAACCCCGCTTGGCCTTTGTTATCACCTGGTCTATGTACTCATTATAAGCAAGGCTTCGATCAAAACGTATCCCCAGGTAATTCATTGCTTGCGTTCTTTCCACCGTCTCTGAACACAGCTTTACAGTTGGTGTTGGAGTGTTGATAATATGATTATTCAACGAGAACATGCATGCATGCCAACTGTAAAGCGAGTGGGATTGTCCAGAGGAAACACATCGTTTGCTTTCATGTACTGTAACCGCCAACTGTGAAACATTGTACATCTTGTGAGGGTGTGCATGTGGGCTTGCGCGTGTGGTCGCGTGTGACCGGTGCTCGCACGCATGAGTGTGATCGTGCATGCGAATACTCGTGTGTGTGTGTGTGTGTGTGTGTGCGTGTGCGTGCGTGCGTGTGTGTGTGTGTGTGTGTGTGTGTGTGTGTGTGTGTGTGACGATGAAAGAAAGCTACTCGAAATGAAGTTTACATTTAGCTTTTATTTAGCATTTTATGAAGAATACATAAACAAATAGGACAGAGCTATAAAGTCATATCACATATTCTTTCTATCAAATACATATATAATAATTTCCAGTTGTTAATTATATATATATATATATATATATATATATATATATATATATATATATATATATATATATATATATATATATATATACTGTATGGCAGGAATCTTGGAATGTAAATGAACAAATTAAGAAGCACTTAGAAGAAACATAAATGTGGTATTTGAGACGATTATTGCGAATTCCTTGGAATGCTATAGTAACTAGCAACGATTGCCTGAAAGAGGCTAATGAAACTAGAACACCATATACAACAAAAAGAAAGAGACAAACAGCTTTCTTTGGTCATGTGGTGAGAAGAGAGGCATTGGAGAAAATCGTGACAACTAGAAAGATCGAAGAGCTGAGAGGCAGAGGCAGACCAAGAGAAATGATGCTGCATGGATTCAGACGGTGGCATGGAGGAATATCATGAGCAGAGTTGATCCAGAAGAAAAATGAAAGAGATCTGAGGAGAACCATGAACGCATACGCCAGCTGGCAGGGCACTTGATAATGATGATATATATGTTTTATCAAAAGATTTAAATAGTATATGACATATACTGTCTGTTACGGAATATCAGTCTGACTCCTTGCCTACGTCTCCGTCTGCCTACCTGCCTGTCGGTTTCTCTGACAGACAGTCAGCCAGTCTTGTCTTTATTGCTTTCTGTTATTCTGTTAGTGTTTACTTTCATATGTGATTCACCTACCCAGTTTATATCCATCTATCCACCCTTCCTTCTGTCAGTCCGTTAGTCCGTCAGTCTGTCTGCGCATATATGTGTCTGTCCGTACGGCTGTCTGGATATCAGTTAGTCAACCACTCAATACATATATATGTCTGGCTGTTAGTCAGTCAACCAGTCAACATGTCTGACTACCTTACTGTCTGTCTCCTCATATGTATGTACCTGTCTGTCAGTATGCCCAAGAGAACAATGACAATGACCTGGCTAACCCTAAGAAACCACTGCCAGAAGTAACAGGGCAAATACCAACCAACATCTGACTGCTCACGTCAACACAGTTGCAAAATGTCAAGATGTGATCTGGAACACCAACAAAGAGTGGTGGGGGTATGGGGTGGGGGTAAGAGGACGGGGTAGCGGTGGGGGGGGGGGGGTACAACATACCACTTAATCCCAAACAAAACAGTACCAGGAATAGTTGATATACCAACAGACATCAGCATAGAGATATGAAAAGATGATATGTAAGTAGAAATCATAATACAGATGGGAATAGATGATATACCAATATAAATCATCATAGAGATAGGTTAGTTAGGTGCATATCCTTTACAGGACGTCGCAGTCAACACCAGCCTTTTATGGCTGTTTGTGATTTCTTGGCAGCGTTACTTTCTGTAATTTATGGGATGTGATCAACATCGAACAATTAGTATATTGAGCACATTACACAGATTTTGCTATGATTTATCATGCAAAGAGTTAGGAGGGAAATACAACCAGACATAGGAAAAGAACAATGTGGGATTGTAGAAGGCAAAGGTACAATTACTGCTGTGTATATGCTAAATTTTTCTCAAATTCTTATACAATTTGTGTGAGAATGCTCACGTCAATCATCAGTGTATGTGTATGTAAATTGTGGAAGTTTGTTCATACTAGTTTAAGTGATTATGTGTGGCATTATGTATGTGTCTAGATGTGAAGAAGTGTGTGTGGGTGACGTATGTGTGAGGGAGACGTGTGTGTAGGGGATGTATGTGTGGACGGAGTGTGTGTAGGGGATGTCTGTGGGGGTTGGGGTGGGTGGGAGGGGGATGTGTGTATGGATGGGGGATATATGTGTGGGTAGGGAGATTTGTGTGGGTGAGGGGTGTGTGGATGAGTGATGCGGATGTGCCGGTAGGTGGGGATGTATGGGTGGGTGGGGAGATGTGTGGAGGTTGCGTGGGTAGATTAAGCGATGTGTGGTGGGTGGGGGATGTGTGTGGGAGAGGGATGTGGGTAGGGGTGTTTGGGTAGGTGATAGGAAGTGTGTGGGCGTTAGTGGGTGGGGTTTGTGTATGTTGGTGTGTGGGGAATGTGTATGTGGGTGGGTCTGTGCGGAGGTGTTGATTGGTGCGGGGTGTGTGTGGGGATATGTGTTTGGGGAAAGAGTGTTTGGCTGGGTGGTTGGAGGTGTGTGGAAATTGGTGGGTGGGTGGGTGTGTGTGGGCTAGAGGATGAGTGTATTTGTGGGGAGGTGTGTGCGGGGGTATGTGTGTTAATAGGGAAGGGTGGGTTGGTGGGTGTTTGGGTGGGGGTGTGTTTGGGTGGGTGGGGTGTGTGCTTGCGGTGTGGGGGGATGTGTGTGGGTGGGTGGGGGATGTGTGTGGGTGGGTGGGGGATGTGTAATACTTGTGAGAGAACAAAGTGATGACTGCGAATCTGCAACCATGGTCAGACTGCGAGAACAGCAAATCAAAAAATTGGTGGCCAAACAAGAACACTACGCGGGAAGCCAAAGAGGATGGATAAACCAACACAGAACTGGTGTCGTTAGCCGCTACACGCTGCGGGATTTGCTGAGGAGGGGATCCGAGCACTTATGGAATGAATGGTTCGATGTTTAATGAGGATAATATATCGACTAACTAACTAACTGTGTATGGCTGGGTGAGAGTGTGTGTCGGTGGGCGGGGTGGTATGAGGGGGTGGGTGTGTGGGTGCGGGTGTGGGTGTGTGTGTGTGTGTGGAGGATGTGTGTGGTGGATGGAGTGTGTGTCTATGGGTGGGTGATATCTGTGAGTGGGTGGGGGTCATGTGTAAGTGGATGGGGTGTGGGTGGGTTGGGGTATATGTGGGTGAGAGGGGGATGTGTGGTTGGGGAAGGATGTGTCTCATAACATTGTAATATGCATTGTTTATGTTTACAACATTCATTTGACAATATATGTTCCTATGTGAATGTATCATGCATTATTGATGAATGACAAATGAGTGATTGGAAGGTCCGAATGTAAGAAGTGCCCAATTTGTAACCCTTTTAAAATAAAGTTGAACTGAATTGAATTGGATGCTGAGAACATTAATTGAACGTGCTATAAAAGTAAACAAAGACATATTGTAAATGAATGCGACATGTTGTGTATGAATCATTGGAATCATCATGCACACCCAGATAAACCTCACGTATTATAGATGAGTCTGACAACATGTAGATAAATGTGACATATTTACGATGAGTCTGTGATAATGACAATAAACTCGGGTTTTAATGAATTCACCTGAGCAGTCAATTATTCGTTATAGAATGAATCAGTAGTCTTGTATACAGAAGCGTTATATAGTTTGCGATGTTTCAAGAATGCAAGTTAGAATTGCGTACGATGCCAAGCACACACAATGAACACGCATCAAGGTGTGAAGGATTGTAGGTGAGCTAGTTAGATGAACTTTACAAATTAACCATTGGCCGAGTGTAGACTACCGAGTATGATACCAAAGAGTATAACTGAAGGTACGAACGCACTTTATTTTCAATGAGTTAAGAATTGGGCAGGCAGGCCTATCTGACATTCTATTCTTCTTATCTCTCTTCCCCCATACATTATTTCATTCGTACATCACTTATGAAGCTAATCTTAGACAACAACAACAACCACAGAAACAATATGCATTATAAATGCATGTAACATGTGCAATAATCATTAATACACGACTCACTAAATCTATTTGTTGACATCATAGTTATAATTAGCTCCGGTAAATGTAAAGTACCGCAGATAGATGGATGTTTATTTACAGATCTAGTGGCAAGCAAAAAGTAAGATTTAGACCAAACAGGAATGGATGGCAGAAAATGGGAAGTAAAGTTATGTCGCAGTTATGACTTAAAAGTTGTTAATATGGCAGCAGACATGTTTTATTATATATAAAATAAAAGCAAATTGCTTGGGGAAAACTACCGTATTGATATGTTAATTGAGACACCATTTCGCAATGACAACATTTCGGTTATATATAACCCCTTGGTTGATATGAGAAAATGCACTAGATGTCCCTTGAAGTTATTCTTCCACTAATTCTTCTACGATTTTACTTTTTATATTGGTTTTGACAACAAAGAAACAGGATACGAACAATATGATCACGGAGATGACGGTAAAAAGTAAGATTAAGTAGAAGGTGGGTATCGAGGTATCATTGTGTTGATTGGAAACAAGTTTACTTGGTGGATCAGTTCCATTGTCTGGACCTGATGGAGAGAGGGTCGTGTATGTCCCCGAAGGATTGAAGTCAGTATTATTTGATGTAGATAGCCTTGATTCATTTGCTGTGTCCGAACTGCTGTCTAGTGATATGATAGTCATTGTAGGTGCCGTCAACATGGATTGCTCTTTGATGAACTTCAGCAGGGGGCTGCGTCCTTGTCTACATGCCTGCTTGGACATGAGAACATAGGTCAATCAAATTACTGCATAGCACGCACATCTACGACAGACCATCCTGCTTCTACGTGGTTCAGTGCCAAACGTAACGTCCTATGTGGGCAGAAGGACGATATATTGTCGTACTAGGGTCACTGTTTTATTTGTATTGTTTCGTAGAATCTTCATCAGCTTCGATTCTCAGACAACGGGACAATACATTATAATACTTGTTCATTTAAGTGTGCACCCTGTGTGGTCCACGCCTAGTGCTTGGCACTGAATCACGTAACTTAGAATAATACGTGTCACTGGGAATGGCGGTGGTGTTGTTTCTAGACACTCGTTTGCGGGGCTGGTTGCTTAGTTAGTTAGTTGCATATCCTTTACAGGATGTTGCGTCAACACCGGCATTTTTTGCTGTTTTGATCTCTTGTTTATGTTCAGTAGTTTGCCTTGTTGTCTGAACGACAGGCACCCATAACAATTCGAAAAAACCAACGCAACGCGGTCTGCTACCAAATTGAGTGCAGCTGTGTTTCGGACGTGGGTATGCGGGATCACGAACTGCGTCCGCAACACCATCGCCACGGTACCTGCTAGCCTGGGAACAGAAACCCGGGGAAATACGACAGTATTCGCTTGCGATGTGTACAAGAGGTTGCACACAGACATTGAAATATGTGCTGAAACAGTTGACCTTGAGGATGTATACAACAGATTGTCGGTGAGTTTCCTAATGTTTCAGCTTCTCGAACTCAACAACAGTCTATTCCTCCTTAGCTGGGTCTCTGGGAGCTTCTTACAGCTGTAGGTAGTATTCAAATTGGGCAGTTGGACTTTTGAACCAATAAGTAAAACATCGCGACTTGCCACATGGTTTGATCTTATCTCATGGGCTATACAACGCCTGCACAATGACGAACACAGACGGGTAGGTCACAGGAAAGGAAACAAAATCGCCGTTTGTGGATCACGTTTACGTGTATCGCCAGAGCAAAGACAGGGAGTAGGTTAAGGACAGGGGTGGGGGGGGGGGGGGGGGGACACCGTCGTTTGTGAGGTAAGAAAGGGAGCAGGGTGTTGGGGAACTTCAAACATAACTCGGCCACATAACCTCGTGGTGTGAGGAATTAAAAGAATTGGTCAACCCAACGAAGAGAGCCGTGACTTGGTTCTCGCTGGACAGCGTATTCCCAACACCCCAACATCCCAACACCTCAAAATCCCAACACCTTAAAATCCCAACACCCTAACATCTTAACATCCCAACACACCAACTATAAGCTTAATCTCTGTGGTCTTGGAAAGAACTCGGGGAATAAAACACCCGAGAGAGCTACGAAACATCTCGGCCTCACAAGATTAAGCAGCCAACATAATCTAGACCCGCTTGTGCAGCGCTTTTCTGTTCGTGTGCACACACTTTGAGAAGAGTGTGACCACGGGATCACAACGTCCGCTTGCTAAAATACCCGCACATGAATAATTGACAACTTTCTAATAAACCCACATACAATTACTTGACCACTTGCTAAACAACCCACACACATACTTGACCACTTGCTAAACAGCCCCCACACATACTTGACCACTTGCTAAACAGCCCACACACATACTTGACCACTTGCTAAACAGCCCACACACATACTTGACCACTTGCTAAACAGCCCACACACATACTTGATTAATTGATAAACAGTCCACACACATACTTGATCAATTGATAAACAGCCCACACACATACTTGATCAATTGATAAACAGCCCACACACATACTTGACCACTTGCTAAACAGCCCACACACATACTTGACCACTTGCTAAACAGCCCACACACATAGTAGACCTCTCTCTAAACAACCCATGAAAATACTTAACATCTTGCTAAACAGCCCACACACATACTTGACCACTTGCTAAACAGCCCACACACATACTTGATCAATTGATAAACAGCCCACACACATACTTGATCAATTGATAAACAGCCCACACACATACTTGATCAATTGATAAACAGCCCACACACATACTTGACCACTTGCTAAACAGCCCACACACATACTTGACCACTTGCTAAACAGCCCACACACATACTTGATCAATTGATAAACAGCCCACACACATACTTGATCAATTGATAAACAACCCACACACATACTTGATCAATTGATAAACAGCCCACACACATACTTGATCAATTGATAAACAGCCCACACACATACTTGACCACTTGCTAAACAGCCCACACACATACTTGACCACTTGCTAAACAGCCCACACACATACTTGATCAATTGATAAACAACCCACACACATACTTGATCAATTGATAAACAACCCACACACATACTTGATCAATTGATAAACAGCCCACACACATACTTGATCAATTGATAAACAGACCACACACATACTTGACCACTTGCTAAACAGCCCACACACATACTTGACCACTTGCTAAACAGCCCACACACATACTTGATCAATTGATAAACAACCCACTCACATACTTGATCAATTGATAAACAACCCACACACATACTTGATCAATTGATAAACAACCCACACACATACTTGATCAATTGATAAACAGCCCACACACATACTTGATCAATTGATAAACAGCCCACACACATACTTGACCACTTGCTAAACAGCCCACACACATACTTGATCAATTGATAAACAACCCACACACATACTTGACCACTTGCTAAACAGCCCACACACATACTTGATCAATTGATAAACAGCCCACACACATACTTGATCAATTGATAAACAGCCCACACACATACTTGATCAATTGATAAACAGCCCACACACATACTTGACCACTTGCTAAACAGCCCACACACATACTTGATCAATTGATAAACAACCCACACACAAGCGTGGGAGTCAATAATTAAGTCACAAATGGCTGTAGACAAATAACTAAATATGATAACAACTTGAAGCAAGTTTCTTTTTATACATAACTTGTCCCTTTATTTTACAACATAATTTCCACCAACATTGATGCACTTATCACATCGTTTTATAAGTCCTCCCAAACCCGCTGCATAGAACTGCGTGCTCTGTTTTCTAAGCTACGTTTTCACTTCACATTCAACTTCGTCATCATTCGCGAAATGTCTTCCACCAAGGTGGGTTTTCAGTGGACCAAAAAGGTGGTAATCGCTAGGGGCTAAGTCGGGGCTGTAAGGTGGATGTTCCAGAACTTCCCAGCTTAGTTGGTTAATTTTCTCCTGTGTTAATCAAGCCGTATATGGTCTGACATTGTCATGAAGAAGCAACACTCCTCTAGTCAGCAGTCCTGGACGTTTTCTTCGAATTGCATCATGAAATATCGATAGAACTTCACAGTACGATTCAGAATTCACATTGTCCCCTTTATTCTTGAAATTGGTTAAATGCACTCCTTGACAATCCCAGAACACTGTCAGCATAACCTTCCCTGCTGATGGCGTAACCTGGGATTTTTGGACATAAGGCGAAGAAGGATGTTTCCATTGCATTGAAGCACGCTTTGATTCGGGCTGGTAGTGATGCACCTATGATTCGTCCCCAGTAACAATCCTGTTCAGCATGTCTTCTCCTTCATCTTCGAATCGACTGAGATGATGCAAGGACAGGCCAAATCGGTTCATTTTGTGTTCTTCCTTCAATTGTCTGGGGATGCACCTTGAGCACACTTTCTTAAATTTCAATCGATCATGCATTATGCCGTATGCTGAACCATGTGAACGCCGTATTGCAGATCCTACAGAGTCTATCGTTACTCGCCTGTCACCTCTAATCATCTCCTCCACCCACCGCACGGACACTTCTGTTGCAATCTCAACAGGACGACCAGATCAGATTTCATCAACAATTTTAGAACTTCCATGAGAAAATATTCTACCTAGCTTTACGGGACAAACATTTGCCAGCATAAACAGGAAGCATTTCCTTATGAATGCCCTTTGCAGGCAGTCCTTCCCCCCCCACCCCCTCCCCCCCAAAAAAACCTCACAACAGCACGTTGCTCTTTGGTTGTACACTCCATAAGAACAGTCACCATTTTGTTTATCCGCTGCGCATGAGACACCTAGTGCCACCTGATGAACGGGAATATAGAGTTCCATGTTGCTTCACCTAATTATACCTGTAGAAAACACCAACTAGATTTACCTGCCATCCCACAGAACTGTTTGACTTACTTATTGACTCGCCCCCGTACTTGACCACGTGCTCAACAACCCACACACAAATGCCTGATCACGCGCTAAACACTCCACACACAAATACTTGTCCACGTGCTCTACACCCCACACACAAACTTGACCACGTGCGCAACATTCAACACAAAAACTAGACCACGTGCTCAACAACCCACACACAAACTTGACCACGTGCTCAACAACCCACACACAAATACTTGATCACTCACTAAACAACCCACACACAAACATGACCACGTGCTCAACAACCCACACACAAATACTTGATCACTCACTAAAAAACCCACACACACATACTTGACCACGTGCTCAACAACCCACACACAAACTTGACCACGTGCTCAACAACCCACACAGAAACTTGACCACGTGCTCAACAACCCACACACAAACTTGACCACGTGCTCATCAACCCACACACAAACTTGACCACGTGCTCAACAACCCACACACAAACTTGACCACGTTCTCAACAACCCACACACAAACTTGACCACGTGCTCAACAACCCACACACAAATACTTGATCACTCACTAAACAACCCACACACAAACTTGACCACGTGCTCAACAACCCACACACAAATACTTAATCACTCACTAAACAACCCACACACACATACTTGACCACGTGCTCAACAACCCACACACAAAAACATGATCACTCAATAAACAACCCACATATATTCTTGACCTCGTGCTCAACAACCCACACACAAATACTTGATCACTCACTAAACAACCCATATACACATACTTGACCACGTGCTCAACAACGCAAACACAAATACTTGACCACGTACTCAACAACCCACACACAAACTTGACCTCGTGCTCAACAACCCACACACAAATACTTGATCACTCACTAAACAACCCACACACAAACTTGACCACGTGCTCAACAACCCACACACAAATACTTGACCACGTGCTCAACAACCCACACACAAACTTGACCACGTGCTCAACAACCCACACAGAAACTTGACCACGTGCTCAACAACCCACACACAAATACTTGATCACTCACTAAACAACCCACACACATACATGACCACGTACTCAACAACCCACACACTGATACTTGACCTCGTGTTCAACAACCCACACACAAATACTTGATCACTCACTAAACAACCCACACACATACATGACCACGTACTCAACAACCCACACAGAGATACTTGACCTCGTGTTCAACAACCCACACACACATACTTGACCACGTGCTCAACAACCCACACACAAATACTTGATCACTCACTAAACAACCCACACACAAACTTGACCACGTGCTCAACAACCCACACACACATACTTGATCACTTGTTCAACAACCCACCACTCCGGTGAAATCGTCCTCGTCAATGCCAGCAAACATAACCCCTCTGATTTTAAACGACTTCATCCAGTCCATCTGAAAAATAAAACAACGACAACAACAATGTTCTGTTGCTGAGTATGGTCACCTTTGTTGAGAATGATGACGTCAGGTTTCAGGAACATGAACTTCGTTTTCAGAATCTGACATAATAACCTCAAACATGGCTCCTGGAAGGCTGGGTCTGTTCATGTAAGACACAACATTGTCTTAGGATGGATGGGTCTGTTCATGTAGGACATAACATATCTAGGGATGGATGGGTCTGTTCATGTAAGACACGACATGGTCTTGGGATGGATGGGTCTGTTCATGTAGGACATAACATATCTAGGGATGGATGGGTCTGTTCACGTAGGATATAACATATCAAGGGATGGATGGGTCTGTTCATGTAGGATATAACATATCTAGGGATGGATTGGTCTGTTCATGTAGGACGTAACATATCTAGGGACGGATGGGTCTGTTCATGTAGGACATAACATATCTAGGGATGGATGGGTCTGTTCATGTAGGACATAACATACCTAGGGATGGATGGGTCTGTTCATGTAGGACATAACATATCTAGGGATGGATGGGTCTGTTCATGTAGGACATAACATATCTAGGGATGGATGGGTCTGTTCATGTAGGACATAACATATCTAGAGATGGATGGATCTGTTCATGTACAACACAACATTGCCTAGGGATGAATCTGTTCATGTACAGCACAACATTGACTAGAGATGGATCTGTTCATGTACAACACAACATGTCCTAAGGATGGATCTGTTCATGTACAGCACAACATTGCCTAGGGATGGATC
This sequence comes from Cepaea hortensis, assembly GCA_963921405.1. Taxonomy (NCBI): domain Eukaryota; kingdom Metazoa; phylum Mollusca; class Gastropoda; order Stylommatophora; family Helicidae; genus Cepaea; species Cepaea hortensis. The sequence goes on along the minus strand of OY992879.1, from coordinate 11,089,144 downwards.
TGTTCATGTACAACACAACATTGCCTAGGGATGGATCTGTTCATGTACAGCACAACATTGCCTAGGGATGAAACTGTTCATGTTCAGCACACCATTGCCTAGGGGTGGATCTGTTCATGTACAACACAACATTGCCTAGGGATGGATCTGTTCATGTACAACACAACATGTCATAGGGATGGATCTGTTCATGTACCGCACAACATTGCCTAGGGATTTGATGGTCTGTTTATACTCAATACAACACGGCCTTGGGAACGTTGGTACAAAAATAAGAGAGAACACCAGAAATGAAGAAATCAGGACTAAAGTGGGGGTAACAGCGGCGCTGGATTTCATTAGAAAAGAACTAGTGAAATGGTTTGGTCATAGAATTAGGCTAACAACTGACAGTATACCACAACAAGCAAATATCTACAGCCTAAAAAGAACCTGAAGAGAAGGCCGACCGTGTAAACAACTGACAAAGGGAATAACAGAGTCCACGGGAATCTGGATATATGAAGCCCATAAACGGGCACTCACCCACTGTTTATACTTCACCTCGACACCCCACGTTACAAGAGGAACAACATTGGATGAGATTATATCCTATTAACATGCAGACAGTTTAGTCTATCTGTTGGGAGACAGTCAGTTTGAAGTCTGTCCGGAAGTGACCACATGGTAGTTCAATCAATATAGAGAAGAACACAGCAGCATAGGAGGATCGATCAACCATGAGGGGGATCTGTCATGATAAAAAACACTAGACAGCAATAGGGTTGGCACAATGGTCACAACATATTGGTCTGGAGGAGTGAGTACATGTTATATTTATGTGATCCTGGGTGATCTTGTCATACAATCCTCCATCCGTGCCAAGACAAGACTCCCCAACCAAGCCCTCACATGGTGACCAGTAGGGAAAAGAAAACGGGGAAGACCAAGAGAGACCCTGCGTAGAACCAACCATCAGAGAAGGCTCATTCAACGGCCAAGTGACCATCCAAGATCTACAACAGGTAGCAGCGAACCGCCACACATGGAGAGCCATGACTTTTGCCCCATGCGCCGCCTTAGGCTCAAGAGGAAAGACTAACTAACTAAGCCGTGCCATCAACAATTCGACAGCTGTGGCATCACTATGTTCTTCTACTGAAGACGGCATCTATGTGTGATCGTCCTGAGATACTGAGCGTTCCTTTCTGTATGTGATCTGTTAATTGTATGGTTCCTGTTGAATACTGTCTACGTTAGAAGATTGTGGATCACACATCACCATCTGTGCAACTCCGACACACTCATTAATTATACCTGAGCACAATCGTTATATATATATAACGTGTTTCAGTTCGCTCATTAGTATGTCACTGTTTTGAGCACTTGACACAAGTAGGACACCTCTTTCCTGAGAATGCACCGAGTGATAGGGCTCCTACTAATCAAAAGAATATCTCATAAAGTTGTGTATCCTCATATCTCTCTTGCAATATCTTCTAAATGACTACTAACGATCAGTCTTCTTATTTTAGTTTTGTCAGCGCGCTCTGGCGCACAAATTTTCAGTAATTAAAACACACATCTGTACTCAGTGCACAAGCAAATGCATGCACAGTGAAATTCACATTGCAATTATATGTATGAGGATTCACAACTTCAACTGGTGTAGGAAAGGATGAAGTATAGTTAGTTAGTTAGTCGCAGTTCCAACTTCACAGCAACGGGTCGTCCCCATTATGCTCCGTTCCTGTGCCAGTGAATATCACACAAAACGCACCCCACTGCCCTATGTGAAAAGTGGAAAAGACAGTCTCGACAAACAACAGCCCGCACAGATACACTGTGCATAATGCCGCCACCAGAATGTCAACACACCAGTCCCCCATGAAACACCCTGTTCATCTCTGATGGAATCGGCATTCATTTTCCTATCTGAATGTTTCCTAGATGTTCAACCACACAGACCACGAAAATACAGTTCATCGCTGATGGCAGTGGCAGTCAACCAGAAGCCAAGCAGCTACACATTTCTGCATAAGGCAAAAACCGGTCAACTCTGGGACATAGCCATCTGCCATCACTCCGAACATGCAGTCACGTTCCAAACAACCTCAGGCAGATTCAAAAGCATTTCACACGAAACTCACAGCTCACAGTGTCGCGCCACGCACTCACTCAGTAGCAGGGCGACGGAACCATCAAGCCTCCTTAGTCGCCTCTTACGACATGCATGGTAGGCTGCAGTGTTGCTTTTCTTTGCTTCCCTTATGGGCCCCGGCAACACACGGGAGAAGGATGAAGTATATTTGCACATTTTTTATTTTTCGCATATACTTTACAGGACATCGCTGTCAACATTAGCATTTTTCAGCTGTATGTTGATTTCTTGGCAAGATTACGCTCAGTAGTTTGCCATTGCTTTCTGAGCGGCCGGCTCAGTTATCCCGCAAGTCACCAGCGGTCGTCGAACCGCTCCCAGTTCTCGCCCGCTACGAGACTCTGCGTGATAAACGGGATTACGGAGAAAGTGTTGTAACCCCTCAGCCAGAGAGACCGGCATGTTTGCACATAGCACACCAAAATTTGTGTGATGATCCGTGCGCTATGATTCGAGTAGGACACCATCCTTTAGGTGATGATTCGTGTTCTATGTGTTGAGTACAACACCACAATTTAGGTGATGATTCGTGCTCTATGTGTTGAGTACCTAACTTCAGTTTAGGTGATGATTCGTGTGCTATGTGTTGAGTACCTAACGACAGTTTAGGTGATGATTCGTGTGCTATGTGTTGAGTACCTAACGACAGTTTAGGTGATGATTCGTGTGCTATGTATTTAGTACCTAACTTCAGTTTAGGTGATGATTCGTGTGCTATGTGTTGAGTACCTAACGACAGTTTAGGTGATGATTCGTGTGCTATGTGTTGAGTACAACACCACAATTTAGGTGATGATTCGTGTGCTATGTGTTGAGTACCTAACGACAGTTTAGGTGATGATTCGTGTGCTATGTGTTGAGTACCTAACGACAGTTTAGGTGATGATTCGTGTGCTATGTATCGAGTATAGCACCAAAAACGAGTCAGAAACAATGGTGCGCAAACACAACAACCACTTACCTTGGATTTTATACTTGATATATTTTCGTATCCAATCCACAAGTCGTGATCTACCAGGTAATGCATTTGGCTGGCATTGTCGAAGTATAAATGTGAACTTAGTGCAACATGGCATACCTTTAGAAGACAACATTCTAGTGAATATACCCAATATATGTGACACAAGGAGCTGTCTGTCTGATTGCATCATTTCCACTCGGTTTCGTGTGGTTACATTGGTAGCTCTACTCAAACATCTCTTCTATGAGTGTTTAATTTACGTATGTGTGATATAAATAATGCCCCTGCAATGTTCACCAAGCCATGCTTCTTTTACCCCCTTGCATAATCCTCTAATTTTCATGTGGATCTGTTCATTTTTGTTAATATTTTTGTTATGTTTCTTATTCCCATTAATATTAGCATATTAATATTTCCGGCCTATAACCTTTAATATTGAGATAGTTGTTTCTGCAGAGGGGACCTGGATTTGAATTCTTGGTAAGCTAGTGGATCTTTGTCGATCAGGAGCAAACAGAAGAACCTAACCTGTACAGTTGGTGGCGAGTGCACTAGCCAGGTGGCCTTAATACCTAAGGCTCAAGACATTTCCCCCCTCTCACTACTGTTGTTAGATACTGTCGTGGTACAATGGAGGTTAAAGTGACAGCTCAATAGAACACAAACGGTCTCTAATGCACATTAATGAAGCAAGCAAATACATTTAAGATAACCTGCTGGCAACATAGTTGTTACATATAAACTCATCTCTTCTTCTTACAATCAATGCCAGGTGACATTGGCGATCATGTCTGCCCACAGCTTCGCTACCTCGTGAACTGACAATTATGTTAGTTAGTTAGTCGACAGATCATCCTCGCTGCACATCGAACCATTCAGTCCATAAGTGCTCGGATCCCCTCCTCAGCAAATCCCGCAGCGTGTAGCGGCTAACGACGCCAGTTCTGTGTTGGTTTATCAATCTTCTTTGGCTTCCTGCGTAGTGTTCTTGTTTGGCCACACCTCTTTTAATTTGATGCTCTAGCAGTCTGGCCATTGTTGTAGATTCACAGTCATCACTTGGTTCTCGCAAAAGTCTCACATCACGTAGAGCATTCAGAATGTCAGCCTGGTCCATGGCGCGTCCGCCCTCCACAGTAGCCTCACCTGCGAGCTTGTCAGCCCTCTCATTTCCTTGTACTCCCGCATGCCCTGGCACGAAGATGAAACTAATCTTTGCCAGCCGAGACCGCTTCAGAGGCAGCAACCATTCTCTTCGGATCGACCCCTCCTCTATCCTCTTGATCATGTTCATTGAGTCGCTAAGGAAACAAGCCCTGGTGAATGTCTGTGTCTCGAGCCATGTTATTGCTTTACTTACTGCCATGACTTCCATGGTCAGGCTACTTGTGGTTTCAGTGAAAGCACCAGAGTCCTCCTTCACAATTCTCCCTCCGGCCCGAGCTGTAAAGGCCCATGAGCTTCTCACATGTCGGACGACCGACCCATCTGTGTAGATGACCGCGTCACCGTCTAGCGAATTCTCGAAAATCAACGCTTGTACTTCAGCCTCAACAGCAGCCGGATTTTCTTGTCTGCATTTTCTATCTAATTGGATGCAAACTGAAAAGGATGTGCAGAAGTCTGTTGGCACTTGCACCCACTCCTCGCCAGGTTCTAAGTCCTCAAGTGAACACACCTGTTGAAGAATGTCTTCGGCTTGACCCATCCACGACCGTCCTCTTTTTAACCTGCTGCCCTTCACCTTCCTAATTTCACTATGCAGTGGATGTTGTGTGTTTGCGTTAATTCTGAGGTAGGCGCGTGCCCTGCAAACTTGTATTCTCTCTTCAATGGTTGGAAAATCAAGAAGGTAGCGCATCGCCCTGCATGCTGTATCTCTTGTACATCCAAGAATAATGCGCATAGCTTCATTCTGTATCCTTTCCATCCTTTCTATCTGCTTATGGCTGAGAGTCAAGATTGCCATTGCATACTCCAAAACAGACATGACCAGCCCCTCGTACAGAAGACATAGATGGCGCTGCTCACAGTTTGCTGCCGCCATCACCCGCATCGCTGCCAAACCCCGCTTGGCCTTTGTTATCACCTGGTCTATGTGCACATTATAAGCAAGGCTTCGATCAAACCGTATCCCCAGGTAATTCATTGCCTGCGTTCTTTCCACCGTCTCTGAACACAGCATTACAGTTGGTGTTGGATTGTTGACAATATGATTATTCAACGAGAACCAAGTCACTGTTGCCTTTGTTGGGTTAACCATTGCCCCAGCTTCATCACACCAAGTACTTATGCGATTGAGTTCGGTTTGTAGTTCCCCAGCAACCTCCTCTCTATCCTTACCCTGACGATACACTAAAACATCATCGGCATATGACAATGTCCTGCCAGGTCCAGTGATCTGCTCACTGGTGATTCTCACTGTGTAGGCGTTGAACAGTACCGGAGATAATGGTGATCCCTGTGGTAGGCCAGGATATATTGTTGTTGGTTCCGAAGTCCAACTGCCACATCTAAAAACTACTTTCCGTTGGAAGAGGGCTGCAGCGATCCAACTAAGGAGGAATGGACTTACGTTTAGTTCAAGAAGCTGAAACATTAAAAAATCCAGTGGTACTCTGTTGTATGCGTCCTCAAGATCAATCGCTGCAGCAACGGTTTCAGTGCCTGAGTGGAAACCTTCATAGACATCCTGGGCAAAGACTGCTGCATTGGTCCAGGTTTCTCTTTTTGGACGGTACCCACCCAGGGTAGGTGGGAAAACACCTTGCCTCTCTAGTTGGCTTGATATTTTCCTGGCAATTACCTTCTCCAGCAGCTTGCCTATTGTATTCTGCATGGTTATAATTCGATATCCCTGAATTTTTTTGTGGTCTTTGTCAGGCTTCGGCAAGGGAATCAGATAGCTGTGTAACCATTCCTCCTTGATGCTAGCACTCCCTATACTGTTGTTGTACATGTCTGCTAGTTTCTCTAGCTCATTGTCGGTACACCTATTTATGTCGTCGTATCTTATGCCATCAGGACCTGGAGCACTGTTTTTTGATCGTCGAAGCACAGCCTTGATTTCTTTCACTGTCACTGTGTCTTCATCCGGAGTGTTCTGGGCCTTGCATCTGTCTGAGGTGACCTCCTTGGCCAGATTTCGACCTCCCATGTCTGTCTGGTTGCCCTGCTCAAGGTAGCGTTCAAAGAGGGCTTTGCCCTTGTCTTCGTCAGTCCTCTGCCAGATGAGGTCAGCACCTTGGAAGTCAGAAATGCTCTTATTCTTGACTACACCACTCATGCTTTTATGTAGTCGCCAGAACAATTTCAGTGACTTGTCTGTGCTTACCCTTTGACACACCTCTGCCCATTTTTCCCTTTTAACCACCGTGACCAGTTTTTTGAAATAGCTTACTTTTGTGTGCATCTCTCTTTCTAAGTGCAAGCAGGGACTAGGATGACCAGCTCTGTTCTTCTTGGCATTTTGCCATCTCCTTACAGCACTACGCTTATCCACCCACGCCTTATCCACCTCGAAACTCCACCACGGTGGCTGCTCCCAGCTTTTTTTCCTGCCCTGAAACGTTCTGCGCTTGTCACGTCTTATTTTACTCACCACATCTTGCCCTGTACTGTCATACTGGAACGTCTTTACCTTTAGCTTGTGCTGCCTGGTTCTGCCTTTCTCCACCAATATGCTGCAAGGGTGGTGGTCAGACATCCGACTTCCGGTTTCAAGATGGCGACGGACGGTCGTGTTGTTTTGTGTTCGTTAACTTTTTCGCGTAGGGGATGGATTTATTCATCTCTTGCGTGTAATTGGTGTGCCAGGATGTAAAACCAGGAGTTTATACTCAAGATCTGCGCGGGTGCTACGGAGTTCGTGCATCGAGCGAAGCCTTCCTTGAGTGAATTTTCAGCAGCGTGTGTGGTTCTCAGCAGTCTGTGTTTACGTTTTTTCAACATGGCGGAACAACGTGTGTTTTCCGAGGGTTCAGCAGTCAACATAACGAAGCGGCGTGGTAGCCGCGCAGGGAGGAAGAAACAAGGTAAGCGCGGTGGTTTGAGGCGTTTTAGACTCAAGTGTCACCGTCTAGGACTCAGGAACATCCGTATTCTATGACAATTATGTGTGATACTGGAGTCACTTCATGCCGTGGTGTCAAACTGTCTAGTATCTTCTCTTTTGATCTATCTATTTCTCTCTTCCCCACCAATGTCCCCCTTGTGACGACATATTCCAAGTTTCTCATTCTCATGCCATGCCCACATAATGTCAACTATCCTCTTTTGAGGCAAGTAACCAGTTCTCTTTGTTAGGTAGCTTCATTCAAGATTTCATCATTGCTCTTTCTACCCATTCATTACGGTTTCATCATTCCTCAATAAAATCACATCTCCGCAACCTCCACATAATCCATCTCTTGTCTGCACGGTGTCCAAGATTCGCTTCCATACAAACTGGTTGGCTCAATACAGCTGGTAAGAAATCTGTTTCTCTTCAGAACTGACAAAGATCAATAGGAGAGAATATTCTTCAGTTCGTGAAATGCCGCCTTTGATTTCGCAATTCTTAATGTAACTTCCTTAAAACATCTTCCATCTGCTGTTATTAAAGTGCACGGATAATTAAATACACTGACTTGCTTCAGATTGGTTTCATGCACATCGATGTAACCATTGGATGTACACGTTGTCTTTGTAATAACCATTACTTCTGTATTTCTGTTAAGAAGACTAGGTGCCGAGTAATTAAAAGCCACACAAAATGCATACTATTTGAGTTTGAGTATAAACCTGCCTGATTACTAAGCGTAGCAGATAGTAGCAGAGTCCCGCAAATACATAAATTAACTTTGAACACCATATACTGCTGATTTTTTTTTTAAATACTGCTGATTAACACCAAAGCTGGTGTTTATTGAACGAAAAAAATAAAACACACGGACTTTGTTTAAAAAAAAGACATAATGGTCATATGTGGCCCTTTTAAGCACTTATCTTTCACAAAGCGATTATCTATTGTGTCTGTCACATTCACATGGACACAATATTGTAAAGTGAATGCTGTGAACATAAATACTGCATGTTACAATGATATAGCGAAAGCTGAAGTTTACTAAATGGGGCAGGTCGGCAAGAAACTACTTCAACATTTTGTGACATGAATATCGGCTGTTGCATGGTACAGCAGTCGGTAACCCTTTTACTTAAACTTCCAGTGCTGTGAGTGCGGGGTCAGGAGTTCAACCCTAAAAACGGGTACTTGGATTAAACGTTGACTTCTCTTTCAGAAAGCAATGGCAAACTACTGAACGTAAACTTGCCCAGAAAATCAAAGGTCACGCAGTTGTTTAAATACGCATTGCGCATGTGGTGCTGTACCCATATATTAAATCGACCAGCGCTCGGTGGGTAATATGGTTAGGTTCACGAAGACCGACTTTACTTCTCCAGATATTTATTGGAACGTATTGTATAGAGGAGCCGAGTTCAGTGGACACATCCATCGCAATGCTGACTGGGTTGATTCAGCAACCACCGGGCCGATAGTGGGAGTCTAGTCATTGGCCTGCTGAGCCAAACATTGTTGGAGAGATCTGGGAGTTTGAACACGACCCTACTGCGGCTATTATTGCTTGCAGAGATATGTGGGTTTTAGATATTATTTAAACTGATGTCAACAATAGACAAACAGTCGGAAATTACAAGGAACCATATTTTAATCATATGCAATGCTCTCTAAAGAGAGAGAGAGAGAGAGAGAGAGAGAGAGAGAGAGAGAGAGAAAGAGAGAGAGAGAGAGAGAGAGAGAGAGAGAGAGAGAGAGAGAGAGAGAGAATTTCCGGTCAAGCTGGCAAGGGACGGTTGTGTTGTTTTGTGACCGTTCCCTTTTTTGCGTAGGAGATGGATATTTTCATCTCTTGCGTATAATTTGTGTGCCAGGATGTAACACCGTGAGTTTCTTCTCAAGATCTTCGCCGATGCTACGAAGTTAGTTCATTGGGCGAAGTAACCCTTGAGTGAATTTTCGCAGCGTGTGTGGTTCTGTGGTGTTCGGTGTTTGAGCATGGTGGAATAGCGTGTGTGCTCCGTGCGGAGGCCAGGAAACCTAACAAGGCGTTGGGGAGGCCGTAAGCGGCAAGGCAGACGAGGTGGAGCAAGGCATTTTGGACTCAAAAGTGACCGTCTGGGCCTCGGGAATACTTGTATTCTACATTGGAACTGTGTCAGCGTAAAACAACGAGGTCCTATTCTGGAAAATATGGTATACAGGAACGTCATTGTAGCGCTGCATGAGATGAGATTGGGTGATCAGTTACTCCAATTGCCAGCTTCAAATGTTTCTACAAGAGGCGACATCTGGGAATGGCGATTCTCATTTGCGACAGTATGGAGGCTTCAGAGCTAGGCATGTCCAGTTGGGACAATGACGACATGCAAATACAGGCGGTTAGTGTTCAATCCGGTCTACCATTGGTGTTGGTTAATGTTTATGCCGGTAACGCGAGTTTGGATTCCCACAGCTCTCAGTGCTTAAGTGACATATTAGGTCAAGAGAGAAATGTTAGTTTATGTGGCGATTTCAACGATAAAGGCAGATCATGGGGAAACATTTCCTCCAACACAAGGGTGGGAGGGGGATGGGGGGGGGGGGGGCCTCGAGACTGTGCTTGAAACCATTGACCTGGTTTGCATGTCCAGGGAAGGAGGACAGTGCTATTGATCTGGCGCTGGTTTCTCCTTCACTCACTGCATTGTGTAGATGGGGTGTCCTAGGGTACCACAGCAGCGACATCCACCCTTGCAGCATATGTTTGGTGAAAGGCAGAACCAGGAAGCACAAGTCAACGGTCAAGACCTTCCAGAATGACAGTACAGGGCAAGATGTCGTGAGTAAAATAACGCTAGACAAGCGCAGAAAGCTTCAGAGCAGGAAAAAAAGCTGGGAGCAGCCACCTTGGTGGAATTTTGAGGTGGTAAAGGCCTGGGTGGATAAGCGTAGTGGTGTAAGGAAATGGCAAAACGCCAAGAAGAACAGAGTTGCCCATCCTAGTCCCTGCATGCACTTAGAAAGAGAGGTGCACACAAAAGTAAGCTATTTGAAATAAAACCGGTTTAGTTGGTTAAAAGTGAAAATGGGCAGAGGTATGTCGAATAATAAGCACAGACAAGTTAATGAAATTGTTCTGGCAACTACATACAAGCATGAGTGAGGCAGTTAAGAATAAGAGTATTCCTGACTTCCAAGGTGCTGACCTCATCTGGCAGAGGACTGACGAGAACAAGGATAAAGCCCTCTTCGAACGCTATCTAGAGCTGAGTAACCAGACAGATATGAGCTGCTGAAATATTGCCAAGAAGGTCACCTCAGACAGGTGCAAGGGCCAGCACATTTCGGATGAAGACACAGTGACAGTGAAAGAAATCAAGGCTGTGCTTCGACGATCAAAAAACAACACTCCATGGCCAGATGACATAAGATATGACGACAACGAGCTAGAGAAACTAGCAGACATGTACAAAAACAATATAGGGAGTGCTAGCATCAAGGAGGAGTGGTTACACAGCTATCTGATTCCCTTGCCGAAGCATAGTACTATTGGAGATTTTAATACTTCAGCTTTTTGAGCTCAAGATAAATCCATTCCCTTTTAGTTGGATCGCTGCAGTCCTCTTCCAACGGAAAGTAGTTTTTAGATGTGGCAGTTGGACTTCGGAACCAACAACAATATATCCTGGCCTATCACAGGGATCACCATTATCTCCAGTGCTTTTCAACGCCTACACTGTGAGAATCGCCAGCGAGCAGATTATAGGAATGGGGAGAACATTCTCGTATGCAGACGATGTGTTAGTGTATCGTCAGGGTAAGGATAGATATCAGGTTTCTGTGGAACTACAAACCGAACTCAATCGCATAAGCACTTGGTGTGTTGAAGCTGGGGCAATGGTCAACCCAACAAAGGCAACGGTGACATGATTCTCTTTGAAAAATCATATTTTCAACACCCCAACGCTAACTGTAAATCTAGGTTCAGAGACGGCGGAAAGAACGCAGGCAATGAATTACCTAGGTATACGATTTGATTGAAGCCTTGCTTACAATGCGCACATAGACCAGGTGATAACGAAGGTCAACCGGGGCTTGGTTGTGATGCGCGTGATGGCGGCAGCAAACTGTGAGCAGCGCCATATATGTCTTTTTTATGATGGTCAGGTCCTTTCTGTTTTTCAGTACGCTATGGCGAACCTGACTCTCAGGCACAAACAGATAGAAAGGATGGAAAGGATACAGAACGAAGCTATGCGAATTATTCTTGGATGTACAAGAGATACAGCATGCAGGGCGATGCGCTACCTTCTTGAATTTCAAACATGAGGGACATAATACAAATTTGTAAAGCACGAGCCAGAATCAACGCAAGCACACATCCACTGCATAGCGAGATAAAGAAGGTAAAGGGGGGCAGGTTAAAAAGAGGAAAGTCGTGGATGGGTCAAGCCGAAGACATTTTTCAGCAGGTGTGTTCACATGAGGACTTAGAACCTGGCGAGGAGTGGGTACAATTGCCAACAAAGTTCGGTACATCCTCTTAAGTGTGCATACAACTAGACAGGAAATGCAGACAAGAAAATCCAGCTGCTGTGATAGCGGATAGACAGGCTCTGGTCATAGACAATTCTTTAGAGGATGATGCTAACATTTACTCGAGGCGTGAGAAGTTCATGGTCCTTTACGGCTCAGGCCAGAGGGAAAATTGTGAAGGTAGAGTCTGGCGATGTTGCTTTGACCTCAAGCAGCCTGACTATGGAAGCCATGGCAGTAAGTAAAGCAATAACATGGCTCGAGAAACATACATTCATTCGGGCATGTGTCCTTAGTGACTCAATGAGCATGCTCAGGAGGATAGAGATGGGGTGGGTCCGAAGAGAGTGGCTGCTGTCTCTGGAGCAGTCTCGGCTGGCAAAGATTAGTTTCATCTTCGTGCCAGGGCATGCGGGTGTACAAGGGAATGAGCAGGCAGACAGGCTTGCGGGTAGGGCTACTGTGAAAGGCGGACGAGCCATGGACCAGGCAGACATTCTGAATGCTCTACGAGAAGTAAGTCGTTTACGAGAACCAAGCGATGACTGGAAATCTGAAACCATAGTCAGGCTGCGAGAACAGCAAGTTAAAAGAGATGTGTTCAAACATGAACACCACGCAGGAAGCCAAAGAAGAGTAATAAACCAACACAGAACTGGTGTCGTGACCCGCTACACGCTGCGTGTTTTGGTAAGGAGGGGATCCAAGCACGTATTGACTGAATGGTTTGATGTGCAATGAGGATGATATGTCGACTATATATATATATATATACACACGCATACACACACACACACACACAAACACACACACACACGCACACACACACACACACAAACATATATATATATATATATATATATATATATATATATATATATATATATATATATATGCATATAGTTATGTTGATGATTATAATGATGAAGATGGTGGTAGTAATGATGATGAATATAGTAATTATAATGACAATGGTGCTGGTGATGATATAGTAATAATTGCTATGATGATAATGCAGATCATGATGATGATGATGATGATGAAGCTGGTGATGATAATGCTATTAATAACGTAGATGATGCTGGTGATAATGATGGCGATGTTGAGGACGATGATACTTAGCAGGATGATAACTATACAGACATGGTTAATGTTGTTGAACATTGAACCTGGACATCCATTAGAACACATGTTATTAAATTTCTTTAAACAAAAACACTATTCGATCCAATGCATTTTCTTCCACCGACCTCTCACCTCAGGAAAGGCAAATCCTTTAGGATTGCAGTATTCAGTGCCCAAAGGCCCGGGACCACCGGCTGGGGAGCCAGGTGTGTGGTGACTAGTACTGGTCAGCTTCTGGGAGCTGGCCACGGCGGAGATGCCAACTATCGTCTTGTTGACGGGCAGGCCTTGTCGAAGCCATTCTCGGACTGTAGAGTTCTGGCAGGGAGTATTTCAACTGTTAACACAGACAGGCAGGCAGGCAGGTAGATATATATAAAGAGATAGAGAGAAAGGGAGGCTGACAGATAGGTATGTAGGTAGGTAGAGAGAGAAGGCGAAGAGCCACACTGGCAGGCCGGCAGGCACGTGGGTAGGTAGAGAGAGAGAGAGAGCAAGAGAGAGAGAGATCTCAGAAGAGAAAGGGGTAGCATGTAGGCAGGTAGGTAGAGAGAGTGGCAGTTAGGTAGGCAGGTAGTTAGAGGGAGAGACAGGTAAATGTGCAGGTAGAGAGAGGGAGAGAGAGAGAGAAAGATGCAGGCGGGCAGGCAGGCAGGCAGGAAGATAGATAATTAAAAATACAGAGATAGAGAGGGAGAGAGACAATGAGAAGCTAGTAGGCAGGCAGGCATGCAGGTGGGTAGCGAGAGAGCAAAAGAGATTGAGAGAGAGTGGACAGGCAGGCAGGTAGGTAGGTAGAGAGAGAGAGAGAGAGAGAGAGAGAGAGAGAGAGAGAGAGAGAGAGATAGCGAGAGAAAGAAAGAGAGAGACATGCAGACACAAATGCAAACACACACACACACACACACACACACACACACTCACACACACACACATTTGCGTATAGATGGGATCTACAGCAGCGTAGGCGCCAGACGATCGTTTGCCATACCGCGGGTCTTCGGTTAAAATCTCACTATGACTGTTTCAGAGTTTAATATTTGTAACAGAACGCCTCAACAATACCATGATGGATCTCTTATTCCATAAGAAAAAAAATAAAAAACGAAAGAATAATGCGAAGATATATAAAAAAAAGTTTCACCTCACTGCTCTGCGTTAACAACACTATGACGCAATTTTAGGCCAGTAGACCCGTCATCGGCCATCGCACAAAGTGAAGTCTGCTTTCCCGAAAAGATGGGAAAATCTCAGTTCGTGACCACCACTACAGAAGAGGACATGGAACGGAGAGGTGTGACAGTCCTACTTCATAAAATCCCTGGTTAACACGTAAAGTACAGACTGAACAGAGATGTCAGCCGGAAAAAAATAATGTGTGAACTTACCAAACTCCCCTTCTAAATAGACCACATGCCTACACCGCTTAGCAATACGCTGATAACGCGAGTTAAAATCCCGGCAACCTTAGAAAGTGGGGATATAACAGCAGAATGAAATGTATGTATGACGTCAGGTCAATCGCTTTCCTAGCAGCGGGCCGAAGCATGGTTCAGACGCATGGCGTAGCGTCGGTTACAACAGATTGATAGGTTAAACTAGTCCATAGCGAGAATTGGGGATGAGTTACAGAATACCGGACATATTGCGTCCGGGTATTTCTCCAAAGTGAAAAGAGGAGGAGAGAAGACAGTATTTAAAATACGGCATTGCCAACACACCTCAGACATCAGCAAATGTCGCGTACCAGGGAAGCCGAAATTATCTGGTGAGATATTATCATCTCGTTCTGTCCGACTTCAGTAAGAAATCATGTGGCAGAATTTCCTAGCTATAAACTCAGGTAATACCAACATACGCTTTATCATTTTGTCTTCTGTTCTGAGAGCCTGCGTTAATTTTCTGTTTCTATTTGCTCTTCCAGATTTCAAGCTTGTGGATTTTCGTTGTCACTTCTAGTTTAAGATGTTTGTCTTTACTGTTTGACTGTGAAACATGGTTCCTTATTGTGTACGTGATAATTTGGAGAAATACAATAGTATCCAAGCCAGGCGATTGCTTGGCCGGTTTGTGTACACAATAGACATGGAGATTCGTCCTACAAGGGGACGACGCACACAGGAGACTGACAACTAAGGAGAAATTCCTGAAGTGTGAACAGTCTATTGACAGCTTCAAAATAACGTTGATTATGTGAACTAACACTTTGAATGCCTACCAAGATTAGTGTTAAACCACTCGAAGTGACAATAACACCAGTTAACGTTGTCTATTCGTGGGTACGGAGAAAGCTGTTAACACCTCGTCCAGGGAGACTGGCAATGGCAATCTACTGAATGTAAAATTTGACCAGGAATCGCGAAAAGCGAAATGCTGGGGTTGACTGCTAGGTCCTATGAAGGGCATGTAACTATATATGTATGTATATATATATATATATATATATATATATATATATATATATATATATATATATATATATATATATATATATATATATATTCACCAAAACATGGATAATTCAGAACGCATATATAATATATATTCTCAATTTTTTACGGCAAGCTGCGATGTGGTAAACGCTCCCAAGCGGCCAGAGGAAACGCTTTAAAGACACTTAAAATCTCGCTGAAAGCTTTTGGAATTCATCTTGACACCTGGGAGACTTCTGCTAAAGACCGTAATTCGTGGCGTGCATCATTACCTAAAGGTGCATTCACTTGTGAAGCAAGCAGGACTGCAAGAGCTGTGAAGAAAAGGCTAGACAGAAAAACCACTACAGGAGATCCTCCTCCTGAAACGTCAGCCATTAGGCCTTATCGGCCATCTTAGATCTCGCGGTTCCATACTTTCATTCCCACTGAATGAAATTAATGGTCATCATCATTCTTGATGGACAAAAAACATATGTTCTGAATTAGATATGTTTATGAGAATATATATCCATCATGTGACATGCCGATGAGCTTTGGTGGACATGATTCACCATTTAACTCTATCACAAGAGTTGTGGATCAGCTAAATGTTCTTGTCTAAACCATCCAGTCAGTTACTTCTCTGCCATCCTCTTGTTCTTTCCCTTGTTCTTGCCAGTTGTCACCAAGTTCTTTAATTTATCTCTTCTCATTACGTGACCAAAATTGTTTTGACTGTCTACATCTAATTTCTCTAATCAGTGTACGATTTTCATTTGTTTATTGTAGGACTTGGTCATTGGTTTACCTGTACGTCCATGGTATTATGCGTATTTTCTTCAGAAACAACATTTCAACAGCCATCAGGTGTTTTTCAGCTTGTCATGCTCATTGTCAACGCTTCACATCCATAAAAGAGTGCAGGTTCTATGCAGTAGCTCAATACTCTGTTTCTCGTTGCACATAACATCTTTGTATTGGTCAGTATGTTTTTCATCTTGCAAAATGCTACCTTCGCTATGGCGATACTTTTTCTAATCACTTCAAGGCATCTGCCACTAGAATATATGACTTCCACAATAATTGTACCGATTGACTTGTTTAATAATATTCCAATTTACTTGTATTTTCATGTTGTATTTACTTCTTACTAGTGGCGACCAAAATCTGTCTCTACCTACAGTTTAATTCTAACACTAGATGTTCACTCATGTGTAACAACCGCATCTACATAAATGTTGCAGAACCTGCTCGTTGTCTGCAGTCAATACTGTCAATCTGCATATCTAATGTTGTTGATGATACGTCCCCCAATTATATGATTCCTTGCATAACTTCTACTTTTCTAAAAATATTTTTACCGTACAGGGTAAAAAGATCTGGTGACAATACACATCCCTTTCTCACACCTCTTTTAATAGGCTGACATTGGCCTACTTAATTATCGATCATTATAGCAGCTTGTTGTTTCCGATATATGTTTTACATGTCTAAAGTCGTTCCCATCAATTTGTAGATCTGCAAGCGTATTTATCATGTTGACATATCTTACTTTATCGAAAACCTTTCTGTGGTCAATAAAATAAAGATGTGGTCATTGTTTACCTCTATAGACGTTCCCTTAATGTTCTTAGCATACACACAGCATTTACTGTACCATTGTTTTCTACAAACCCATAATTGTTTTTCTCCTACTTCAGGTTGTATATTCTTCCTAACTCTTTGCATGATAATTCTTAGCAAAATCTTCGTGATGCGGCTCATTATACTAAATGTTCGATGTTAATCACATTCCAAGGCTCCTTTGTGTGTGTGTGTGTGTGTGTGTGTGTGTGTGTGTGTGTCGGGGGGGGGGGGCGTTGCATTAAAAATAGAATAACATAACTCAGGATGTATATCTCCAGTATCCTATATTGAGTTCGGGAGTCTGGTTACTTGGTCTGCTCCATATTCTTTTACGACATCGCTCATTTCTGTTGTGATGTTTTCATATGGTTAAGAGCTTTCTGAACCTCCATCTTCAAAACTGATGGTCCTTCATTATTATTTCGAATATCGTATTTTTCTTCTATTTTTCTTCTCTGGCAACATCATACAAGTTTTTCACATAATGATTGATTGATTGATTGATCTAGGAACCGACATCACAGCATTCGGGGCTTTCCCATAGGCGCCCCGTCCCCATCCTCAGCAGCCAGCGAAGAGTCCCAACACAAATAGTTCCAGTGGCGATCTGATTATAAGTCCGTCTCGCTTTTTCTCTAAGCGTCGAGCGTCGGCCAGATCCCCTCGTCACTCCTAGCTGCCTCATTCGTGCCAGACAATGATGATCCTTTGCTCCTCCGAGGTGTACACGTGTTCCCACAAGGCAGCAACCACGTCTGCCTTGTCATGCATCAATACTCCACCAAGATTTGCAGAGCCAGCCAATCTGTCCGTCTGTTCATTCCCCAGCACACCGGCATGCGCCGGAGAAAAGGTCAGGCGATGCTTGTCACCTGTGACCTCCGAAGCGAAGCAAGCCACTCTGCACGAAGCATGCCTGTCCTCACCTTCCTCGGCATGCTTTCTGAGTCAGTCTGAGTTTTTCACATAATCTGACCATACATGTAAAATATGATCATTTTATATTATGATTCTTCCATCTTTTATTTTTAGGCAGCCTGTTGATGTACGTATTCTTTTATTAGTAAGCTCCTGATTTTTTCTGTGCATTAATATGGTATTTATACTGTTGTGTTGGTTTTCAATTTCTATGCAACTTTTCCTCGAGCAATGCTTCATTTGCCTCCTTACATAATATTCTGACTTTTCTGTGAATCTCGTCATATTTGCCAGAATTATTTTTATTATCCTTTCATATTTCCATTAGTTGTAACATTTCTTCAGTCATCCATTTCTTGTGACTGACTTTCTTTTATGTTGGTTGTTTCTGCATCGTCGTTACTACAGCCAAACTGATTGAATTCTTCAACATTTCCCATTGTTCATCCACATCTTTAAATAGGATATCTAGATTAGACAATATATCACACCTGTTCATTACTTCTATGTTAAACTTGTCTTTTATGTCCTTGTCATTTTTTAATGTAATCAGATCATAATTAATGTTTATATATATATATATATATATATATATATATATATATATATATATATACATATTACATATATATGTGTGTGTGTGTGTGTGTGTGCATGTGCGCGTGTGTGTGTCTGTGCGTGTGTGTATGTGTATGTGTGTTAGAAGATGTGTAGATAGATATATACTACACATCCGCGTTTTGTTTCATTCCAGCTCCTATAAGAGCAACGGGGAATCAGCAATCACCTCACAAAATGGAGCATCTGATCCTCGAGCAACGACCCATTGGGAATCCTGCAAGCTGAATGTGCAACGCGTCTCACCGTGGGGATTTATGATAATCTGAGTCTTCATCAGGATAAACTAAAGTTATGTACACTCAGGAAATAAATGACCGTAGACCCCGAGGTAGACCAAGAAGACGGTGGAGAGATAATACATGTACAGACCTACAAACACTTGGAATCAACGACAGGAAAGAGAAGGTCCACCAGAGAGACGAATGGAGACAGATTGTATTTGCAGCAAAGAACCTCAATGGCTCGGAACGCTGAAGAAGAAGAAGAAGATGTACATGTCATGTACTCATACATCATTCTCTCACCGCATACCACCAACATATCAAACCATCAAATAGAAGAATCATCAGCATTATATTATCATTATGAAAAGTTAATAAACACTGTGGTAGTTTGTTAAAACTCATAGTTCTTCCACATTTCTAACTGAATGTAAATGTTTGTGTAGCTTAAGTGCTGGTCAAGGTTTATGATTACAGCTTTGGGGAGTAATTATATCTTTGCAGGAGGGGATAAGTCTATGAGGTAACTTGCATATGCAGCTTTTAATTATATCTTTGCAGGAGGGGATAAGTCAGGGAGGTAACTTGCATATGCAGCTTTTAACAACAAGCTTATGCTGCGTATCGTAATTCCTCTTTCTCACTCCTGGGGGTATCATGAGCAGCTACATTTATCTATTCTTGACTGTTTCCTTCAGTACCCAGTATATATATATATATATATATATATATATATATATATATATATATATATATATATATATATATATATATTTGTTCTCATATCCTTTACAGGACATCGCTGTCAGCATCAGCATCTTTTAGCTGATTGTTGATTTCTTGGCAAGATTGCGTTCAGTATTTTGCCATTGCTTTCTGAGCGACCGCCGGCTCACATACCCCGTAGTTACTAACTCGGCTAGAACCGCCACAGATTCTCGCAGCCGTCACGTTACTCACTAGAGTATACGGGATTACGGAGAAAGTCGCTAACTCCTATGCCAGTGAGCCCGGCAATAATCTACATTGACAGTATATCTAATGAAACCAGCCAACAAGAGACCGAAAGAACACCACACGACGAATAGAACACAGAAGAAGAACCATAGGCAAATGACACCTTAACGAACTCCAATTTGCAGACGATCAAGCATCAATAGCAAAATCAGAAGCAGATTTACAAGACCACATGAAAAGTCTAAGCGAAGTGTGTAAGAAAAATAACATGAAAATTAGCACCAGTAAAACAGGGATAATGAATGTAACCAAAGAAGAAAAGAATAACAACAACAATTCATCTAAGAGTACACCCCTTGAAACAAGTGAAGTGCTTTAAGTACTAAGGACGTATACTATCATCAAATGGCAAATCACAAGAAGAGATCGAAAACAGATGCAATAAGGGAAATCGAATCATTGGACAAATGACACCACTACTAAAGAACAAATACATATCAAAAGTTACTAAGAAAGCACTCTACAACACAATCTTCCTACGAATTCTATGCTACCAATGCAAAACATGAACAATGATAGAAAAAGAGAAAATAAATATCACAACAACAGAAATGTGATTCCTGAGAAGAATACTCAATATATCAAGTAGAGAATGTTTTTTGCGTATCCTTTTACAGGACTTAGCTGTCAACAGCAGCATCTTTCAGCTGTCTGTTGATCTCTTGGCAAGATTACGCTCAGTAGTTTGCCATTGCTTTCTGAGCGGCCGGCTCAGTATCCGCAAGTCACGAGCGGGGGTCGAACCACGTCAGTTCTCGCTCCGCTGCGAGACTCTGCGTGATAAACGGGATTACAGAGAGAAAGTGTTGTAACCCCACAGCCAGAGAGACCGGCATCAAGTAGAGAGAAAATGAGAAATTGAGACGTCAGGACTAAAGTGGGGGTTATAGCTGCACTAGATTTTATCAGAAAGCAGCAAGTCAAATGGTTTAGCCATGTAACTAGGTTACCAACTAACAATATACCACAACAAGCAATGATGTACAGACCAGAGGGAAGCAGAGGAAGAGGCCTACCACTTAAACGATGGACAAAGAGAATAACAGAGTCCACGGGAATTCTCGATACATGAAGCCCATAAACAGGCTCTCTCCAGATGTTTATACTTCGCCTCGACACCGCAAGGTAAATGAGGAACAAAATAGATGAGATGATGCATTCTGTGAGCACGTCGTGAGAAGGCAGAAGCTGGAGTAGGTCATGACAACAGGAACGTTGGAAGAGGGGCAAGAGGTAGGGGGCGACTGTGGGAGAAGATAATAAAAGTACCGGCTACATTAGAATGTAACATCACACAATTAAAACAGTTCAGTACCCGTGACGCCTGCGAAAAAAAATGAGGTATAATAAACACAGGTACAATGAACATATATTCTAACGAACTCAACAACGGCAATAGTACATCACAGTGCAAAAATAATAGACACACTCAAACACACACACGTACACACACGGATACGCACACGGGGACACACACACACACCCACCCACGGATACACTCACATTGAGAGACATACGAAAAAGCAGTAGGGCAATATAAGAAATGGAAAGAAGAAGAATTAGTAAGTCATAGAGATAACATATATTACAGCCGTGGGAGTCAGTCAATCATTAAATAGAATAAATTAGTCAGGGTTCGACTTACCACACACATATTGGAGCCGTACAGAGCGCTCCGGAACCAGGTCATGTTGGGGTCAGGTAATGGAAGGTCGTCAGAGGACAGGATGACGTAATCTACATATCTTGAAAATAGACATAAGTCTTGTATATGCGTGTTTGTTTGCTTGCTATGTATTGTTGTTAATGTTGTTGTTGTTGTTGTTGTTGTTGTTGTTGTTGTTGGTGGTGGTGGTGGTGGTCTTCTTCTTCTTCTTCGTCTTGTCGTTTTCTTCTTTTACTCCAACTATTCCTCTCCCTCTTCTTCTTCTTCGTCTTCGTGAAAACCTGAACTCATATTTCAATTTTCTTGCAAGAATACAATCTTTGATTACTTCTAACAATATTAAGAGGCCATCATTAGACCATAGCAGCCAAGTGTTTACTCTTGCTAACGGTGTAATAGCATGGAACACAAACCTCCTATCTCATAGCCCCCCACCCCACCCCAGCACCAGCACACCACCCCCCCCCCCCCCATGATGGAATTTGACCTCACCGTTCAAACGTCAGGCGGTGTTCTTCCAGTCATCCGACACAAGAATGTTTGCTATCCGTCACAGTTCGCTGGCTAGAGCAGCTGAGGTAAGGATGAGATGTCTTCTCCCAGCCTGATGGGACCTACAGGAACCCACTATCCAGTCAAAGCAGTAGAGGTGGGCATGGCCGAATGGATCACAGCGCTCGCTCATAAACTTCCGTTGTGCTGATGTCGAGGTAGAGGGTTCAGCCCTTACACTGGACAGTTGTGCTAAAAAGATGATTTTTCGTCCTTAATTTGGTGACGTAAATTACAAGTACCTCAGAAGTCGGAGTAGGTTCGCCTGATGGCCAGGGACACTGGTAATAGGTAAAGATAATCCACACGTAAAGCTCAGTCCAGTGCATAGGAACGAGTAGCACGAGTATGGACTACGGTTGAGTTCATAGCGAGCGATCGCTTAAAACACATACATAACTGTAGAAGTGATTAAGTCATCAATGCTATTCCAGAAGAGGCAAAGAAAGACACAGTATTCCAGAGACTCTATACATGAGAGAGAGAGAGAGAGAGAGAGAGAGAGAGAGAGAGAGAGAGAGAGAGAGAGAGAGAGAGAGAGAGAGAGAGAGAGAGAGAGAGAACGAACGAACAAACTTTATTTTAAAAGGGTAACAAATTGGGCACGCAGGCCCGTCTTACATTCGGCCCTTTCTATCACTCATCTTTCATTCATCACATGTGCATGTTACATTTACATAGGGGAAAAAATCAACATTGTCAAATGGATTTTGTAAGCATAAACAATACATATTACGCATGGTACATTCACATGGGAAAAAACCATTGTCAAATGAAAGTTGTAAACATAAACAGTGTATATTGCAATGTTGTGAGACACATCCCCCATACACCCTCACACCCCGCAGCCACCCACACATCCCTCAGCCACCCACACATCCCCCACCCACCCACACATACCTCCACGTACTCACACAGACTCAGGCAAACATACATGCAACCCACTGATCCCACACCCACACACATTTCCCCACCCACACATACATCCCCTACCCATCCCATAACCGACACGCACACACCCACCCACATTTTCTCCACCACCCACCCACACACCCGCAACCACCCAGCAAAACACACATCACAAAACCACACACACATACCCCCATTAACCCACACATCCCACACCTATCCACACATACATCCCGCACCCTCACAATTTCCTCACCCACCCACACACACATCAGCCAACCTACACCCATTCACCCACCCAATATCCGCCACCTCTCAATTGCACATCCCCCACCTATACACACATCTCCACCCACAAACACATCTCCCCACCTGCCCACACATATCCCCCACCCATAAACACCCAAAAAAAAACACACACCGAGAGATCCTCCGTGGCCAAGTAGTTACACCGACTGCCTCAAGTCCGAGTGTTGTGGGTTCGATTCCGGTATATGTCGTTTTATTCACGAGTGCAATTTTCTCGGAGATGCCTGAGGGTCGTCGCTGGTACTAATACAATCTCTACAAAACTGAGCTGCAGCGCTCTAAATCTCCGCTCCAATCATACAATCATACAATCATATAACCTAGCGCGGTGTTCCACTGAGACTGGAGTGCCAACCTAAACATTGCACTCCTCATGGTCAGTAAGCTGTCCACTACGAGAAGCAATGCCCACTTACTTGGAAATATCAGGCACATCGTAGCCAATCCTGTTGTACACGCCAGCGCATTTCACAGTGAGTAGTAATTTGTCGCCGAATGAGTGCTTGTCGAACTCCTGTCTTAAGACCTGTGGAGAGAGAATGATTGGCTCTCGTGTAAGGGTATTGCGTGGCTGCTATAGATAGAGAGCAAATAAGCAAAGTTATCTTGTCATGAGCAGATTCGACACCGTGTAGGGATGTGTGGAAAAGTTATAGAGACGATAAGGGGGGATAGGGAGGGGAGAGAGAGAGAGAGAGAGAGAGAGAGAGAGAGAGAGAGAGAGAGAGAGAGAGAGAGAGAGAGAGAGAGAGAGAGAGAAAAAAAAATTGACAGAAAGAAAGAAAGAAAGAAAGAAAGAAAGAAAGAAACGGAAAGAAAGAAACGGAAAGAAAGAAATGGAGACATACACTTGAACAGAACGAAAATGAGAAAGAAAGACATGGATATATTATGCTAAGCGGCAAGCCAATGTCTGTGTGTTACATCAAAGAGGTCAGGACACATGAATGCCATGATCGAGTTTATAGAGTTGTAGATCATGGTGGGATTGTTGATAAAGCGGGGTCTGTACGAGGAGACCGTGCAAAGTGACCCGTCACGAGCGTTGGTCACTAAAGCCCGGAAAGCGCTCAGGACGTTTTGCAAAAGTACAAAACGTCACTTTCAAATGAGTTGGGCTTGAGCCACTGTCGAGGTTAGACGTGGTTCCTGGCTCCGTAGCACGACCACACAATGTGCCGCTACATTATTTGTTAGTCGATAGTCGTTGTGTATTGTCTAAGTGTTGGCTTGTGCGGTAAGCGTGTGTATAAATGATATTGTTTATAAATGACAGTGCTGGGAATACTTAGATATAATAAACAAGTGCAAACAATGTCCGTGTGGTGTTCTTGGGGAAATGTTTCGTTCTGTTTCGAATAGCTGATTGGAAGAGGAAGACCGAGAAGTAAATACCTGGATGGCTTGGCCACATAGCATGGATGAGGCATGAACTCCGAGCTGATCAACGACTCTGGTGATCGAGTGAAATGGCGAGTCATTACCGCCCACGCTTTCCAGCATGGCACATGATTCATTGATTGATTGATCAAATGTACCAGTGGAAAAGAGGAACTAGAGCCTAATATAATAGTAGAGATGGCGATGATGAGAAGACCACGCCTTCATCTTGAGAGATCAATGAAATGGCGCAGAAGTACGCCCATACAGGGAAGAGTTGCATGTCATAGAAGGGAGGAGCTGCCCACACATGAGTTCCTACGATCGCAGAGTCATCGAGAGAGTTAGTCAGTTAGTTAGTTAGTTAGTTAGTTAGTTAGTTAGTTATTCAGTTAGTTAGTTAGTTAGTTAGTTATTCAGTTAGTTAGTTAGTTCGTTATTTAGTTATTTAGTTATTTAGTTAGTTAGTTAGTTAGTCAGTTAGTCAGTTAGTCAGTTAGTAAGTTAGTCAGTTATTCAGTTAGTCAGTTATTCAGTTATTCAGTTATTCAGTTATTCAGTTATTCAGTTATTCAGTTATTCAGTTATTCAGTTATTCAGTTAGTTATTCAGTTATTCAGTTAGTTAGTTAGTTATTCAGTTAGTTAGTTAGTTAGTTATTTAGTTAGTTATTCGGTTAGTTAGTTATTTAGTTAGTTAGTTAGTTAGTTAGTTATTCAGTTAGTTAGTTAGTTAGTTAGTTATTCAGTTAGTTAGTTAGTTAGTTAGTTAGTCAGTTAGTCAGTTAGTCAGTTAGTCAGTCAGTTAGTCAGTTAGTCAGTTAGTCAGTTAGTCAGTTAGTCAGTTAGTCAGTTATTCAGTTATTCAGTTATTCAGTTATTCAGTTAGTTAGTTATTCAGTTATTCAGTTAGTTAGTTAGTTATTCAGTTAGTTAGTTAGTTATTTAGTTAGTTATTCGGTTAGTTAGTTATTTATTTAGTTAGTTAGTTAGTTAGTTAGTTATTCAGTTAGTTAGTTATTCAGTTAGTTATTCAGTTAGTTAGTTATTCAGTTAGTTAGTTAGTTTGTTTAGTTTAGTTTAGTTTAGTTTAGTTTAGTTTAGTTAGTTATTCATTCAGTTAGTTATTCGGTTAGTTATTCGGTTAGTTAGTTATTCGGTTAGTTAGTTATTCGGTTAGTTAGTTATTCGGTTAGTTAGTTATTCGGTTAGTTAGTTATTCGGTTAGTTAGTTATTCGGTTAGTTAGTTATTCGGTTAGTTAGTTATTCGGTTAGTTAGTTATTCGGTTAGTTAGTTATTCGGTTAGTTAGTTATTCGGTTAGTTAGTTATTCGGTTAGTTAGTTATTCGGTTAGTTAGTTATTCGGTTAGTTAGTTATTCGGTTAGTTAGTTATTCGGTTAGTTAGTTAGTTATTCGGTTAGTTAGTTATTCGGTTAGTTAGTTAGTTATTCGGTTAGTTAGTTATTCGGTTAGTTAGTTAGGTATTCGGTTAGTTAGATAGTTATTCGGTTAGTTAGTTAGTTATTCGGTTAGTTAGTTAGTTATTCGGTTAGTTAGTTAGTTAGTTATTCGGTTAGTTAGTTAGTTATTCGGTTAGTTAGTTAGTTATTCGGTTAGTTAGTTAGTTATTCGGTTAGTTAGTTAGTTATTTGGTTAGTTAGTTAGTTAGTTATTCGGTTAGTTAGTTAGGTATTCGGTTAGTTAGTTAGTTATTCGGTTAGTTGGTTAGTTATTCGGTTAGTTGGTTAGTTATTCGGTTAGTTAGTTAGTTATTCGGTTAGTTAGTTAGTTATTCGGTTAGTTAGTTAGTTATTCGGTTAGTTAGTTAGTTATTCGGTTAGTTAGTTAGTTATTCGGTTAGTTAGTTAGTTATTCGGTTAGTTAGTTAGTTATTCGGTTAGTTAGTTAGTTAGTTAGTTAGTTAGTTAGTTCGTTAATTAGTTAGTTAGTTCGTTAGTTAGTTAATTAGTTAGTTCGTTAGTTAGTTAGTTAGTTAGTTCGTTAGTTAGTTAGTTAGTTCGTTAGTTAGTTAGTTAGTTAGTTCGTTAGTTAGTTAGTTAGTTAGTTAGTTCGTTAGTTCGTTAGTTCGTTAGTTAGTTAGTTAGGTAGTTCGTTAGTTAGTTAGTTAGTTCGTTAGTTCGTTAGTTAGTTAGTTCGTTAGTTCGTTAGTTAGTTAGTTCGTTAGTTAGTTGGTTAGTTCGTTAGTTAGTTAGTTAGTTCGTTAGTTAGTTAGTTCGTTAGTTAGTTAGTTCGTTAGTTCGTTAGTTAGTTAGTTCGTTAGTTCGTTAGTTCGTTAGTTAGTTAGTTCGTTAGTTCGTTAGTTATTTCGTTAGTTCGTTAGTTCGTTAGTTAGTTAGTTCGTTAGTTCGTTAGTTAGTTAGTTAGTTCTTTAGTTCGTTAGTAAGTTAGTTCGTTAGTTAGTTCGTTAGTTCGTTAGTTCGTTAGTTAGTTAGTTCGTTAGTTCGTTAGTTCGTTAGTTAGTTAGTTCGTTAGTTCGTTAGTTAGTTAGTTCGTTAGTTAGTTAGTTAGTTAGTTCGTTAGTTAGTTAGTTCGTTAGTTCGTTAGTTCGTTAGTTCGTTAGTTCGTTAGTTAGTTAGTTCGTTAGTTAGTTAGTTAGTTAGTTAGTTCGTTAGTTAGTTTGTTCGTTAGTTCGTTAGTTAGTTAGTTCGTTAGTTCGTTAGTTAGTTAGTTCGTTAGTTAGTTAGTTCGTTAGTTCGTTAGTTCGTTAGTTAGTTAGTTAGTTAGTTAGTTCGTTAGTTCGTTAGTTCGTTAGTTCGTTAGTTCGTTAGTTAGTTAGTTCGTTAGTTCGTTGGTTAGTTAGTTCGTTAGTTCGTTAGTTAGTTAGTTCGTTAGTTCGTTAGTTAGTTAGTTCGTTAGTTCGTTAGTTCGTTAGTTCGTTAGTTCGTTAGTTCATTAGTTTGTTAGTTCGTTAGTTCGTTAGTTCGTTAATTCGTTAGTTCGTAAGTTAGTTACTTCGTTAGTTCGTTAGTTAGTTAGTTCGTTAGTTAGTTAGTTTGTTAGTTCGTTAGTTAGTTAGTTCGTTAGTTCGTTAGTTAGTTAGTTCGTTAGTTCGTTGGTTAGTTAGTTCGTTAGTTAGTTAGTTCGTTAGTTAGTTAGTTAGTTAGTTAGTTAGTTCGTTAGTTCGTTAGTTTGTTAGTTCGTTAGTTCGTTAGTTAGTTAGTTCGTTAGTTAGTTAATTAGTTAGTTCGTTAGTTAGTTCGTTTGTTCGTTCGTTCGTTCATTCGTTCGTTCGTTCGTTTGTTCGTTCTTTCCTCCGTCCGTCCGTCCCTCCGTCCCTCCGTCCGTCCGTCCGTCCCTCCCTCCGTCCGTCCCTCCCTCCCTCCCTCCCTCTGTCCCTCCCTCCCTCCGTCCCTCCCTCCCTCCCTCCGTCCGTCCGTCCGTCCGTCAGTCAGTTAGTTTGTTAGTTAGTCGACAGATCATTGCACATCGAACCATTCAGTCCATAAGTGTTCGGATCCCCTCCTGAGCAAGTCCCGCAGCGTGTAGCAGCTAACGACACCCATTCTGTGTTGGTTTATCAATCTTTTTTGGC
The DNA here is from genome assembly GCA_963921405.1 of Cepaea hortensis. Taxonomy (NCBI): domain Eukaryota; kingdom Metazoa; phylum Mollusca; class Gastropoda; order Stylommatophora; family Helicidae; genus Cepaea; species Cepaea hortensis. The sequence goes on along the minus strand of OY992879.1, from coordinate 11,061,155 downwards.
TTCCTGCGTAGGATTCTTGTTTGGCCACACATCTTTTAATTTGCTGTTCTCGTAGTCTGACCATGGTTGTAGATTCACAGTCATCACTTGGTTCTCGCAAAAGTCTTACTTCTCGTAGAGCCTTCAGAATGTCAGCCTGGTCCATGGCACGTCCGCCCTCCACAGTAGCCTTATCTGCGAGCTTGTCAGCCCGCTCATTTACTTGTATTCCTGCATGCCCTGGCAAGAAGATGAAACTAATCTTTGCCAGCCGAGACCGCTCCAGAGACAGCAACCACTCTCTTCGCATCCACCCCATAAATATCCTCTTGAGGATGCTCATTGAGTCGCTAAGAAAACATGCCCTATTGAATGTCTGTGTCTCGAGCCAAGTTATTGCTTTACTCACTGCCATGACTTCCATAGTCAGGCTACTTGTGGTCTCAACAAAAGCACCAGAGTCCTCCTTCACAATTCTCCCTCCGGCCCGAGCCGTAAAGGCCCACGAGCTTCTCAAATGTCGGACGACAGACCCATCTGTGTAAATGACAGCATCACCGTCTAACGAATTCTTGAAAATCAACGCTTGTACTTCCGCTCCACAGCAACCGGATTTTCTTGTCCAGTTCCAGTTCCAGTTTTCAAAAACAAAAATTCCAAATTCGTCCTCGTCTAACTTGCTTCATCAGCTGTGGTTATTGTTGAGGATCGTGGTTTTTGTGGGTTTATTTACCCTAATTCTTGTCTTGTGAGTCCTTTCTCGGACTGGTTATGTATCGTTTGTGTCTGTGACGTCAGCATGGGGGTGGTTCGGCGGCTAACCTTTGTGATCTTCTGTTCTTGTGGTTTTATTTGTTTGAGTAGGCTCCTGGCTCGTCTGGCTGCAGTCCTTATAAGGACTTTTCGTAATCCCACTCCAGCTGGGGATCGGTCGGCGGCTGTCCTTTGTGCATGTTTCCTTTTGTTTTCGTTGTTGGTGCAGGCTCCAGTCTTGACTGGTTGCAGTCCTTAAAAGGACTTTTTATTTGGTATTCTGTCTCCTTTTTTGTGCATTTTCTGTAGGAGCTTTTCGACGTTTTCTTCTTCCTCCTTGGGGAAACAGTTTTCACTGTTGCGTTTGCGTATCTGCTGCCTAGCGTTTTCTTCCTCCGTGGTCAGCCATGGGACGATTTCCCCGTCCTCGATATAGTACTCGAAGTCGGCCTCACAGTTGTAGTGTACCAATGGGTATATCATCGGTTTCCCCCGGAGTTTTTTAGGCTTCTTCTTTTCTTTTTCTTCCCAGCGCCTTCTGAATTCCTGGCGCTTGAGTTCCTCCTTGTCGACTGGGTATTCTTTGCCTCTTTCAGAGATCCGACGGTATAGTAGTTCCCTCTTGGGCGTTGTGGTTGGGCTGCTGGCTTTAGCTTGCTGTTAAGACTCGGTCTCTTGGGTTTCTGTAACGGAGTGTTTCGGGTTCACCTTGGGTAGTGAGAGTGAACCACACCCGAGGTGTCTCTAGCACTCCCGTGTATTCTAGCCCCAGGGGTTGGACGAGCAGATACACTTTTTTCCTCTGTGGTTGATCTCAGGTTATTTAGTTACGTCTACACACCCCTCCAGATTCTAGACCCCTACTAACTACCTACACCTGTTGAACAATGAACACTTAGGCATCGTCCGAGACCACACTCAATCATTATACAAAGAGCAAGTCAACTTACATAAAGTTTATTCTACCCTTGAGAATATAGAACTGAAATGAACATCCTGATAGAAGAATCTATTTACACCAATAGAAGATAGAGTAGAGACAGAATTAGAGATGTAGGTGTCTTCATCGAGTTGAGAAGTAGAGTGGATGCAGATGTCCCGTCCAGTCGGTCCGCCACTCACCCGGCTTCCTTCCAGTGAGATGACTAGAACCTTGGAGACCACTCCGTCTCCCGAACGTGGAACCACAACAATAGAGTCACTGCTGGACCACACTTCACTGGACCAACTGCATCTATAACACTCCCACGGAGTCACTGGTAATACAGTTCTCGAACACTACCGAGTTGGAGACAATCTTCCTGGACTTGGCTCCAAGTATTGGTTACTTCGATGAACTACATAGTCACTGACCAACCGAATGGTCTGTCACTCATAGCACAGTCCCACTGCAGAACCGATATGGCATTGACCAATTCAATGGTCTCTTACAGTCACACGTTGTAGGATCAGATATGGCTACTGAAAAGTTACTGAGTCCTTCTAGAACACAGTTGATAATCTGGATACGGAAACAGTACATGAATAGAATCAGACATCTATTTTACGGAAACAATTCAGGTTGGACTATAATCCCTAGTCCCTTCCACCGGGTTACACTTGACACACGTCCATACTGGTGTAGTTCTTCTCAAGACCTGCCACTCGAGCTGTCCAAAGAACCATTCAAGTGTCTGAAGATTAGTTACTTCTGCGTTTAGGCAGAACCCCCGTCAAACCAGACGGACCGGTGTTCCCTGTCGAGCATGATTACTCAACATGCTGAAATGTTCCTGGCAAAAACAGAGTATCTTCTATTTTAAACGATCACAAACCATCTCTTCCCACACGTGCACCTTCAGGGCAGTTGTATGTCTTGAAGCAACCTTCACGCATGGTGAATCACATTGGGTACCTGGTGTGATGGAGTCTGGCGTGATAAGTAAAGAACTGAACCCTTCGCTCTGTCACACGAAGTGGTTTTCTGCCAACAACAATTATAGTTGACTGGTTCCTCAACAGGCAAACTCCTGAAAAGGAAGAGCGACCGGTGAGAGTATACTGGCCCAAACATTAGTTCACATGCATCCTACCAATAACTACTCAACTCTCAGTCATGCTAGTTAGTTATTCATATAACCAAAGCATTATCTCTATATGGAGAGTAGTCAAGCATGGGTTCACAAATGTCAGCTGGCCTCACAGAACAGCCCGTCAAACAGAGCAAGAAATCAGAATGACGAGTCTGATCATTGGTCTCACCTATCCCTAATCATCTACCAGTCGTCGCTAACGTCAGTAATGATACAAGGTGTTATTGTTCTAATTTAATCGAACTAAACAAATAGGTAAAGAGTCCCTAGACTCATTCCTAACATCATCAATGTACATTAAGAAACATAAACTTGATCAATATACCATCCCTCGGGATATAGGAATAGTACATGATCACATCCAATATGTACACAAGCCTGTTTGCTGGTGGGACCACCTGCCCACGCCACAGCAAACTCTTCTTATTAGACTCTACCTTAGAGTCAAGAAGCCTTCTTGAGAATACATGTTCCCCCCCATGTTCCAAGGGTACTGTTCCAGTTCTGTCCTCCCAAGTGGTTTAGCCTTGGCCTGGACTGAACTTCATCGTTGGTTTGGTCTACCAACACATACTTTCATAACTTGCTTTCACATCCCCCATATTCGATATTTCCCCAGTCTCATACAGCCTCCTGCATCCTTCCATACTTCCAGCACCTTAGCATTCACTCGCACTAGCGCCAGTATGAAAGAAACAGGATAGCTTAGACAAGATTTCAGAACGCATATTTACATCGCGACGGCACGCAGTGTTATCACGCGTCGATCTATTCGGCGTTCGGAATTACCCCAGGAAGTATCACATGCCATGACCTAATATATATACACAATGTCACATCATATATATATATATAGATATAGCACCAAAGCCACTTACCTTTCCACAGAAATCCGCTGTTCCACACAATGAATTCACTATTAAGTTTTTACCCAATAGTTACAGCATTCCTGGTGGCACAGAACTAAGTTCTTCCTTTACTTAGTAACGAAGCACAATTTTGTCTGAATCTCCACCTACCAACTTACCTGGTTTTCTAACCGTTCTTCTGGCTTCAGCAACTGACTGACATAATCTAAGTTTCCATCCGGCCCAAGTAACTAGGTTTTATTCTAACACAGCAACCTAATAGATGCAACGATTGGCAATATATGGTACGTATATTTGGAACCCAAATCGCCCACATCACATTACGGCGTTCCTAACAGCTGATTCGCGAGCACACGGTAAACAAACACACGCTTAATTGTCACCGGCGTTATCGATCGGTTTGCTAATTAGTATGCGAGGACATCCGCATAGGTAATGAGGTTAGAACAATGGCGTGTGGAACACACGTACAAAGTTACATGATTTAAACAAATATCTACCTGGATGGTGAAACCAGCTCTCCAGTCAGCTTCCGAACTGTTCAAGGGCTTCTCAGCTTCCTTTTCATAACAGTCAGCCGAATCATGGTTGAGGTGAGACGCAACACAAAAATGGCTCACACTCAGGCCAGCGTCTGTTCTCTTCGAACAAAAGTAAGTGAATGACTGCTGTAGCCAATTTCCCGCTTCGTGCCAACTCAATGCGCACTAGAAGCGAGTGCTTCTTGAGAAAAGATACTTTCTCGGGAAAACGTCATTCCCCGCCTAGAGTTTCTAGATCTCTCTGCACGAGAATTTAGAGCGATACCCAACATCCCGGGTTACTCGAATTCCGGTGTTTCGAGACGATTCTAGATAATCAGTCCTCCATCGGCTTCCCTCAGTCTATTTTTAGCTGGGAAAGTCCCCGATGACGCGCCAAAATAGTGCGGGTACTTGACGACCCAAGACAGATAAACGCGTTTCGTCACAGTTTCTTCTTGCGGTTTTTCTGTGAGTTCTTGTGTGGCTTCTGTTGGTTTGTTTTGAAAGAGTTCCATTTCAGCTCTATGCATTTCTCTTTCGGTCTTGATAATTTGTAGGATTTCTTCGTTCTCCTTCTTTATCTCAGCCATGCGCTGAATCTCTTGTTTGATGTTGAGCTGGATTTCATTCATGTCGGCCAGCAGCTTCTCATTATCGCTGGTCGGAGTCGTCGTCAGCAGTGCCTTGACTTGTTTCTTCAACTCGTCTATCTGCTTTTGAAGTTGATATCTTTCAGCTTGTGCTATACCCGTGGCTGTCTCACCCCTCTGCATTGCTTCCTTGAATGGTGTCTTTGTGATGATGGCGATCTTTAAGACGTCTCTGTGTCTCTGCAGGTACGGACAGCCCAGGTATCTTGTTCCATGTTTGCATAGGCAGTTGGCGCACTTTCTTTTGTTGTTGGGTGCTCGGAAGTCCGTGTCCAGCTTGGCCAGCGGACACTCCTTGAAGGCGTGGTGATCCGCGCAGTATCGGCATATTTCCGTCTTACTGCGACACGTAGCTCTACTGTGGCCGGCCTTCTGACATCTGGAACATTGCGTGATTCTTGGTATGAATCTCTCTGGTTGATGCATTCTCTTGTTGAATGATACTGTGTTCGGCATATCGCTGCCCTCCGACGTTACTACTGCCAAGGTTGTAGGTATCTTGGAGTAGGTGAGGAGCCGCTCCGCCTTCAAGAATCGGATGTGAAGATTCTCTTCACGTAGCTGCTTCAGGATTTCTTCATCTGTCAGCTCCACAGGAATCCGCTTGACAACCCATCGGACTGTTTTTGAGTCAGTGTTTCCGACTCTGGTGTCTTTCTCCTCCTTCTCTGCTATCTTGGTTCTTGACTGTGTTGGGCTGTCAATCTACTCCCTCGTAGTAGATTCGGTAATAGCTGTAGTATCAGGCTCTTTGATGCAGCTAGCAGGTGGGCTCTCGACGTTCTTCTTCTTGTTGTCGGCTCCCACGCTGCACATCTTGGCAACAGCGTGTTTCTTGTTGTTGGATTTTCAACGTGACATTTTCCCGCTGATAAGGCTTCTTGACAGAATAATGCGACTTGACTTGTTAGCGCTCGCAGTGCGAATGTGAACAACGACGCTTTTCTTGTCTGTATTTTCTGTCTAGTTGTATGCAAACAGAAAAAGACGTACAGACATCTGTTGGCACTTGTACCCACTCCTCGCCAGGTTTTAATATAATAAGGAAGATAATAGGGAAACAAAACTCGCTTACACTCAGGAAATAAATGACCGTAGACCCCGAGGTAGACCAAGAAGGCGGTGGAGAGATAATACATGTACAGACCTACAAGCACTTGGAATCAACGACTGGCAAGAGAAGGTCCACCAGAGAGACGAATGGAGACGGATTGTATTTGCAGCAAAGAACCTCAATGGCTCGGAACGCTGAAGAAGAAGAAGAAGAAGTAAACACAACTATTAAAGAATGTCTTCGGCTTGATCCATCAACGACCTTCCTCTTTTTAACCTGCTGCCCTTCACCTTCATAATTTCACTATGCAGTGGATGTTGTGTGTTTGCGTTAACTCTGAGGTAGGCACGTGCTCTGCAAATTTGTATTCTGTCTTCAATGGTTAGACAATCAAGAAAGTAACGCATCGCCCTGCATGCTGTATCTCTTGTACATCTAAGAATAATGCGCATAGCTTCGTTCTGTATCCTTTCCATCTTTTCTATCTGCTTACGGCTGAGAGTCAGGATCGCCATCGCATACTCAAAAGCAGACATGACCAGCCCCTCGTATAGAAGACATAGATGGTTCTGCTCACAGTTTGCTGCCGCCATCACCCGCATCACAGCCAAACTCCGCGTGGCCTTAATTATCACCTGGTCTATGTGCTGATTATAAGCAAGGCTTCGATCAAAACGTATCCCCAGGTAATTCATTGCCTGTGTTCTTTCCACGGTTTCTGAACACAGATTTACAGTTGGTGTTGGAGTATTGACACGATTATTATTCAAAGAGAACCATGCCACTGTTGCCTTTGTTGGGTTGATCATTTCCCCAGCTTCAACACATCAAGCGATTGAGTTCGGTTTGTAGTTCCACAGCAACCTGATCTCTATCTTTACCCTGAAGATACACTAAAACATCATCGGCATATGACAGTGTCCTCCCCGGTCTAGTGATCTGCTCGCTGGTGATTCTCACAGTGTAGGCGTTGAACAGCACCGGAGATAATGGTTATCCCTGTGGTAGGCCAGGATATATTGTTGTTGGTTCTGAAGTCCAACTGCCACATCTGAAAACTACTTTCAGTTGGAAGAGAGTTGCAGCTATCCAACTAAGGAGGAAAGGACTTATCTTGAGTTCAAGCAGCTAAAGCAGTAAAAAATCCAAATGTACTCTGTTGCACACGTCCTCCAGATCAATCGCTGCAGCAAAGGTTTCAATGCCTGAGTGGAAACCTCCACAGACGACATAGACGTCTTGCCCATCAAGATTATAAACTCTACTATGAGATATCAGATCACGGGTATCAGCTCAAGTATTGTTGATGCCTACATATCACCACTGCCAAGTGAACGCACGCATTATCCATAGGCGCAGCAGGAACTAGCGACGTGTGGCCTATGTCAATGAACGCGACTACCTTCTCAAAAACCGCTTTGTAAAACACTCCCTCAACCTTCTATTCATAATTATCATGAGAAGAACAAGAAGCACAATGAAGGTGGAGATTAGCGAAAAATAGTATCGAGTTGTGAAAAGGAAAGGGGACAATTAATACAATATACACAGCAAAAAAGACGTGAAAGAATGTTAACGTGTCCTATAGAATTTGAAATGTTATATGGATGAGTAGATGTCAATTAGCGGTTTGGGGCCAAAAGGGTCGGGGCACTACAGGAGCGCCAAAAGAAAGCCCCCTAGGGACCCAACCCCCGGGGGCCCCAATCCCCAGGGCCCCGGGGCGCGACCGCCCGACCGGGCCGTCCTCTGTATCCCGGAGCGCACGCATGGCGACCGAGCCGCTCGCCACGATATATTACTCAGACATATTTTGGAAAAGCTGTCATATCTCCCAACACAAGCCGGTGTGATATATTTTACGCCTGCAGCTACAAAGCTCAAAAAACGGCGGGCTATTTTTTTTACCACCACACGTTCGTTAACAAAATGTGCTACACACAGCACGCTATTTCCCCCGCCAACAAGAGACGTGGAAGTTAATCAATGCGCGCTGAGCCAGTGATATACAAAATCTTGCTTTTATAAGCTTTTATTAATTTCTTTGCTTTTTTTTTATAACATACATTGAAAAAAAAAACATTGTATGTAGACAAAAAAATTATATACAAATGTATGTACAAAATTATATACACATGTATACTACATATTTTAATAGTGATATATAACCACAAAATGTTGCTGTTACCTCGGTCGGCGGCGTGGTCAAGTTGGTTAAACCACATTACACTCAGCAGGTCTAGAAATTGAATGGTTTGCATGCTCAAACCCTGGTTTCCATTCAATATTCTAAGCTGCCGTAGTGCGGATGGGGCACCTTCAAGGTTCGCTAGTATTTCGTTTCGATTAGCAACCAACAAGGGGGTCGCATAATCTCTATACATGTGGTTTAACCAACACACCTCACATCTCTCGGAGGATGGCAAGTTGTGTGCATAAAAACCCGGGTTGTTGTCATCCTCTGAGAGGGGTGGGGGAACGAATCACAAAGCCGACTTTTGCATTTTTTTAAAAATTCGCGCCGTGATGGTTTAGGCGGCTTTTTTTTTGTTATAGGGGTGACTATATCTAAAAATATTAGGGCGCGTCGAATTAGAGGCTGACTTATTGGGCACATACAGATGGAGACCTATGGATGTGAGTGGCCGAAGCTCGGCACAGAACTTCATTGCGGCCGCCCAGCCATCGACCTTTATTGTTCTTGGCATGAGGCAAAGCGGGGCGAGGTGATAGAAGAGTGTATATTCTGTGAGAGGGGTGTTAGGAAACCATATGAGATGTGTGAGCGTTGCACACTAGACGCGCTTCATAGGATGGTTTGGAAGTTTGAAAAGACGACTGGAATCAAACTGCTACTCTATAAAGGGGTGAAGTTAGATCCTCAATATAGCCCAGAGGGCCTATAGGTGTGGCTTAGCGCAAATTTCGTCGGCCAACCACCATTGCGAGCAACCGTTTCACGCGGGAGAGAAAAAATGTTCATACACACCTTGTTTATCTGAGGAGTATATCCTTCTGCGCATTATCCACTGGCGGATCGTTCGGTGGAATAGGGGGGGGGGGGCGGCCCCAGATTTTCCTGATCGTGTATACAGGTTATTTCGACCCTAAAGCTTTTACAAACTCTGCCCGTGCCGCGTCTCGGCCTTTCAGAATGAGAGATTTTTTTGTCTCTTCGTCCAGATCCGCCGGCGCCTTGCTCCGAATATCTTTTTTCAACTGGTGAAATTTATTTTCTTCAGCTGTAATTATTTTATACTCCACGTCTGAAATTCTCCCATCATCCAAAGCCTTTGAAACAAGGTCGGCTATACTAGAAAGCTTAGCCGTCGCCAGAGTGCAAATTTCATCATGCTTCTTAGCTTTTGATGTTAGTTTGCGGGACGCTAGCTTGCTCCCAGCGGACATGATTCCACAAGCTAGGGCAGCTATCTCGAGCCCGACAACTATAGGGGCAGCGATAATGGTGGTAAGAAGCCCAACACCCCCCACCCCCATACCAAGGCTAGCCGCCAGCATCGCGCTGTCCACAGCGTCTAATGCATAAACGGCACTCCGATATTTTTTATACAGTGCAGCCCGTTTGTCCCTTTCATCTTCCAGAGACTTCCGAAGACGGGTAAGCTCTTGAATACGATAGGCACCGCCGTCACTAGTATCGATTGTAGGATAGAGCGACATTATTCTTTGCGCGTCAAACCTACTTCTTCAACTGAGATATTAAATGTTCAATGGGAACGGTGCTAATCGGCCCTGTAGTGAACAAAAGCTGGACAAAAGCAGTAACGGTAGTAAAAATGATTTCATCTACCGCAACCTCACCGAGCTCTACTATAATATCCGTCTCTGTTGCCCGGGCCGCCCACGTCCCGTCGGCCGCGGAAGTAATGACGAGAGCAACATGCCTGGGGAGTGATGACGCACTCCATTTAATAGAGACCCCAGGAAGGACTGGGGCAAACTCTGTCTGTGCCACAGGCCCAATAGCTAACTCGAGATAGATGGTTGACTCCTTAGGAGGCTTACCTAGCATATCAAGGTCAGCTTTACACTCTGTAACAGCCTTCAGGCAATTTTTAGTCCCCTGAGCTTTAGCCTCAGTCGCCGATACGGCATAGAAGAGAGCCCTGGCGCACTGCATTTTCAGAAATGACTGGTAGGTCACAACAGGAGACTTGTTGGGGCGTGTGACTGTCCTGCAAGCCTGATAACTCACAAACATCTTGCCCATGTTGGTTAACCTGATAAGTATCCCATTGGGCTCGAGGTGAGTATATCCCGTGCGAAGCTCAAGCTGCAGATCCCAGTCATCGTCGTCGGGATGGTCTATGGCAGCACGAGCATAGACCCCCTGGGCAGTGAGCTGGAGGCCATAGATCTTGTAGTTATGACCCGGCTCCCGCCACCCAATAGTGTCGGCCAAATCAGCAAAGGTTAGGGTAGAGCATGCTCTTGGGCGATGCCTTCCTGGACCTTCTGAATCAGCGATTGTGTTTTCTGATGTGGAGTTCACAACTTAGATATGCTAGTGGCACAGCTTTGCCTTTTTCATCACGGACCGAAAGTCTAATATCGTTTAGAGTTCCAGTCTCCAACTTCTTATAACGAGGCACAGAGAAAACCTCGTGTCTCCCTTGATTACATTCCACATTTTTAACGGGCACAACCCTAAGGAGTGTGGAGGGAAGCGAATTATGACGGATCTCATAAGATGATAGACCCTCGAGATGAATGTACAACTCCTTATATAAGAGGAGTCTGGGAAACTCTTTTCCAACCAATCCAGTATCATACAATCCCCACTCAGAACCCCCAAGAGTGTAGGATAAGCCTGTTCCCAATATATTGGCGTAGTCATATACACCATCGAGGCTTACAAGACCAGTTGCGGGGTTCAGTGTCAGAGAAAACTTGTGAGGCTCAAAGAATTGCTTGTTGAGGGTACATATGTCGTAGTACCCATCGGGTATAACAATCTTCTTACCCTCCACCCAGAACGTATTATTGTCCAGCTTATGGGAAATATTAACCCACGCATGGTAGAACAACAATTCCACGATAGCTACCTCTAGGTCACCATCGCGGTTGTCTAGGACCGGGTTGAGGGGGATGGCTTCCCCACGCTGGATGTTGGTTAATGTGATGTACATATTAGCACGTGTAATAATTTACGAGTTCAATAAGGATGGTAAATACCCAACGGAGCAACCATGTCTGATGTGAAGTACGCAGCTTAGATATGCCAGTGGCACGTCGTTACCCTTTTCATCTAGGACCGAAAGTCTTATACCCCCTACCGTTCCAGTTTCTAGCCTTTTATAATGAGGCACAGAGAAAATCTCATGTCTCCCTTGATTACATTCCTCTTTTTTAACAGGTACAGCTCCGAGGAGTGTGGAGGGAAGCGAATTATGACGGTTTTCATATGATGATAGGCCCTCGAGATGAATGTACAACTCCTTATATATGATAAGTTTAGGAAACTTCTCCGCATGGAATGTAAACACCTCATTGAACCGCTCACTTCTGTAGTCTATGCCGAACCCAAGAACCCCACCTAGCCCTCCGAACCCTAAGGCCACCCCCAATTTTATACCACTGAGACTTACAAGGCCTGTTGCGGGGTTGAGAGAAAGAGCGAGCTTCCGTGGCTCAAAGAATTGTTTGTTAAGAGCACAGACATCATAATACCCGTCGGGGATAGTAACAACTTCATCATCAAGTTTGAACCAATTGTTTTTCAGCTTCGCGGAAATATTAACCCACGCGGGGAAGAACAACAATTTCACGATAGCCACTTCTAGGTCACCATCGTGATTGTCTAGGACCGGGTTGAGGGGGATGGGTTCCCCATGTTGGACGTTGCTAAGTGTGAAAAACATATTAGCACAACTAATAATAATGACTGCTTACGAGTTCAATAAGGACGCCAAATGCCCGACGGGTGGGGTATACCCGTTTGCACAAATAAAGGATCTCACAAAGGTGGACATACAGGTCAACCTCCAAGGAGCCTTTCCGACAAAGTTCCCCAACATGTTTGAAAAATACCGGTTGCCATACGTGGAGTCAGACCAGATCGTGCAAGCCTGGTACAGCAATCCGATGCAATTCTGGCAAAACCAACTCAACTTCGCAGTATGGTGTGCCACGGCGGGGTGTGGGGTGTCCGCGCAGGAGCATCTGTCCGGCCCTGACCCACTAACGCGAGCCGTCTTCATATTCCATGTCTACTACCAGATTCGTCGAATCCTCAAAGAGATGCGTGTGGCTCTACCACAAGACCAGGGTTGGAACGCCTTTGAAAATCCCTACGATGTAAGAGCCTATCAGCGTATATGCGCGGAATTTGGAATTCCCCAGAATTATAACTGGAGACGGCTCGGGAGGAATAACGGTTTGGGGAATGTATACATTTACTGGACGAACACTGGTTATCGCGTCCTACCTGATGGACATGATGGTGTATATGACCCAAAGCGCCATTCATTCACACAACAAACCACAAATGACATACTACACATAGATTATATCTCGCAAGACGATATTCACGCTGATTCTGGCTGGCAGGCTTTCATTCTTAACAAGTCACAGGGCTTCACACGCCCCGGTGTTGAGCGAATAAATGACAGCATTCGAACCTATGTGTGGGCCATCTTAGGGGCCCAGGCTCAGACTAGAACACGAATTCTGGGAACCGGAACGGCGTTTGATGCCCAGAAGCAATTCCTGGTATTAGTAGAAGACGCCATCTCTGCGCCCGTCGATCTCGCGGCGGCCATCAAAAGATATCAGGATGTGCTACAAAACGCGAGCTCAGAAGTTAATTATGTCTTTGGAACGGGGTTGTATATGTCCCCCAGCGACATGCTGCTCCGCATTGGCCAGATAGCTGGATATAACAACATGATCGTCATCGCAGAGCCAGGCCTAAAGCGTGGCCTGAATACATCCATTAATGTCCCTAAGCTGCCCACCATTGCACAGCCGACGGTAGAGCTGCCCAGCATTGCTCAGCCAGCGCAGCCGACCACTAGCATAGCTGATAAGGCAGCTGGGCTGCAGCATCAAAATGAAAAGATAGCACTCATTGCTGGGGGTGTCGCAGTCGGTCTAGTGGTCCTATGGTTTGTTCACCGCAATTAGCCGCTCTCTGATAGCCAGCAGCAGCAAGCCACCGAGTGCAACCACTAATGCCCAGAGATTTCCATCCAGCCATCCCACACCCTTACTCAAGAAGTTAAGAAGCCAGGAGATAATACCGCCTATGATTCCTGTGAGTGCCTCCGCAGCCATACCAGCTAGCCTGGCTAGAAGGCTCGCTAGGTCTTTCAGTTTCTGCCGAATCCATTCCTTAGCCCCAGGGCCAGGTGGCGGGCCAGGTGGTGGGATAGGTGGTGGGCCAGGCGGTGGGATAGGTGGCGGGCCAGGCGGTTGGGTAGGACCACCACCACCACCAGTAATGGCTAGGGTGATAGTGGAAATTAAGAGGCCGATCGCTGTGAGAATGCTCGCTATGGTGATACCCTGCTCTCGGAACAGAGTCCGCAGCCTCGCACCCAGTGTGGTGTCTTCATTGACCACCCGATGAATGGTTTCACGGATCCGACTGAATTGGGTGCGTAAGTCTTCGTGTAACTCAGCGACCTCTATTGAAAGCCTCTTCTTAGCTTCTTCAATATCGGCAATCTTTTGCTCTTGAAAGTCCCTACTCTCCTCATTGGGTGCTATCAACATTTTCCGCCGCCTTATGGCGATCTCTTTATCTTGCTGGTCGAGAATAACCAGATAGTTTGTGAGTTTACCTTTAATCGTTGTCACCGCTTTGTCAAGCGCCATGAGCCCCCGGAGTTCTCTCACTGGAGGTAAGCCTTTCTCTCCCAGGTATTGGTCTACGTGTGAGGTTTCTAAAACCCGCTGCACTTCTGGACTCGACATAGCCCGTTCTAAGATGTTGCCAACATTTGAAGCTATTTGTGGGACAGCCTGAATATCTGCACCACTTAGAGCAGCTTCTTCCCCCGCCAGATCACTAGCAGTCTCCTCAAGGATGGTGACAACCTTTGGTGGTATTTTGTCTACAAACCCCAATACCTCTCTGGTACTCACTCTGAGGTTATTCACAGCTAACGGCATGCCATTATCATACTGTGTAATCCTTTGGTGGTTAACATAGAGAGCATTCCGGCGACCCAAACGAATTTTTGTATAATCTATACCAGTTATAGGTTTGATACCCCACATCTTCTCCACCCTTTTAAAATAGTCGTTAATAGCGCTGTTTTCTAGTTCTATGAATAAGTTGCGCTCCCCCTGTGACGTCTCCCCCTGTGACGTCTCCCCCTGTGACGGCCACTCGGTATTAACAATGCGGGGATTATCGACATCAAAATCGTCGTCGATGAAGCCTGTCTCTTCTTCCTCGCCCGTTTCAGGCCTCCCCTCTTCACCACCAAAATCGGTCAGCTCAACTCTATCCATATTAGATATTGCTACAAAGCAACAAACAACTAGCCATGTCTTCAAGTGCATATGGTCGTAAGCTTAACCCTTACCGCCGTCTCCGGGAGCCGCTCGGTGTGAAAGGATTGCGGCAAACGATAATCGTGACCAACAATCCTTCTACGATCGGTCCGAAGCAGCAGTTACTAGTTCGTTTTCCCAATCTCGGTGCACACGATGTTATCGTGCCTGGGTCGCTGCGGCTGGCATTCAATGTCGACCTCAGCTCCCCTGATGTCAACCGGTCCGTGGTCCAGAACCTCGGCCGAGCACTGGTTCAAAAGCTGACCGTCAGGCTATCGGGCAATGAAGTCTTCTCTCTTGTGGACAGTGACGTCTATCTGGATCTTTGGAAGAGCCAATCGGAGCGGGCGAGCGCTGTGTATCAAGGCATCGATACAAGTACCGGCATGAATGTGACCAAGGCGCGTGTTGGTGCAGCGGATGCTGTTGTTCTGCCCCTCGCCAATGCGAGAGACGTGGCCATCGCGAAGGCCTTCAAAAACAGGTACTACATACCACTGGACTTTGAGCTGCTTGAAACGCACGCGCCCTTCTACCAATCTGCTCTTAGTGATCGACTGGAGATTGAGTTGACCTTTAACGAAGCTTCCCGTGTGATTCGCGCAACTGGTAAAGATGCCGGCAACTCCTCATACTCCCTAGAAAACATCTGTCTCGAGTACGAAGTAGTCACTGAACCCACGTTGGCCCGGCTAATTCGGAGCATGTATGAGAGCCGTATGGTGGTGTTATACGAGCGGGTCCTACGACATAGACGGATCCCTCAGAAAAAGGAGGACTCGATATGGAACATCAATCTGAACACACCCTGTAAGTCTCCAACCAAAAGGATTTTGCACGCCAACCAGAGTGGTTTTACAACCCACATATCACCAAAGTTGAAGTCATCGTAGAAGGACAAGCCAATCAGCTATTTGCGCACGGCTTAGCACCACACCAGCTCTGGGACGAAGCGAAGAAATTCTTCGCTGGTGGCCTCAAAAGGCACCCTGAGACAAGCGCAGTCGCCAAAGAGCTAGGATTGTTCGATGTTAGTCTAGGCGAGTACTTGATGTCAAAATTCTGCTTGTGGCTGGACTTCCGGACCTCCGACGATGACCATCTTCACGGCAGCGGCCGGCGTGTAGAGAACGGTTCTGAGGGCATCACTCTCCAGATCACGAAAGAGGCCTAACCGGCGGGGCCCCTGTACTGCTACGTTTATTTGGTTATGGACGGACAGCTGAACATCGACACCGGGACATTCGTTAGTGCTGTTTATTAATGGAGTTCCCACTTAAGCCACACTCGGCCATCATCACAGGCCCCACATCGTGTGGTAAAACATAATTCATTCTCGACCTCCTGGAAGGCCCGTACAGGGGTGTTTTCGAGCATATTGTAATTGCTTGCCCTTCGGTACGATACAATGAAACATACCGGGCCCGGCCATGGGTGTGGTCAGATCGCGAGGTCTTCATATTTGACCCCGGTGATCGGCTGCTCAAATGGCTAGAGGCCTTCTATAAAATGTTTCAGGGGACACCAACGTTATACATCATTGATGACTGCAGCGCAGAGGACGCTATTGCGCAGAAGCGGACTATGTTGACTTATCTAGCTTTTAGCGGGCGTCATGCCCAGCAAAGTCTGTGGGTTCAAACCCAGAAGTACAACGCCGTTGCGAGAGGCCTCAGAGCGCAGACACAATGGGTGGCGCTCTTCCATTCCAATGATAAGGATAGCTTTGAAGACTGCCTGGATGAGAACTACATCATCCACTCTAGAGAGAAACGTGATGGGGTGCGAAAGCAACTCGAAACCAATGAGTTCTCAAAGCTGGTACTGAGGACCAAGTTCCCATTTTCTTATAAAGTGCTCAAAGCTGGTGAGGTTTGTTAGATACTAAGCATATGTTAAGCATCAGCTAAGCATATGTTAAGCATCAGCTAAGCATATGTTAAGCATCAGCTAAGCATATGTTAAGCATCAGCTAAGCATGTATGAAGCAGTGCTTTGTTACTCCGTAACAGCCTTAGTTGTATTACAACTGATATGCACATGTTGTGTGCGTGGATGGGCTGTGCATTCCTATATTAGAGTTAGACGTTGGGTATTTGCAAACGCTGTGATGGATTGTGACACCATACTCGACCAGCTGTTACGTAAAGAGGCAAAGCCGGTAGAGTCTGCTCCGGAACCTACAACAACACCACAGTCCGGACATGCATCACCACCTACCACAACGCCACAGTCCGGACATGCGTTGCATCGTGAAAGGCTGGCAGCACTTGCGGCTGGGGGACGTGCCGGGCAGTACATAGGCGGTAAGTACTCCAAACTTACAATGGAACAGGTTGAGGCCTTGCCTGATCAAGAAATTGAGAAGCTATATGCGAGGCACGAGGAGAGGCTTGGAGCTGCAATAACAAAGACCCTAGGCACAGCTATGCTACAGATGTACGCACAAGTGGCAAGTATGTTCCTCCCCATTGCTGATAATCAAGCTTTGGTGACAGACCTGGAGGCCGACCCGTTTCTAGGGCATGCGCTAAACACAGTTACATGTGAACTCTACCATAAGTTCGGTATGTGCTTAGCACCTGCAACTGTCGCACTAGCAACTTTTAGGCACTGCCATTTTGGACATATCTGTCCTAAGCAAGAACAAGAAGGAGGAGGAGACCCCCGAAATTGCTCCACAGGAGAAACTAGTGACGAAGGACCCCAGGAAAGTTGCGGCTGGGAAGAGAGGAGCTGCTGCTCGAAAGAGTCGTGAAGCAGAGAGGCTGTCTCTAGCTCTGCAGCAGGCTGTTCGTGAGAAGAAACGAAAGTTAGCCCCCGAGCATGAGGAGGCCCCACCACCGCTGTTTCCAATGGTGCCAGTTGATTACCGTGGCTGGACTCCCTGGATTATTGGAGTGGCTGGCGTTGTCGTTGTCGTCGGAGTAATTAGGCAGAAAATGCGGCGGACTAAAGCACCTGCCCCGCCTGCGCCCTCCAAGCGACCGGAGACTAACATATTAAAGAATAGAGATCCATTTTATATGGAATAATGGCAGGCGTTGACGGGAAAGTTATTGTTAACGCCGTTTACCACGGCGCTGTGGTGGCCCCGCTTACGGTAGGCACCGCAAAACTGACCAAGCTGATTTTCAAAGGGGCAACCTTGCCCAAGCTAGACGCTGATATGTATGACATTGGGATGATGGTTTTAGACACGTCCATCGCCTTAGCACTCCGAGATTTGCTTATCAAAGAGGGCTTGATCCCCGCTGATATATTGCATAAACCCTTACAGTATCAACCCCGCTAGCTATGGCCTCTGTCGCAATGATGATAGGGGGCGCTGTTGTCAATGCCCTCGCGTTTACGGGGGGCAACTACCTCTTTTCCAAGCTAGGGCATGCAGACGCCCATGAAGAAATGAGGCGGCACGATGAGGCTGTCGAGCGGCTACAGGTGGCCCAGGCTGAGTGGATGAGAAAGAGAACCGCGCGGCTGGACTGGCTCAACGATGAGCTACAGCGTGAAGGTCACGCCGTTCACTCTTTCCAGGATGTCGACCAGGCCATGCGGGAATACAGCCTGATCTCTGGCAAACGTGTCGAGTCCCTCGAGCCTGAACCTCGCCTGTCGGATTTCTATGTGCCATCAGAGCCGCAGAAAGACCGCGAGATCACTTTTATCGTTCTTGGGCTGGCAGCGACTGGTATTGTTGCTTACAAGTTGCTTTAGAGATTGACCGCTGCTACCAAAATGAAAGATCTGGAGGATATCTACTACAGCCCTCAGGGCTACTGGAAAGGCTTGGCGGCCATTAAGAAGCTAGCTGCTGCAGCTAATGTTTCGGAGGATGTTGCCCGAGACTGGCTCAAGAAGCAAGCTATTTTTCAGATCTATTTACCCGCTCCTCGTTACATTCCGCGGCCATCTATTGATGAAGATAGACCGAATGCCGTCCATCAGGCTGACTTGCTCTACCTACCACATGACCGGGTTGGTCGTAAGACATTTAAGTATGCCTTGACAGTTGTGGATGTTGCCTCACGGTTTAAGGAAGCAGAGGCTTTGACAGACAAGAGCAGTGAAGGGGTGGCTTTGGCCCTAGAGCGAATTTACAAACGCGGGCCACTCAAATGGCCACGGCTTCTGCAGATTGATCCGGGGCGTGAGTTTATGGGTGCTGTGAGCCAGCTGGCAGCAAAGCATAAGACACAGATACGGCGTGGAGAAGCTGGGAATCACCGGCAGCAGGCGATCGTCGAGAGGTTCAATCGCACTCTGGCGGAGAGACTGTTCGGTGCCCAGTACGCCCAAGAGTTACTACTGGAGGCTCGAGGGTCCTCTGAACGTTCAGCTGAATGGGTTCGGGCTCTTCCTCAGGTGGTCGCGGCTCTTAACGGTGAGGTGACTCGTTTGACGGGTCGGAAGCCGGTTGATGCCATTAAGGACACTTCTGTATCCCATTCACCGGCCGCTCCTGCTCACCGTACTATCGGCCTCAAGGAGCCTGTGATTCCGTCTGAGGCTCTAGTTCGGTATCTGTATGCAAGCTCACCTGGGGAGTATGAGCTTGAAGGTGGCCGGCGCCGGGCGACTGATCCTTCGTGGTCATTAACAGTACACGAGATTCGTAGAACAGTATGCCAGGATGGGCGGCCTGCGCTGTACTACCTGGAGATACATAGGGCCAGCGCGGGGCTTCGTTCGCGAAGAGCTGATGATTGTTCCTCCCGACACCCAAATGCCTCCTGACCGGATCCTCCCTAAGCGATGAGGCCCAGGCTGGTGTTCTGCCCGTTATACATCCCTCGGTTCTCTACTCTATGGACTTCTACCTCGTAGATGGACCAGCTCGTGGATGTGAGGAGCTCCACAGCTACTCCCTAGCAGGATTCTAGGTAGCCGTAGGCCCTAGTGTTGATACCATCAGCACAAATCCATTTTTTCGTGTCCATGGGGCTCAGAGATGTTTTGTTCATCTCATAAACCCCTATCTGGTGGCCTTGCTTCGTATGGCAACCTGTGTGTGCTTGTATTCCCGCTGACCGAACAGACTGTCCTTGTAGTGTTCGTGTCTGAGGTCCTTCTTCACAACTGCCCGAGCCACTCCTTTGGCTTTCTTGATGTTGGCGGCCTCCTCTAGGATTGAGTACATCTTTGGTCTGAGACCGACGAACTCAGCTATCGAGCGGCCGTTGCATTCATCTTTGAATTTGCCGACCACCTTTTTATTCACAGTCGAATGGTTGGGGTGGTCACGCGGATAATCTGAGAAGTCGTACCAGTCGGGGTGAGTCTTCATGTCCGCGTACACATCCTCAGTCTCCACCTGAAGTAGAAGGGAGTCAGTATCAGTGTAGCAGAGCTGGAGTCTATTACCGTATTGGGGTTT
The DNA here is from genome assembly GCA_963921405.1 of Cepaea hortensis. Lineage (NCBI taxonomy): Eukaryota > Metazoa > Mollusca > Gastropoda > Stylommatophora > Helicidae > Cepaea > Cepaea hortensis. The sequence goes on along the minus strand of OY992879.1, from coordinate 11,041,351 downwards.
AAGCCGATTGTACCAGAAGTCGTACATGAGGTACTTGGATTGGTCCAGGATGGCCTGCCCACAATAGACTGGTTTATTCAGCTGGACCTTGTTCTTGATGCTGTGCACCGCCACCAGTCCACCGTTGAAGATTCTACACGATTCGTAGTTGGGGCTGGCGATTAATTTTCGGAGTCGGTCAGTCTCGGTGCCTCTGATAAGGTTGACTCTGATGCGTTTGCGAACATTCTCCATACTCTTCCCGAAGACGGCATTATTCATCAGCTTGAAGAAGTCCTTCTCAAATTCCGACTTGGCTTGGGCTCGTAGAGAGGTGTTCATCTCTATGTAGGGCTTCATCCATTGGGACTGATTGAACTTGATGGCTCGGTGGATCTGGGTGACCTCTAGACCGAGGCTGTGATAGAGTTTGAGATTGCGGTAGTGGACGACGTATCGCTCCTCGTTGTGGTGATGAGGTACCAGCTTTGTTTGCTCCGTGAACTTACCCCCCAGTTTGTTCTGGAGCTCGCGCTGATAGCTGCTCAACCAGGCCTCTGGGATGGTCATGGTTTCTGGAGCTAGCGGATAGTCACTGTGGGCTTCATGTAGGTGCGCTGGGTACTTCAAATCAACCTCAACAAGCCATCCCTCTGGGGCGTTGTCGGGGGTGTTGAGTACCTCCTCGAGAGTTGGATTGGCCCATTGGAACCCTCCGGTGGGGAGGTATTCCATCATGGCCCACCCATACAGGTTATTTGCATCTAGGTACATGATCCACGAATTGGCTGTTGTGGGGTCATAGTCTGAAGTCTTGGGGTTGTTGGCCTTAGCATACCGCTTGGAGACCATGGCCACACCCCCTCGGAGTCCCTTCTCAAAGAGGAGGTGCATATCCAAGTCGGTTAGGAGCTCGAGTTGCACCTTCGTCTTTTTTAGGAGTGCGTCAAATGCCAGGCCTGGTGCACTGATGTAGTGGGCTGGGTCGAGCTGATATACCTCCATACAGGTGTCTCGGAATGCCTCGAATATATCAGCAAACAGACTGACGTCTGTTTTCAGGTATAGGTCATGGTAGCCTCCGAGTGTTTTGCAATCGAGCTCCTGCCACACTTTCTGGGCGTGGGCATAGTCAGAGTCACTGATTCCTTCTCGGGTGAGCTTGCTGTAGAATGCCTCTTTGGGTGGTAGGCGGTCCTCTGCAAAGCGCTCGAAGCTGTCCATATATTCGTAGGGGTATACACCCTTACGGAGAAGGAGATGTGACTGGCCCTGGCTTAGCGTGGTCCTGAACTTGTTCATTAAGACAGCCCAGGGGGTGTGCTTCTCAGTGTTGCACGTCTCACATCTTGAGATTATATCGTTGCCTCTACGTGTCAGAGCCATTGATTTACCGCAGTGTGTCAGCTCGCTGAGGTTCCCTACCAGGGTGTCTAGAGAGCTATTCATGAATTGTAGGCTGTCAATGAATTGCAGCTGACCGATGGTGAAGGAGGCGTACTTCTCTATGGTGTTTGGTATGCAGGTGATTGTTGTGTTGTCTACTTGTTTGGTTTGCCATTGGCCGTTTTTCTTCTTCTTGTAGACCGTTCTTTTTCCCCAGTCCAGACGGCCGGCCGCTTGCATGATGATGTGGGAGTCGTATCCTCTGAGGTTGTGAAAGACTACAGGTATCCTCAGCTTGTCTCTATTGATGCGACATGCTAGATTACAGACATTGTGGGCAGCGCCCCGGTATTTGCCTGTAATATGACAGTGGTCTCTCACCTTGTCCTCCTCCAGCGGCTCTTTACAGATGTGGCAGGTGGTGGCGGAGGCAAAGTCTTCACGGTCTTTTTGCCCCAGCACCATCAGAGCCGGCCGCTGTAACTTGTGGTGGATGGTGGCCTGCTCTTGTCCCAAGCGTTTGAGGAATTCGTCGGCAGCATCCCCCCCCCCCCCCCCGATATACGACAGGGTTTGTGGTGAGCCCGTCGCAGCGTACAATGGTGTAGCCGAAGCCGCAGGGCGGGGGGGGGGCGCTGCTCAGCAAGTTGACGCGTGTTGCTCTGGCTTGGATCCATTGCCGCACCATGTACTGGAACGTCCAAGGTCTCAAAGTCTGCGTATATGATGTATGGCGCCCTCATCTGTTTCTGGAGGGACTTGAAATTCATCTTTCCCTCTTTAGGCATGACATTCACCTGACAGGCTGTGTTGATGCCTTGGCAGAGTGGCTCATGCAGGTCCAGGGTTTCCTGAGAGGAGTGTACATGGAGACAGTTGAGACATGGATACTTCTTACCCTCATATTTACTGTTTCCATATAGAAGCCGCCCCACATCCTTGACCCAGACATAGTGCCTATTCTCATCCTTACATAGGAGCAAGAGGTTGATTTGGTTGCGCTGGAGTGTGTTGGTCTGGAGTATGGTTGGTCCTTTGTTCCACCCAAAGACTCTGATGGCTATGGTAGGATTCTGGTTTTCAAACTTCGCAATGCTGGTCAGCTGCACTGGGAACTCGATTCCTTCAAAGTTTAGCTCTCCCAGGTGGGCGCTATAATTGTTGAGCCTATCAGGATGCTCTCCATGTGCTACTGGGTAGAGTGCTGAGAGTATGGCCCATTCAAAGCAGCGGTTGTCCTCATTATTTACATTCATAACACTACGTGGTGGAATGAAGCTGGGTGTCGCGAAGTAGCTAGAGCCTCGGAATGGTTGGTATTTTACTATGTAGAGGTCGAGCTGCACACACTCATCATAGTGCCAATCCGAGCCCTGTTCGGTGAAGCATTCACTGTCAGCGAATATCTTGGCTCTGGCGAGCTTCAGCCCCTCATCAATTTCCCCCTCGTGCAGTACTTCATAGTTCCTGCTTCCATGGGTGGCGATTGCCGTAATCTGTTCGCCTTCTGGGGTGGTGCGATAGTATTTTAGATGGAGATACAGCTGCATTTTAACGCTGCCATAATCCCCCAACCCTTTTACCACCAGGGCTTTGATGGCGGGCTCCATCGAATACATAAATTGTCCAGGCTCATCATAGTCGCTACCTTGTGGGATGCTTGCTTCATATTTTCTCAGGCTCCCCTCAATCTCCCGGGTGAGTTTCAATTCGGGTGCATTGCGAATTAGCCCCGCCAACTCCTCATCCGCTTCATCTCGCACACTATCACCTCGGGCAAGGAACTCTGCTTCGAGGTCGGCGTGGCGTTGAGCACGCTGCCGGGCGCGGTGTCGTCGCTCGACGACGATCGCGGCTCGGTCCGCGGTGGTACCATATACAAATCTCAGGGCGGTGGTAATCCCTGCTTCAAGTCGTGCCCCTTGTAGGTTGGGGTTCTTCTCGAGCAGGGTGGCCCGAGCCATCTCACGCGCTCTGGATATTTCTCCCTCAAGAACGGCCTTCCTCCTCCCACTGGATGGCATGCCATACTCGCGGGCTTGCTGTTTCAACTGAATGAGCGTAGGCATGGCTAAATACACAGATCTGTCAGTCTCTAACAGGTGAGTGTGTACGTACAGTGGATAGTTCCATGTCTCTAATTGACTTTTATATTTCTGTGATCATAGCCAATCGCTTAAGCTCGGCGTTAAAAGGCTTTACCTTTTCATGGTACGATGTTCGGCGATTGGCTGCGTTATAACCACACTCCTTACAAATTGATAGATAGTTTGTGACCCCCCTCCCACAGCTTCTGCACGGTTTGGTACATGAACCCTTCCGTATTAGCACTGCATGGACTTTGCAGTAGTCCCTCATACAACTCCGATTGCAGGGCTCTGTGGAACGTAGCCGTAGCCACTTACAACTGTTCTTCGCGGTGCGCATCTTGGTATGTCTGTAGATGATACACTCTAAATCGATGGCTCGGTCGCCATGCGTGCGCTCCGGGATACAGAGGACGGCCCGGTCGGGCGGTCGCGCCCCGGGGCCCTGGGGGTGGGGCCCCCGGGGGTTGGGTCCCTAGGGGGCTTTCTTTTGGCGCTCCTGTAGTGCCCCGACCCTTTTGGCCCCAAACCGCTAATTGACATCTACTGGATGTGAAGCATGGGCAATACACATACACGCTAAGAAACAACTAATGGCATACTGGTTTATGTGGGCAACATGCAGGGGCAGAAAAACCAATGATCAAGTCTACAAGAACTAAATGAAAACCGAAAATTGATTCGAGAAAGTATATCTAGACAGGCTGGGGCCGTTATGAGGAAAATACATAGGGATAACTTAATGGCAGTTGAAAAGATTGGTGGAGAAAGAAAAAAAAAACACGGGAAAGGCAGAGAGAGAAAATCCCTGATGGCTTGACCACATGGCGTAATCGAGAAAAAGCTCTGGTGATGGGCATGCACATGGTGAAAGTTTCAAACAACGAACACAGAGAGACACAGAAAGATGTGCATTCGTGATTAAGTGATTATATCAAAACATTTGATAAAATGAAACATGATGTTAATACTGATACGATGCACGCATGCACACACACACACACACACACACACACACACACACACACACACACACACACACACACACACACACGCACACACACACACACACACACACACACACACATACACACACACACACACACTTGTATATAAGTAGCAGAAATAAAAGTTTACGCTAAATTTAAACAAAAATGATAAACTTCTAAAGAAATGAGTACGATATTAAGTTAGTTAGTTGCACACCGTTTACAGTGCATCACAGTCAACCCCAGCATTGTTTGGCTGTTTGTGAATTCTGCGCAAGTTTACGTTCAGTAGTTTGTCCTTGCTTTCTGAACTACCGGCACTTATACCATTGTCATTAAAACCAACACAAAGCTATCTCCTGCCATATCGTTCACAGCTGAGGCCCGAAAGCGGTAAGCAGGATTACGAACTGTGTCCTTAACCCTTAGCCACACCTCCCGTAAGACAAAGAGAGGCAGCACAATATCATCATTACGAGCATGCCCTTTCAGGTGCGAGTTGGTCCATCTCGTTATTCCAGGTTGAATCACGGGAATCAGCAAACATCTGAGGAAGTCACTGCGGCCGGCGTTTTTGTTTTAAAGTTTTTTACTCCCTCCCTCGCTTTGAACTCAATCTTAGTCCATACTGGACTGAATTTTATGTATGGATTAACATTGTCCCACACCGTCAGGCGAACCCACTCCGACTTCAGAGGTACTTGTAATTAACGTCCCTATGACAATAGGTTAGGTCAATATTTTAGTCCAACTGTCCGGTGTAGGGGTTGAAACCCTTATCTCGGGATCAGCAGAGCGGATGTTTAAGAACACGCGTTCTAATCCATTCAGCCATGCTGAGCTACTGCGGCCTGCGTGATACTAACCACATCAGCAACCCTGTATTGATGTGTCTATACAGACAGTCTAGCAGCATACGCTCAGTGTGTGTTAAACGAGTTAGTTTTATATCCTTGACAGGACGTCACAGTCAACCCCCTCATTGTTTGTGACTTCTTGGCAAATTTATGTTCAGTAGTTTGTCATTGCTTTCTGAACGACCGGCACTCATATCATTGTATACAAAAACCAAGCAAAAAAGTCAGTTTGCTTCCAAATCGCACGCAGATGTATTTCCAACACGGTCTACAAGATTACGAATTGAGTTCGTAAACCTTTCGCCACAGATCCTGCAAATAATATAAGGATTGATTTCAGGCGGGATCTGCCATACACCGCAAGGTACTATCTAGATTCTAGACAGTAACAGAATGATTGTGACAGTCATTAAGCCATTCAGTGCCAAACAACAGAGTAGGTTTGAACCAATCACGGTACACAATCAAATAACTAGTAATATAATGTAAATGTTCATTCAGTGAGCATTCAAATTGCGGAAGATACTGTGAAACGAAACATATAATACGATGACAATACTATGGCGATACATCACCCTTCTGCCCACTGGCAGGTCGCATTTGACGATATATTATCCTTCGGCTCTGAATAAGTTATACAACAAACACCGTGAAAGCTGACAATTACAAAGGCCCTACTGCACCCTTACCTCCAGTAGATTGACCAGGTTGGCACGCATGATGAGGGTGTTAGAGTATGGCCAGTCGATGTCCAGTCCCCCAAATCCGTGCTGTCGCAGGAAGGAGACTGCGTTGTGGGAAAACGTCTCCAATTTATCCATTGTCTCGGTCAGATCTTTGAAGGCATTGATGGAGGTCGAGTTGGGTCCTCCAATGGACAGTATCCTGACAGGGGCCCTGTTGGGTTCCAGGTCCCTGCTTGTAAAGTCTCTGTTGACGTGATATAAATAGAGTGATTAGAGTTCTCCTTCTTATACTCCATGCCGTGTGGGGTTGGTGATCATGTCTTTCCACAGTCTTATGTCTCGTGTGCTGTCAATCTTCTTATTGTCCATGCCGCGTGGCGTTGGTGATCTTGTCTGTCGACAGCCTTCTGTCTCACGTGTTGCTAATCTGCTTATAGTCCATGACGTGTGGCGGTGGCGATCATGCCTTTCCCCATTCCTCGGCGTGCTGCCAATCGTTTAATAGCTCATGTAATGTGGTTTTGGTGACCGTGTCTTTCGACAGCTCTGTCTCGTGTACCGCCATTCATTTTAGATACTGATGGTCCTCCATGTCATGATGTCAAGCTGTCTAGCATCTTCTCTCTTGGTCTCCCCTTGCCTCACTTCCCTTTCATATTTCCTGTTGTAGCAACATCATTAATTATAAGTAAATTATACATATACAATGGTAATGATTCGTTGGGGTGATGGCTGAAGAATGTCTATGTTAGAAAACAGTTCACACTGTATTGTGAAGAAAAGCCTCAAAATAAAAATGGAACACGCAAGTGAGATTTATTTAAAACGTTTTAGCAACGGTATTTCTGATTTATTTTTAATTAGCCCGTCTATTCCATCCATCCATCCATCCATCCATCCATCCATCCATCCATCCATCCATCCATCCATCCATCCATCCATCCATCCATCCATCCATCCATCCATCCATCCATCCATCCATCCATCATGTACCATGTTGGTAATCGTGGGCGGTCATGTTTTGCCATCTCACTCAATCACCAGAGTCGTGTATCAGCTCCGTGTTTCTGTCTCGACCATGCCACGTGGCCAAGCCATCCAGGTATTTACTTCTTGGTCTTCCACTTGGTCTCTTCCCTTCGATCTTGCCAGTTGTCACCAAGTTACCCAATTCATATGAATGTCGATGATATCGCAAAACATAATGTTCTTGGCATAAGTAAAGATGTAAACAATGTAATTGTACAATGTAATATACAAGTAAATGGGAATATTCTACAACAAGTGAATAGGTACAATTATCTCGGAACAGTAAAAACATCTGATGGGAGATGCCTTGAAGAGATTAGAACAAGAATCGCCATGGCAAAAGTAGCCTTTAGCAAGATGAAAACCATACAGACCAATAAAAAGATATCAATTGAAACGAGAAAATGAGTGTTGAGATGCTACATAGAACCTGTACTTTTATATGGCTGTGAAGCGTGGACAATGAGCAGTCAAGCTGAAAAACATTTGATGGCTGTAGAAATGTGGTTTCTGAGGAAAATGCAAAGAATACCATGGACAGCCAGAAAGACCAATGAACGAGTCCTTCAAGAAACAGATGAAGATCGTAAACTGATTAGAGACATTAGACGTAGAGAGTCACAATTTTGTGGGCATGTTATGAGAAGAAATGAATTGGAGAATTTGGTGACAACTGGTAAGATCGAGTGGAACAGACCAAGGGGAAGACCTAGAAGCAAGTACCTGGATGGCTTGGCTTTGTGGTATGGTCGAGACAGAAACACGGAGCTGATCCACGACTCTGGTGAGCGAGTGAGATGGCAGAACATGACCACCCACGCTTACCGGCATGGCACTTGATGGATGGATAAGTAAAGAAGGTAGTTTGCCAATGCTTCTTATATTCCACTTTGAGGTATAGGTCCTCATTCAATTTACTCCAAACTCTGCTATCCTTAGCTATCCAGTACAGCTCCGTTCATATCCTCTCCATATTTTTAATTTCTTACTTTAATCTCACTTTCTCTCTCCCTGTTTTCAGGCCCTCATCTATTTTCCTTTGCTCTGTGGATTTACACAAATGCCCGTCTACTTATATTATGCTGTACTGTTCTCAATAAAATAAGTGTCATGCCTGGGAATACGAGATAAGTGGCATAGTTTGTTCATTTTTATTTATATAGAGTATCTTGTGACGTTAGCCGGCTGCCTGGCCGAGGGGTTAGCAGCTTTCTCCGTTAATCCCGAATACTCTCGTAGTCAACGTGAGCGGACGAGAATTAGAAGTGGTTCGAGTCACGCTAGTGACTTATGAGAGTATGCAGCCGGTCGCTCAGAAAGTCGTAGCGTGCTGATGAGCGTAATCTAGCCTAGGAATCAACATACAGCTGAAAGATGCTGGTGTTGACCGCAATATCCTGAAACAGGATGGAAACGCGAAAAAAAAAAAATCTTGTGACGTCATGAAACAATCAACATCGCCGCTCCCATGTTGATAGGAGGGTCGGCGATGGGTGAATAGGCAAACGCACAATGCTGAACATTTTTATATTAAATTAATCGATGGCTAAAATAATGTTTCCCCGCCTAGTGTTATTTATATTACATCCTTGCCGCTTATCATAATATTAACTACTTACAAACTCCTGTCTGTTGACACTTGCTAAACTTGAGCCATTCCTTCGACTTTTGGCATAAATACTCATGGCCAATCGTCCGTCCTGAATTTGGAGTGTGCCTTGATCATTATATCTTTGATAAGTGATGGTTCCCTTTCACCATTTCCATCTTCTAAATGATTTATGTTAACAATTCGCCTCTAAGAATTTTATGTAATATAAAGGAACGTACAGAGAGAAGAGCGGGACACTGCCTAGAGTAGAAGGTTGAATGATCGCTCTAACACAGCAGCTGGTTGAACGAACCTGAAGGAAGCCGCATGTAAGATTGCCAAATAAAGGAACGTACAGAGAGAAGAGCGGGACACTGCCTAGACTAGAAGGTTGAACAATCGCTCTAAAACGAACGTGGTGAACAAACCAAAGTATCCAGACGCTGACGGTGCAAGCATTCGCTGAGCAACAGAGACTCGCGTATGTTGTCATAAGGTTTAATTAAGTACGTATGTTAGATTATAAGCAGGCGCATGTAGCGCCAGCCTAGTACAGAAAGCGATGGCAAACTACTGAGAGTAAATTTGCCAGGAAATCACAAGAAGCCGACTAATTCTGTAGTTGACTGCGACGTACTGTAAAGGATACGCAACTAGCCAACCAACTAACAAGTATTTTGGGTAGGATTAATCGACTATCGGAGTAAGGGATAGAGAAACACATATATCTAGCTCTGCAAATAGTTACATTGGGGGTAATGTTAATTAGGCTTTCAACCAAAGGATAGAACGTTACAGAATCAGAAAACAGGAACGGAAACCGCACTTTCGAGATGTAAACCACCCAGCAAGCGAACGTAACCACCGAAATGTTCACTAGGTCAACCAGACGCTGAGGCCAGGTGACAAATCAACGCCAGTAGCGGGATCCACCAAGGATGGAGTGTGGCGTGTATTGTCTACCGGACAGAGGGTAGCTCAGGACAAGCTCTGTTGCCGGGTAGGTAGTGCGGGAGACGAACTGTCCTTGTGTATCAAAAGTCACAGGTTCTGATCTCCAGGAAAACTCGGGATAAAGGTGTAGATGAATTCCCGGCTTGATAAAAAGCCAGAGGTCGTGTGGGGAGGTACAAGTTACAAGTGTGCGGTTGATACTTGGGAATTATTAGTTTATAATGCTGATGATATTGATGGTGATGATGATGATGGCGATGCTAGATAATATGGGACGCCATTAGAGGCCATGGACTTTCCTTAGGGCACTAGAAAGACGGCTGAGCCCCTGTGTAGTATAATCTATTAGTGTTATGTTTAGCAATGTCACTACGATAATCAGAGGTATTGTTTATTTGTCATTTACAGGGAGAGCGACTGTCTTCCTGGGTAAAATTAGAGTGTAACGGTCATTAGACAGTAGCAGCTGGTTGTACTTCTTTACGATTCACTGACTGTATTTTCTTACTATTCATTGACTGCACCTCTTTAACATTCATGGTATTGTACTTGACACTCTCCCAACAATAGATTGTGCCATACATTTCTCTGATAGTAGATTGCGTGTTATATTATTTATTTCTCTTTGACGGTTATATACGTTGTATTTATTTAACGTTGACGTGTACACTGTCTTTAATACGAGAAGTATTTCATCTGATGTGCTGGTGATTGATAGTCAATAGGAAATAAATATAACTGTGTTGCCTGTTATTTTGCTTGTTAGTCTGAGACCCTGTAGATTAGCCTGCGGCTCTTGTAGTCTGTATATTCACTGGTAGCTTGACCCTGCACCACAGTACAACTGTAGGGTGGTTTTATCATTAATAATCCGCTTCACAACGGAAAAACCACATCTGTCACCATCTCCCTTTAGTCGTATCCTCTCCTCTCTTCTTCCCCGAACCACGCTCTCTATCTTCTCCTCTCTGTCATCTTTATCCTCCTTCTCCTCTGCGCTCTCTATCTTCTGCTCTCTCTGTCCTCTTTATTATTATTCTCCCTTTTCTCTCTCTCCCTATTCCCCTCTTCCCGTTCTCTCTCTCTCTCTCTCTCTCTCTCTCTCTCTCTCTCTCTCTCTCTCTCTCTCCTGTTGTTGTACTATCAAAACAGATTGTCTGGACAGGGGTTTATTATGTTCACAGATTGCTACAAAAGGGTTTCGTATGTTCACAGATTGCCTGGATAGACGTTTCTGGTGTTCACAGATTGCTAGACCTAGGGGTTCTCATGTTCACAGATTGCTAGTCTTAGGGTTTCTCATGTTTACAGACTGCTAGACCTAGAGATCTCATGTTCACAGATTGCTAGAACTAGGTGTTCTCATGTTCACATATTGCTAGACCTAGGTGTTCTCATGTTCACAGATTGCTAGAACTAGGTGTTCTCATGTTCACAGATTGTTAGAACTAGAGTTTCTCAGGTTCACAGATTGCTAGACCTATGGTTTCTCATGTTCACAGACTGCCAGTCTTCCACGAGTGTTTGATCCCAGCATATCAGCCACACATGAACATGGGTGCCACTACATATAGAAGGCTAACTATATAATCGACGTCCTTAGATCTATGACCATCTGTCGACATATTGAAATGTATTTGGATTGATGGTGTTAGTTCCATTTTTGTATAGACCAACCGGATTCTATGGATTCACGAGATCCACATCACCCCGGCCCATTTTACCTGCCAAGGTAATTTTTGTTATTTATATTAGAGTGGTCAAGCACGATGATAAGATGAATGTTTACAAAACATAGGAGAAAGTACAGCATTTGTCGAGTGTTATGTATTGTACAAATCAACAGATTAATTTATACATGTGTACTCTAGTTAGGCCGGTCTCTCTGGCCGAGGGGTTACACCACTTTCTCCGTAATCCCGTTTATCACGCAGAGTCTCGTAGCGGGAGAGAACTGGGAGCGGTTCGATCCCCGCTGGTGACTTGCGGGATAACTGAGCCGGCCGCTCAGAAAGCAATGGCAAACTACTGAGCGTAATCTTGCCATGAAATCAACAGACAGCTGAAAGATGCTGCTGTTGACAGCGATGTCCTGTAAAGGATATGTGAAAAAAAAAAAAAAAATCTAGTTAGAGACGCGATTCGGAACCGAAGCCAAGACATATGCTAGTGTGCTTACTTGTAAGCCCCGGTGTCTCCCAACTCCCGGCCTGGATCCATTGGGCTGATGGTGTCGGGTGGATGGTCAATCCGGCCGTAGGCGTAGATGTAGTGGGTACACAAACTGAAGTCAATGTCAGCAGTGTCAAACTTGGCTCTGGAAGTTCGGTATCTCGAGGTGGCGTTGAAGTAACACATTCTTAGCATCTCGTTCAAGCACACTGTGGATGACAATTGTTGAGCTGCATGTACCTTATAGGACGCCGCTCGCAGTGAACCGCAGCATTGTTTGGCTGTTTGTGACTTAATAGGCAACTTTATAACCGGACTTCATGGGGAAGTATTTACGGACGTGATTCGTAATCCCGTATACCCGGGTTCGAAACACAGCGGTGCTGTTTTTTTTTTTCGCAACAGGTATAGGTGCCGGTCGATCAGAACACAACGGCAAACTACTGAACGTAAAATGTGCCCAGGAATCACGAACAGCCGCAATTCTGCAGTTGAATGCTGCGTCCTGTGAAAGACATGCAATTAATTTTTTTTTTTCTATTCAGTAGGTGTCATTGCTTTCTGAACGACCGACTCCAATCGCCTGCAACTATCTTTCGAACGCAGAATGCAGGATTGCGAATTGCTTTCGTAAACCCGTTCGCTGCATCGCTGATTAGATGGCGATACGCGGTAGTATGTGAAAAACACAAGATGGCACGTATTTCGGGGCGATAATTGTTTGTAAAGGTTTGTTTGTTTGTAAAGGGAGCTAAGTGTTTACATGAAACAACAAGGTTATTGCTCTTTAGGAGTGGTAAACAGAGCAGAAGGAGAATACACTTCTAACACACACAGTCACACTCACACTGAGACACACATCCACACTGACACATACACACACACACACACACACTGACATACACATCCACACTGACACACACATACATCCACACTCACACTGACACACACATCCACACTCACACACACACACACACACACACACACTCACACTGGCACACACATCCACACTGACACACACATCCACACACACACACATATATATATATATATATATATATATATATATATATATATATATATATATATATATATATATATATATATATATATATATATATATCGCAACGGAAACCCTTTGAAGCCACTACCAGCTGGTCGTGAGTCGAAGTACACTTGTTCCTGCAGTGAGACGTTGTCGTTATTTGGAGGTGCCAGGTTGGAATCAATGTTTATGTTGTCTAATGTGTCCTCCAGTCTCTAATTCCTTCAATCTCTATGAGCACCAAGCGATGGATGCGTGTTTTAATTACGAACAGACATTAGAAGCATGGACACTCATAGCTGTACCTGAGAAACACACTTGGAGTTGTTGCAGGTTAACAGTCTACCCAGATCTAACTGCAGCGGGGGGGGGGGGGGGGGGGGGGTTCAGAACTAGTAAACAAAACAACCTATACATTATGGGTTGGTAGGTTTACGGAAAATACTAATAACTATTTTACAACACTTGCTATAGTTGAGTTGAGTCAAGCGCCATTATCACTATACTCGAGATATCCCCATATGAGCTCGATCCTCACTGTCAAAAACCAGAGAAGTGTTCCGATACTAATGATACCAGTTGACCAAGGGCTCCGACCACATCTGCCTTATCATGCACCAGTGCCCCATCCAGCCGTGAAGATCTAGCTCATTTGTCAACACATTTTATGCATTGTGGACAAAGATCTAACGGAAGGCTCCCTATTTAATATTTGTTTTTGAATTGAAGGACATCACTCTTCCGAAGCATACGTCGGCATGCTCTGTGAGTCCGTTACAATCACGACATGTGTATGCTGTTTATTCTCCAGGTAGTTTAACACCGCAGTGACCTCCCCGACCTCCATTCTTGGACTAGATGTTGAGGTATCATATATCAGGTTCTCCTGCACTAAAAAAAAAAAAAAAGAAGTTGTATCCTTTACATGACTTCACAGTCAACCCCAGCATTTTGTTGTTATTGTTTTTGTGATTTCTTGGCAAGTTTACCAGTAGTTTATCAGTAGTTTGCCATTGCTTTTTTAACGACCAGCACTCATACCATTCTAAAGAACAGAAGCGCAAGGCAGTCTGCTTCCAAATCGCCAGTAGCATGTTTCGAATACGGTTTGTGGAATTACGAACAAGTGTTCGTGAGTCCTTCGCCACAGCACGAGTTCATACACTAAACACCGTCCTTGACCGTGGCTGCGGACTCCCAGGCGTTTCTTGTGCTGTAGGTGATGTAATTATCTATACGGGTGTCTCTGTGCTAAGAGATAAACAACAATTTATTTAAAAACAAACATCCCTGCTCGAATGGGATACGAAGACACACCCACTGGACAAGTAGGCTGGCGTTCTGGCATCTGGGCTACTGGGTGTGCACAATCAATCCTCCCTCGCCAGCGATATCACACATACAGTGTGGGATTCCTTCTAGCCGTAATTATCCGTACTCAATGCTACCATATTTACCTTGTCGCACTACTGTAAATTGTGCAGATATCGTTCAACTTGAACAATATAAGTCTAATATTCATCTGCAGAAGTGTCATGAAAATCACCGTGGATTAACCAGTTGATGATAATACAGGCAGTCTGATTAACGGCATGTTTTCAAGGCCACAATTGTTTTTAACAAATACAGAAAAAACAAGTCGGATCCAAGTAGAATTGCCCGGCTCGTAAAACATCTGTCATTGAGAATTTCCAGACATCAAACGAAATGGCGGCTTTGATTGTCACCACACGACGGAAAGTTGTAGGCTTGTTATTGTGAACATTGGGACACCTGCATGACATCAAAAACGTCACGTGAACAATTCAAGGCTGTTTGCCAAGAAACATGATTTGTGTACGTTAGTGTAACTCAGACAGTTGACGTAGGCAGAAGTGATAGCTGGCTCGATCCATGTGGAATAGAATCGCCTGTGTTCGGTTTCGCTTAACATGTGTCTTTTATGGCAAATGGTGTATTAGATTCAGAGATTGAGTCAGAATGGCATAAGGTATTTTAAGGATCGCATCTAGCTATAAATAATGTGGAATAGCTTAGAAATATAGTTAGAACTATATCATAGTGTTGTTGCATTGTGGTTAGGTAGTCAAGGAATATCAGCGACAATAGGCAGTCACATTGTTAAGATTAACTAGTGTAAGAAGGCAGGTGGCTCCGCTGATGGGGAATAGTGAAATGGGATGATATTTGGGGAGATTGGGGATGGCGAGAATGTCCAATGGTGGGATCTTCCAGTGAGGTCTGCTGGGGGGTCTACACTTTACATTTTGCTCTGTCCTGGTCTTAACCCACCGCAGACCGGAGTGAAGAGCTCATCTGACCATGACAGAGTTGGTTCACTGTCATGTATCTGAGTGAGGATGTCAGCCTACCCCCATCCAATGGAGGTCAGGGACAGATGCTCTCACCAAGTGTATGGTTTTTCTCTTTTACAGGTTCCCTTAGGTCACTCAAGTCACTGAGAATGGAGACCTTAGTGCAGGCAGTTATTCAGCAAATTTTGCACTGGGCCCATGATGAAAAGGGTTTAAAGGAACAATCATGAGAGTATTTATTAAACGTCACACGTTAGCAGAATACTAGAGATTGTTTTCTCCGCATCCTTTTTGAGAAGGAACAATCGTGAAATTAATGTTTCAAACATCACATGTGAATAGAACAAGGGACTTGTTTTTTTTAACACCACATGGGAAAAGTCCAGTGGGTATTATGTTTTCACACGACAGTTGAAACGACTAATAGGTACGGTTTTTCCACATCTCATGGGAATAGAACAGTATAAACTGATTAGGAAGTTATTATAACAATGGTCTTGTGAACAGTAGACACTTTAGACAAGAAGTACATTTATTTTCAAAGAACAGTATTTTCATGTCCTCACTAGACAAGGATGTTATAAGTCTAAGAATAATCGGGACATGTGATAACGATGTGTGATCCAGGCAGGATCAGGGTCAGACTGTGACTAGTTTCTTTTGAGTAATCAAACAGCCACCGGTGGAAGTCTACCTCTATCAGGATGGACACATACCTTGGTGAGGTCATTGTGGACTGAATGAAGATGTGGTGTGATCCTTTCCGGGATGATCGGGCTGGGCTCTTCAGCTACTTGGTCTAAGTCTGCACCCACTAGAATATTCGACACACATTCTACACATTACACACACACACTTCTCACACCTATACTCTTTGCTTAATAAATTATTTTGTATTTATTTGTTAAAGCTAGAGTTGTGGAGTATGTTGTGTTGGGGAAGAGTGAGAGGGGGCATGATCCAGGGGTGAGTGAGAATAAGAAAGAGGTGTTTGCAGACCGATGGAGTTTTGTGGACGGAGTCTGGTGGTTTCTCTAGGTCAATAATATTGGGGTAATAAAAATGTGGGTGTTGATTCTTCTCACTCCAGGGACGACACTAAAGTAAGAAGGGACAACTTACGACAAGAAGGCAGAAATTCGGCTGTATTGTGCATGATGACCACAAGAAATAACTGCATGACATATGTCATCACAATACACCGATACGTTGCTTGTGTGTTTTGTTCTCCACTTATTCCGTCAGGCGTCGTAAGGAGAGAAATAATTGGAGCTTCAAAGTCTGTGGCTAGCGCCTTTCCTTCAATGTCCTCCACACTTTCTAGAGCAATATTATCCAGGATCACGTACATTCAATAGGGGCTTGCTAGACCTGTCATTGGTGCTTTACCCACTAAACCGGTTTGTTTTTGCTGCTCCCAATAGGTTACAATAACGGACACATATCGTCGCACATCCTGGCGGGATTCTGACGTGGAGGCTTTCAGATGGTAGTCCGTACCATTGGCTTATCGACCCATCTTCTTAGTTATGTGCTGACAATCGGGGGGTAATCTCGTCAGATCGGAGGTCGGATAATAGAACAGAACATACATATATAAAATCAATATACGTATTATTACATTGGTGAAGAAAAGAGAACAAATACAGTGAGTGTACTTACGGCATCGTGTGATGACCGAGACGTGTACAATGGCCAGGTGAAATACGATTGCTGTCACCATTGTTAAGCCACACTGGCAGTTGACACAAATCACAAAACACATTGTCAATGTCATATATTTTTTAGCTTTCACATAGAAATGCAGCTCATTTTTCTTTTTTCTTCTTGTGTCCTCTTTTCCCCAGTTGGGCATACCCCCCCCCCCCCTCCCTCCCAACCATTGACTCACTCCCAGCCCTCCCGTCTTTAGCTATGCCGTGCAACTCTGGCCATGCCCTTCTGTACAGTCCATTTCCCTTTCCACTTTTCTCAACAACAACAAAAGTCGCTTAAAAATTCGACAGGGTCGACATCATTGCACAAGGTTTTTTTTTTTATCCCATATGGCTCGGTCTCTTAGCGCAGCGCGGAAAGCGTCGCACAAAGCACGAACTCCGTAGCTCTGGCGATGACTCATATGAGTCTTTGAAAAATTTCACTCGTGAACGGAAGGACGTGGCCCGGAATGGAACCCACAACCTTCGGAGCCCGAGTCAAACGGCTTGACCACTTCGGCACGAAGACTCTCACGAAGAAGTGGACTTCTTGTCTCAATGAGTTTCTAGGTCTTCCCCTATTTGTTTTGCCCTGTGGATGCCAGACTACGGCTTTTCTAGTTATACTATTGAAGCAGTTTCTCAATGTATGGCATACCTAGAACTGGCGTCGTGTCTTCGCCTCTTGGTGCCCTGGCACTTGCCTAGTTCTCTCCGTGAGCTCCAGGCTGGTGATTTTCTCATATCAGTATAAACAAATATGTTTGTATATCCTTTACAGGACTTGGCTGTCAACATCATCTTTCAGCTGATTGTTGATTTCTGGGCAAGATTACGCTCAGTAGTTTGCCATTGCTTTCTGAGCGGCTGGCTCACATACCCCGTAAGTTACCGACGTGATTCGAACCACTAGTGATTCTCATCGTCGCCACGTTACCCACGAGAGTATACGAGATTACGGAGAAAAGTCGCTAATCTCTAGGCCAGGAAGCCGGCCCATATCAGTATACTCTTTCTATTTTACGCAGTCACCTATTAGTTAATTTCTTTGGTTTACTTGTAATGGTTGTCGCTGTTCCCCTTGTTTCCGATCATTCAAACAGACCAAACAATGCCATGTCAGACATGTAGACACTGTTTGATGCGTGGTGAGTACATGCAGCGAGGCTCATGTTTCCGTAGGTCTATCGACACTCTAAGGGTGATTGGCTCCAACGATCAGATAGACAGACTGGTTGGGACAGCACCGCTGGGTCGGGTATTGGTACACGATCAGGCAGACAGACTGGCAGGGACAGCACTGCTGGGTCGGGTATTGGTACACGATCAGGCAGACAGACTGGCAGGGACAACACCGCTGGGTCGGATATTGGTACACGATCAGGCAGACAGACTGGAAAGGCTGGCTGTTGAAGATATGGACTGAGCACGAATTGGAATGTCCCGAAGGCTGTGTTGTCAGTTCTTGACTCTTCTCAACCCAGTGTGGTGTATCAATATTACACAGTCCACCTTTATACCAATGAACAATTCCTGGTGCATTAACCGTAACGTACAACCCCAGAGTCCTTGTCTGTCCACATGGAGACAAAGAGGTAGTTTCCCGTTAGCTCATACTCTTAGGGTCAACATTAATACAGTCCTTGAGCTGGCAGAAGATATGACATCATTTGGAAGAGCGAAGTCAGTAAGGGTCATTTCCATCCCAGGTCTGTTTAAAACATCTTTTCGATAAGGTTACAATCGCACAACCAATATCCCCCAGGCAAGCGCGGGCGGTCATGTTTCACAATCTGACATTATCACCAGAGTCATGGATCAGCTCTGTGTTCTTGTCTCGACCATACCGTGTGGCCAATCCATCCATGTATTTACTTCTCAGCCTTCCTCTTGTTCTTTTTCCCTCAATCGTGCAAGTTGTCACCAAGTTCTCAAATTTATTTATTCTCATAATGTGTCCAAAAAATTGTGACAGTTCATTGTCTCTAATCAGTTTACCGTTTTCATTTGTTTGTTGAAGAACTTGCTCATTGGTTTTTCTGTCTGTCAATAGCATTCTTTGCATTTTCCTCAGAAACCACATGTCCACAGTTATCAGATGTTTTTCAGCTTGTCTAACCATTGTCCAAGCTTCACATCCATACAAGAGTACAGGTTCTATGTAACAGTTCAACACTCTTTTTCTCGTTTCAAATGACAATTGTTAGTCATTGTCCAGTATAATTGGACTACCTTGCGTGGGGTTTTACGAGGAGTTAAGATGTTCAAAACTGACCCAAATAGACCTGGCATGACCCGCACTATGTACTCAACGGAATCTCATGATAAAGCCATAACAATAATGGCATAATCCCTTTGATCCTCAAGTAGTGGCTGGGGCCCCTTGCCCTCTTCCATAAGAATGAGAAACTAAGAAAGAGACCTACATTTTATGGAGCTATAGACACTGGCTGAGTGGTAATAGAACAGAAAATGTTGAGTGGACCAGGGTTTAAGGTGACTTAGGAAATAGAAAACATACCCCAACATGGGTATGTATAATGTGTCTTATTGTGGTATGTTCTCATTTGAATACATGTTGGTGCAAAGGAGATATTGCACTTTGATGACTGTTGAACGAGGGGGCAGATCGTGTATGGGAATGTCCTGAGTGCGGTAATGTCGTCATAGTCCTCGCTGCATGTACTCAGCAAGCTTCAAACAGTGTCTACATGGCCATGAGTCATTGCTTAGTCTATGTAAGGAGACTGGACCATTTATTATAGTATCCTTGTGTAATAAAAGTCATCCTCTTGAAGGCAAATCGCACGGACGAGCACACGCGCATGGACTAACCAAAGACACAGACTAGCAAACGCACCAGTCGTGACTGTACAAAATCTGTTTTTCTTTGCCAGATGAAGTAATCAGACAGTAGTACGTTATTAAGTTTCCGGTCTGTATCTTTCTTTAGCTGGGAAACTTGAGAGAACTCTTCATTCCGTCGTTCCTATTTCATCAGACACACAGATTCTACTTGTCTGCAGACAGTATACAGCGGCCCTTACGACCTAAGATTGAAGATACTTATATGTACAGCAACAGGTGCACGGTGTTGATTGCATGCATACCGGCCCGTGTAAGAGTTAAGATAAATGCAATGGCGGGAAATAAAGAATAACAGAATATTGAATGTTACTGTTGTTAGAAGCATAGTAAATAATAGCAAAATACACGTGGATTAGAGCCAGCAAATATAATGTTGAGAAAGCATTTAAAATGACACAGATAAATGGACGTTGAAATGATAGCAAGGCTTTTATTTTTCACATTATAGAATTATCCAATAACAAAGCATAGACAATTGCAATCTAACAACATAAAAATTCATTTAATCATCCTTACCATAACAAATCGGACTCCAAGAGCTGGTTGGCATCTTTGACGTCATAACCGTTCGCACCATTTAGCACCATCCAGTCCAGACTAGAGTTAACTACCAGCAATTTCCTGACAGATGCTAATGAAACTAAAACATTGTGTACAATAATAAGTTTAGTTGAGTTGAGATGAGTTAAGAACCGACATCACTGCACTCATGATATTCCCATAGGCGATCCGACCCTTCGTTCAACAGCCAGAGAAGAGTGATACTACTAATCCCGGAAATGCTAACCCGGAGAAAAACGCCCGCTAAATTCGGATGTGTTGGCCTAAGGGCGCAAAATCTGACACACCACAGTTACGTCTGGAAAAAAAAACTACACTCCGGATGAACGCGGAAGAAGATACTCCTAATCGTTCCCACCTCTATCTGATTGAAAGTTCTCCTTGTCTTCCCTCTCATTTCTTAGATTTTCCAGAACACCTACTGATCCTCCGCATTATCATTATTTCCAAATACGAGTTCTCAATATGTTCCCTCGCCTTCTCCACCGGACTCCATAGGCGCTTGACCACCTCTCTCCTGTCCATAGGTAGTCTACCACCAAGGTATGCATTCCCTGCCAGCCGATCAGCCTGTTAATTCCCCCGCACTCAGGCTTGACCAGGGCAAACAAAATCCATGTCATTCTCACAATCTGTTATCTCTAAAGCGAGGATAGCTATTTCACATGGAGCGTTCCTTTCTCCACCTTACCAAGCATACTCCTTGAGTCCGTGATGAAGACATTGTGTATTGCAATGGTCTCCTCTAACCAACCGAATGCGGCTGCCACTGCCTCCAAATCCATTCTCATGCCTTACCTAATCACAATTATCAAAGTAGAACACTACACTGCCACAGACCAACGCTATACACATGATCACAGCAATCAAGTATAATTGTTTCTCTGACAAATAGAGTACACAAACATTTACCACCCACAGGAATATAGAAAATATGTGTCACATTTCCGAAGGAATAGGAAAGTGCCGCATGGGGAGAAGGTGGAGTATGTCAGAGACCCAATTGCGACCTAGACGTAACAAACTGAGCTGACAGGACAGGCATAGAGGAAGATAGCCAGCCAACTGGGGTTGAAGGAGATACAGGTAAGAAAGAGTGAGGACAGGTCACGACTGTTGACAGACATAAACCCGAGGTCAGGTAAAGTTAGAGCTAGACGCAGTGTAGACTCGACACGGACTGACTAAAGGGAGTTCAGACGAGAGAGACGTGGACAGGTGACACGTGACTGGACAGGGGTCAGACAGACGGTGTGAGACTAGCGACTTGGACGGACGTGATTAAGAGGACGGATATAATCTAGACAGCGAGAAGAATGAAAGCCTTTATGATATACGAGTGTATAACTGTGATTGTGTGAGACGATGACGACTTTTATGCAGACTGATTGAGATGGCTAGACTGTATGCTAGCAGGCTGAGTGCGTTTATATATATTTTTGATTGTACATTTTTGTATTATTTTGAGACTATGTTTCGAGAACCGACATGATTGTTTTGCGTCGGTACGTAATTGTTTAGCGACCGCTCTGTGATATTATTGTGATGCTCGTTTAGAGAAGGAAATAAATCTTCCCCAAGTGGGACGGCCGGGTAGTCTGACTCTGTTTTTGGAGAGAAAGTGTAAATTACTTGTCAGCGACTGGTGTGTGCATTCTTTATCATATATAAATATAACGCTAGGTTTCTGACGGAGGTTGTAGTCTCATATTCCAGACTCTTCTTTTCCACGCAACGTCCATTAGTCTTCGCGATGAAACCCAAACCACTACGTCCGTTTCTCACCACTGACACATCGGTGTAGATCATTATGTCACCTTGATGTGTTACTCTGGATCAGTTGTTGCACCTCAACCTCTTTGCGACCCGCCGCCTATTATCTGCATGCACGACCTAGTGCTACTATTACATTGCGCCAGTCTGTTCTGTCTTCTGGTACCGTAACCCACTCTTGTTACGCGACTGACTATCTCTAGATCACACACCTGGCGTACAGATATTTCTGCCTGTGTCATCCAGGAACTGTCTGGTCTGAGACTATGGCACTTGACCAAATCCATGGCTGCATGCAGGGGGTAATATATCCACATCTTCCCTACCTCTGAAAATACTTTCGCTGCCCAGGGAAACAAAGATCCAGACACATCACACATCCGCGTCCCACACCTCTCTCAACAGGCCGACACTGACTCACATCGTTATCAACTCCGATGGCAGCTTGTTTTTTTTCAATACATGTTCCCTACAAGTCTAAGGTCCCTTCAATCAATCTGCAGATCCCCAAGCATCCCCATCACGTCGACATGTCTCACTTCACCGAAATCCCCCATGTAGTCAACAAAGCATAGATATAGATCTTTGCCTACCTCGACAGAACGCTCAACCACTGCTCTCAGCATACACACAGCATTCACTGTGCCCCGGCCTTCTACAAACCCACACTGCTCTTCTCCCATCGCGGGTTGCATTTTCTTCCCAACTCTTTGAATGATAATTCACAGCAGAATCTACGTGATGTGTCTGGCTCATTATACTAATTGTTCGATGTTGATCGCATTCCAAGGGTCCTGGTCTCTTATGGATCGCAATAAATATAGAATCACACAACTCAGGAGGTATATCTCCAGTATCGAATATTGCGCTTAGCAGTCTGGTGACCCAGTCTATCCCATACTCTTCTAAGGCACCGATCACCAATATCGTGATGCTATCTGCACACGGGGCCTCGCTAGTTTTCACATGGCCAAGAGCACACTGAACTTTCATCCTCAAAATCGACGGTCCTTCATTACTATTCCGATGATAATATTGTTTTTCTTTTGTATCATCACAAAGGTCCCTCACACAATCTGAACACGCATGTAATATCTGATATTTTTCTATTATGATTTTGCTATCTCTGGTTTTTAGGCAACCCACTTAAGTGTGTGTTTTTTTGTTAGTGATGTCATTAATTCTTTTGTGCATTAATTTGGTATTCCGGG
Organism: Cepaea hortensis; assembly: GCA_963921405.1. NCBI lineage: Eukaryota > Metazoa > Mollusca > Gastropoda > Stylommatophora > Helicidae > Cepaea > Cepaea hortensis. The sequence goes on along the minus strand of OY992879.1, from coordinate 11,018,151 downwards.
TGTTCTGTTGGTTTTTAATTTACTGGCAAGTTTCCTCAAGCCATATTTCTTTTGCCTCTTTGCACAGCTTCCTAATTTTTCTGTGAATCTCTTCATATTTTTCCTTGTTATTTTTGTTATTTCTTCTTACTTCCATGAGATTTAAGATGATTTCCGTCATCCATTTCTTGCGTCCTATTATCTTTATTTTTGGGATGGTTGTTTCTGCAGCTTGGTTGACTTATTCATTTCTTTAATATTTCACATTGGTCACTGACGTCTTTAAATAATATTTCCATATCGGACAATGCATCGATTCTGTTCTTTACCTCTACGTGGGATTTATCTTTTATTTCCCCACTCTTCAGTGACTGTAAATCAATTTTTGTGTGTTTTTTTTTTTTTATTCGCATATCCTTTATAGGACATCGCTGTCAACAGAAGCATCTTTCAGCTGTCTGTTGATTTCTTGGCAAGATTACGCTCAGTAGTTTGCCATTGCTTTCTGAGCGGCCGGCTCAGCTATCCCGCAAGTCACCAGCGGGGGTCAAACCGCCGCCAGCTCTCGCCCGCTACGAGACTCTGCGTGATAAACGGGATTACGGAGAAAGTGTTGTAACCCCTGGGCCAGAGATGGTGAATATAAATTGCTTTTCAGATATACAACAACTGAATAAATTGTAAAGTGGGGCAGATAGAATTCCACACATTAGATTTTTATGAGCATCCATCTTTCCCATTGCAACATACGCCTGTGAGACCTGGACACGTACTAAACAAGCTGAATAGTACACAAATGTCTTTGAATATAATGGTATAGACGGGTTCAAAGAATACCTCGGATATAGAAAAGAACACATGCATCCATACGACAAGAACTGAATTATTGAAGAATGGTGGCTGTTAAGGAGGTAAAACGAAGACAATTGAAATATTTTGGTCACTTGAAACGCCATGAAAGTTTGGAGAGAACAATCATGGGGATGTACATGCCCGGGAAGAGAAGAAAAGGAAGGTCAAAGAGAAGATGGGTGCAGGATGTGACAGAAAATCTCCAGATGAGTGTATCAGATGCGGGACATCTAGCTTATAACAGATAGTTTTTTTCCGGACGTTTCTTATGACATCGAAGCTCTGCATGGGGCATGCTACTTAATTAATTAATTAATTAATTAATTAATCGATGAACACTTAACTCACAGCCACATTAACATTCAAGTCACGATAATAATTTTCGACAGAATTGCTCAAATTCAAACAATGATGGTGCGACTTTATTTGCAGCATCATCAACGAAGAGTGTGTGAGTGAGTATGAGTGTGTGTGTGTGTGTGTGTGTGTGTGTGTGTGTGTGTGTGTGTGTGTGTGTGCATGGATGCTTGCATGCGTACGTGATGAATGGTAAGGCAAACTACCCTCAAGGTAATTGACATTCAGTTTATTTAATTAAAACAACTCGTCATATAATACACACATATACATGCTATAATATGCAGTCCATCATGTACATATACTCTATCTATAATATAAATAACTTCTATAACATGCAGACATATTTGTACACGTGTGTACTTTCTACATGCACAGACAGAACAACCGATGAACACGTCCTAGGAGAAGAAAACGAAAACTTTATAATTTTATCTTGCATAGATAGAGAGTAGACGGTAAAGATTGTGTGGACACGTTATGAGAAGACATAAACTGGAAAACCTGGTGACAGGTGGCAAGTTTGAGGAGAAAAGAACAAGGGGAGGGCAGAGAAATAAATACCTGGATGGCTTGGCCACGTGGTATGGTTGAGACAAGAACACGGAGCTGATCCACGACTCTGATGATCGTGTGCGGTGGCAAAACATGCCCGCTCACGTTTATCGGCGTGGCACATGATGATGATGATACTTTTAATTTATTTTCTATTGTATAGGCATCATCCTGTTTCTGATTGATAGGGATGGCGGTCATGTTTAATCAGTTTATGGTTTTCATTTGCCTCTTGTAGGACTATTTCATTGGTTTTTCAGTCTATCCATGGTATTTTTTTGCGTTTCCCCCAGAAACCACATTTCCACAGCCATTATAATTTTTTTTCAGTTTGTCTGCTCATTGTCCACGCTTCACATCCATAAAAAAAGTTGATGTTCTATGTAGCACTTCGATACTCATTTTCACGTTGCAATTGCCATTTTTGTTTATCAAACTGTTTATGTTCCATCTTCCAAAAGACTAACTTTGCCATAGCGATGTGTGTTTTAATTTCTTCAAAACACCTCCCATCAGATGATATGACTGTTCTGAGATAGTTGTACCGACTATATTGTTTAAGAATATTCCCATTTATCCTTAATTTCTGTCTTCATACAATTTATTCTAACTCTAGTTGTTCGCTGTCTGTATTCCCTAACCATAAATTCATTGAGCGATCTTCTGTATGTCTGTCTGTCTATATATTTTACATCTGTTTATAGATGTATGTTTGTAATGTATGCGAACGAAAACCATGGACACACTGACACATCCAAACAAAGAAAATGAAGAGATTTCGCGGATATACAACAAATCTATCCACAATCTAGTTCACAGCTAGCATCTGAGTAAAATGTTCTGAATATGGGATTTAGACATCAACCATCTTGTGGACATATTTTGTAAGGTCAAAGGTCAGGGCAACTTAGCCAGATAGGACATTTGGGCAGACAGAGCCCACCAGCCCGCGAAGGCAAACTGCTTGCGGGAGGAGGGATTCAGAAAAGAAACTTCAACTGTCGAAGTCGGAGGATGTTTCCCCAACTAACACGGACTAGAAAGTGGACATCTACGCACTACAATACATTCTATGTACCATGCATAGCAAACATGCTCGCAGAAGAAGATGATGATGAACTGACCATGTCTGAATGGACCATAGAAATTATGTATGGTTGTTTTGTAAACCATTCGGTCTTTCCTTTGGAATGGTTGACAACAGACAAGCCCACCCGTTTTTTTCTGTGAGCTGTGCTTGCCTCTACTTCAGCGCAACACGTACACACAAGCGATAACTAGTAGAGCCAGACAGATGAGGAAGGTGACCAGTAGGATTAGGTACAAGTTGTGAAACGTCTTCTTGGAGACACCTTTCTTGCTTGTCATCCCAGGAACCGTTGTCGTGTCTGTTGTCAGAAGCGTGCCTTGTGTGACAGAAGGGCCAGTACTTGATGAGGATGAGGTAACCAGTAGTCTGAACATTGTGTATGTAGTCTGTTTCTCTCGAGGCGGCTGTTTTGTCGTTCCCTGTTTCGGCAGTACTTGTTTTGGCAACGTGCGGTTCGATTTGATGAACTTCAGGAGGGGGTAGTTTCCATCTCCACAATGCTGAGTGAAATAAGGCAACATAATTCAAGTGTTTGCCTGTCATATGAATATACAACTGATTATCCAGTTTACATTTCGCTTGCAGTAGTATGTAAAAAGTCAGGTACATATCTTTTACAGGACATCGCAGTCAACCCCAGCATTGTTGTCTGTTCGTGATGTCTTGACACATTTACGTTCAATAGTTTGACATATCTTTCAAAACGATCGACACACATACGATTGTATGACTCATACAGTATGACAATCAACGCAAACCAACCTGTTTCCCAGTTGCAAGCAACTGTGTTTCGAACCCGGAATTCGGGATTAAGGTCTGGCGAACTTTGTCACAGCGCCAGCAATATTATTTAAACATTTTATAAACAATCTTACTGGATAGAGTGGACAAAAGAACCACCTGTTATATATATACATTATCAAAGTTATCATCATGTGGCATGCCGACAAGCGTACGCGGTCATGTTTCACCATCTAATGCGAACAAAAGAGTCGTGGATCAGCTCAGTCTGCTTGTCTCGACCATATCACGTGGCCAAGCCATCCAGGTATTTACTTCTCTGCCTTCCCATTGTTCTCTTCCCCTCAATCCCCTCCAGTTGTCATCAAGTCCTCTATTTTGTTTCTTCGCATAACGTGCCTTAAACCTCGGACTATCTACGTTCAATTTCTCTAAACAGTTGACAAGTTTCATTTGTTTTCTTTAGAACTTGGTCATTGTTTTTTCCCCCTATCTGTCCATGGTATTTTTTGCATTTTCCACAGAAACCACATTTCTCAGCCATTAGATGTTTTTCAGCAGGTTTGCTCATTTTCCTGGCCCTGGTTACGTCACGTATTGGCAGGCTTGTCTATGGGAATGTCATTCCCATGGTAATCCCATGGGATGGGACTGGATGGGACAGACATAAACTACCATGGGATGGGATGGCACAAAAATATGTCCCATGGGCAATCCTGCATACTGGTGACATTATTTTGTGGATGTATCCATTATTTCTATTGTCCCCATAAATACGGACAGTCCATTTCTGCACTATCTTTTACTACAATGTTCACAAGTCAGGGCGCTAAGTAGTCTCGAGGTATGGTGTCCGCCTCGAGTGCTGGAGTTCCCGGGTTCAAACCCGGGTGAAGACCGGGTTTTTTTTTACGTGGTCTTCTAGTAACAAACTTTCCCCTGGTCTCTGGTTATTTCACAGCATAAAACGCCCAATAAACCTTGACACAAAACAAAGGAGTCTGCATAATCTAGACACGGCGCAATCATAGTTGACAGCCATATCAGCTGGTAATGGCATAACACGATCGGACGTCTTGGCTCGTCGCTTGCCAAAGTAAGTGTAAGATTGGCCACCTATGCCTCTGTGCTCCCGTGCGAAAGATGCCATAGTGCTATCTGGGCAGATGTATACTGTAGAGTTGTTATATATCTTATTGAATGAATACATCAATAATACTTTCACTGAAACAATTAAACCACACAGTCCCAAGTATTGTTGGAATGTCGAGCATCTCATATCTCCTCAGTAATTTAAAATTTAACACGAAATCTTTCTGTTTGCATATAACCGGTTGGAATCGAATAATTGCCTACGCTTCAGTAAATTTCAGCAATAAAGAGAAAGGAGAATGTTGTAAAGGACCCACACAAATCCGTCTAAACCATTATAAACATGCATTTCTTGAAGTTCCTTTTAAGTCACGGCTTCACAAGCTTCTGTAACTCCCAGAAAATGAGCCTACACATCTGACACACCAGCTAGGATATAGTTCAGTAGTGAACATAATTATCCAGAACACTTGACAACTCCATAGGACCCACCATGTTACTAAAGTCATCCTCATCAAGACCAGCAAACATTATTCCTCTGATGTTAAGTGACTTCATCCACATTATCTGAAACAGGAAACAGGTTTCTGTTGTTGAGTGTGGTCGTTTTAATTGATGATTGTGGTCATTTTTGTTGTTGAGTGTGGTCGTTTTTGTTATTGAGTGTGGTCGTTTTTCTTGTTGAGTTTAGTAGTTTTTGTATTGAGTTTGATCATTTTTATTGTTGAATGTGGTCGTTTTTGTTGTAGAGTGTGGACGTTTTTGTTACTGATTGTTGTCATGTTTGATGTTGAGTGTGGTAGTTTTTATTGAAGCAGGTTAGGATAGCGTTATGAAACGAGAATGCCCGTGGAAGAATATGACAAGAACACGTTAAACATGGCGCCAAATACTTGCAGGACATGTACCGGATATAGCGAGCTTTGAAACACCAAAAGGCGCTACTGTTAGCGGGATATGACTGTCTGTCTGTCTGTCTGTCTGCCTGCCTGCGTGCGTGCCTGCATGTGTGTGTGCGTGCGTGCATGCGTGCGTGCGTGCATGCGTATGTGTGCATGCTTGCGTGTATGCGTGTGTGTGTGTGTGTGTGCGTTCATGTGCATGTATGCATGTAGGTATGTGTGCGTGAGTGTATGTGCATGTATGTGTGTGTATATGTGTAAGTAAACTTTTGTTAGTGAGTCTGTGATTGCTAGAAAGTATATGTTTATTCGATGGAGTGTGTATTTGTGTGTTATTGAGTGGGTGCATCACCGTGAGACCGTGAGTAAATGTTGTAAGTATGTATGCAGGACTGTATGTATGTGTTTATGAATGTGAGTGTTTACGTGTGTCTGCCTGACTGCCTGTCTTATAACATGGTAATATGCATTGCTTATGTTTACAACATTCATTTGACAATGTTTGGATTTTCATATGTGAATGTAACATTCACATTAATGAACGAAAGATGAGTGATTGGAAGGGCCGAATTTAAGACGGGCTTGCGTGCCCAATTTGTGACCCCTTGAAAATAAAGTTCGTTCGCTCGCTCTCTCTCTCTCTCTCTCTCTCTCTCTCTCTCTCTCTCTCTCTCTCTCTCTCTCTCTCTCTCTCTCTCTCTCTCTCTGCCTGTCTAGTTTATTCTACAGAAAAGATAAAAGCAATACATCTATAACAAGGCCTGCAAACCAAGATTTTAGCCCTGGTCTGTCCTACCATGACATTTAGTTTCTAGGTTGCATTTCCTCCCATTATGATAAAGCTTCATACCCCCCCCCCCCCACCCCACCCTAAAAAAATAAAATAAAAACATTGCACTCTTATCTCCGAAGAAGTTTGGTCAATTACGAGGTGTTTTGTTTGGTGAGCACCGCTCATCATTCGGCGCAAACAGAAAACAGATAGTATCGTCTAATGAAACACGCTACATTTATATGTATATAGGAACGAACGAACGAACGAACAATCTTTGTTTTAGCAGGCCCTTCTCCATTTCTTTTCATACATTCTTTCATTCAACATCACTTATGAAGCTAAGCTTCGACAACAACAGAATAATAAGTATTAAAACGCATGAAAAACAATTAATAATACATGACTCACTAAGGCAATGTTTAACATGAGCATTATAAATACCTAAGGAAGGTGTAAAGTGCCATACATATGGGAATGTATATTGGATAGTTGTCGTTTCAGATAATTTACCATTATTATTGTTCTTTTATTGTTTGTTTATGGGGGGAATGTAGTCTGTACTTAGGTAGTGTTCAAACA
>OY992879.1:10693729-11008729 GCA_963921405.1 Cepaea hortensis | reverse complement strand
ATAAAACAGAGTGTATGTGACTTTGTTTGTGGTTATGTTTGTATTGGATGGGTTCGATAACGGTACATCCGATTGAGATGAAATTTTCTACACATCTTCCTTTCATTCCAGTGCAACCGACTATAATAGTTTCATAGTGTAAAATCTTCTACTTATTTAATAACATTTACTTTTTCATTTTTCTATGAAACAGATAGACAGTTCTATACAGCAGGGGGAACTTCACTCTAGAAAAGTTATTTCAAGGGACATAACTTTTAATAACATTTCTATATACTTTATAGTCATATTGTTGGACTTACCTGCACTATTGTTAAACTCTTTGTCTATAGTTATTTTCAGGCATATGAGTTATAATAAATAATGATATAATCTTTACGGCATTTTCAAAGTTTGCATAAAAATTATACATAATGCATAACATTGTAACCCATCTTTTTCTGCTTACAGAACTTATCAACTGTCATGTCGGTGATTTTTCATTAAAAATAATGAATGGTGTGTGGAAGGACATTCTTTTAAGTTACTGTGCGTCAGGAGCTGGGCGAAACCACGCCGGGTCAGATAGATAGACAGACAGACAGATAGTCGGGAACGGAAGCTTATTTGACTACTTATATGAATTAAATGACATGCTCCCCACCAGGGACTGGGTGAAGCCGGGCCGGGTCAGACAGACAGACAGTCGGGAACGGGAGGGCTTATATGACTACGTATATGAATTAAATGAGATGCTCCCCACCAGGGACTGGGTGAAGCCGGGCCGGGACAGACAGATAGACAGACAAACAGATAGTCGGGAACGGGAGAGGTTATATGACTACGTATATGAATTAAATGAGATGCTCCCCACCAGGGACTGGGTGAAGCCGGGTCAGACAGACAGACAGACAGATAAACAGACAGACAGATAGTCGGGAACGGGAGAGCTTATATGACTACCTATAAGAATTAAATGAGATGCTCCCCACCAGGGACTGGGTGAAGCCGGGTCAGACAGACAGACAGACAGATAGACAGACAGACAGATAGTCGGGAACGGGAGAGCTTATATGACTACTTATATGAATTAAATGAGATGCTCCCCACCAGGGACTGGGTGAAGCCGGGCCGGGTCAGCCAGCCAGACAGACAGACAGACAAACAAGCAGACAGACTGATAGATAGATAGATCCCCTCCAGGGCCTGGGCGAAGCCGGGCCGCGTCAGCTAGTATATATATATATATATATATATATATATATATATATATATATATATATATATATATATATATATATATATATCTTCTCCTCTCTTCGAACGCAAAAGCAGTAGGACGTTAGAAACAGAGGAAATCATTAGAATGCTCACTCACGTAGTTAATGGTGGTAACTGAGGAATTTAGCTTGTCTACTCCCAACCTACCACCGCTTAGATGAGACTAACTGGTAATGTGCCTCGTGCTTAATGACATGTGTTTGGTCCAAACGTTTGCCAACATACCTTTTCATATATACTCTTTTTATCCTCGAAGCCAAGCCAATGAGTATCTTCGGTAACTATGTGCATCCGAGTATTATCGTCGAAGTAATTCAGTCCAGTATCTTTCAAGTGACATGCCTTTAGAAAGGAACGTGATATAAATGCGTGCATGCATTCTGGCAGAGGCGAAGACAGGCAATCAGGTAGTCAGAGGCAGACTGACAGGCAGATAGGCTGACATACAGGCAGGCATACAGCCAGGCAGGGAGACAGGTATACAGGCAGACATTTATACAGGTAGGAAGATTCACAGACAGAAACAGGCAAGCAGGTAGAGAGGCAAGCATGTGGACAAGCAAGCAGGAAGACAGACAGGTAGACAGACAGGTAGACAGGCAGGTAGACAGGCATGTAGACAGACAGGTAGACAGTCAGGTAGACAGGCAGGTAGACAGGCAGACAGGTAAGACAAGCAGGTAGGTAGACAGACAGGCAGGCAGACAGGCAGGTAGGTAGACAGGTAGATAGGCGGACAGGTAGACAGACAGGCAGGTAGACAGGCAGGTAGGTAGACAGGCAGGTAGGTAGACAGACAGACAGGTAGACACGCAGGCAGGTAGACAGGCAGGCAGGTAGACAGATGGTAGATAGGCGGACAGGTAGACAGACATGCAGGTAGACAGGCAGGTAGGTAGACAGGCAGATAGACAGACAGGTAGACAGACCAAGAGACAGGCAGACAGGTAGACAGACGGTAAGTAGACAGACAGACAGGTAGACATGCAGACAGGTAGACATGCAGACAGGTAAACGTGCAGACAGGTAGACAGGCAGACAGGCAAGTAGGTAGATATATAGACAGGTAGAGAAGCAAGCAGGTGGACAAGCAAGCAGGAAGACAGACAGAAAGACAGACAGGTAGACAGACAGGTATACATGCAGACAGGTAGACAGGCAGGCAGGTAAGTAGGTAGATATACAGACAGGTAGGCAGACAGGTAAACAGACAGGCAGGTAGGTGGATATAAAGGCAGGAAGACAGACAGGTAGGCAGACAGGTAGATAGACAGATAGATAGACAAGCAGGTGGACAGGCAAGCAGGAAGACAGACAGTAGACAGGCAGGTAGACAGACAGATAGGTAGATAGGCAGTAGACAGGCAGTAGACAGACAGGTAGACAGGCAGACAGGTAGACAGGCAGGTAGACAGGCAGGTAGACAGGCAGGTAGACAGACAGGTAGACAGGCAGGTAGACAGACAGGTAGACAGACAAGTAGACAGACAGGTAGACAGGCAAACAGGTAGACAGGCAGGTAGACAGGCAGGTAGACAGACAGGCAGGTATGTAGACAGGCAGGTAGACAGACATGTGTGTAGACACACAGGTAGGTAGACAGGCAGGCAGGTAGAAGGCAGATAGACAGAGAGGCAAGTAGACAGGCAGGTAGACAGACAGACATACATGTAGACATGCAGACAGGTAGACAGGTAGACAGGCAGACAGGTAGACAGACAGACAGGCAAGTACGTTGTCAGACAGACAGGTTGATATGCAGACAGGTAGACAGGTAGACAGGCAGTTAGGTAGACAGGCAGACAAGTAGACAGGTAGACAGGCAGGTGTGTAGAAGGCAGGCAGGTAGACAGGCAGACAGGTAGACAGGTAGACAAGTAGATAGGCAGGTAGGTAGACAGGCAGGCAGGTAGACAGGCAGGCAGGTATACAGGCAGGTAGGTAGACAGGCAGGCAGGTAGACAGACGGGCAGGTAGACAGGCAGACAGGTAGTTAGACAGTCAGGTAGACAGGTAGACAAGTAGTTAGGCAGGCAGGTAGACAGACATGTAGACAAGCAGGTAGACAGGCAGGTAGGTAGACATGTAGACAGACAGATAGACAGGCAGTCAGGAACTCAGACAGACAGTTAGATAGACAGATACGCTGGTAGGCACAATGGTGACACAATGAATGCAATTGAAAGACGAATATCTATTGTTCTTGAAAAACTAAACTAACTGAACAAATTATGAAATGGGACAGATAGAGCTACAAAAGTTAGATTTTTAAGAGTATGCATCTTCACATTGCAACATATGTCTGTGGAACCTTAACACTTACTAAACAAGCTGAACAGCGCATTACGTGCCATTGAATATAAATGTTACAGGCAGGATCTAAGAATATCTTGGATATAGAATAGAACAAATGCGCCCTGACGACAAGAACATAATATTCAAGAAGTTTTGCTACCAAAGACGATAAAATAAAGACAATTGACATATTTTGGTCATGAAATATATATATATATATATATATATATATATATATATATATATATATATATATATATATATATATATATATATATATATATATATATATATATATAGATGTGGGACATCTTGCCCAGGAAGAGAAGAAGAGGAAGGCCAAAGAGAAGATGGATGCAGGATGTGGAGGGTGATCTCCAGATGGGTGTATCAGACGCCGGAAGGTTGTTATGGGCGGGGGGTGCGGGGGGGGGGGGGGGCAAAGTTCTGCAGATGACATGCAATGAATAAATGAATGAATGAATGAATGAATGAATGAATGAATGAATGAATGAATGGGACAACTAATCCACGAAATTACTACAACATTCCTTGACATTGGCATCGGCTGGTCCTGGCGTGTGTAGTTTTAGACAAAAATAAAACTGGGTTTGATTGATGATCAACGTATTCGAGCTAAGAGATAATCAATGTTATCATTATCTAGCATAGTATGCCACAACAATTAACACACGACTAGAATAACTATTGGAGCACAGAGATGGACTCATAATCAAACAACAAACAGTTAAGCAAAGCACAAGTTGGTTTCAGAAAGAAATTAAAAGCTGCACTGATGCACTGTTCACACACTGGCACATCTGTGAACAAACAATCGAGCACGGTGACCAGCAGAATATTGTTTTTGTAGACCAATAAAAGGCTTTCGACAGATTAGTCGTAAATTATGGATCAATAAAGTCTACGGGATACAAGGTCAATTATTAGAAAAACATCTTAGCCATGTACGGAAGAGGTATCAACAACAGTAACAATGTTTAGAAATAAAGTAATAAGGACTAAAGTGGAGGTTGTAGCTGCACTAGATTTTATTAGAAGGCAGCAAGTTAAATGGTTTGGCCATGCAAGTGTGTTACCAACGAACAGTATACCTAGGCTTGGCCATGGGAATGGTATTCCCATGGGATTCCCTTGGGAAAGGTCCCATGGGATGAGATGGGATGGGACATCACACATTTGTATTTCCCATGGGACAGCATGGGACAGTGGTCAGGCCATAGCAACTTGATCTACGTCAGAACTACCCTTAATTTTGTTTATTTTTTACTTTTTTAAACCCTTTTATCCTTCTTTTTGCTTTATATATTTGTATATATTCTTTATCTTGTGGTGGGACACCGGATAAATAAATAAATACACATAGCTTATTATTATATAAGATTACATGTTGGTGCGTCACCAGCAAAAATAGAAGACGTGGTTAAGTCAGTTGTTACTAAGAAGAACAGGAATGCGGACACCAATAAATGGGCCAATGATTGGATCCTTTTTCTAAGTCTGTTGTTCCAGCTGTTATTTCATTCAGCAAGGATTTAAATATGTCTTCTGATTCATCTGCTGTATGTAAAGTAGCAGGAATTGTAGAACTAAAGCAGAAAAGTGATGTTAACTTATCTTTCGATCCTTCACCAAACAAAGCACTTAAGTTTGACGACCCCAGAAACACATTCCTTGAGATGAAGTCACCATGTTTAAAAAATTACGGCAACTAACTTTACAACAATTACATTATTGGGAAAATAAAAATAGGTTTCCACTGCTAAAAGCAAGTGCGAAAATTGTTTTGGCCATACCAGTTAATTACTTCGAGGGTGTATGAGCCGGTCGCTCAGAAGGCAATGACACACTATTGGGCGTAATCTTGCCAAGATATCGACAACAGCGGTAAAATGCTGGTGTTGATGTGCGGGGCGGGGGCGGGGGGGGGGGAGTGTCATCAGCATCAGTTGAGTGTTTATTTAGTGCAAAGGATTGTTGTTGAGTAAGTTACGAAAACGGATGTTACCAGCTCTTGTTATAAACTCTGTGTATATCAGATTTGCATGTAAGATGATAATTGTTGAAATGGTGTAGGGATTACCTGGATTAATTGAATTATTGGAAACAGTCGATTAGCAGAAAATTGATAATGTGCTGAATGAGCAGAGTGACTCAGAAAAAGAATGAGAGTTTCAAAGAGAATGACACTGAATTGTCATATTTAGTTTAAACTTTTTTTAAAAATAAAATACTCTTCAATATTAAAATTAATAAATTCTGTCGTTTTACATGTCTCTTTGTACATATAGTCCTGTTTGGTAGACACTAAACTTAAACTTTCAAAAATTTCATAATTTTAATTGAACTGTATTCCATATTAATATTATAATTGGAATCCCATGGGATGGAATGGGATGGGATAAGTATACATTACAACGGGATGGGATAGATGGGACAGAAAAATATGTCCCATGGACAAGTCTGAGTATACCACAACAAGCAATGATGTACAGACCAGAGGGAAGCAGAGGAAGAGGTCGACCACTTAAACGATGGACGCAGGGAATAACAGAGTCCATGGGAATAGTGATATATGAAGCCCATAAGCGGGTACTCTTACGCTGTTTATACTTAACCTCGACACTGCAAGGTACAAGAGGAACATGACGAGATGAGATGAGATAAGATGAGATGAGATGAGATGAGACGAGATAGCCATGTACCATTCGAGCCAAAGTGCAATAAGAACACAAGAAGCTATATCAGATTATGTTCACAGTCAATACAGGTGTGAGACAGGGATGTGTGCTCTCTCCTCTGCTATTTAACGTCTACATTGACAAAATATTCAAACACCGATTCGGAAAATATCGAACTCCTGAATGCCGATGACATAACTGTCAAAACTCACTTACTGTCAATATAATACCTTGCGGTGTATGGTAGGGGGACTTTGAGCCTGAGGTATTAAGGCCGCCTGGCTAGCGCAGTGTAGCAGAATGAATATCATATCAGTATTAGCTTTAGGGGTGCAAGACTACAGCACGCTTGAGCACCGATATAGAACAGTAAGAAAGATGCTCAAGTCGTGACGTAGCGGGTTGTTGAGTAGTAACCACCATGAACGAGAGAAGAGAAGACAACATCATAATACAATTGATTTGAACTTGGATTTTGTATCATCATGTGAAATTAAAGCCTATTTAGAAACAACACAGAACTTGTTGATCCATCTGTATACACACTTTGTTACAGATGGGTTAAATGGCGCCGCATACAGGATTTTTTGACTTGAAGGTCGCGTGAACAACGTGAAGTATGAAAGTAGTCAACATGCCGCATACTAAACTGGACTAACCAACTTGTTCAGGTACGAACGATATTTTAGACATTCATTAAATAAAAGAAAAAATTCAAAATCGGACCAACTATATATGAATCAAGGTCAAAATTTAAACGTTTTTCAGACTACCTAAATTAAACGTACACACATCAAAATTTTTGAATGGAGCCGTCTACATAATTTGATTGACTATGACTGTGGAGTTTTATCAAGATGTTTTTCGTCAGAAATACTTGAAGCAACGTGATGTTTCAGCCGTTAAGTAACCTTGTGTTGAAGGTCACACACTTACATACTGGCAAAGAAATCTCAAGACAGCTATAACAACTCGAATTGGTTTAAAGGAGCTGTTTCCTTTTATTAGGTTCATTTAAAATTTACTTTGTGAACCAGAAGAAAAATGAGAGCTTATTTTGAAGCAACCATATTGCTCCTTAAATTAGAAATCACGAGAAAACACCGTTGCATTCGCTCATCCTGAATTCTAACAAGTCAGAATGTTTTTCAACAAAAGCGAACATCTCAAAATCTAGTCGCTTTATCGCTTTATCGCTAGACCAGTTTTCAAGACGTCGCCTGAAGTGCCCTGTTCAGGGTGAAGAGAATGCTCAAGTCTGGTAGGGGCTCAACCAGGGGCTGAAAGTGAAAGGAAAGTGACGAAACCTGAGACGATGGAAGAAGAACATCACTGAAGTCGCGTTTGGATGGCTACTGAATAATACGAACTCCAGACGTTTGAGTATACAGGAACCGTAACAAGGGATATTTTTAAAGAACGTACCTGAATTCACGCTTCTCTGGAATCAAGGAAAGACATGCTCGACGGTAATTAATTTAATTATAACTGATAAGAGAACCATTTTTTAATGTGATTTAAATATTTAAATAAGATCATTTAGATAAATTGTTATAAATGTGAATTTGCTTGTATAAGTGTATAGCGAAATATTTCAGCATGGCAGAAGAACAAGGTTCACTGACACAAGTTTTGACTGGGGTAGGAACGGTAATAGGTAAACTCAACACAGTCATGAAACAACAAGGAATGGCAGCTGAAATTGTTAAATTTAGCGGACAGGCGAAAGATTTTAAGAAGTGGATAACTTCAATAGAGAAATATGCATATTTGGTGTCAGCATCAGATAAAGAGAAAATGAAACTTGCTTATCAGGCAGCAACAGAACCGGTTTCTGATCACATCAGAAGAAAATTAGAGTCTAGGGTAGACGAGACATGGGAGCAGTTCAAGGACGATTTAGCTCATAAATACGCGGAAATAACGGACCCACAACATGCGTTTTCAGTGTTAAGACAATCCAAACAAAACACTGGAGAGACTGTACAATTATTCAGCGACAGATTGATTAACCTGGCTGAAGAAGCATTCTTGGGACAGAACGTACGAGGAGAAGAGGTGGAGCGGATGTTGGTCGGGATTTTTGTAGCTGGTATAAAGTCAGATAGACTGAAATTTAAGCTGATGAGGGAAAATCCTGAGAGATTATCACAAGCTGTAGATATAGCAGTACAAGAGGAGAATTTGAGACGTAGATTTAGGTTGAGAGTAGGACGAGAAATAGGTACCAGTCGAGAAGATAGAATTGAAGAGCCTATGGAGATAGGACAAACAAGGTTCGGATGGAATAGGAGAGGAGGTATACAGACATTACAAGGTAGTAATAGAAATGCTTATGATGAAAGAAGACAAATGAGATATCCTACAAGGGAGACGGTAGGTAACACAAATAACACAAATATAGTCTGTTGGTCTTGTGGTCAGAGGGGACACATTTTTCGCTTTTGTGGTAACAGGCGTGTCCAGTCGAATACACAAAGTAGAAATGGCAATAGCAGATTAAATAGGAATGTTGAAGAGAGACACAGAAGTTTTACAAATACAAGAACGCAGGAAAATCGGCGCCCTACCTATTAAATAGGACCTGTGGTAGGAGGGAAAATAACAAGGTCCCAAGATTTAAAGAATATTTTAATAACAGGTATAGCAGGACGAGTAGAGAATGCTCTCAATTAGATGAAATCAAACAGTTCACAGTGAATAGAACAGATCCCAGTTCATGTATAATAGAAATAGGGAAGTATAGAGTTCGTACATTGATTGATTCGGGAGCTCAGGTTAGTGTGATCAAAGAAGGTTTTTTATACAAAATAATGAGAAATTGCAAAATATTCAGAAGTCATAATAATCTCCACTCTGTTACAGGACAGAATTTACAAGTAATTGGACAAACAATAATGAATTTTAAGTTAGGAGGGATCAACGTAAGACATCTTTTTCATATAGTGAAAGATTTAAATAGAAATATGCTCATAGGAAGAGATTTTCTAATAAAAAATGGTGTAAGACTTATGTTTGATCTACATAAATTAAAATTCAAGGACGTGTACGTAGATTTAGAAGAAGACATGCACATTTAATCTCTACATGAAAAATGTCTACGACGTTAAAACCACAGACGGTTAATTTGATACAGGCAAAGGTAAAAAGAAATCCGTACTATGAAGTAGGACACACAGTTAGAATCACTGAATTGCAAAGGGAGGTAATTGATGAGCCTGGTCTAGAAGTTCCGGATGGAATAATATCATTAGATAAACACTTAACTTTTCCAGTAATGATTATTAACAACACAGGTAGAGAAATTAAATTATGTAGAGGATGTGTAATAGCCAAAGTAGATCATAACATTAATGACATATTAGCAACAGATAGAGTAGAAATGCCGGGAATAAATTATTCAGAAACTCCTAGTGAAAGAATTAATAACAGACGCGGACGCGAAAGAAGAGGGAATGTACAGAAGGATGAATTGATCCATCATTTCAGAAGACATACAGCCCAAATACATTCACTAGACAAAATAACAATAGAGCAAGAATTGTTGGCACAGTTAAAAACTCCACCAGAAAATAAGAAAGTATTAGAACAACTTATAAAAGAGAATCAGGATGTATTTGCAATTAATGATTTAGAATTGGGAAGGACAAAAACAGTTACGATGGAAATAGATACTGGAGATCACCCACCAATTAGTTTGAAACCGTATAGAACACCCTTAAGGAATAGAGAAATTGTTGAAAAAGCAATAGAAGACATGCTGAAAGCAGGAATAATAACAAGATCAAAGTCGGAATGGTCATCTCCGATTGTCATCGTGCCCAAAGCTGATGGTTCACATCGATTCTGTTGCGACTATCGGGCGTTGAACAAAATCACTAAGAATCTAGCGTACCCATTGCCGGTGATTGACGATATTTTGGGTTTACTTAATGGGTCTACTTTCTTTACCACGTTAGATGCAAGATCAGGATTTTGGTGTATACCTTTGTCCCCAGACGCCCAGAAAAAGAGTGCTTTTTGTACACACGCAGGTTCTTACGAATTCTTACGAATGCCTTTTGGAGTTCGTACAGCGCCCTCTTATTATATGCTATTAATTAATCAAGTATTAGAGGGTATGCAAAAGTTTGCATTGGCATACATAGATGACATTTTAATTTATACAGCAGGAGATATAGATGATCACTTAAAACATGTAAAATTAGTATTCGACAGATTAAGAATACATGATGTCAAACTGAAGCTCAGTAAATGCGAATTTTTAAAAACAGAAACAAAGTATTTGGGGTATATTATTAATAGAGACGGAATTAAACCAGATCAAGATAAGGTTAAAATTATTAGAGAATTATCTCCTCCAACTAACGTAAAGGAAGTGTGTGCGTTTATTGGAACCTGTGGGTATTATAGGCGTTTCATTCCAGGGTTCTCAAAGATAGCAGAGCCTATTACTAACTTAACTGGCAAATACGCTAGATTTAAGTGGGATGATGAATGTCAAAAAGCGTTCGAGTTTTTAAAAAATAGCTTAACAATAGTGCCACTATTGACATATCCAGATTTGAATAAACAGTTAATATTATATACAGATGCTTCAGATAATGCTATAGGAGCGTGATTGGTTCAACCATATGAAGGAAAAGAATCTGGAATACCAGGGGTTAAAAATGAAAGGCCAATCTATTTCTTGTCTCATAAACTTAGCAGGTCTCAGAGGAAATGGTCTACTATTGAGAAGGAGGCTTATGCTATTCATTACGCTCTTCAGAAACTTAACTACTATCTACATAACGCAAATTTCATCATTAGAACTGACCACATGCCTTTAAAATCTTTGTTAGAAGCTCCAGTGCAGAACAGGAAAATACAGACATGGGCGTTGAATCTGCGAGGATACAATACAAGAATAGAATACATACCAGGTAGGAACAACACATGCGCTGATTTATTGTCTAGAATCCCATATCCGCAGTCATCAGGGAACACGGAAGATGAAGGAGAACCGGAGATATACGACCGAAACTGGCAAGTAAATATATTAGATTCTGCCATAATAAATAGAGGAGATTTTGAGAGTTTACCGTGGGATCAAGAGTCTGAACCTAGAGCGGAAGACCCACATTTAGCACAATTTAATATGAAAGAAGAACAAGAATTAGATCCAAAAGTCTTAGAAATAAAACAGAAATTGAAAGAAACGGATGAGAATAAGTATAAGAAGAATTATTTAGTTTTGCAAGAGGATTAACAGTTATATTACATGAGTGAAAGAAACGAACAGCTAAGGAAATATATTCCAAAACATTTGGAAAATGAAGTTTTAAAAGCATATCATGATGAGAATGGTCATCTCGGTCGTGATAAATTAGTGAAAGCACTTACGAATAAATATTATTGGCCGGATTTATTTAAAACTGCTTGTAAATATGTCGATACGTGTGAAAGATGCAGATTAAGGGATATGAAAACAATTAAATGTCCCTTACAAGATACAGATATTCCTCAGTTTCCAATGCAAAAAGTTAGTTTAGATATATCAGGGCCTCACCCTAGAACATTATCAGGGAACGTATATCTAATTCATATGGTGGACGTCTAAAGTCTTTGGCCGGAAGTTTATGCAATCCCAGATAAGAGCGCAGATACTATCATTAATATTTTTTTACAGGAATTCATACCAAGATTTAGTTGCCCACAGATTGTACTCACGGATAATGGTAAAGAATTTGTGAATAAGAAATTCGAAAAGTTATTAAAAGATTTGAATATAAAACATAGAAAGACCTCATACTATAGACCTTCTTCAAATGCTAGGAACGAAAGATAACATAGAACATTGTACGATATTATAGCAAAGATTGTCGATGAACATGAAAAAGATTGGGATCTATTCCTAGGACCTGCGCTTAGCGCCATACGCACAAATCAAAATGAGAGCACAGGGTTTTCACCATTTTATTTATTACACGGGAGAGAGCCAATATTACCCATAGATAATCTGTTAAAACCAAGACGTAAATATATGGGGGCTGACTTTCAGGAGGTCATCATACAAGAAATGCATAAAGCACATGTAAGAATAATATAATTAAAGCTAGAGAAAGACAGAAAAAGTACAGAAACGTGAATACAAAATTACAGGAATTCAAAGTAGGTGATAGAGTTTATTATAAGAAGCATAGAAGGAACTCTAAGTTTGATGCTCGTTGGGTTGCAGGTTATTACATTTTGGAAAAGCTAGGAAATGTATCGTACAGTATAAAGAACCAGATCACGGGACATATAGCAAGGGCACACGTAGAGCACTTAAGAAGAGATAGTGATGATACGGGAAATAATAATTATAATAATAATTA
Organism: Cepaea hortensis; assembly: GCA_963921405.1. Classification (NCBI taxonomy): domain Eukaryota; kingdom Metazoa; phylum Mollusca; class Gastropoda; order Stylommatophora; family Helicidae; genus Cepaea; species Cepaea hortensis. The sequence goes on along the minus strand of OY992879.1, from coordinate 10,996,116 downwards.
TTATTCAGACACCGGATACTTAGATGAACAAGTCGTCAGAAGAGCTACAATAACCCCAGATTTTAGAAAAGGTCCAGCACAAAGTCAATCAATAACAACTCCAGTTTGTGATAATACTCAAGAACAGACAATACCGAAAACGATAGAAGACAAAAATATGAATGAGAGTCATTATGATAGCATAGAATCTATGGAAGAAGAGATAGGTGCTCCATTTAAAAATACTAGACAAGCAACGAAAAGGAGAATAGAGAGACAGAGAGAAAGAGAAGTGAAAAGACAGAGAAGAATTAGGGAAAATTCATCAAGCGACGAATTTATACCTCTATTAGAAAGGTCGTTAAGAAACGATGATAAAAAAATTAGATTGGATATAGAAAGAAAAAGATTGTCAGCTGCTAGTAATAGACATACAGATGAAGAAGAAATGGATGAAAATTCAGAATCAAATAGTAGTATGGAAGAAAGTAATACTTTATACGAAGAAGAAGATATTGATGTGGAGATAGCACTTATTCAATGGAACTTGGAGTTACTGAAGAAATGGAAACATAGGAAATAAATTGAGAGAAAATACTGCAGATAGCAAGATATAAATTTCATGATTTAAAAAGGAAATTGATACTTGAGGATGTATATGACACATTTGTTATGGAAAAGGAGATATAAATTTTATGATTTAAAAAGGAAAATGATACTTGAGGATGTACATGACACATTTGTTATAGAAAAGGATTCTATTGATACTTATAATGAGTTGTCTTGAAGAATAGACATAATTAGGTATTAAGATAATTAATATGGATGTAGATTCGAGTGAGGTATATTTGTTTACTGTAATTTGATTGCAAATTGATTTTATGGTTTGACTTCTTGAGTTTTCTTAAATAGATAAATAAGTTAGTTATTGTTAGTCCAAAAAAGAGACTAACAATATATAGGATGTATGTTATATTATTTTAATATATGTTTTTCTTTGAATGAGTTAATACCTTTTATTGATATGAGGGGAAACATAAATGATGTATAAAAACTTGGGGGCGGGGGGTATGATGTCCTGTTGTGATTTTATTTCGCTTCAGTCATAATTTAAGTGAATTGTCTTGTATGTTGAATGGTAATTACCTTGTTTATATATATATTAGAAATTAGTTAAGTTAAGTTTAATTTACATGGTTTTGTCTAGAATAAAGGCAATACATGGGGCTTTATTTAGGACCCTTCGTTCAGAAAATAGTAATAAACTACTGAGGACTAGTAGAGAGACACATTATCTTTGTGAATAATAAGTTCATGGGTATATTCTGTTGCTGTGATAATCAGCATAAAGAGGTTGATATGGTTATGAAGCATTAGAAACATATGCCGGGGATGGTTATGGGAAAGTTAAAATAGGAGCTGCATTAAAGTCAGCATTAATTGAAGATATATGGATTGGATACCATATTATGAGTAATGATATGTTAGTTGGTTAATAGAGAATAGATAAAAAGGGGGATGTGAATGGCAGCATAGAAGGTTGGGTATATGGAATAGATAAACAAGGAGGCGTACCATGGGATATGAGGGGGAAATGTAGGAGCTGTGAAAAAACAGCGTTAATTAATTTGAAATGTTCATGGAATATGAACATTGGTTCGTGGTTGAAGGTGAGATAAGTGAAATATAGACAAGGTTGTGGATGGCAATATATGGCAATATAAATGTTGAGTATATAAAAGAAAACTTAGATCAACTTAATTTATAGTGAACAGAGATGCATTTCATAAGATATATTTTATAAAACTGTTTACAAAAGTTTTTTCGTTGGCAAGAGAGGTAAATGTGATTGTGTTGACTATTTCCTTATACTTTTCATAAATTGGGTGCGCATCCTTCCTTTCTTTACCCCTTCCTTAATTTTTTTTTCTGTCTATCCTATGCTGTGTGAATGAGAAATTTCATAATGCCAAGTGTACGATAACGATGATATGAGCCATTCTTATGATATATATATATATATATATTTTGATAAGGAAACTGTGAAGAGCCAGAAACGAAGAGGAAATATAATCTCATAGTGGTTTGCTATGTGGTACAATTAGAAGGAAATATTCACCTAAAATAGAGTTAGTTTGGGGCGGCTTAGAGAAATTATGGGAGGTAAGGAGAGAAGGTGTAGGATAAAGGGGTTAGGAGTTAAGACTTTTGAAGAAGAAAAGTCTTTTAAAAGACAGAGAGGTGTAGCAGAATGAATATCATATCAGTATTAGCTTTAGGGGTGCAAGACTATAGCACGCTTGAGCATCGATATAGAACAGTAAGAAAGATGCTCAAGTCGTGACGTAGCGGGTTGTTGAGTAGTAACCACCATGAACGAGAGAAGAGAAGACAACATCATAATACAATTGATTTGAACTTGGATTTTGTATCATCATGTGAAATTAAAGCCTATTTAGAAACAACACAGAACTTGTTGATCCATCTGTATACACACATTGTTACAGGAGTCGCCGCGAACTGTGCAGGTTAGGATTTTCTTTTTTGCCTTGGGCAGAAAACAATCCCACACCTTATCGAGGATTCGAACCCGGGTCTCCCGGAGTAGAATCCGGCCTCCTAGCTCCTCATCCGCAATAAATGAGCTTTTATTTGCTGAATGATCAGTGCCTGTTTTCATAGCGACGAGGGCAGATTGCAAGCTCTGATAAATAAGCTGAGCTCAACATGCAGCAGATACAATATGAATATAAATACAACCAAAACTGAAGTACTGCAGGTCTCCAGATATCCTGGTCCACTAAATATACTGATAAATAGTACACCTCTGTGAGAAGTTAAATAATTTAAAAGCCTAGGAAATATGATTACAGAGGATGACAGAACAGATGGAGAAATCCAAAATGCTAGTGCGTTTATGTACCAAATATCGCCCATACTGAAACATCCATATATACCTATGTCCGCAAAACAACAGATGATAAATACCAACCCTATACTACTTATGTGAAACGTGGACATTGTCCAAAATATATTTACGCAATATCAAAACCCGCAAGATGAGATTCTTGGAATGAATGTTCAACTTATCTATCTGAGATTTAGGAAGAAAGTATGTTATCAGACAGGCTGTGGGATCAACACCTTGTGCAACATATATTGAAAGGCAGAATTTCAAATGGCTTGGCCATCTAGTTAGAATACAATACAATTGAAAACCAGCACTGCTGCTACATCAAAAAATAGATCTGATAGCAGAGCAAGAGCACGCCCGAGAAGAAAATGGATCGACGACATCAAAGACATCGTACAGTCACAGGGAATGATATTATCCAGTGTCAGCCAACGAGTGCTGGAATGTTACAATTCCTCCCCATGACGCTTGACGGCAAAAAACGTATACATTGATCGGAACTAATGAATACATTTTCAGCTGAGATTAATTACAAGTTCAGTCTAGATTACTGAGCATGTTTTGTGCTGACACAGCCTTGGGCATCTATATTACACTCGATAAACTTTGTGGACTGAAGAAATATTACAATTGATGGACAAAAGAAAACAATGTTAAACGTGACAAATACGAGTATGATAAGATTAAATAAAGAAATAAGAGATAAATCTGTAAAGGCTAAAGAATATTGGGACGTAAATTAACAAACTAGGACGAACTTGGAAGCAACAGAAATGTGATTCCTAAGACAAACGTTGCAAATTCCGTTGACTGCCAGAGTAACTAACAACGATTGCTTGGAAAAGGCTAATAAAACTAGAACATTATATACTCGTATAAGAAAGAGACAAACAGCTCTCGTTGGTCATGTGATGAGAAGAGAGACATTGGATAACATCGTAACAACTAAAAATATAAATGTGAAAACATGCTGTTTCAGACCAGAAGAAATGACGCTGGATGGACTGAGGCGGTGGCATGGAGGAATATCATCAGAGTTGATTTAGAGCACCAAGGACCGAGATCTGTGGAGAGATATGAACACCTACGCCAGCTGGCAGGGGATGTGATGATGATGAAACCTGAAGGAAGAGCACAAGACTAACAGCGAGAACAAGCCCATGCTGGATGTTTAAATTAGCATACTGTAGAGAAGAACATAAACCTGGTCGAGATGATCTTGTCAGAATGTAAACCACAGTTTCCATAGCTTAACAGCACGGCACACGATAATGTTAATAATGGTGCAAATAATAATAACATCATCAGGAATAATGATGGTTATGTAACAATCACCACAGTGATGATGGTGACAATGATGATATTACTGTCAGTGATACTTAACCTATGATTATTGTATTGAGAGTAATGCTGTTAGTGATGATAATACAAATTGAAACTGATGATTATGCTAAGGATGGTGATGATGGTGACACAAATGATGACGCGCATGTTATTGATTACCATGATGAAGATGATGATGATGATGATGATGATATTAATGAACTTACTATCGTTACAATAATGAATAACAATGAAGCTGCTGATGTTAAGGACTGTATTGTTAATATTGATGATACAAGCTGTACTTCTCTCAAGTCTTCCATGACAAAAATTGTTTGTCACATTATTTACGATTCAATACCTTCTCTTTCACAGATCCCTCACCTCAGGGTAAGCCAAGCCGCCGGGGATGGAGTAGAAATAGCCAGACACAGTCTTGTTTTCTATGGGCGAGTTAGGTAAATAGTGACTCCCATTAATTAGCACCGCGAATCGGCCCACAGCAGAGATGCCAACCACTGTTTTGTTGGCAGGCAATCCTTTCCGTAGCCAATCTCGAACCGTTGAATTCTGGTGGGAAGTATTGCATCTTTGAACAAGAGTTGGCAATGAATGTAAGATAGACAGTTACTCTAAGTCAGTAGTTCCCAAAGCATTTCAAGCTAAGGGCCATATCTACTATTTTCGATTGTTAAGCGGGCCAAAATGTTGTACAGTATAAGAGTCGTGCAATATCATTCTTACCTTTCTTAACTTTCCTCAACAAAATTCTAAAACTTAAAAGGCAGTCAGTGTCAGTACTACACAGCGGTCATCTTTTGATTTAAAATAAAAAGTTCATTTAACAATGAATTTTAAATCAGTTTCGAAAGTCGCTATTAAGTTAATTAAATGACAATTGTAACTGTTCTTCGTAACCAGTTACTTAAGTTCAGAAGCCAGTGTATCAATGTCTGGATACAAGTATGCCGTGCCCAAAGTCATAAGCGTAGCTAGGTTACCGTCGGTGAGTCTGGAACGTTTTTTTTTTTTTTTTTTTTTTTTAAATTTAATTAAATTTTTATTTAAATTTATTTATTAGGATCATTGCAGAAAATGATTGCTCGCATCTGTAAGTCGAACCAAACGACAAATTTATCTCTGCGCGAATGAACGCACTTGTTCAAATTGATCGATAGGCAATAGTCGCCAGAATGAAATCATATGATCAGCTGAAAGTGAAACAGCCAGCTCCAGAAATTTACATCACAATGCAGAATTGCATATCACATAAGTTACTTCGTGCTGAAGGTTTTGTTGTAATTGACAAAGCTTGACATCAGGAAATACGAATGGATTTATGGAGAGGGCAACATTATCCTCCTCTATTGTGAACCGATGAAATCTCGACTGAAAGAAATCCAGAAGGCGTTCAACTTTTACTGTGTACTGTAACAAGTCACAATTTCTTTTCCACCACAAGCGTCTACAGAGTTGGAAACGCCTCTAAAGTCACCCCAGTCAGTTGTCCGATAAACAGTCGTAGTCTCATTTTAAATTAAGAAATGTCATCGCATAAATTTGTGAATAGTTTGTTTTTTCCCTGGATCCTGGCAATTAAAGAGTTTAAATGAGACGTGCTGTCCACTATAAATGCCAGGTCTTTAAGCCAGTCATCGTTCATCAGACATTCCCGTTCTGTAGGAAATTCATTTATTTCAGACAGAAACAGATGGACACTATTTTTCAGTGCCCAGAAACGTGACAGAACGTTTCCTTTAGATAGCCATCTGACATCACAGTGTAACAGTAGCTCACCGTATTCAACGTTCAGGTCTGATAGAAACTGTCTGAACGCACGTCTGTTCAGCGCCTTATTTCGAATTTTGTTCACACATCTCAGAACAACATCGATGGCATGTTTGAGATTTAATGTCTTTCCACACTTAACTTCTTGGTGAACGATACAATAATATTTTCATATAGCGCGGCCAAGATACTGTTCCAATAATGCTAGCTAGACATCCAGACTTTTTATCCGTCAAAGCCGGAGCACCGTCGGTGCATACACTGTCCAATTTGGTCCAGTATATGGTGTTTTTCTCTACACACATCTTCAGTGTTCCAAACAGATCAGCCCCTTTGGTAGTTGCATGCATCGATTCAAGTCCTAGAAGTTCTTTAATGACTTCAAAATTAACGTTTGTTTGCTCGAACAAGAACTGGGACCTGTGCTGTGTCAGAAATGTCAGTGGGTTCATCCATTGCCAATTTAAAAAATTACAATTATTGATATGTCCTGCTACTTGATGAACCTTCGTTGGCTAATTCTTCAACTCGCCTGGCCATAGTATTATTAGACAAAGGAATCTGATCAAATTTTATTTTACACTTTTTATCGCCAAGCATTCTAGCAGGAATTTTGAGGGAAGGCTTGATTATTTCTTCTGCATGGGTGAATGGCATCTTTCTGCGAGCCAACAGAAGAGCGACTTTGTACGACACAACAACAGCACTCTTGCTTTGCTCGTTAGCCTTGGTGAAAAATGACTGCTGCCAGGTCAGAGAAGTTACTTTTTTAGCTATGAAATCTTTTCTTAACTCCGAATTGATCGGATATTGAGCATTTGTGTCATAATGTGGGTTTGTGAAGTGTCGTTCCAGATTTGTGTTGTTGTTGTTGTTGTATTAAACGGAAACACAAAATCCGCAGATTAAGTAAACTGGTTTACCACTACGGCTAGGCATGAACATAAATTTATCCGTCCAATCTTCGTTGAATTCACAACAAGCAACGTCTTCATATTTTCGCTTGTTACCATTGTTTGATTTTAGATTTTCCACACTCATGTTTATAGGCTTTTACGGTAAATGTTTATTTAAAAAAAAATATAATTTCAACACAATACGACCGACTCTGCTGAGCAGTTGTAACAGGTGACAACATGGCGCCCTGCGCACTCTGATTGGTCGACACGGCTGGGATATGGGAACTTTATAACGTGTCGTTGCGAAACGCTGACGGGGTGCTCCGCTGCGTTTTTGAAATTATTAAAATATATTATATTAAATAACGTGGCCTCGCGTGCCACTTTCTGACAATTTGCGGGCCACAAATGGCCCGACGGCCGTGGTTTGGGAAGCTCTTCTCTAAGTTATTGTGTTATTTTCCTTTATGTGATAGTAAGTGATTGCAGCCGGTATTATGCAACCAGAAAGAGTTCGTGTTAAATGTGAAGTTACCGAACGAACAAACGAACGAAAATCTTTATTTTCAAAGGGTTAAGAATTAAGCACGCAGGCCCGTCTTACATTCTGCCCTTCTTCCTCTCATACATTCTTTAAAGGATGCTCTGGTGTCAGCATGGCCGAATAGATGAGAGCGTTAAGTCTGAAACATCCGGCGTGCTGATGCCGAGTTTGCGAGTTCAACCCCTACACCGGTCAGTTGGACTAAACTGTTGACTTCTCGTCCTTGCCTTGGGGACGTAAATTACAATTACTTCTGAAGTCAGAGTGAGTTCGCCTGATGGCGAGGGGTACTAGCAACAAGGAAAGCTAATCCACAAGCAAAGATCAGTCAAGTGCACTCATGGTAGTAGCATATGTATGTACGACGCTTGAATTCAAGCTAGTGAGCGCGACAGACAAACAAAAGAAAATAAAATGTTCCACATTAGAGCAAACCTATAACAGTGTCTTTAAGTGTGCCAACTCAATTATTATTCATTTATTTACTTGATACCGCGTATAAATCTGAAGTATATACCTGACGAGATGCAATGACATATGTCAGGCAATAGAACGTGCAAGCTGTTGTTTGTGGCTCCAGTGTGTAAACTATATACGATTATACAAATCAACGATAACTATTGGTCACGTGATTTGAATGTTACCAGAATGGAAGATGATTAACCATTGCATTGTGCGTCCTCCATGAGAAGGTCGGAATACAAGACGAGGGGGCATCGTAGGCATAGTTGGCTACATAAGAGGATCGGTATACAGGAAGTGAGGACGACACAGGAAGAGTTGACTACAAGACCAGTGACATAAAGAAAACTGCATCTGAATTAGGAAAATAGGAATACAGAAGACCCACAGTAGCATACGGTGTAAACAAGTTAAGTAGCATAGGGGCATACTTCAGTTAAAACAGAGAGCATTCTTGGGATATTTCCCCCAGGACATGCTGGTGTGGTGGGAAACGAGCTGCAGGACAGAGTGGCGGCGTCCGTACCGTTGGGTGGTGTATTGATGCATGATAAGGGAGACAGCGAAGCCATGTAACAACATGTGTATAGTGTGTACTGGTGCATGATAAGGGAGACAGCGAGGCCCTGTGAGATCATGTGTATAGTGTGTACTGGTGCATGATAAGGGAGACAGTGAGGCCATGTAACAACATGTGTATAGTGTGTACTGGTGCATGATAAGGGAGACAGCGAGGCCATGTGAGATCATGTGTATAGTGTGTACTGGTGCATGATAAGGGAGACAGTGAGGCCATGTAACAACATGTGTATAGTGTGTACTGGTGCATGATAAGGGAGACAGCGAGGCCCTGTGAGATCATGTGTATAGTGTGTACTGGTGCATGATAAGGGAGACAGTGAGGCCATGTAACAACATGTGTATAGTGTGTACTGGTGCATGATAAGGGAGACAGTGAGGCCATGTAACAACATGTGTATAGTGTGTACTGGTGCATGATAAGGGAGACAGTGAGGCCATGTAACAACATGTGTATAGTGTGTACTGGTGCATGATAAGTGAGACGGTAAGACCCTTTTAGATCAAGTGTAATTCCCATTGCCAAGTGTTTTAGGTCTTTCGCTATGTCGTTTGTGTTGTCGATTTTAGACAAGAGAATGTCTAGCTATACTGTCCTCGGGTGTTCTCAGTGTGTGTCCTGTCCAGCGCCAACGTCTGTTCATCACATCTTCGTTCACTGGGATTTATTTAGTGCTCTCCGTGAGCTCTACATTTTTGATTATATCATATCATGTTCTTCTCGCTATTCTGCACAGGAACAAGTTACTGAATGTCTTCACGTGCCATCCTTATCTCCAGTTTGCTGGTACTTCTTCGGTTCCCTCAGATTACTCAATAATTTGTGCAGCGGTTCACTTGATGTTTCTATTTGGATTTAATAGCTTCTGCTGAGATACCAACTGGGCTTGCATCTTTCCCATCTTTCAGTAGTTTCAAAGCTCTTCTAATTTCTTATTTAGATTGGTTGTTCACAATTGATATCCAGTTCACATTCTGCTGGCTGGATATCAGTAGTGCCGTATGGAACTGGTCCATTCAGAAGATCGTAAAAGTATTCAACCCATCTGTTGATGGGATCTCAAATTTGGATTGAATTTTCCCATTGCTATTTTTGTTAATTCCACTTGGTTGATTACATTTTCCTACCAATTTCATTTAGCTGCTGTAAAGGTCGCTGAGCTTTCCCTGCATTGATGCATCATATGCATCTTTTGCTAGGAAATCTAAACATGGTCAATTATCTGCCCTTATATGCATGTTATCTTCTCTTTTAGCTTCTATATCTTTCTTTGGGCTTTGACTTTAGCAGCTCTGGTTTCGCTGTTAATTATATTTTTATATTTCCTGCCTTCTATTTTCTTCAGGGCTCCTGGCGTTATTCATGCTTTCTGTTTACATTGCCTTATTCCAGGGACATCAAACATATGTCTGACCACATGATTTTAACCTGTTGCCAACTTGTCTATCTGTTCTCGTGCACAGTTTGTTGCAAGACTTGGTATTATTAAAGGCTGTGACCACAAAGTGGTTCTTAATTTCTTGCTTTCTGAGATATCTTACATTATATTTAATTTCATGTTTATGAAATGTAATATATCTCTGGAGTTTTAACTGAATGTTGTTTATCAGCAAGTGGTGGTCGGTATCTATATCTGCACCTCTAAAGCATGCAGAGATGATTTAAATCTGTTTTTAATACATGTATTGCCCCTCTTGTAGTTGGTTGATATCCATGAGGCTTTATGGATTCCTTTGTGAGAAAAACAATCCCACCAATGACATACCTTGTATTCACTCACACCGCACAATTTGGCGACTATTTCTTCATGTTCATTCACTACCCCTAGTCCATGTGTCTCCATGGCATCTTCGTAACCAGTGTTGTCCGAACTTATTTTGGCAGATTCCCCCATCACAAAGTTGATATTTCCATGTCTTAGATTGCCAAGTATGTTTTGATGATTCGTGTAACATTTCTCCTTAGCAGATTCCTGTTCATCAGTTTTTGGTGCCCCTGGATTACACTCATGTTTATTTTCTTGTTGATAGTTCCAAATCGTCATGCTATTATGCTAGAGGTCACTGTAACCAATTATGTTAATGTTTTCTTTGCCTTTTTGGATTACGTTAGGATCACTCCTTCATTGTGGGGAGGGGCAGGTTCCTCTTTATGGCCTGAGTACAGCACTGTTTCACCTGTGCTTAGATGATACCTACGTGTCCCTGTCTACCGTGTTTCTCACAGTCCCGAGATGCCAATATTATAATATTTCATCTCTGCTGCCGCTTGGGCGTCGATGCTGCTCACGTGTTCCTGTCCACAATGTTACGCACAATCCCCAGATGGTAATATCATAATATTTATTCTCTGCTGCCACTTGTGCCGTCTGACCTAACCCATACATATGTTCAGGTGCCAATCCTAGAGATTTTCCTAGGTAAAAGAAATGTAATCAACGCCACGGACTCCTTGGGGCTATCTCCGCACACGTCATGTCACTTCTATAAAAACTTCCTTTCCTCTTCTTCGGCTGATTGTTTTTTCTGTATGTCACTTGTTCATGGGATTGTTTTTTTTTTTTTGTGTGTATGTGACTTGTTCATGGTTATTTTTTAATGTTATTTGTTCATGGGTGGTGGGATTGTGTACCTAAATGTTTCTAAGTGATGTGATAGCCTGCTATAAGCACAACACTTCCTTAGCCGTCTCTTACGACATGTTTGCTAGGGTTCAGTGGTTCTATTCTGTGCTGCCTTTGCGGGATTAAGCAGCCCACGGACGGTATTCAGCAACACACGGACGAGGTCCAGCAACACACGGACGAGGTCCAGCAACACATGGACGAGATCCAGCAAAATACGGGCGGTATCCAGAAAAACATGGGCGGTATCCAGCAACACAGGGCGGAATCCTCATTTGTTTCCTTGTGCAACATGCTTAAAACGTTGCAGCGTTACTATTTGTTTTCTTTCCGTGATGGTCCTGTTAACACACAGACAACTTACTTACTTACTCATTGTTTTAGTTAATTAACCATTTAATCAACCTGGCAGTCTGTCACGTATTCAACCAATGGATGCATTAACTAGTCACACTCATAATATGCACAGTGTACCTGTGCGGGCTGTTGGCTTGCCGACACTCCTGTCTATTCCATTGTTCACATAGGGCAGTGAGGAGCATTTTTTGTGATATTCACTGGCACAGGAACGGAGCAATATGGGGACGACCCGTTGCCGTGAAGTTGGAACCGTGACTAACTAACTAACTAACTAACTCATAATATAACGTAGACAGTGACTTCCAGTGGTAGTTTGACTTACCACAGTGATTTCCTGGCCGTACAGAGGGCTGCCAAACGAGGTCAGGGAGGCGTTCGGTGGTGTAAAGTTGTACGCAGCCAAGATGACATAATCCGCGTATCTTTCAAACAGACAGCACACACATGTATCACTACCATATCGATCACAAACATCGGTAAGAACTGAAACGATTACTATTAAATATCACACATTCATTAACAAGTCAAGGAGGAGAAGTCAACGTTTTAGTCCAATGATCGGTGTAGGGATTGAACCCGTGTCAGCGTGTTGTATGTCTAGGTATCTGAGCTCGGGCTCATACAGGCAACAATAACTCAGTTAGCTATAATATCTAACATTTATTGTATTTCAATATACAGTGCGTTGGCGCAGTGGGTTTAACAAGGCCGCACTGAATCGCATATCACAGAGGTTTAACATCATCACACAGTTTAATATCATCAAACATCCTAAGCATACTATCTAGCATAAGTCTATAAACCCCACATGGGTCTAAACTATAAAGTCTAAACTATTGAGTCCCTCTAAGGCAGGCCCTGTTGCCTCTTCGATGTCCCGTCTCTCTCTGCCGATCCACACGTGTCGCAATCCGACACGGGTGGTAACTCTGTTCGAGTTCCTCGTGGACCCCGCAATAGGCGGGCCACATCAGTGTCCACGGGACAGTGGACTCACTGACCAGTCCTTCGAGAAGGTTCTGGAATACTCTGGCCTTCGAGGGTCTTACTTCTTTCCCTTTGGGCGGGAGTTGTAGCCCTTGGCTAATCTATATTAACTAATGTTAGTTTACCAGATAATATGACTACTGTGAGGCTGTGACAACCCGTTACCTCGCAATCAGCACACCGGATGTTTAAGAACGAGAGCTTTGAACCATCTGACCATGCTGACCAACCTTTCCAGTGAATGAAGAGAAGTAGAAAACGCCAAATGAACTGAATATAGGCACCATGTTGAGACATGGGGTGCAGCGTCTTCAAAGAATAAACACTAATAGTCATTCGAAATAAGAACAGGAATGAGCCAGGGCTGCCTTTTGTCACCACCTCCGGTCTGATGGACCAAAAACTGGACTATGAAGACAACGACAAGCACTGCCATAAAATGGATTTCACTGGACTTCCCTGACAAGGCTGATCGATGACCTCCAGTTCGCTGCTGACATGCCTCACCTGCCTAAAACACGAAATCCCTTGCAGAATCAACAACACACATTAGATGGTAGGGCACAACAATTAGGTTTAACAATTCATTCGAGAATAGCAAACACAATGCGCATAAATGACAACATGATCTTCTTTTATGAAACATCACCTCAAGCATACATATGTCTAGATCAGCAGTTCTCAATCGGTGGGGAATCCCCCCCCCCTCCCGCCAAGGGGGAATTTTAGGGTTTCCGGGTTGGGGCGGGGAATTAAGATAATTTCAAGATCACGTTAATACAAGAAACGATTACTTGATATTGTTTATCCCTCCATAATTTACAGTTCTGTACTTCTCTCCCTTTTGAAATTCGTTTTATAACTTAAGTAGACCACCACAAATCACGTTTTATGTGGACGTCTAGACTTGTTCTAGTATGAATGATTAAATTTAACTTCCATTTGTATGTATAATGTGTAAGGGCGGGGGTGGGGGAGGAAGGGGAGATTTATAGGGAGAAAATACGAAAAATATGACATTCTGAACATATGGTAAAGTGGTGCGCGGACCTAAAACAGATTGAGAACCACTGGTCTGGATAGTAATGTAGACAAAGATAGGGGTCAGATAAATATATAATAAAAAGACGAAAGTCAAGGAGAGATGTTATAGTACTGTAACCTATGTGGGAGTAAACAGACATTAAACCTAACAATAAAATTTAGAATATCAAATTCTAAAGATATGTCACTATTGAATGGATAAGAATCATATGTAATGACTAAAACCAATACAAATAAACAATACACATGTATTAAGGTATTGATTGGTGTCTGTAAAATATAGAAGGGACTAAAATGGTATGGCAGAATCGCCATGGTGAAGCTAACTGAGAGAACTAGACAATTCCTAGTGAACCAATGTGGAGCTCATGGAGAGAACTAGACAAATACCAGCTGTTTGTCTTTAAACGATTATGTGGAGGTGTTGGTGGTGAAGGCTGGTAGGTGACTTAACGCATTGAGGGCTATGGCAGCAACCGTGTTAGATCAGAGGATGCTGTAAAGGCTCTTTCAGCAGTTAATAATTTCTGTCATTGAGAATAGTTTGGGCCTGCTGACAGTATCAAAGAGCCAGCTTGAAAGGTTGGAGCGCATACAGAATGCTGCCATGTGGTGCACAAAGGACACACCAATTATATGCATGAGGCATATTCTGGCGCTACCAACAATGACGGATAGGCACACTGTCCTTCAGGACAAATGGGACCTGAGAGTTGCTGCAGACAGGGATCACCCGCTGCATGCAGCAATGGATATGGTCAAGGGTCATAGACTAAGACGAGGCAGGTCCTGGATGGCACAGGCAGAACTTCTTATACGTCAGGTGTGCGATCTAGAGACCATCAATCGTGAAATAGAATGGATTGTAGGTCCGGAAGACATGACGGACTGGCATAATGTAATAATAACACTGGGTCGTGAGTGCAGAGAATGGGCAGCGGTCCGCAGTGAGTTTGAAGTGTAACAGCTGATCCAAAGTAACACACATCAAGGGGACATAGTCATGTACACCGATGGGTCAGTGGTGAGAAACAGACGTAGTAGTTGGGGCTTTATTGCAAAGGCTAATGGGCGGGTCTTGAAAAAGGAAAGTCTGGCATATGAGACTACGACCTCCAGAATGAGAATGGAGGTGGAGGCAGTAACAGCGGCATTCCGTTGGCTAGAGGAGACTAATGCAACACACGTTGCATTCATTAAGGATTTAAAGAGTGTGCTTAGTAAGGTGGAGAAAGGAATGCTTCGTCTTGAATGGCTCTCGTCGCTTCAGAGGTCACAGATTGTGAGAATTGTATGGATATTTTGCACTGGTCATGCGGGGGGTGCGGGGGAATGAACAGGCTTATAAGATTGCAGGGAATGTACCTCATGGCGACAGATTGCTTATGGGCAAGGGGGAGGTGGTCATGCGCTTGTGGGACCAAGTGGAGAAGGCAGAGGAACAGATTGAGACCCTATATGTGGAAAGAATGAGATTGCGGGGGATCTGCAGGGGTTCTGGAAGAATCTCAAAACTGAGAGGGAAGACCAGGATAGCGGTGAGAAACGGTGGGAACGGTTAGTAGTATGACTCTTCGCTGGCTGTTAAACGAGGGGACGGAGCACGTATGGGAATGTCATGAGTGCAGTGATGTCGGTTCTTAACTCAACTCAACTAGACAAGTACCAGTGAACAAATGTGGAGCTCATGCAGAGAACTAAACAAATACCAGTGAACCGATGTAGAGCTCACGGAGAGAACTAGACAAATACCAGTGAGTCGATGTTGAGCTCACGGAAAGAACTAGACAAATATCAGTGAACGGATGTTGAGCTCACGGAGAGAACTAGACAAATACCAGTGAGTCGATGTGAAGCTTACGGAGAGAACTAGACAAATACCAGTAAGCCTATGTGGAGCTCACGGAGAGAACTAGACAAATACCAGTGAATCGATGTTGAGCTCACTGAGAGAACTAGACAAATACCAGTGAGTCGATGTGAAGCTCACGGAGAGAACTAGACAAATACCAGTAAGCCTATGTGGAGCTCACGGAGAGAACTAGACAAATACCATTGAATCGATGTTGAGCTCACTGAGAGAACTATACAAATACCAGTAAGTCGATGTGGATCTCACTGAGAGAACTAGACAAATACCAGTAAGCCTATGTGGAGGTCATGGAGAGAACTAGACAAATTCCAGTAAGCCTTTGTGGAGCTCATGGAGAGAACTAGACAAATACCAGTGAGCCGAGAGGTCAGATATACACTGGCGATAGATAGGACACACACTGAGTAAACCTGAGAATAGTAGAACTAGACTGGCCTTTGTTTGGAACCAACACGGCATATAAAGTAATTTTGGAAGACCCCTTACGAAGACTGGAGAAGAGAGTTAGTCGACACATCATCTTCATTGCACATCGAACCTTTCAGTCCAAAAGTTCTCAGATCCCATCCTCAGTAAATCCCGCAGCGCGTAGCAGGCTAACGACACCAGTTCTGTGTTGCTTTATTAAAGACAGAAATAAATACTGTGATACGGACATCGAAAGAGATGAATGGCCAGTTGCATCCAAGAGCCACTGGAATGGCACCCTCTCTTATTGCTTGGGTATCAAGATCGTATACCTAGTTCCCTCGTATAAGAATAAAAGATGGCAAGCTGAGCATGTTAAACACCCTACTGCAAGTTGACATTGCAAACAATAGGTGTCAAGGAGGCTGCCTTGGTAAAATTGTTTTGAAAGAAAACCTATCCACGGGTAGACACAAACGTTTACTTGTATGAAATGTGTGTACACTATGTTAATTTTACTTGTATGAGATGTGTCTAGTCTAGGTGAATTTTACTTGCATTAAATGTGTCTAAACTAGATACATTTTAATTGTATGAAATGTGTCTAGGCTGAGCAAATTTTACTTGTATGAAATGTGTTTAGACTAAGTTTTATTTACTTGTATGAAATGTGTCTAGACTCAGTATGGTTTACGTGTATGAAATGTGTCTAGACTAAATGAAATTTACTTGTATGAAATATATCCATACTACGCTATTTTACTTGTATGAAATGTGTCTAGACTAATCTAATTTAACTTGTATGAAATGTGTCTAGACTCAGTATGGTTTACGTGTATGAAATGTGTCTAGACTAATCTAATTTAACTTGTATGAAATGTGTCTAGACTCAGTATGGTTTACGTGTATGAAATGTGTCTAGACTAAATGAAATTTACTTGTATGAAATATATCCATACTTCGCTATTTTACTTGTATGAAATGTGTCTAGACTAATCTAATTTAACTTGTATGAAATGTGTCTAGACTAATCTAATTTAACTTGTATGAAATGTGTGTAGACTAAGCATATTTTACTCAAATGCCTGCCGAAGTCGGACTCATTGAACATTCCAGTGCGTCACTAGGAGGGACATACACACGTCGTTTGACGATGGAAGAAGAAGGCGACGGTAAATCTTTCACAGTAATTTGATTCGACTTTTAAGTTGTTGGTTGATTTGCTGTTTGACGGGTTGGTTGGTTGGTTGTTTGACGGGTTGGTTAGATGGTGGGTTGTTTGACGGTGCCAATGACCTGTTGCTGGCTCGATGTCTCAGATTCATTGACAGATTTAACAGGAACATCAACATCCGATGAATAATGCACATAATGACGTCCTTGGTACTCTTCGTTTATTGTTGACGAATATTACAGCAGACATAAATCACATGGTCCCGTATATGTGGGAGGGCGTGTGATGATTCTTATAAAATACATATTCATTTCTGCTGGAAAAAATTAATTGATTTGAAGAGTAGACTCAATCGTTTCACTAGAGCAATTATTCATTCATATAACGATGTCTGATTATGAACTAAGGTCACACTTACAGCCTGATCTTGGCGTCTGGTGTGCAGTATCGCTGGGCTGCCATTAATTAGGCGAAGTGCAACATACTTTCTTGCTGGACAGACGCTTAGCTGTACTAGCTGGATGAAATATCTCCGATAGTTGATGGCGAATCAATACACAAATTACTTTGATGATCTTTCACTGCTTCAAAACACTTGACGTGTCGCTAACTAACTCGACCGGCCAGCGGTTTTCATTCTCGTGATCTCAGCTGTTTTGATCACGTGATACACAGTATTTCTGCATCGTTTCCCTTCTCTCTCGTGAATCATCATCACTATTCCTTAAAGGTCTCGTATTCCCTTGTTTTTCTAGTGCTCGTCAGTTAACTGTCGTTAACTTAAATTACACTCGTTTTTCTTCACTGCTCCTGTACTGTACACAGTCTACTAATATATCTCAAGTATATAGTACTGTAGACCCTGCATAGCTACATGGCAGACGCGTTGGTTGCTTTGTTGTTTAACGGGTTGGTTGGTTAGCTGTTTGATGGGATGGTTCGTTGGTTAGTTGTTTGATGGGTTGGTTGGTTGACGGGTTGGTTGGTTGGTTGGTTGTTTGACGGGTTGGTTGGTTAGTTTGTTGTTTAACGGGTGGATTGGTTGGTTGTTTGACGGTTTGGTTGGTTGGTTTGTTGTTTGACGGGTTGGTTGGTGGGATAGTTGTTTGACGGGTTGGCTGGTTGGTTGGTTGGTTGGTTGGGTGTTTGATGGGTTG
This sequence comes from Cepaea hortensis, assembly GCA_963921405.1. NCBI lineage: Eukaryota > Metazoa > Mollusca > Gastropoda > Stylommatophora > Helicidae > Cepaea > Cepaea hortensis. Next base: position 10,978,001 of record OY992879.1, on the reverse strand, counting down.
GTAGGTTGGCTGGTTGTTTGATGGGTTGTTTGGTTGGTTGGTTGTTTGATGGTTTGGTTGGTTGGTTGGCTGTTTGATGGTTTGGTTGTTTGGCTGTTTGATGGGTTAATTGGTTGTTTGTTAGATAGGTTGGTTGTTTGTTTGACGAGTTGGTTGGTTGGTTGGTTGGTTGGTTGGGTGTTTGATGGGTTGGTAGGTTGGCTGGTTGTTTGATGGGTTGTTTGGTTGGTTGGTTGTTTGATGGTTTGGTTGGTTGGTTGGCTGTTTGATGGTTTGGTTGTTTGGCTGTTTGATGGGTTGATTGGTTGCTTGTTAGATGGGTTGGTTGTTTGTTTGACGAGTTGGTTGGTCGGTGGGTTATTAGTTAGTTTAAAGTTAAAAGTCCGGTGGACTAGAGAGCATGTCGTCTGCGCACTGTAATTAGCATGGATCTTTCAGCGTGAGCTCTTAGCAGAGATGTCCTCTCTGTCTGGACCAAAGTACCAGCTCATAATAGAGATGTCCTCTCTGTCCGGACAAAAGTACCAGTTCATTGTAGAGCTTTCCTCTCTGTCCGGACCAAAGTACCAGCTCATTGTAGAGATTTCCTCTCTGTCTGGACCAAAGTACCAGCTCATAATAGAGATGTCCTCTCTGTCCGGACAAAAGTACCAGTTCATTGTAGAGCTTTCCTCTCTGTCCGGACCAAAGTACCAGCTCATTGTAGAGATTTCCTCTCTGCATGGACCAAAGTACCAGCTCATAATAGAGATGTCCTCTCTGCCTGGACCAAAGTACCAGCTCATAATAGAGATGTCCTCTCTGCCTGGACCAAAGTACCAGCTCATAATAGAGATGTCCTCTCTGTCCGGACAAAAGTACCAGTTCATTGTAGAGCTTTCATCTCTGTCCGGACCAAAGTACCAGCTCATTGTAGAGATTTCCTCTCTGCATGGACCAAAGTACCAGCTCATAATAGAGATGTCCTCTCTGTCCGGACAAAAGTACCAGTTCATTGTAGAGCTTTCATCTCTGTCCGGACCAAAGTACCAGCTCATTGTAGAGATTTCCTCTCTGCCTGGACCAAAGTACCAGCTCATAATAGAGATGTCCTCTCTGTCCGGACAAAAGTACCAGTTCATTGTAGAGCTTTCATCTCTGTCCGGACCAAAGTACCAGCTCATTGTAGAGATTTCCTCTCTGTCCGGATCAAAGTAGCACCTCATAGTAGAGATTTCTTCTCTGTACGAACCAAATTACCAGATCATAATAGAGATTTCCTCTGAGTCCGGACCAAAGTACTACATGGTGAACTGTATTGCGAAGCTCTCATCATCTCCAAGATCTGAAATTACCAGTTGTGTAAGATACAGTTAATTATATATCATTTGCAGGACATTGCAGACAACCACAACACTTTTTGTGACTTTGAAATTTTTTGGCAAGTATATGTTCGTAGTTTGCCATTGCTTTCTGCACGACCCACGTTCACACCGTTATATGTAATACCATCGCAAGGTGGTCTGCTTCCAAATCGCCCGCAGCTGTGTTTCTAATGCGGTATGCGGGATTACGAAGTTCATTCGAAACCCCCTTCCTCACAGTGACGGCTAGGTGTGACAGACGGACCTTAAAAGATAATGCGACCCTAATGTTCTACTGAACTCAGTCCGCTGTGATCGTAAGGCAGTGAGCTGTCCACTGTGCCAGAAAACGCGTACTTACCGGGAAAGAGCAGGCACGTCGTAAGGATGGCCCTGGGGCAGCGCGGGGCACTTGACGGTCAGTAATAGTTTCTCACCGGTTGTGTCCCGGTCAATTGCTTCTCTTAGGATCTGCGGAGAGGACATGACGGACACTCATATATGAGTATGTTAGAGGGTATTCTAGACATGAGAAAGGGAAAGATACATATTTTTGTTTCTAGGCATGAGGGAATTCGAAACCGTAGCCAGAAAGAAAGAAAGCAAGTAAGTGAAGCAAGAAAGACTGAAAACAAGCAAGCAACTACGCGGAGAAAAAAAGAAAGAAAGAAAGAAAGAAAGAAAGTAAGGAAGTTAAGAATGAAAGCAGGTAAGTAAAGAAAGAAAGAAAAAAAGAAAGAAAGAAAGAAAGAAAGAAAGAAAGAAAGAAAGAAAGAAAGAAAGAAAGAAAGAAAGAAAGAAAGAAAGAACAAGACAAAGTACATTTAAAAAAAAAAACTGATAGACAATAAAATAACAAGCAAGCTAACTCAAGACGAATATAACAGACTAGAAAAAGAAAAGGCACGAGCATATAAGGCAACGAAAGAAGTCTGGCTAAGTAGTCAGCGCAAGAACAAAATGGAAGAAAACGCTTTAAAACTTCTGTTAGAGCTGTCAATGAAAAGTCACAACTCATCTGGTGTATAACTTAGACCCATTTCATTTACAAGACCTATTACATAAGTAAATAACAACAGGTGTTTTCTTTACAAAAGAATGGAAGAAAACCTTGCTCTTTGCTGCGATTAAATGTAGCGTTTGTTTCACTTTCAGTTGTTTGTTTCTATTTTAATTCTGAAGATTCCTTGACGAGATATACATCTCGGATTAGATCATTCAGTTCACTCTGGTAGAAGCATTGAGCATCTGGAAAATAATCTTCGAAATCACTATCACTTGTCCTTCAACATGCCACTGCTGTTCCATCATCTAGCAGTGAATCCGAAATCTGACTGGAAGTTGGAATTGGTATGTCATCTCCGAGTGGAACAGGTAGTCTAGCAGAATCCAAACCTGGATATTTCTATTGTTTGTGATTTGTTCCATTAATCCCCAAAATATTGACAACAAGCCCCATAGTGGTATTCCAAATGTCGTAAGGGACTAGATAGTAAAATAGTTTTGTTTTTCCAGCGCCGTATATAGAAAATACTGTAATAATATTAACAAAATATACACATGCCTGTATCTTAACATCTAGAGATGCTGCAAACAAATAAATATGATATTTGGATTTAGCACCCAAAAAATATCTTGGTACGGTTGGTTTATCAGTTGGCGGGCATAATGCAAATATCCCGGGCTATCTGACGAAATAGGCTTGTTCGCTGAAATTGAAAGGCATATACACGAAACGATAGATATAATTGCAACATAAAAGACCTAGGACTTAGTCTTGAAACAAAAACAAAAAAATAAACAGAATAAAGAAATCGCAAAGAAAACATGCCTTCCCAAGTGCAACAACAAAGTGCATGAAACCAATGAGATACACTTCAAGAATTTAGACATGTGGGTATATTCACAACAGCAGGTGGAAGATGTATCAGGGCAGCTAAATATAGAATAGGGGAACCAAAGGCGACATATAACAGTATGAATAATATTCTCATTAAGTTTTCTTTGTCAATGTAAGCGAGAAAATAAGTTCATACAAGCTTAATATAACTATCATGATGCATGGAAGCAAATTATGGACAATTAACAGACATGTGAGGAATTTTGAGACCACCGCGGACGGAAATAGAGAACAATAACGATATCTTGAAAAAGGTAACTCACTAACATACCGTTTACTCGCATCAGAAGACGCCAGTCCGCATTCTTTGGGCGTGTCATGAAAAGTGGACAGATGGAGTACGCTGTTACAACGCTGAAGTTGGAGGAGAAGAGAAGCAGAGGAGACCAAGAGAGAAGATGCTGGACAGTTTGTAGTATGGCATGAAGGAACATCAGTATCAGAAATGATTGATGGTAAAGGAACCCGAGGAAGAGAGAGGGAACAACAACCAGAAAGAGAACAGTTTTCAGTCAAATATGTACAACTAGAGAACATATGTCACTCAGATATGTACAACTAGAGAACAGCTGTCACTCAGATATGTACAACTAGAGAACATATGTCACTCAGATATGTACAACTAGAGAACAGCTGTCACTCAGATATGTACATCTATAGAACATATGTCACTCAGATATGTACAACTAGAGAACAGCTGTCACTCAGATATGTACAACTAGAGAACAGCTGTCACTCAGATATGTACAACTAGAGAACATATGTCACTCAGATATGTACAACTAGAGAACAGCTGTCACTCAGATATGTACAACTAGAGAACATATGTCACTCAGATATGTACAACTAGAGAACAGCTGTCACTCAGATATGTACATCTAGAGAACATATGTCACTCAGATATGTACAACTAGAGAACATATGTCACTCAGATATGTACATCTAGAGAACATATGTCACTCAGATATGTACAACTAGAGAACATATGTCACTCAGATATGTACAACTAGAGAACATATGTCACTCAGATATGTACAACTAGAGAACAGCTGTCACTCAGATATGTACATCTAGAGAACAGCTGTCACTCAGATATGTACAACTAGAGAACATATGTCACTCAGATATGTACATCTAGAGAACATATGTCACTCAGATATGTACAACTAGAGAACAGCTGTCACTCAGATATGTACAACTAGAGAACATATGTCACTCAGATATGTACAACTAGAGAACAGCTGTCACTCAGATATGTACAACTAGAGAACAGCTGTCACTAAGATATGTACAACTAGAGAACATATGTCACTCAGATATGTACAACTAGAGAACAGCTGTCACTCAGATATGTACAACTAGAGAACATATGTCACTCAGATATGTACAACTAGAGAACAGCTGTCACTCAGATATGTACATCTAGAGAACATATGTCACTCAGATATGTACAACTAGAGAACATATGTCACTCAGATATGTACATCTAGAGAACATATGTCACTCAGATATGTACAACTAGAGAACATATGTCACTCAGATATGTACGACTAGAGAACATATGTCACTCAGATATGTACAACTAGAGAACATATGTCACTCAGATATGTACAACTAGAGAACAGCTGTCACTCAGATATGTACAACTAGAGAACAGCTGTCACTCAGATATGTACAACTAGAGAACATATGTCACTCAGATATGTACAACTAGAGAACATATGTCACTCAGATATGTACAACTAGAGAACAGCTGTCACTCAGATATGTACAACTAGAGAACATATGTCTCTCAGATATGTACAACTAGAGAACATATGTCACTCAGATATGTACAACTAGAGAACAGCTGTCACTCAGATATGTACAACTAGAGAACATATGTCACTCAGATATGTACAACTAGAGAACAGCTGTCACTCAGATATGTACAACTAGAGAACAGCTGTCACTCAGATATGTACAACTAGAGAACATATGTCACTCAGATATGTACAACTAGAGAACAGCTGTCACTCAGATATATACAACTAGAGAACATATGTCACTCAGATATTTAAAACTAGAGAATAGCTGTCAATCAGATATGTACATCTAGAGAACATATGTCACTCAGATATGTACATCTAGAGAACATATGTCACTCAGATATGTACAACTAGAGAACATATGTCACTCAGATATGTACATCTAGAGAACATATGTCACTCAGATATGTACAACTAGAGAACATATGTCACTCAGATATGTACAACTAGAGAACATATGTCACTCAGATATGTACAACTAGAGAACAGCTGTCACTCAGATATGTACATCTAGAGAACATATGTCACTCAGATATGTACAACTAGAGAACATATGTCACTCAGATATGTACATCCAGAGAACATATGTCACTCAGATATGTACAACTAGAGAACATATGTCACTCAGATATGTACATCTAGAGAACATATGTCACTCAGATATGTACATCTAGAGAACATATGTCACTCAGATATGTACAGCTAGAGAACAGCTGTCACTCAGATATGTACAACTAGAGAACAGCTGTCACTCAGATATGTACAACTAGAGAACAGCTGTCACTCAGATATGTACATCTAGAGAACATATGTCACTCAGATATGTACATCTAGAGAACAGCTGTCACTCAGATATGTACAACTAGAGAACAGCTGTCACTCAGATATGTACATCTAGAGAACAGCTGTCACTCAGATATGTACATCTAGAGAACAGCTGTCACTCAGATATGTACATCTAGAGAACAGCTGTCACTCAGATATGTACATCTAGAGAACAGCTGTCACTCAGATATGTACAACTAGAGAACAGCTGTCACGCAGATATGTACAACTAGAGAACAGCTGTCACTCAGATATGTACATCTAGAGAACATATATCACTCAGATATGTACATCTAGAGAACAGCTGTCACTCAGATATGTACAACTAGAGAACAGCTGTCACTCAGATATGTACAACTAGAGAACAGCTGTCACTCAGATTTGTACATCTAGAGAACATATGTCACTCAGATATGTACATCTAGAGAACATATGTAACTCAGATATGTACATCTAGAGAACAGCTGTCACTCAGATATGTACAACTAGAGAACAGCTGTCACTCAGATATGTACAACTAGAGAACAGCTGTCACTCAGATATGTACAACTAGAGAACAGCTGTCACTCAGATATGTACATCTAGAGAACATATGTCACTCAGATATGTACATCTAGAGAACAGCTGTCACTCAGATATGTACATCTAGAGAACATATGTCACTCAGATATGTACATCTAGAGAACATATGTCACTCAGATATGTACAACTAGAGAACAGCTGTCACTCAGATATGTACATCTAGAGAACAGCTGTCACTCAGATATGTACATCTAGAGAACAGCTGTCACTCAGATATGTACATCTAGAGAACATATGTCACTCAGATATGTACATCTAGAGAACAGCTGTCACTCAGATATGTACATCTAGAGAACATATGTCACTCAGATATGTACAACTAGAGAACAGCTGTCACTCAGATATGTACATCTAGAGAACAGCTGTCACTCAGATATGTACATCTAGAGAACAGCTGTCACTCAGATATGTACATCTAGAGAACATATGTCACTCAGATATGTATATCTAGAGAACATATGTCACACAGATATGTACATCTAGAGAACAGCTGTCACTCAGATATGTACATCTAGAGAACAGCTGTCACTCAGATATGTACATCTAGAGAACAGCTGTCACTCATATATGTACATCTAGAGAACATATGTCACTCAGATATGTACATCTAGAGAACATATGTCACTCAGATATGTACAACTAGAGAACATATGTCACTCAGATATGTACAACTAGAGAACAGCTGTCACTCATATATGTACATCTAGAGAACAGCAGTCACTCAGATATGTAGATCTAGAGAACAGCTGTCACTCAGATATGTACATCTAGAGAACAGTTGTCAGTCAGATATGTAGATCTAGAGAACAGTTGTCACTCAGATATGTAGATCTAGAGAACAGCTGTCACTCAGATATGTACAACTAGAGAACATATGTCACTCAGATATGTACAACTAGAGAATAGCTGTCACTCAGATATGTACATCTAGAGAACAGCTGTCACTCAGATATGTACATCTAGAGAACATATGTCACTCAGATATGTACAACTAGAGAACATATGTCACTCAGATATGTACATCTAGAGAACATATGTCACTCAGATATGTACAACTAGAGAACATATGTCACTCAGATATGTACAACTAGAGAACATATGTCACTCATATATGTACAACTAGAGAACAGCTGTCACTCAGATATGTACAACTAGAGAACATATGTCACTCATATATGTACAACTAGAGAACAGCTGTCACTCAGATATGTACATCTAGAGAACATATGTCACTCAGATATGTACAACTAGAGAACATATGTCACTCAGATATGTACATCTAGAGAACATATGTCACTCAGATATGTACAACTAGAGAACATATGTCACTCAGATATGTACATCTAGAGAACATATGTCACTCAGATATGTACATCTAGAGAACATATGTCACTCAGATATGTACAGCTAGAGAACAGCTGTCACTCAGATATGTACAACTAGAGAACAGCTGTCACTCAGATATGTACATCTAGAGAACATATGTCACTCAGATATGTACATCTAGAGAACAGCTGTCACTCAGATATGTACAACTAGAGAACAGCTGTCACTCAGATATGTACAACTAGAGAACAGCTGTCACTCAGATATGTACATCTAGAGAACAGCTGTCACTCAGATATGTACAACTAGAGAACAGCTGTCACTCAGATATGTACATCTAGAGAACATATGTCACTCAGATATGTACATCTAGAGAACATATGTCACTCAGATATGTACAGCTAGAGAACAGCTGTCACTCAGATATGTACAACTAGAGAACAGCTGTCACTCAGATATGTACATCTAGAGAACAGCTGTCACTCAGATATGTACATCTAGAGAACAGCTGTCACTCAGATATGTACAACTAGAGAACAGCTGTCACTCAGATATGTACAACTAGAGAACAGCTGTCACTCAGATATGTACATCTAGAGAACAGCTGTCACTCAGATATGTACATCTAGAGAACAGCTGTCACTCAGATATGTACATCTAGAGAACAGCTGTCACTCAGATATGTACAACTAGAGAACAGCTGTCACGCAGATATGTACAACTAGAGAACAGCTGTCACTCAGATATGTACATCTAGAGAACATATATCACTCAGATATGTACATCTAGAGAACAGCTGTCACTCAGATATGTACAACTAGAGAACAGCTGTCACTCAGATATGTACAACTAGAGAACAGCTGTCACTCAGATATGTACATCTAGAGAACATATGTCACTCAGATATGTACATCTAGAGAACAGCTGTCACTCAGATATGTACATCTAGAGAACAGCTGTCACTCAGATATGTACATCTAGAGAACATATGTCACTCAGATATGTACATCTAGAGAACATATGTAACTCAGAAATGTACATCTAGAGAACATATGTCACTCAGATATGTACATCTAGAGAACATATGTCACTCAGATATGTACAACTAGAGAACAGCTGTCACTCAGATATGTACATCTAGAGAACATATGTCACTCAGATATGTACAACTAGAGAACAGCTGTCACTCAGATATGTACAACTAGAGAACAGCTGTCACTCAGATATGTACAACTAGAGAACAGCTGTCACTCAGATTTGTACATCTAGAGAACATATGTCACTCAGATATGTACATCTAGAGAACATATGTCACTCAGATATGTACATCTAGAGAACAGCTGTCACTCAGATATGTACAACTAGAGAACAGCTGTCACTCAGATATGTACAACTAGAGAACAGCTGTCACTAAGATATGTACAACTAGAGAACATATGTCACTCAGATATGTACAACTAGAGAACAGCTGTCACTCAGATATGTACAACTAGAGAACATATGTCACTCAGATATGTACAACTAGAGAACAGCTGTCACTCAGATATGTACATCTAGAGAACATATGTCACTCAGATATGTACAACTAGAGAACGTATGTCACTCAGATATGTACATCTAGATAACATATGTCACTCAGATATGTACAACTAGAGAACATATGTCACTCAGATATGTACAACTAGAGAACATATGTCACTCAGATATGTACAACTAGAGAACATATGTCACTCAGATATGTACAACTAGAGAACAGCTGTCACTCAGATATGTACAACTAGAGAACAGCTGTCACTCAGATATGTACAACTAGAGAACATATGTCACTCAGATATGTACAACTAGAGAACATATGTCACTCAGATATGTACAACTAGAGAACAGCTGTCACTCAGATATGTACAACTAGAGAACATATGTCACTCAGATATGTACAACTAGAGAACATATGTCACTCAGATATGTACAACTAGAGAACAGCTGTCACTCAGATATGTACAACTAGAGAACATATGTCACTCAGATATGTACAACTAGAGAACAGCTGTCACTCAGATATGTACAACTAGAGAACAGCTGTCACTCAGATATGTACAACTAGAGAACATATGTCACTCAGATATGTCTAACTAGAGAACAGCTGTCACTCAGATATGTACAACTAGAGAACATATGTCACTCAGATATGTACAACTAGAGAATAGCTGTCACTCAGATATGTACATCTAGAGAACATATGTCACTCAGATATGTACAACTAGAGAACATATGTCACTCAGATATGTACATCTAGAGAACATATGTCACTCAGATATGTACAACTAGAGAACATATGTCACTCAGATATGTACAACTAGAGAACATATGTCACTCAGATATGTACAACTAGAGAACAGCTGTCACTCAGATATGTACATCTAGAGAACATATGTCACTCAGATATGTACAACTAGAGAACATATGTCACTCAGATATGTACATCTAGAGAACATATGTCACTCAGATATGTACAACTAGAGAACATATGTCACTCAGATATGTACATCTAGAGAACATATGTCACTCAGATATGTACATCTAGAGAACATATGTCACTCAGATATGTACAGCTAGAGAACAGCTGTCACTCAGATATGTACAACTAGAGAACAGCTGTCACTCAGATATGTACAACTAGAGAACAGCTGTCACTCAGATATGTACATCTAGAGAACATATGTCACTCAGATATGTACATCTAGAGAACAGCTGTCACTCAGATATGTACATCTAGAGAACAGCTGTCACTCAGATATGTACATCTAGAGAACAGCTGTCATTCAGACATGTACATATAGAGAACAGCTGTCACTCAGATATGTACATCTAGAGAACAGCTGTCACTCAGATATGTACAACTAGAGAACAGCTGTCACGCAGATATGTACAACTAGAGAACAGCTGTCACTCAGATATGTACAACTAGAGAACATATATCACTCAGATATGTACATCTAGAGAACAACTGTCACTGAGATATGTACAACTAGAGAACAGCTGTCACTCAGATATGTACAACTAGAGAACAGCTGTCACTCAGATTTGTACATCTAGAGAACATATGTCACTCAGATATGTACATCTAGAGAACATATGTCACTCAGATATGTACATCTAGAGAACAGCTGTCACTCAGATATGTACAACTAGAGAACAGCTGTCACTCAGATATGTACAACTAGAGAACAGCTGTCACTCAGATATGTACAACTAGAGAACAGCTGTCACTCAGATATGTACATCTAGAGAACATATTTCACTCAGATATGTACATCTAGAGAACAGCTGTCACTTAGATATGTACATCTAGAGAACATATGTCACTCAGATATGTACATCTAGAGAACATACGTCACTCAGATATGTACATCTAGAGAACAGCTGTCACTCAGATATGTACATCTAGAGAACAGCTGTCACTCAGATATGTACATCTAGAGAACATATGTCACTCAGATATGTATATCTAGAGAACATATGTCACACAGATATGTACATCTAGAGAACAGCTGTCACTCAGATATGTACATCTAGAGAACAGCTGTCACTCAGATATGTACATCTAGAGAACAGCTGTCACTCATATATGTACATCTAGAGAACATATGTCACTCAGATATGTACATCTAGAGAACATATGTCACTCAGATATGTACAACTAGAGAACATATGTCACTCAGATATGTACAACTAGAGAACAGCTGTCACTCATATATGTACATCTAGAGAACAGCAGTCACTCAGATATGTAGATCTAGAGAACAGCTGTCACTCAGATATGTACATCTAGAGAACAGTTGTCAGTCAGATATGTAGATCTAGAGAACAGTTGTCACTCAGATATGTAGATCTAGAGAACAGCTGTCACTCAGATATGTACAACTAGAGAACATATGTCACTCAGATATGTACAACTAGAGAATAGCTGTCACTCAGATATGTACATCTAGAGAACATATGTCACTCAGATATGTACAACTAGAGAACATATGTCACTCAGATATGTACATCTAGAGAACATATGTCACTCAGATATGTACAACTAGAGAACATATGTCACTCAGATATGTACAACTAGAGAACATATGTCACTCAGATATGTACAACTAGAGAACAGCTGTCACTCAGATATGTACATCTAGAGAACATATGTCACTCAGATATGTACAACTAGAGAACATATGTCACTCAGATATGTACATCTAGAGAACATATGTCACTCAGATATGTACAACTAGAGAACATATGTCACTCAGATATGTACATCTAGAGAACATATGTCACTCAGATATGTACATCTAGAGAACATATGTCACTCAGATATGTACAGCTAGAGAACAGCTGTCACTCAGATATGTACAACTAGAGAACAGCTGTCACTCAGATATGTACATCTAGAGAACATATGTCACTCAGATATGTACATCTAGAGAACAGCTGTCACTCAGATATGTACAACTAGAGAACAGCTGTCACTCAGATATGTACAACTAGAGAACAGCTGTCACTCATATATGTACATCTAGAGAACAGCTGTCACTCAGATATGTACATCTAGAGAACAGCTGTCACGCAGATATGTACATATATAGAACAGCTTTCACTCAGATATGCACAACTAGAGAACAGCTGTCACGCAGATATGTACAACTAGAGAACAGCTGTCACTCAGATATGTACATCTAGAGAACATATGTCACTCAGATATGTACATCTAGAGAACAGCTGTCACTCAGATATGTACATCTAGAGAACATATGTCACTCAGATATGTACATCTAGAGAACATATGTCACTCAGATATGTACATCTAGAGAACATATGTCACTCAGATATGTACATCTAGAGAACAGCTGTCACTCAGATATGTACAACTAGAGAACAGCTGTCACTCAGATATGTACATCTAGAGAACATATGTCACTCAGATATGTACATCTAGAGAACATATGTCACTCAGATATGTACATCTAGAGAACAGCTGTCACTCAGATAGGTACATCTAGAGAACATATGTCACTCAGATATGTACATCTAGAGAACATATGTCACTCAGATATGTACATCTAGAGAACAGCTGTCACTCAGATATGTACAACTAGAGAACAGCTGTCACTCAGATATGTACATCTAGAGAACATATGTCACTCAGATATGTACAACTAGAGAACAGCTGTCACTCAGATATGTACAACTAGAGAACAGCTATCACTCAGATATGTACATCTAGAGAACATATGTCACTCAGATATGTACATCTAGAGAACAGCTGTCACTCAGATATGTACATCTAGAGAACAGCTGTCACTCAGATATGTACATCTAGAGAACAGCTGTCACTCAGATATGTACATCTAGAGAACATATGTCACTCAGATATGTACATCTAGAGAACATATGTAACTCAGAAATGTACATCTAGAGAACATATGTCACTCAGATATGTACATCTAGAGAACATATGTCACTCAGATATGTACAACTAGAGAACAGCTGTCACTCAGATATGTACATTTAGAGAACATATGTCACTCAGATATGTACAACTAGAGAACAGCTGTCACTCAGATATGTACAACTAGAGAACAGCTGTCACTCAGATATGTACAACTAGAGAACAGCTGTCACTCAGATTTGTACAACTAGTGAACATATGTCACTCAGATATGTACATCTAGAGAACATATGTCACTCAGTTATGTACATCTAGAGAACAGCTGTCACTCATATATGTACATCTATAGAACATATGTCACTCAGATATGTACATCTAGAGAACATATGTCACTCAGATATGTACAACTAGAGAACATATGTCACTCAGATATGTACAACTAGAGAACAGCTGTCACTCAGATATGTACAACTAGAGAACAGCTGTCACTCAGATATGTACAACTAGAGAACATATGTCACTCAGATATGTACATCTAGAGAACAGCTGTCACTCAGATATGTACAACTAGAGAACAGCTGTCACTCAGATATGTACAACTAGAGAACAGCTGTCACTCAGATATGTACAACTAGAGAACAGCTGTCACTCAGATATGTACAACTAGAGAACAGCTGTCACTCAGATATGTACATCTAGAGAACATGTGTCACTCAGATATGTACATCTAGAGAACAGCTGTCACTCAGATATGTACATCTAGAGAACAGCTGTCACTCAGATATGTACATCTAGAGAACATATGTCACTCAGATATGTACATCTAGAGAACATATGTCACTCAGATATGTACATCTAGAGAACATATGTCACTCAGATATGTACAACTAGAGAACATATGTCACTCAGATATGTACATCTAGAGAACAGCTGTCACTCATATATGTACATCTAGAGAACAGCTGTCACTCAGATATGTAGATCTAGAGAACAGCTGTCACTCAGATATGTAGATCTAGAGAACAGTTGTCACTCATATATGTACATCTAGAGAACAGCTTTCACTCAGATATGTAGATCTAGAGAACAGCTGTCACTCAGATATGTACATCTAGAGAACAGTTGTCAGTCAGATATGTAGATCTAGAGAACAGTTGTCACTCAGATATTTAGATCTAGAGAACAGCTGTCACTCAGATATGTACATCTAGAGAACAGCTGTCACTCAGATATGTACATCTAGAGAACAGTTGTCAGTCAGATATGTATAACTGCAGCCATAAAGAGAAAACCTGTCAGTCAGATATATACAGTTAGAAACAGCGAAAGGACCGAATTACAGCCAGCATTTATTGTCGACATTTTATTATATAGTATATTATGTTATGCTATTTTATTTTATGTTCAGTTGTGAAATTTCGTTACCGCTTAATTTTCACGTAGGAGATGGATAGTTTCATCTCTTGCATGTAATTATTTGTGCCAGGATGTAAACCAGGAGTTTACGTTTTTCTTAAGATTTTCGCCGGTGCTGGGGAGTTAAAGCATCTGAGCGAATCCACCCTTAAATTTATTTTTAAAGCATGTGGGTTTACCGATACTGTGTGTTTTTCATCATTGCATATCAGTGTTTGTGCCTTGTGCAGAGCACAAATAACCTCGATGCCGACAGGATCGCCGTAAAAGGCATGGTAAACGTGCTGAAACCAGACGAAAACGGCTCAAATGCGTCCTTCTGAGCCTCAATTATACTCGAATTATACATTGGAATTGTACCATCGCAAATAACTAGGACCGATTCTGGAAACTTGGCCTTTAAGAACGATATTGTAGAGCTCCAGGTGACGAGAGTGGGTGTTAACGCATTTCATATAACCTGTTTCTAATACCTTATTAACAGGCGACACCTGGAAAAGGCAATGTATATTCGAGATATAGTATAGTGGCTTCAGGGGTATACATGTCTAGGTGGGACAGCGACGAGTTACAATTGCGGGCTAATTAAGTTCAATTCGAGCGAGTGTTGGTTAATGTTTATGCCTGCAACGCGAGTTTGGATTCCCAAAGGCGGTAGTGCTTGAGTAAAATATGTCATGAGAGGAATGTCATTTTCTGTGGAGATTACAACGCTAAATTAAAATCACGGTAACCATGTCTTCCAACACGCAGGGATAATAGCTCGTGGCAACACTTAAAATCATCAACCTTGATTGTATCTGCCATGTATCAGAAGTGGAGTAAGGACACTAATAGAGGATAACAGGGAAAACCAACAGTTGTCTAACACTGAGGCTCTTAAAGCAAGGGAATTAATAAAGTATAGCATGGCGAAATCGAGTTGTCTAACCCTGAGGCACTTAGAGCAAGGGAATAATTAAAGTATAGCAGGGCAAAACCGAGTTATCGAACCATGAGACACTTAGTGCAATGAGCGCTAATCAACTCGAGTGGCCAACGTGTACCACTCGGGCTAAGTGAAAACGCACGGGGAAATATGTGACTACGAATAGCTGAGAGGCCTAGAGGGTTGTGAGATCACTCAGGACTCAGGTTGCAGGCTGTCAACATCGGTTAGGATGGTTAGTAACACTAACATCAGTATTTCTTCCCTGGAATGGAGAAATAATAAGAATGCTATTTGGCTACGTTAAATGCTGGAAATGAAGGAACTAGAGAACAAGTGATCTTTTTGTCGGCGTCTACGAGAGGTTACTAGTATGGGAGATTCGCCAGTAGGTTCGCCAAGTGTAGCTACTACGTTATCTGTTACCGAAAATTGCCGGAGATGAACCTTTCGGCGATTTTCGCCTTCATGTTCTTGTTCCCCGATATTAAGGATATATAGAGTACTCGTTATGTTAAATTCCCCGATTATTTCAAGATCGCGTAAAAAAGGACCGATTACTTTATAAAAGTTCTCCAACCCTGGTTTACAGTTTGCACATGTCGTGTTTCTAAAATTCGCTTCCGACACAGAAATACAGAGTGACATTTTCAGACGTAAGTAGGCCCACAACTCACTTTTTATGTAGATGTCTGTGTTTGTTCTAAGATGTATTATTAAATCAAACATTCATTTTTATATAAATTATGTTTATTTTGGACTATTAAAGTCGGAGGGCAAATGCAAAACTAAAATGATGAAGATCGCATGCTGTGATCAACAATGATGTGATATTTCAATGGCGGGAAATAGCCGCTTTCTTGTCATACTCCAGTGATGACTATTTAATATTCTTATGGAACATTTACAGCGATGTTAATGCCAATGAATTCAGTTTTGCATTTTACATTCATTTTAGTAATTTTGTTTAATTTTCCATCACGCTACACGGTCGGGATCGTTTATTTTTGGGAAACCTTTCATCACGAATTAACTCATATTTACGAACGCTGGTAGGCCGTAGACAGTGCAAGCAGACTGACGTCATCACAGCATGATGTGGTATGTGCATACATCTGTGAATATATATATATATATATACCAAATTATAAGTGCCGGTATGGGAGCTGGTCGTTCAGAAAGCAATGGCAAACTACTGAACGTAACACTTGCCTAGTACATCAACAGCAGCTGAAAATGCTGGTGTTGACTGCAACGTCCCGTAAGGGATACGCAACAACTGTTCTTATTATTGAACTCGAGATAAGTCAAATTTAATTGGATCGCTAAAGCCCTCTTCCAACGGAAAGTAGTTTTAGATGTGACAGATGGATTTCTGAAACAACAACATATCCTGGCCTGCCAAGGGGTTACCATAGTCTCCAGCGCTGTTCAACCCTACGCTGTGAGAATCACCGGTGAGCAGAACTTAGGACTGGGAGGACATTTACGTCTGCCGACGATGTGTTACTGTATCGTCAAGGTAAGGATAGAGATCGGGTTGCCGTGGAACTACAAACAGAACTCAGTCGCATGACACATGGTGTGTTGAAGCTGGTGCAATGGTCAACTCAACGAAAGCAGCAATGACACGGTTCTATTTGAATAACGATATTGTCAATACTCCGACACCAACTGTAAACGTATGCTCAGGGATTGTGGAAAGAACGCGGGGAATGACATACCTGGGGATACTATTTTACCAAAGTCTTGCTTATACTGAGCACATAGACAAGGTGATAACAATGGCCAAGTGTCGTTTGGCTGCGATGAGGGTGATAGCAGCGGCAAACCTTGAGCAGTGCCAGCTATGTATATACTAGCGTTTGGTAATTTCTGTTTTTGAGTATGCGATGGTGATCTTGATTATCAGCCATAAGCTGATGGAAAGGATGGAATGGATACAAAAACAATTTACCGACTTCGTAGTTCGGAGTCAACGCTAATACAACATCAACTGCATAGTGAAATTAAGAAGGTAAATGACAGAAGGTTAAACAGAGGAAAGACATGTATGGGTCAAGCCGAAGACATTCTTAAACATGTTTGTTCACTTGATGACTCAAAAACCGGCAAGGAGTTCTGTTACAAGCGGTAACAGAGTTGTGTACGTCCTTTTCAGTTTGCATCCAACTAGACAGAAAATGTAGACAAGGAAGTCCGTCTGCTGTGGAAGCGGCAATAAAGGCTTTGATCTTCGAGAATACTTTAGAGGGTGATGCTGTAATTTACACAGATGCGTGGGTCGGTTCAAGCATGAGAAATTCATGGTCCCTTACGGCTCATTCTGAAGGTATAATTGTGAAGGAAGATTTCGGTGCTTTTCCCTTCACCACATGTATTCTGACAATGGCAATTTGACTATATTGCAATAAGTAAAACAATAACATGCCGCGAGAGACAGACCTTCACTCTGGCATGTTTCCGTAGTGACTTATTGAGTATGCTCAGGAAGACAGAGATGGGGTGGATCCGAAGAGAATGGTTGCTGTCTCTGGAGCGATAACGACTGGCAAAGATTTGCTTCATTTTCGCGTCAGTGCATGCGGGCGTACAAGGAAATGTGCAGAAAGACAGGTTGCAGGTAAGGCTACAGTGGGGAGGGGGGGGGGATGAGACTTAGACCAGGCTGATATACTGTATGTTCTACGAAAAGTAAGTCGTTTGCAAGAACCAGGTGATGACTGTGAATCTACAACCATAGCCAGACTGCAAAAGAGGCAAGTTAAAAGGTGTGTGGCTAAACAAGAACACTATGCAGTGAGGCAAAGAAGATTAAAACACCAACACAGAACGTTAGTCGTTTGCTGCTACACACTGCAGGTCTGTTCTGTTAAACAATAGGGTGGTTGAACGCATACCCAATTGGATTGACAAGATACTACACACACGTGATAGGAGCCTGGCCAGGTCGACGCAACCTTCCTGCGTCATCGATTGAGCTGAACGGTTTGGAATCCGGTCATGTGACTGATAGAGACAATGCATTTCGCGTGTTATTTAATAGATTATGTGGTTGTTTCGGGATTTGAAATTTAAATATTGAGCACAACCCACTACTGGCAACGCCGATCGCATTCTGGTATGAACCTAAGGCCTATCCACGTCAATATGGAAGCACTATACTCGAGTTTCGCCCTCATTTGAGCTCGTCAGTAGTGCATATCCCTGACCGGATCCGGAAACAGTCCCGGATCACACGTGTGAAGCGGGTGTGTAACCACGCGGCACACACTGGACACACCAAATTATCACAACAGAACATCACAACGCCGGTCAGGGATATGCACTACTGACTAGCTCAAATGAGGGCGAAACTCGAGTATAGTGCTTCCATATTGACGTGGATAGGCTTTAGGCTCATACCAGAATGCGATCGGCGTTGCCAGTAGTGGGTTGTGCTCAATATTTAAATTTCAAATCCCGAAACAACCACATAATAAATTGATTATTGCTCACTGGATTTAGGAGGCCTGGTGTTCCTTGCCAGTGAGAAGTCCTGATCGTTCGGGTCCCATCGATTGACGGACGTCGGTCGCGGCGATTGGGCAATCTTGAGCATAGCCTACGATGGGTAGCGTTGTGATGTTCTGTTGTGATAATTTGGTGTGTCCAGTGTGTGCCGCGTGGTTACGCACCCGCTTCACACGTGTGATCCGGGACTGTTTCCGGATCCGGTCAGGGATATGCACTACTGAAGAGCTCAAATGAGGGCGAAACTCGAGTATAGTGTTATTTAATAGCAAAAAATAGTCGCTTGTTAAAATTTGCAAAAGCCATCATGATTAAACTTCAAAGGCCAGCTTTATGCAAACAGAAAGACATGGTAGTGTCACGAAATGAGTTCAAATCAGCTGTCTTCGTACGAGGAATCTCCATAGTACGGGAGTGCGTGATTAGGGAAGTCCCCAGTTATTTATAACTCGGGGAAAGTTGGCTGATTTGCATAACTTAGATAGTTCGAGAACTGTAAGGTTCTAGACCGAAAGGTCGAAACGGAAACTAGTTTTATCTCGTGAGTAAAATAGACTTGGTCACTAGTCAGGATAAAAACGTGATTCTCACTTAGAGTGAGTAAGACGTGCAACATGACTTTTCCGGGTTGGAGTGTTTACTTCGCAGCCGGAACAAGCCATCTTGTGATCATTTCGTCTTGAGTTCTCGACCAGAGCACAGCTCTAGAATTCGGCCACTATTGTCCATCATGCGGCTAGGGAGCCACAGACAGTAATCAAGGCTTATTTGGTGTTAGTTCATGGTTTCAGGTAATACCTCTTTACATACTTAAATTGTGTAATAAAGCGTAACATTGCATTTGTTAGGCATCTCATTAGTTATGCGAATAAGCAATGAGTTGGCGATCGATAATTAACAGTCGCGTAGCTGTCGCTCGTTCGTGTGCACATTTGTGTTTTCCGTTCGCGAATTATAACAGATTAGTTAACAGAATTTATGACTTGAAAGTCCATTAGTATGACAAACTACAGTGTAGCTACAAATATATTACAAGTTGTAAGATCTTGTATTTATTAGTGAAGTTACAATTGTGGTATAGTAGTATTATTACCTGTTGAATCCAAGCTAGTTACTGTTACTGTGCTTAGTACTTCTGTGGTTAGGCGGTAGGAGGAATTCAGACAGTGCCCTGGCAAGAGCAAGTGTGATTCCTCGATCAAATAGAGCATGTAGTTCTAAGTGGCTCTAGGATTTGATGAAGCTATTTCGTGATTGCTAAATAGTGATGGTGTCATTCATATGAAGTGTTTTCTTGCTGTAAGGAGTGATCATGTGCTATGATATATATATATATATATATATATATATATATATATATATATATATATATATATATATATATATATATATATATATATATGGAGACCAGAACAGGACAGTACGCCTTGATCATGTGGGGCAGAAAACATGTTTAGATAAAGAACTTCTTGCCTCTAGGACCAGAGGTGAATGAAGAAGGACTTCGCTATTATGTTGGAATGTATCCCACTAGCTAAATGGATAGTTATGACATTGATTATGTAATTTATGTGGTGTTAATTACTTGATAAACAATACATCTGTGTCCTATGAAGGGGAGTGGTCTAGGAACCAGCTCTTCCCGAGGTTTAGTTTTCTATTAGTGTACATAGAAACTGTACAGTTCTTCACACAACCACCGAAGACAAGGGTCAGGTAGGAATAGGAGACTGCAGTAAGCTCAGACTCGAACTTTTCGGAACCTAATCTTCCGACGGGCTGATTCGGGTGCCATTCTACATCGGATGTCTATACATGCTTCCATTATATATATATATATATATATATATATATATATATATATATATATATATATATATATATATATATATGGATGATTCCCTATGTAAGTATATATTACTTAGCACTGCTGAGGGCAGATAGGTAGTGGATGGCAGCATGTGAATCCGAGTTGGCACCGATTGCTCTCACCGACTGCTCTTTTCTTTCAGGTGTTGCCTGTTGTATGATACCGGCAATTCTGTTGTATGAGACAGGCTGTACTGTTGTAGGAGACCTGCTGTGATGTTGTATAATGTCTACAGTGAGTCTATCTGAGACCGACCCTGTGTGGTTCATGAATTCTACAATGATGTGTTGTATAGGAATTCAACAAGACGCCTGGTTGGTATAGGAATGCTACCATGAACCTATGTGGTAGAGGCATTCTTCGAGGAAGGTTTGGTATATGAATTCTACTATAAACTTGTGTTGTATATGATTTCTACAATGCAGGTGAGCTTCCAAGGGAAGATTGCGTTTATTTGTTTGATCCAGAGGACATCCCCGGCTGGGGCAACGTCATCGCTCTTGGAGCACCTCAGCTAGATTATTATTGGAGCACGACACCAAACCACATGCTATACCCGTAGAAACCTCAGGTGTTCCACAGTGATAGATCCTCATATGATTTACCAGATACTCAGCTTGTGCTTATAACATTAGATACGATGTTATCATGATGCAAGACATTATTCAAGACCAGACTCAGGTGGCCTACATACAACTTCAAATGATAATGGATGGAGAGTCATCAACCTGGCAGAAGCCAAAGGACTGCAGGTTAGCAGTACCAGACTACAAAGAAAGGATATACACAAACAAACTTAGAAATCATGTGACAAGAGAACCTATAATCAAATAGATCACATTTTAATTAACAACAGAAATGCATCAAACATACAGCAAGTCAGAAGTTATAGAGGAGCTGAGTGCCACAGTGACCACTTCCTTGTTGGAGCAAAATTTAAAATAAAACTTAAGAGAGCTTTCTATACTAAATTACAAAGATTACACCCAACATATAACAGAGAAAAACTGCAAGACATTACAGTCAAAGAGAAATTTACAGATGAAATAAAATGTAAACTTGAAACTCTGCAAAACCCTTTGGAGGAAAGCATTGACCAAACTTGGTTGAACATCAAGAATACAATTCAGTCTACCGCAGAAGAATGTCTCGGTGTGTTAACCACGCATAGAAAGAACAGATGGTTCAATCAAAAATGTGAAGAAGCAGTCATTAGGAAGAAGAATGCCAGACATGTATGGTTAAATGACATCAATAACATCCAAAAGGAAGAGCATTATAGAAATGAATGTAAAGAGGCTACAAAAATAATCAGACAGCAGAAGCGAGAATATATGAGTAATATAATCAAAGATATGGAGACTAATCACCAGAAAAAATGAATCCAGAAAATTTTTTAAAGAACTGAAGTCAATGAAACGAGGGCACCAACAAAACACATATGGTTTAAAAGACAAAAATGGGAATATGATAAATACCAATGAGGAAATGTGCAACACATGGAAAGAATATTTTATTGAATTACTAAATTGTGAAGCCCCAAGTAACATTTTCTCACAGGAAGAGGTTCTAACATGCGAACCACAAATTGAAGAACCTACATTTGAATAAATCCTATATGTAATCACACGACTTAAAAACAATAAGGCAACTGGGACTGATGGAATTGCTGCTGAATTTATAAAGGCAGGTGGCCATGCATTACATCTAAAGCTATACGAACTAATAATAAACATCTGGAGGACAGAAGAATTACCCCATGACTGGAAAGAGTCATTATTGATACCTATCTTTAAGAAAGGAGACAAGTTCCAATGTGGAAATTATAGAGGAATATCACTACTGTCCACAAGCTATAAGATACTATCCGCAGTATTACTAAATAGACTAAAACCATATTCAGAAGACATATTAGGTGACTACCAGGCGGGTTTTAGACAAAACAGATCAACAATCGATCAGATATTTATCTTACGACAAATAGCCGAGAAACATTGGGAATATAAAAGAGATGTCCATAACATTTTTGTGGATTTTAAAAAGGCTTACGATAGTGTCCATAGGAATAGTCTATGGAATGCTATGCAGGAATTTGGAATACCAAGGAAGTTAATCAACATGACCAGACTATGCATGGAAGATACTTATAATATAGTAACATATAAAGGCAGGAAATCAGACCCATTCCAAATAACATCTGGCTTGAAACAGGGTGATGCACTATCGCCGCTACTCTTCAATCTGGCTCTAGAGAAAGTTGTAAGGAAGGTAAAGGAGGAATGTGATATTGGAGGAACATCCAAGCTGCTTGGTTATGCAGATGATATAGATATTATAGGGCAAAGTGAACAAAAGACATTGGAAATATTGACTCACTTAAAGGAAAAAGCCCAACAGATGGGGCTGGTTATCAACCAAGATAAGACAGAATATATGGTAATTTCAAGAGACGGAATGGCTAGAAACTCTGGCCACATACAAATAGATAATATGACCATTAAAAGAACGGAAACATACAAATACCTGGGTACGATCTTCAACTGCTCCAACATCATAAGGGAAGAAATACAAACTAGAATCAACTCTGGAAATAAGATATACTATGCACTACAACATCTACTAAAATCAAAGGCGCTATCTCGTAACACCAAAATCACAATATACAAAACACTGATCAGACCAGTTGTGCTGTATGGCTCTGAAACCTGGAGTACAACGAAAGGAGACGAAGCCTTGTTAAAAACCTTTGAGAACAAAATTTTAAGACGCATCTTTGGACCCATTAGGGATACACAAAGTGGAGAGTGGAAAAGAAGAAGTAACAAAGACATTTATGATCTGTTTAAGTCCCAGCTAATCACTGGTATCATGAAGGCTAATAGACTACAATGGCTGGGGCATATAGAAAGAATGGAAGATAATAGGGAAACAAAACTCGCTTACACTCAGGAAATAAATGACCGTAGACCCCGAGGTAGACCAAGAAGGCGGTGGAGAGATAATACATGTACAGACCTACAAGCACTTGGAATCAACGACTGGCAAGAGAAGGTCCACCAGAGAGACGAATGGAGACGGATTGTATTTGCAGCAAAGAACCTCAATGGCTCGGAACGCTGAAGAAGAAGAAGAAGAAGAAGAAGACTCAGGTGGAGTCCGGCCAATCCTGAATTCCAGTCATCTATGTATGTATTCATCTTCTAGGGAGGCGAAACCCCCAAGAGACACGTTGCTGACTTTATGTTATGCTCACTTCGATTCTCTATTTTAGTCAGGCCATGAAGAGTTCTCATATTTTGCAGTAACATGTTAGTGCTTGTGGCCAGACTATGGTTTCAGCTATCATCAAGATTCATCAGGGGATACCTCATGATGGAGGGTCTCACATTCAGACTGTGTAGGCAAAGCAGTTATAGATACAGTAGTAATTAACTTTACTCAAGAGTGTTGTGGTGCTGGCACTCCACTCCAGTCTTTATGGTTCAGCTGCCTAATCGCATGTTATGATCATCTGGCGCTTGCGGCAGGGAAGTCCACAAGTTTCCAGTTAGCAGTGCTGGAAGGGAGCAGGGTGAGTCTAACGGACCGACTCGACGGAAACACACCGCAAATCATCTGCTACGCCCAGTGATGACGCTGGGACCATCTCTGACTCTTATCTCTAACCTATTCTCTATATTGTATATAGATCCTTTCCTATCAGGACGTTCCTTTTAGACCTGTGTCTATAGAGTTCAATAAATTGTTTAATTGTTGTCATGTCTTTCCTACGGTTATTATGTGTGGTCTTGGACGAGTCCTGAGAAGTAATTGTTACTACTAGGTAGAGGGTAGATAGTAGAGGTATATAATCTGGGAGGGGCTAGTCGACCAATAACACTGGTCACCTTGCATAGGGGGTCAGTAATAGTAGTATAAGTGTATCTACCTGTCTAACCCCTGGGGTTAGTATACACGTGACTGAGTGGGATACCTCGGGGCTTGTGTTCATTCACAACAACCGAGGCCATCCTGTTACAGGTAGTCAGATTAAAATTACCGTGGTAGACAAATGAAATTACTGTGAGAACATGTTTATATTTCAGCTTGAAGGATGTATCTAGTTATTTTAATTTATGTTGTGCGATTTTTGCAGTATGTGCCTGACGAGATGCAGCGAAATATGCTAGGTAATAAATCGTGCAATCTATTGTTTGTGTCTTCGTTATTCAAATGCATTAAGGGGAAACATTGTTTTGATCTATTATAGCAACTGATATCTACTATAGTAAATAACATCTACTTTAGTAACTGGGATCTACTATAGCCACTGACATCTGCTATGACAACTGACACCTACTATAACCACTGACATCTGCCATGACAATTGATATCTACTACAGCAATTGACATACATCACGCTGTTTCATGCCTAGTTTTCTTCCATTTTCAAATCGCACACTCTTCACAAGTACATGTACTTTCGCATAACTTGCACAAACAATATTGGAGATTGAATTGTAAGATATAACGTCATAAAACAATGCAACAATGATAAAAATGATAATCAGCTGCTTTACCTGAAGCAGCATCATCAGCCCTGATTGCATTTCAGACGTAACTGGGAACTGCCAGTCAATGTCCAGGCCACTAAAGTGGTGAAGCCTTAAGAAAGCAATGGCGTTGTTGGAAAACCTCTGAAGGTAATGATATGACTTAATCATTACGTTGAACGCTATGTCGGCTGATGCATTTAGTCCTCCAAAAGACAGCATCCTCTTTGAACTGTTCCTTGAATTCACACCCCTGGAGACGAAGTCTCTGTTGGGATGTAAACATATAGGTCAGATATGTCAATCATATAAAAGCAACAAGAACCATCAAGAGACCATTGCCCCATATGGACAACACTTTCTTTGAGATTAATATCCCAAATGTGGGTGATTCGGTAACAGGATGATTAATCTGAGGCATGTCTGGGCCCTAATTATAACTACTCTTCTGAGGCTGAACGGGGTAGAGGTAATGGAAAACAACAACAACAACAACAACAAAAACAACAACAACAACAACAAAACAAGAGAACCGGGTATTGGGAATATGCTCATTCTTAGAGTTTCTAGTTGTGTGTATCTGACTGGCAGTGATTTTCTCCTCGTTTCTAATTGTGCATATCTATATATGCAGCTGAGACGGTACAAACTTTGTCCTAGAGAGGGAAATGCAACATAAAGGGTAAATCATGGCAAGGCAGACGAGACCCTAAGCCTTGATTGGCAACTTATCTAGGATCGACACTCCGGCAGGCGGACAGTTAGAGCACTGCATTGCTGATCCGGCAGCTTCTAGCGGCTGGTCTTGTTCCAGATGTGTTGGTGTTACTTTTCCTCAGAAGTGAACTAGGCTGCCGACAGAGATATCATGCTGCATAGGCATCCCATGGTCTCTACAATTGAGCCCAGAGCTCTGCAGAGGTATAACTTCATCCCTTGTCCAAGATATGGGCTGTAGTTAGTATGCCTTGTTTGAAGCACAATGTCATATGACGGTTAGGCGCCCTACAGTTTGAATAAAGAATTGGTTTCCCAGACATAACGCTGTTCATCGATGTTCAGATCGTAAAAAAAAACATGTCAGGAAAATGAACGTTCTCATTGTAGCGAAACTCCAGCGAGTTCCCTCTTATTTTCTGTCTAACGGGGTCACGAGCTAATATTAGGTGAGGGACCCCACACGGGATTCTTTTACCATCGGGTTCCGGTAGCATAAACAATTATATTTAAATTTAGAATAGTAGAGGATCATTTATCTGTATTGAGTGTAGCTCCATTGCCACGGAAATCCTGACAAGATTCATTCACTGTGCAGAAAAAGCGCGAAGCCCGAACTATTCTCGTTGTTCCGAGACTACGATATAACTACGCAATACCAGTATCCGGTAGGCAATTAACTTTCAGACTCCTTGAAATCAACACGCACCATATTTACTGTATCTAATGTGCACAAAGGGGCACATAAATGCGATCTACAGTAATCCTATTCATGGGGACAAGATGTTGGTTTTCCAAACTAAGGTAATTGCAAGTAACCTTAACTTAAGGTTTTGTAGTTTTAGCTGACTCTATCACGGCGGGGAAATACCGTGTTCTTGTACAGAGTAGGGGGCAAAAGGTCAAGGCTACACTAATTACCTTGGGTTGTTCGAAGACCAGCTTAATGTGTACTCATGTCTTGATTTATCATCATGTGCCATGCCGGTAAGCGTGGGCGGTCATGTTTTGCTATCTCACTCGATCACAAGAATTGTGGATCAGCTCCGTGTTCTTGTCTCGATCATACAACGTTGTCAAACCATCCAAGAATTTACTTCTCTGTCCTCCCCATGTTTTCATCCCCGCGATCTTGCCAGTTGTCACGAAGCTCTCCAATTTATTTTTCCTCATAAGGTGACCAAAATATTGTGACTACCTACGTCACATTTTTCTAATCAGTTTACGGTTTTCATTTGTTTCTTATGGAACTTGGTCATTGGTTTTTCTGGTATGTCCATGGTATTATTTGCATTCATCTCAGAAACCAAATTTCCACAGCCATGAGATGTTTTACAACTTTACTGTTCATTGTCCACGCTTCACATCCATACAATAGTACATGCTCTATCTAGCGCCTCAACACTCTTTTTCTCGTAGCAATTGGCATCTTTGTATTGATCAGTATGTTTTTCATCTTGCAAAAGGCTGCCTTCGCCATGGCGATTCTTGTTCTAATCTCTTTAAGGCATCTCCCATCAGATGTTAATGACAGTTCCGATATAATTGTACCGATTCACTTGTTTAAGAATATTCCCATTTACTTGTATATTACATTTTGGTATTTATTTCTTCATACTCGACCATAATCTGTATCTTCCTACAATTTAATGGGAATAAAGACAAAGGAGAAAATGATTGCAGATAAAGCGCACACAGAGCGTGAGAGACGTAAGATGGTGCACAATGGTGGAAATAACCATGTTTTCACATGCACCTACTGTGGGCAAACATTTGCAGCAAGAATTGGCCTTACCAGCCACACTCGCCACCCCCATGTGTCGTAGTTATTAAGCCTTTTTGAAGCACAATGTACCAAACTATCGTCTGTCAAGACGGAAAGGTGCCAATGTATGTACAATTTAATTCTAACCGAAGTTGTTCACTGTGTGTGTTCAACAATCGCATATACTAAATGTTGCAGTTAATGCTCATTGTCTACAATCAATACGGTATCATCAGCATATCTAATGTTACTGGTGTTATGTCCCCAATGATGATTCCTTTCTTATCGTCAACATTTCTGAAACTACTTTCACTGCACAGGGAAACAATATCTGGAGACATTACACATCCCTGTCTCACAACCCTCTTAATAGGCTGAGAATCACCTACCTCATTATCAATCTTTATTGCAGCTTGTTGTTTCCAATGTGTTTTTTAAATGAGTCTAAGGCCGTTCTCATCAATTTGCAGATCCGCAAGCATCTCCAAGATGTTGGCATATCTTACTTTATCGAAAGTCTTTGTGTAGTTAATAAAACAAAGATGTAAGTCTATATTTACTTCTATGGAGCGTTCAATTAATGTTCTCAGCATATACACATCATTTACTGTACTCTTGCCTTCTACAAACCCACATTGCCCTTCTCCTATTTCGGGTTGTATTTTCTTCCTAACTCTTTGCATGGTAATTCTTAGCAAAATCTTTGTCGCTCATTATACTAATTGTTCGATATTGATCGCATTCCACGGCACCTGAGTGCTCCGTGGTTGTAATAAATATAGAATTACACAATTATCCAGTATCATATATGGTGTTCAGCAGTCTGGTGAAATGATTTATTTAATATTCTTCTAGCGCAGTGATAATTTCTGTAGAGATGTTGTCTAGACCCGCGGTCTTGCCAGATGTCATATGGTTAAGAGCGTTCTGAACTTCTATCTTCAGAATTGATGGTCCTTCATTATTACTCCGAATATCATAATGTTCTTCTCTTGTATCATCATACAGGTTTTTCACATAATCTGTCCATTAATGTAAAATTGCATGCTTTTCTACTATGATTTTTCCATCTTTTGTTTTCAGGCAGCCTGTTCATGTAGGTGTTCTTTTATTAGTAAGCTACTGAATCCTTTTGTGCATTAATTTTGTATATTTACTGTTATGTTGATTTTCAAT
Source organism: Cepaea hortensis (assembly GCA_963921405.1). Lineage (NCBI taxonomy): Eukaryota > Metazoa > Mollusca > Gastropoda > Stylommatophora > Helicidae > Cepaea > Cepaea hortensis. The sequence goes on along the minus strand of OY992879.1, from coordinate 10,948,866 downwards.
TTCTATGAAATTATTTTCTAGCCATGCTTCTTTTGCTTGTTACATAATTTTCTGACTTCGCTGTGAAAGTCTTCATAGTTGTCAGGATTATTTGTGTTGCGTCTTGTTTCCATTAGTCTCAAAATTTCTTCATTCCCCATTTCTTACGACCTACTTTCTTTAATTTTAGGATATTTTTTTCTGCAACAAAATTGATTGAATTCTTCAACATTTCCCATTGATCATCCACATCTTAAAATAAGATCTCAAGATGAGACAATACATCAGATCTGTTCTTAATGTCTATGTTAAAATTTTCTTGTATTTCCTTGTCATTTTGTAATGCACACATATCATATTTAGTGGTCCCTGGTGTATAATTGATTTCTTTAACTTTACCTTCGATGTGCCTATAATCAATCTGTGATCATTGTAACAGTCTGCATTTTGAACTGTTTTTACGACTGTTAACGCATTTCGAAACATTCTGTTAATCAGGATGTAATCGATCTGGATTCTAATCCTGCTGTCAGGACTTCTTAATGTCCATAATCTTCTGTGATGTTGCTTAAACCAGGTGGTTCCGACAATCAGTTCATGTTATTTTGCCCATTCTACAAGACTGCATCCTCTTTCGTTTCGTTCTCACAAACTGTATATGCACACTCAAGGATGTTCTGGGTTTGCTGCTTTTGATTACATTGACTTTGCTTCAGCAAATAAGGACAGAGTGTGTGTTTATGTCAACATAGAAACGAACGAATGAACTTCACTTTCAAAAGATTCAGAATTGAGGACAGTCTAACATTCTGTTTTTCTCATCTCTCTGCTGTCGTAGATTATTTCATTCACAGAACAGTAAGGCTTCGGCACTCTACAGTAGAATAGGAAATGTTAACTAAATGTGAGTAAGAGGTAACATCCCCCAAGGCTATAGAGGAAATGCTAAGTAAATAAAAGTGTGAGGTACGAACGAACGAATGAAAATCTTTATTTTCACAGGGTTAAGAATTGGGCACGCATGCCCGTCTGACATTCTGCCCTTCTCCCCAGGGTAATAAAAAATCTGGCCTCCCTGGTCAATTGGTTAACGACAGTGTTCGTAATCACTTATATCCACGTGGGGAAAACAGCAGCTGCAAGAATCGGCAGTGGTTCGCTCCGCGCTGGTAACTGTCATAAACTGTCATTAAAACTGTCATTTACTGCCAATATAGTACCTTGCGGTGTATGGCAGAGGGGTCTTTGAGCCTAAGGAATAAAGGCCGCTTGGCTAGTAAAGTCGCCGCGAACTGTGCAGATTAGGATTTTCTTGTTGCCCCCGACAAAAAAAATCCCACACCTTACCGAGAGGTCGAAAGTCCGGGTTACTAGCCACTCGGCCAGCCGCTCCTCTACGGGTAACTTACGGGGTTATGTGGAGCAGGTCGTTTGGAAAGCAATGGCAAACTACTGAACATTTAAAACATGCCTAGTACATCAACAGCAGCGGAATAATGCTGGTGTTGAATGCAACGTCCTTTAAGGGATATATGTCGATATATATATATATATATATATATATATATATATATATATATATATATATATATATATATATGCCTACGTCAGTATTATTGTGCTATATGAAGAAAAGCATAATTATTTGGCCACCGTTGTGGATGTCGTCTGATGAACTGTGTGATTGAATAAATGGCTCCTCAGGATGGCCCAGTTATCCTCCGACCAAATCAACTTGCGCATTTACTATCCTAAAGGGAATGGGTGTTTTAGACCACTGAGGTGATCGAGCGATTAAAATATGGCTTGAGTACAGGACAAAAAAAAAAAAAACTATACGTTCACCCATACTTTTGCAAAACCATTTGTCCATCTGCACCCTCATCTGATCCATAGCGTATACTGAACAGTGTTCTTGGAGCATTGCAACAGAACCTTTCACTATACGCTACTACATTTTCCTGGCCTCACAAGTCAAGTGGCTGACATGAAATCATCGAGAGTTCAAAGCTAATAGTGGAACATTTGCCAACCAACCACCATGTCTCCGGAGACTGATTTGTCCACACGTCCCGTGGTCTTCCAAGAATTATACCTGTCAAGTGGTATCCAAATGATTAGTCAGCCAGGGGTGACAGCACCGACTTCCTGAACACGAAGGCTATTGTCCAGCGTCATCACGTACAGCCGGGAGGTGGTACTCTTACATTGCCAGGTGAAATGTTTTGTTACTTATATCCATACATACGGATTGTCTTAGATCAAGCCCATGATGATTTACTTGTTAATCATTCAACCTGATAGCTTGGCGGGACTATTTCTTCATCTTGCATGACAGTCATTGCAGTGTGTCTCATTTATGTGTGTCTAGTTCCCTTTGCGCTGGTTGAAGAGCCTGTATTGAATCATTATTTAGTGTTCTGAATTCTCACGTGTGTCTGGTCCACGTCTAGAGTGAGAGTAAATTAATTAATTTATACTGGACAACAGTCCAAGGAACTGAGGGGTCATCAGAACAGTGATACCTTGACTGGTTACAGAAGTTCCCTGATCTTGCGTGGTATAATTTAGGTAGCCAACCCCACCTGTTTTGTTACACTCATACCTTACAGAAACAATATTTGAGATTGTATTAAAAGGTGTCATTTCATGAAATAATGTAAGAATGTCAGGACTCATTGTCAGTTGTTCCCTACTGTGTCATTACCCAAAAAGGCACCGCAAGCCCTAATTGCGTGTCATGAGTAGTTGGGGCGGGGCGCGGGGGCGGGGCGGGGGTCCATACATAAGACTCGAGCGATGCTAAGCTCATGTCAGCGCCAGTCCATGGCAAAAGCGAATGCCCGGGGAACGGTATAACTGTGTGGTTTTAGAATTATATATGAAGTGTACAGGCGATGGCAGAAATGAAAGATACATTTATCTACCACTTTCTTCTAAGGTCATGGCTTCCATTCTGGGCAACGACGTCCGGTTTTCGAGTGCAATTTTCTCGGAAACTTCTGGGAGTCGTTGCTAGAGTTACGGAGTTTTGCGTTGATCGACGCTTCGGCAGGCCGCCCAGCGGAAAGAGACCGAGCCATATAGGGTAAAACCTGATGTAATGAAGTCTATCATATTGCCTTTGACACTGCGAGAATAGGTGTGTCCAGTTACAGGCGCTACCGCCATGGGCTGTTGTTATTGTGCCTGTTTTAAAGTACACTGTAACAAACTATATTATATCCAGACGACAAAGCGTCGGTTAGTAAGTTACATAGGGGAATAGTAGAACGTTCCTAGGTTGAAAGTATTGTACAAATCAAAGGTCTGAATGTGTGTGCTGCAGGGAGACACAGATTCAAACCATCCTATAGTTTGGTCTACCTGTAAGCACCGTTGTCTCCTAACTCCTTGAGTGGGTCCGATGGAAATACAGCCTGCGAATAATCATCAACAAATCCGTAGCCGTAGATGTAGTGGGTACATAAGCTGAAGTCGATATCCGGACTGTCAAATTTCGATAATGCGCTTCTGTATCTTGCCGCAGAGTTGAAGTAACACATTAGTAACATTTCGCTGACGCAGACTGTGGATGACAATTTATGGAGCAATTTGTGACAAAATAATGTGTAAGATATAACATTTATTAGTTTTAAATGTAATGGTCCCGAAGGATGAACGAATCTACCAGTCAGTGATGCTAGAGGTTGGGTCAGTGATGCTAGAGGTTGGATCAGTGATGTTAGAGGTTGGGACAGTGATGTTAGAGGTTGGGTCAGTGATGCTAGAGGTTGAATCAGTGATGCTAGAGGTTGGATCAGTGATGCTAGAGGTTGAATCAGTGATGTTAGAGGTTGGATCAGTGATGCTAGAGGTTGGGTCAGTGATGCTAGAGGTTGGATCAGTGATGCTAGAGGTTGGATCAGTGATGCTAGAGGTTGGGTCAGTGATGCTAGAGGTTGGGTCAGTGATGCTAGAGGTTGGGTCAGTGATGCTAGAGGTTGGGTCAGTGATGCTAGAGGTTGGGTCAGTGATGCTAGAGGTTGGGACAGTGATGCTAGAGGTTGGATCAGTGATGCTAGAGGTTGGATCAGTGATGCTAGAGGTTGGATCAGTGATGTTAGAGGTTGGATCAGTGATGCTAGAGGTTGGATCAGTGATGCTAGAGGTTGGGTCAGTGATGCTAGAGGTTGGGTCAGTGATGCTAGAGGTTGGGTCAGTGATGTTAGAGGTTGGGTCAGTGATTCTAGAGGTTGGGTCAGTGATGCTAGAGGTTGGGTCAGTGATTCTAGAGGTTGGGTCAGTGATGCTAGAGGTTGGGTCAGTGATTCTAGAGGTTGGGTCAGTGATGCTAGAGGTTGGGTCAGTGATGTTAGAGGTTGGGTCAGTGATGCTAGAGGTTGGGTCAGTGATGCTAGAGGTTGGATCAGTGATGCTAGAGGTTGGGTCAGTGATGTTAGAGGTTGGGTCAGTGATGCTAGAGGTTGGGTCAGTGATGCTAGAGGTTGGGTCAGTGATTCAAGAGGTTGGGACAGTGATGCTAGAGGTTGGATCAGTGATGCTAGAGATTGGGACAGTGATGCTAGAGGTTGGATCAGTGATGCTAGAGGTTGGGTCAGTGATTCAAGAGGTTGGGTCAGTGATGCTAGAGGTTGGGTCAGTGATGCTAGAGGTTGGGACAGTGATGTTAGAGGTTGGATCAGTGATGCTAGAGGTTGGATCAGTGATGCTAGAGGTTGGATCAGTGATGCTAGAGGTTGGGTCAGTGATGCTAGAGGTTGGATCAGTGATGCTAGAGGTTGGGTCAGTGATGCTAGAGGTTGGGTCAGTGATTCTAGAGGTTGGGTCAGTGATGCTAGAGGTTGGGTCAGTGATGTTAGAGGTTGGGTCAGTGATGCTAGAGGTTGGGTCAGTGATGCTAGAGGTTGGATCAGTGATGCTAGAGGTTGGGTCAGTGATGCTAGAGGTTGGATCAGTGATGCTAGAGGTTGGATCAGTGATGCTAGAGGTTGGGTCAGTGATGCTAGAGGTTGGGTCAGTGATGCTAGAGGTTGGGTCAGTGATGCTAGAGGTTGGGTCAGTGATGCTAGAGGTTGGGTCAGTGATGCTAGAGGTTGGGACAGTGATGCTAGAGGTTGGATCAGTGATGCTAGAGGTTGGATCAGTGATGCTAGAGGTTGGATCAGTGATGTTAGAGGTTGGATCAGTGATGCTAGAGGTTGGATCAGTGATGCTAGAGGTTGGGTCAGTGATGCTAGAGGTTGGGTCAGTGATGCTAGAGGTTGGGTCAGTGATGTTAGAGGTTGGGTCAGTGATTCTAGAGGTTGGGTCAGTGATGCTAGAGGTTGGGTCAGTGATTCTAGAGGTTGGGTCAGTGATGCTAGAGGTTGGGTCAGTGATTCTAGAGGTTGGGTCAGTGATGCTAGAGGTTGGGTCAGTGATGTTAGAGGTTGGGTCAGTGATGCTAGAGGTTGGGTCAGTGATGCTAGAGGTTGGATCAGTGATGCTAGAGGTTGGGTCAGTGATGTTAGAGGTTGGGTCAGTGATGCTAGAGGTTGGGTCAGTGATGCTAGAGGTTGGGTCAGTGATTCAAGAGGTTGGGACAGTGATGCTAGAGGTTGGATCAGTGATGCTAGAGATTGGGACAGTGATGCTAGAGGTTGGATCAGTGATGCTAGAGGTTGGGTCAGTGATTCAAGAGGTTGGGTCAGTGATGCTAGAGGTTGGGTCAGTGATGCTAGAGGTTGGGACAGTGATGTTAGAGGTTGGATCAGTGATGCTAGAGGTTGGATAAGTGATGCTAGAGGTTGGATCAGTGATGCTAGAGGTTGGGTCAGTGATGCTAGAGGTTGGATCAGTGATGCTAGAGGTTGGGTCAGTGATGCTAGAGGTTGGGACAGTGATGCTAGAGGTTGGGTCAGTGATGCTAGAGGTTGGGTCAGTGATGCTAGAGGTTGGGACAGTGATGCTAGAGGTTGGGTCAGTGATGCTAGAGGTTGGGACAGTGATGCTAGAGGTTGAATCAGTGATGCTAGAGGTTGGGACAGTGATGCTAGAGGTTGGGACAGTGATGCTAGAGGTTGGGACAGTGATGCTAGAGGTTGGGTCAGTGATGTTAGAGGTTGGGTCAGTGATGCTAGAGGTTGGGTCTGTGATGCTAGAGGTTGGGTCAGTGATGCTAGAGGTTGGATCAGTGATGCTAGAGGTTGAATCAGTGATGCTAGAGGTTGGGTCAGTGATGCTAGAGGTTGGATCAGTGATGCTAGAGGTTGGGTCAGTGATGCTAGAGGTTGGGTCAGTGATGCTAGAGGTTGGGTCAGTGATGCTAGAGGTTGGGTCAGTGATGCTAGAGGTTGGGTCAGTGATGCTAGAGGTTGGGTCAGTGATGCTAGAGGTTGGGTCAATGATGCTAGAGGTTGGGACAGTGATGTTAGAGGTTGGATCAGTGATGCTAGAGGTTGGGTCAGTGATGCTAGAGGTTGGGACAGTGATGCTAGAGGTTGGGACAGTGATGCTAGAGGTTGAATCAGTGATGCTAGAGGTTGGGACAGTGATGCTAGAGGTTGGATCAGTGATGCTAGAGGTTGAATCAGTGATGCTAGAGGTTGGGACAGTGATGCTAGAGGTTGGATCAGTGATGTTAGAGGTTAGGACAGTGATGCTAGAGGTTGAATCAGTGATGCTAGAGGTTGGGTGAGTGATGCTAGAGGTTGGGTCAGTGATGCTAGAGGTTGGATCAGTGATGCTAGAGGTTGGGTCAGTGATGCTAGAGGTTGGGTCAGTGATGCTAGAGGTTGGGTCAGTGATGCTAGAGGTTGGGTCAGTGATGCTAGAGGTTGGGTCAGTGATGCTAGAGGTTGGGTCAGTGATGCTAGAGGTTGGGACAGTGATGTTAGAGGTTGGATCAGTGATGCTAGAGGTTGGGTCAGTGATGCTAGAGGTTGGGACAGTGATGCTAGAGGTTGGATCAGTGATGCTAGAGGTTGGGACAGTGATGCTAGAGGTTGGATCAGTGATGCTAGAGGTTGGGACAGTGATGCTAGAGGTTGGATCAGTGATGCTAGAGGTTGGGTCAGTGATGCTAGAGGTTGTGTCAGTGATGCTAGAGGTTGGGTCAGTGATGCTAGAGGTTGGGTCAGTGATGCTAGAGGTTGGGTCAGTGATGCTAGAGGTTGGGTCAGTGATGCTAGAGGTTGGGTCAGTGATGCCAGAGGTTGGGTCAATGATGCTAGAGGTTGGGACAGTGATGCTAGAGGTTGGGTCAATGATGCTAGAGGTTGGGACAGTGATGTTAGAGGTTGGATCAGTGATGCTAGAGGTTGGATCAGTGATGCTAGAGGTTGGGTCAGTGATGCTAGAGGTTGGGTCAGTGATGCTAGAGGTTGGGTCAGTGATGCCAGAGGTTGGGTCAATGATGCTAGAGGTTGGGACAGTGATGCTAGAGGTTGGGTCAATGATGCTAGAGGTTGGGACAGTGATGTTAGAGGTTGGATCAGTGATGCTAGAGGTTGGGTCAGTGATGCTAGAGGTTGGGACAGTGATGCTAGAGGTTGGATCAGTGATGCTAGAGGTTGGGTCAGTGATGCTAGAGGTTGGGACAGTGATGCTAGAGGTTGGGACAGTGATGCTAGAGGTTGGATCAGTGATGCTAGAGGTTGGGTCAGTGATGCTAGAGGTTGGGTCAGTGATGCTAGAGGTTGGGTCAATGATGCTAGAGGTTGGGACAGTGATGTTAGAGGTTGGATCAGTGATGCTAGAGGTTGGGTCAGTGATGCTAGAGGTTGGGTCAGTGATGCTAGAGGTTGGATCAGTGATGCTAGAGGTTGGATCAGTGATGCTAGAGGTTGGGTCAGTGATGCTAGAGGTTGGGTCAGTGATGCTAGAGGTTGGATCAGTGATGCTAGAGGTTGGGTCAGTGATGCTAGAGGTTGGATCAGTGATGCTAGAGGTTGGGTCAGTGATGCTAGAGGTTGGGTCAGTGATGCTAGAGGTTGGGTCAGTGATGCTAGAGGTTGGGTCAATGATGCTAGAGGTTGGGTTAGTGATTCAAGAGGTTGTATCAGTGATGCTAGAGGTTGGGTCAGTGATGCTAGAGGTTGGGTCAGTGATGCTAGAGGTTGGGTCAGTGATGCTAGAGGTTGGGTCAGTGATGCTAGAGGTTGGGTCAGTGATGCTAGAGGTTGGGTCAGTGATGCTAGAGGTTGGGTCAGTGATGCTAGAGGTTGGGTCAGTGATGCTAGAGGTTGGGTCAGTGATGCTAGAGGTTGGGTCAGTGATGCTAGAGGTTGGGTCAGTGATGCTAGAGGTTGGGTCAGTGAAGCTAGAGGTTGGGTCAGTGATGCTAGAGGTTGGATCAGTGATGCTAGAGGTTGGGTCAGTGATGCTAGAGGTTGGGTCAGTGATGCTAGAGGTTGGGTCAGTGATGCTAGAGGTTGGGTCAGTGATGCTAGAGGTTGGGTCAGTGATGCTAGAGGTTGGGTCAGTGATGCTAGAGGTTGGGTCAGTGATGCTAGAGGTTGGGACAGTGATGTTAGAGGTTGGATCAGTGATGCTAGAGGTTGGGTCAGTGATGCTAGAGGTTGGGACAGTGATGCTAGAGGTTGGATCAGTGATGCTAGAGGTTGGGACAGTGATGCTAGAGGTTGGATCAGTGATGCTAGAGGTTGGGACAGTGATGCTAGAGGTTGGATCAGTGATGCTAGAGGTTGGGTCAGTGATGCTAGAGGTTGTGTCAGTGATGCTAGAGGTTGGGTCAGTGATGCTAGAGGTTGGGTCAGTGATGCTAGAGGTTGGGTCAGTGATGCTAGAGGTTGGGTCAGTGATGCTAGAGGTTTGGTCAGTGATGCTAGAGGTTGGGTCAATGATGCTAGAGGTTGGGACAGTGATGCTAGAGGTTGGGTCAATGATGCTAGAGGTTGGGACAGTGATGTTAGAGGTTGGATCAGTGATGCTAGAGGTTGGGTCAGTGATGCTAGAGGTTGGGACAGTGATGCTAGAGGTTGGATCAGTGATGCTAGAGGTTGGGTCAGTGATGCTAGAGGTTGGGACAGTGATGCTAGAGGTTGGGACAGTGATGCTAGAGGTTGGATCAGTGATGCTAGAGGTTGGGTCAGTGATGCTAGAGGTTGGGTCAGTGATGCTAGAGGTTGGGTCAATGATGCTAGAGGTTGGGACAGTGATGTTAGAGGTTGGATCAGTGATGCTAGAGGTTGGGTCAGTGATGCTAGAGGTTGGGTCAGTGATGCTAGAGGTTGGATCAGTGATGCTAGAGGTTGGATCAGTGATGCTAGAGGTTGGGTCAGTGATGCTAGAGGTTGGGTCAGTGATGCTAGAGGTTGGATCAGTGATGCTAGAGGTTGGGTCAGTGATGCTAGAGGTTGGATCAGTGATGCTAGAGGTTGGGTCAGTGATGCTAGAGGTTGGGTCAGTGATGCTAGAGGTTGGGTCAGTGATGCTAGAGGTTGGGTCAATGATGCTAGAGGTTGGGTTAGTGATTCAAGAGGTTGTATCAGTGATGCTAGAGGTTGGGTCAGTGATGCTAGAGGTTGGGTCAGTGATGCTAGAGGTTGGTTCAGTGATGCTAGAGGTTGGGTCAGTGATGCTAGAGGTTGGGTCAGTGATGCTAGAGGTTGGGTCAGTGATGCTAGAGGTTGGGTCAGTGATGCTAGAGGTTGGATCAGTGATGCTAGAGGTTGGATCAGTGATGCTAGAGGTTGGATCAGTGATGCTAGAGGTTGGATCAGTGATGCTAGAGGTTGGGTCAGTGATGCTAGAGGTTGGATCAGTGATGCTAGAGGTTGGGTCAGTGATGCTAGAGGTTGGATCAGTGATGCTAGAGGTTGGGTCAGTGATGCTAGAGGTTGGATCAGTGATGCTAGAGGTTGGGTCAGTGATGCTAGAGGTTGGGTCAGTGATGCTAGAGGTTGGGTCAGTGATGCTAGAGGTTGGGTCAGTGATGCTAGAGGTTGGATCAGTGATGCTAGAGGTTGGGTCAGTGATGCTAGAGGTTGGGTCAGTGATGCTAGAGGTTGGGTCAGTGATGCTAGAGGTTGGATCAGTGATGCTAGAGGTTGGATCAGTGATGCTAGAGGTTGGGTCAGTGATGCTAGAGGTTGGATCAGTGATGCTAGAGGTTGGGTCAGTGATGCTAGAGGTTGGGTCAGTGATGCTAGAGGTTGGGTCAGTGATGCTAGAGGTTGGGTCAGTGATGCTAGAGGTTGGGTCAGTGATGCTAGAGGTTGGGTCAGTGATGCTAGAGGTTGGGTCAGTGATGCTAGAGGTTGGATCAGTGATGCTAGAGGTTGGATCAGTGATGCTAGAGGTTGGGACAGTGATGCTAGAGGTTGGGTCAGTGATGCTAGAGGTTGGGTCAGTGATGCTAGAGGTTGGGTCAGTGATGCTAGAGGTTGGGTCAGTGATGCTAGAGGTTGGGTCAGTGATGCTAGAGGTTGGGTCAGTGATGCTAGAGGTTGGGTCAGTGATGCTAGAGGTTGGGTCAGTGATGCTAGAGGTTGGGTCAGTGATGCTAGAGGTTGGGTCAGTGATGCTAGAGGTTGGGTCAGTGATGCTAGAGGTTGGGTCAGTGAAGCTAGAGGTTGGGTCAGTGATGCTAGAGGTTGGATCAGTGATGCAAGAGGTTGGGTCAGTGATGCTAGAGGTTGGGTCAGTGATGCTAGAGGTTGGGTCAGTGATGCTAGAGGTTGGGTCAATGATGCTAGAGGTTGGGTTAGTGATTCAAGAGGTTGTATCAGTGATGCTAGAGGTTGGGTCAGTGATGCTAGAGGTTGGGTCAGTGATGCTAGAGGTTGGGTCAGTGATGCTAGAGGTTGGGTCAGTGATGCTAGAGGTTGGGTCAGTGATGCTAGAGGTTGGGTCAGTGGTGCTAGAGGTTGGATCAGTGATGCTAGAGGTTGGATCAGTGATGCTAGAGGTTGGATCAGTGATGCTAGAGGTTGGGTCAGTGATGCTAGAGGTTGGGTCAGTGATGCTAGAGGTTGGGTCAGTGATGCTAGAGGTTGGATCAGTGATGCTAGAGGTTGGATCAGTGATGCTAGAGGTTGGATCAGTGATGCTAGAGGTTGGATCAGTGATGCTAGAGGTTGGGTCAGTGATGCTAGAGGTTGGGTCAGTGATGCTAGAGGTTGGGTCAGTGATGCTAGAGGTTGGGTCAGTGATGCTAGAGGTTGGGTCAGTGATGCTAGAGGTTGGGTCAGTGATGCTAGAGGTTGGGTCAGTGATGCTAGAGGTTGGGTCAGTGATGCTAGAGGTTGGGTCAGTGATGCTAGAGGTTGGGTCAGTGATGCTAGAGGTTGGGTCAGTGATGCTAGAGGTTGGGTCAGTGATGCTAGAGGTTGGATCAGTGATGCTAGAGGTTGGATCAGTGATGCTAGAGGTTGGATCAGTGATGCTAGAGGTTGGGACAGTGATGCTAGAGGTTGGGTCAGTGATGTTAGAGGTTGGGTCAGTGATGCTAGAGGTTGGGTCAGTGATGCTAGAGGTTGGGTCAGTGATGCTAGAGGTTGGATCAGTGATGCTAGAGGTTGGATCAGTGATGCTAGAGGTTGGGTCAGTGATGCTAGAGGTTGGGTCAGTGATGCTAGAGGTTGGGTCAGTGATGCTATAGGTTGGGTCAGTGATGCTAGAGGTTGGGTCAGTGATGCTAGAGGTTGGATCAGTGATGCTAGAGGTTGGATCAGTGATGCTAGAGGTTGGATCAGTGATGCTAGAGGTTGGATCAGTGATGCTAGAGGTTGGATCAGTGATGCTAGAGGTTGGGTCAGTGATGCTAGAGGTTGGTTCAGTGATGCTAGAGGTTGGGTCAGTGATGCTAGAGGTTGGGTCAGTGATGCTAGAGGTTGGGTCAGTGATGCTAGAGGTTGGGTCAGTGATGCTAGAGGTTGGATCAGTGATGCTAGAGGTTGGATCAGTGATGCTAGAGGTTGGATCAGTGATGCTAGAGGTTGGATCAGTGATGCTAGAGGTTGGATCAGTGATGCTAGAGGTTGGGTCAGTGATGCTAGAGGTTGGGTCAGTGATGCTAGAGGTTGGGTCAGTGATGCTAGAGGTTGGGTCAGTGATGCTAGAGGTTGGGTCAGTGATGCTAGAGGTTGGGTCAGTGATGCTAGAGGTTGGGTCAGTGATGCTAGAGGTTGGGTCAGTGATGCTAGAGGTTGGGTCAGTGATGCTAGAGGTTGGGTCAGTGATGCTAGAGGTTGGATCAGTGATGCTAGAGGTTGGATCAGTGATGCTAGAGGTTGGATCTGTGATGCTAGAGGTCCATCATACAATGAGTGCGAAGTGGAATATTTGGCCGCTCATTCCCTCCCATAGCAAGCGGTAAGCCCAGGAATCAACCCTCATCCGCCCGCGCACATGCCATTGCCAGCTGAACGTCCCAACCGATACACAAAAGAGCCTGCGAACATTCACTAACTGCTGTGACTATGTTATCTGATGTTTTTATTTATTTATTTTTTTTGCAGTGGGATCTAATTGTGCTTGTGAAGAATCTGGGTTATGGCTCTTTATGGGGTACATAGTCGTGACGGAGAATACACCTTTCACAGGGCCGCAGAAAACAGAAGAATGCACTCATGGTTCTGGTGGGGAAGTACACTTGGGATTGCACTACTACTACTACTACTACTACTACTACTACTACTACTACTACTACTACTACTACTACTACTACTACTACTACTACTACTACTACTACTACTACTACTACTACTACAACTACTACTACTACTACTACTACTACTACTACTACTGCTGCTGCTGCTGCTACTACTACTACTACTACTACTACTACTACTACTACTACTACTACTACTACTACTACTACTACTACTACTACTACTACTACTACTACTACTTCTACTACTACTGCTGCTGCTGCTGCTGCTGCTACTACTACTACTACTACTACTACTACTACTACTACTACTACTACTACTACTACTACTACTACTACTATGTCTTCTTCTTCTTCTTCTTCTTCTTCTTCTTCTTCTTCTTCTTCTTCTTCTTCTTCTTCTTCTTCTTCTTCTTCTTCTTCTTCTTCTTCTTCTTCTTCTGTTACTGTGTATCCCTCAACCAACTCACTCCAAGCCCCTCTTATCATTGTCAGGCATTGGTAGCACCTTTGGTAAGGATGGCTCTCATGTCCTATCAGGACCCATCCTCCACTGGTCCAAGTCTGACACCCAGCTCGTGCCTGTGGCTCCTAGTAGCTGTCAGCATGCGACAGCGGCCACCCCCCGGGCAACAGCTGTGAGAGGCTGGCTAAACCAGGCATGGGTATCCGATTTGGTGTCAAACCAAGAGGTAAACTAGGGTATGCCTACCCAGCATGTGAAGACAGGATTCGGCAGACTGCGCGGAAGAAATCATTCCTGATTCAACGGGCAAGACGGCGTTTACCTGCAAAGCGTTGTGGAACGTAATGAGCACGGCAAGGCACGTAGAGCGCCCTGGTCATCCACTGCACCTGTATTCGTCTCCAATCGTCTCGACTTGTCTTGCCACTGGACTCAGATGGACTCAGGCGAGAGAGTGAGGTCGACGAATTGCGCAACTCTGCCTCACTTTAATCCAAGTCATCGCGCAAGTCATTCTTCATCCAGCTTCATTCATTCATTGGCACCTTGCCGTCTTGACAGACGATAGTTTGTGCTTTAAAAAGGCATAATAACTTTTAACTATGGCGGTAGCGAGTGTGACTGATAAGGCCAATTTGCGCTGTAAATGTCCGTTCACAGTGGGTGCATGTGAACACGTGGTCATTTCCACCATCATGCAGCATCTTACGTCTCAAACGCTTGGTGTGTGACTTTTCTGCAATAATTTTCTCCTTTGACTTTATTCCATTTCTGATATTTGCCCTCCATGCAACACGTTCAGCGGCGACTTGCTCCCAATGTGCATTATCAATGCCTGTATCAATCATGTCCCGCTTACACACATCTTTGTATCGTAGTAGAGGCCGACCCTGAGATCTCTTACCCATCTGTAATTCACCAAAAAAGATATCCTTTGGTATTCTACCATCATCCATCCTCCTAAGATGTCCTATCCATCTAAGTCTACGAAGACTGAGCATGGAATAAACTGTCACACAACCTGATCTTTCCAATACTTCAGTATTTGTGATTTTGTCTTGCCACTTAATACCAAGAATTCTTCGCAGACACCTCATATGAAAGCTCTTTAAATTGTTCTCTTGGTGTGAGTAAGTTGTCCAGGTTTCACTGCCATAGAGAAGAGTACTAAGGACACAGGCTTGATAGACAAGGACTTTTGTTTTGGCAGTAAGCTTCCTGTTCTCCCAGACTCTTTTTCTTAACCTGTTCATTGTTGTTGCTGCCTTACCAATCCGGATCAGGGATGGAGTTATTGCCTCTCCATAGCACAAAGCCTGGGATAAAATATAGAGATCATGTGTTGCCCATGCAGCATGATCCCTCTCTCGGCCTGCCTAGTTCACTCCAGAGGAAAGGTAACACCCCTACATCTGGAACAAGACAAGATGCAGAAGCTGCCGGATCAGCAAAGCAATGCTCTGACTGTCCGCCTGTCGGAGCTTCGATCCTAGACCAGTCGCCAACCAAGGCTTAGGGCCTGGTCTGCCCTGCCATGATAATTTTGAATTTAGCTTGCATTTCCTCGCACCAGGGTAAGGCGTGTACCCTCCCAATTGCGCTCTTCCGCCCGAAGCCGTTGGCACAATGTGGGGTGTCGGGTTTGGTAAGCGCCGCCCAACGCTCGGCGCTAACAGAAACCAGGTAGTACCGTCTACTGTTATACGGTAGTTCAGTCATATCTGACTAAGACATCCAGCTATCACAGCCATTTACGTCCATGTCCTAAACATATTATTCATGTCTGTACTACCTCTCTTCCCCGTGCGCTGTAGGTTGTCCTCTGTTTCTTTCGCTCTATTGGTTGCAGACACAGGAATGTCTAGTGATTCTATCCTCAGGATTTCCCATTCTGTGCGTATTCTAGCGCTTTGGCGGCACCTCTCGGTTTACTTGTATTCGTCTGGTTTTCTCCATAAGCTCCAAATTGGTGCTGTTCTCACACGTTATTCTTAATTTTATTGCAGACTGAACAGTGTGACAAGGTCAACCAGCAGATATAGATTTACTGCCCATCAGTGTCACGAGATCGACTACCAGGCACATATTTACTGTCCATCAGTGTCACGAGATCGACTACCAGGCACATATTTACTGCCCATCAGTGTCAGGAGATCAACCATAAGGCACAGATTTACTACTCATCAGTGTCACGAGATCGACCATCAGACACATATATACTGCTCATCAATGTTACGAAATCAACCATCAGGAACTGATATACTGCCCATCTATGTTACGAGATCAACCATCAGGCACATATAAACTGCTCATCAGTGTTACAAGATCAACCATCATTCACATATATACTGCTCATCAGTGTTACGAGATCAACCATCAGACACATATATACTGCTCATCAGTCTCACGAGATCAACCATCAGGCACAGGTATACTTCCCATTACGATTGTTTAAAAATCGGAAAGACACACAAGGCAAGTGGTATTTGTAGCTTTACAGACAGGTCGCCCACAAATCTCAATTCGTTTGTGTAAACGTTGCAATGTTCAGGATGAAATTCTGCCAATAGTGCACATATAATTCACCATTCTGCAACATTTATTTAAATATGCTAGTAATGTATTTGTCGTCAGGGGGTATGTGGTAGGGATATCCGCATGCCACCCTTACAAACCAAACGACAGGTGTGATGCCAGTGATTGCAATCTGTTAGTCGTGAATAAGTCCATCCACTGGGCGACAGGGACCATTACATCCGATGCTTCTAATCTGTAACACGATAACAACTTGATATACTGGGACACAAGGACCATTATATCTGGCGTTTGTATCTCAGTTTTGGCAACAACCTTGGTGAATGTTAAGCAGATCCTTAAAAGTCGAGGCTCTGTAGCGAAGTGGTCAAGCTGTTTGACTCGTGCTCCGAAGGTTGTGGGTTCGATTCCGGGCCGCGTCCTTCGGTTTGCGAGTTAAATGTTTCGGAGACTCCTGTCTGTCGTCGCTAAAAGCTACGGAGATCGTGCTTTGTGCGACGCTTTCCGCGCTGCGGAAAGAGACCGAGCCATATGGGATAAAACCTGGTGCAATGAAGTCGGCCCTGTCGACTTTTAAGCGACTTTTTTTTAAAGCAGATCCATGGCAAAGGAAACAGTGGATGAACATAAGACGGTATCACGGCAGCGTGGAAAAAAATTTGCAGTTGTGGAATACTGTGGGGTTCACTTCCACCCCATTCTTAATTGAAGGCATAATGCTAACGACATGCGGTTTGCTGATTTACTGGTTTCGGTCGCTCACACTGGACGCAGCTACGGGAAATGATAGATGTAGTTGCAATAACAGAAACACAGAAGTAATGGTTATTACAAAGAACAATTGTATAATGAAATGCAATATCACAGTGAATGGAATCAATCTGAAACAATTTAACGTGTTTAATTATTTGGAAACTTTAATAACAGCAGATGGCAGATACATTAAGCAGGCTAAATATAGAATTGCCCATGTAAAGGCAGCATTTCACAAGATGAAGAATAGTCTGTGTAATTTATCGTCGTCAATTGAGATGAGGTAAAGTGTTCTTAAGAGTTGTATTCAGCCAATCCTGATGTACGGAAGCGAATCATGGATAATATGCAGACAGCTGGGGGATTTGTTTGGAAGCTGTGATGTTGGTTCTTTACTCAACTCAGTTAATCTCAATGCATCAAATAATCTTAATTTTGCTAACCTCGGCGTAATCGAACTAAAACACTTTAACTGCAGAAGGTAACCATTCTAATGTGGTAAAGCCCTGCATGTCTGTGCATTAGAATCAACAGGATTAAATGTCTCGGACAGGCCATAAACAACACAGCTGAACATAAATGGTTTACATCAAACATACATTCTTATATTGAACAACAATAACAACAAATACAATATGTGTACTTACGGCATTCCGTAGTGAACGTGATGAGTATAATCACAATGTGAAATATCTTAGCTGTCGCCATCTCAGAGGCAAACTGGCACTTGATCAAACAAACAATAAAACACATTAATCATGTGATATATCTGTTTTCATTTCTATACGAGAATAGTCTTAATCTAAGGGCCGAAACACAACTGTTTAGGACATTGTGCAACATTATCGTACTAGATTATTTTATGACTGACCAAGCGGTACCATGTACAGCCCTAACTGGAGCAGACATACGGTCATTCATTGTGGGCAGAATGTGGTTGTAAAGGTAGTACAATAGTGGTGTGTTCCCATTTGATCCCGGGTAATGGGTGTGTAAGCTATGAATTGATTCGAACTAATGCAGCTTTACAGAAAGTAACTAGGCAATGGATAGGATGTTACAGCGACTAGCCTTCATCAGCAAACAAATACACATAACACAACGTACACACACACACACTGATTACGTCATGATGTGATGACGTCAGTCGGCGCGCTTATTGCATGCCTGCTCTATGGGGGTGAGGTCGCCCGCGTAGATCCATTTTGACCAAAGACATAGCTTTTACAAGTTGCAAAATTATCAACCTTTGAGAACAAAATTTTAAGACGCATCTTTGGACCCATTAGGGATACACAAAGTGGAGAGTGGAAAAGAAGAAGTAACAAAGACATTTATGATCTGTTTAAGTCCCCGTTAATCACTGGTATTATGAAGGCTAATAGACTACAATGACTGTGGCATATAGAAAGAATAGAAGGTAATAGGGAAACAAAACTCGCTTACACTCAGGAAATAAATGACCGTAGATCCCGAGGTAGACCAAGAAGGCGGTGGAGAGATAATACATGTACAGACCTACAAGCACTTGGAATCAACGACTGGCAAGAGAAGGTCCACTAGAGAGACGAATGGAGACGGATTGTATTTGCAGCAAAGAACCTCAATGGCTCGGAACGCTGAAGAAGAAGAAGAAGAAAATTATCAACAGTGTGTGAAATGACCAAAAATTAGACATAAATACTATAATGGGTGTTAAATGCAAACATGCAATCATTGGCGTTGCAATTGCCATGAATATTCCATAACAATATTACATTATATTGGTGTATTTCAGATAGAGTTATAATGGTCAAAATCAAAGGCAAACCAATGGATATAAATATTATACAATTATATGCACCAACAACAAGCAGTAGTGATGATGAAATATAACACTTTTACGATGAAATAGAAATGGCAATAGCGCAAATTGGATCACAAGAAATAAAATTAATACTTGGAGATTTTAATACAAAAGTAAGAAAGGGAAAAATAGAGGATATAGTGGGAAATTACGGTTTAGGTACAAGAAATGAACGAGGAGAGAAACTAATAGAATGGGCAAATATCAATGAGATGATAATTGTAAACACATGGTTTAAACACCATAAAAGACGACTATACACATGGAAGAGCTCTGATATGAAAATACGCAACCAAATTGGCTACATACTTATCAATAAAATATTTAGAAATGCATTAATTAATGTAAAGACAATGCCTGGTGCTGACGGTGATAGTGATCATGTATACCTATGTGGACAAATAAAAGGAAGATTAAAGAGAGGGGAACAAATGGTTAAGAACTTGAGACTTAATAAAGAGGTTCTGAAAATAGATAAAGAAATTTAAGAACAATACAGAGTGACTGTGAAAAATAGGTACAATGCAATAGCTAAAATACAGAGTATAAATGATCAATGAGAAATGTTAAGGGACTCCATTCATCAAACTAGAAGAGAAATATGACCGGAGAGAAGCCAAAAAGCTAAGAAAAAATGGATGAATGAAGAAATCTTTATGCTGATGGACAAAAGGAAACAGAATAAAAATAACAAACAATATTATGCTAAGATAAATAAAGACATAAGAGATACATGTGTGAAGGCAAAAGAAAGTTGGTTAAACGAGCAATGCAAAAAAAGAAAAAAATTGAATTAAATGCCATTAAAGATAAAAAAGTATGCACAGACAAATCAGTGAGCTCACAGGAAGAAAAATAAGAATGCATACAGTGTGTTTGAAATCAAAAACAGGAAATATATTACTGGAGGAAGGTGTTATAATGAAGAGGTGGAATGTGTATATAAGAGAATTATATAATGGAGAAAGGGAAGAATTAACAGAAGAAAGTAACTTAAAAGGTGTCGCGAAAAATAAACTTGATAGTTTTGATCGATGACAAACAAGACCCGACATTCATCTGCAAAAACAGGCAACCCTTTGATGTTGTATAGACAGGAGCAAAATACGTCGCGTCAAAATGTCTACACACAGTCGGCGATTCTTTATGATGTGGGTTGTTCGAGAAACGAATAATAACGCCAGACGTCTGCCAAGGCGGTAGTTAGCCTTTGAAGTGTAGACGGAATGTCTGGACAGACGGCGGAGAGGATTCTGTGATGTGGGGAATTCTCCGGTTCACAGACAGAGAGAACTATTGTTGTACGAGACAAAGGATTTCCCCAGATGAAAGCAAACTTGACGGCGGATTGACTCCAGTTAGTCTAAAACAAGAGGGGAAAACCAGACTCTGGACTGATCAGCGTCTAGACAATTTGGTGACGTCACTCAAGCCCGATATAAAACCCATTGCGATAAACAAGTGGAGTTAGTCGACCAAGATTTCTGAAGTTTGAAAGATCAGTGCAGTTTCTGAGTTGTGTTTTCGAAAGAGACTATAGTGTCAAAGTGTTGATAATGTATCGGCGGACATAGATCCAGTCTGTGATCGCATAGTCTCAATTATCAACCGGAATAGGCATATGGTAGGCTATTAATCATATCTAACTTAGAGTATGATTAGGAATAGAGTACAGTACTGTGCGGTGATATAATATATTATAGGTGCGGTGATGTAATGTATTATAGGTGTGGTGATAGAATGTTCTATAAGTGCGGTGCTAGAAAGTATCATAGGAGCGTCGGCACTAGTATCCTATTGTGTTGCTTTAACTAGCTTGTGTGATATATCATTTTACTCAGGGAATTGAGGACATTGTAGTGGGATAATAATTAGAGAGATTGAGGATGGTTGGGAGGGAGGAGGGGAATGTGAAATGGTAGGATCTTCCAGTAGGGCATCTGCTGGGTTTCTTTCCGTTCCTTTATTCTTTCCTGGTGTTGCCATGTCTCAGACCATGAGATGAGCTATTTGGCCATATGACAGAGATCGGATCTCTGTTGTAGATCTGAGTGCTGTTATTGGCCTACACTCACCTAATTCCGGCCAGGATTGAGTTGCTCTCACCATAGTATTCTCTACTCAACAGGTTCCACGTAGGTGTGCTATGATATTCAACAGTGAAGCTAGAACACAGTTTAGAAGATTATGGCTCAGGATTTGAAGACAGAAGTTGCTGAGGGGCCTCTACATCGGGCTTATACCCAAGTTGGTCTGCTGGAACCTGGCTTCTGCTGAGCAGGACATGCTGATGATACTTATGTTTAGCAAGTGATAGTTGTATCTCTGAACAGTCAGAACATTATATATATATATATATATATATATATATATATATATATATATATATATATATATATATATATATATATATACAACACTGATACCAGGAACCGTCTGTCAGGAACTATGGCCTTTAGCAAGATGAAAAACATACTGACCAATAAAAAGATGTCAATTGAAACGAGAAAAAGAGTGTTGAGATGCTACATAGAACCTGTACTTTTATATGGATGTGAAGCTTGGACTATGAGCAGCCAGGCTGAAAAACATCTGATGGCTGTAGAAATGTGGTTTCTGAGGAAAATACAAAGAATACCATGGACAGCCAGAAAGACCAATGAACAAGTCCTTCAAGAAACAAATGAAGATCGTAAACTGATCAGAGACATTAGACGTAGACAGTCACAATTTTTTGGGCATGTTATGAGAAGAAATGATTTGGAGAACTTGGTGACAACTGGTAAGATCGAGGGGAACAGACCAAGGGGAAGACCTAGAAACAAGTATCTGGATGGCTTGGCCTTGTGGCATGGTCGAGACAGAAACGCGGAACTGATCCACGACTCTGTTGATCGAGTGAGATGGCAGAACATGACCGCCCACGCTTACCGGCATGGCACATGATGGATGGATACCAGGAACATTCATATAAATTTATAGAAATACCTGGAACATTCAGATTGTGGTGTTAATATGGGGAATCTTTACAACCAGTGACACTAGATCAATTAAGATTTCCCAAGTAACAGTGACAATAGTGTTAGAATTCTCTGAGTAACAAACAGTTAATAACAGAGGAAATTCATAGTGTGAATTAGATTGAAGACTCTTATTAGACAGTGTTTGTCATGGATGTCCAAACATCTGGATGCCTCGAGAGATAGCGGAGAAACTCTTCACGTGACCGGAGAAGCATCACCTCGGTGAGGTTGTTTGTCTGGAATACATGGTGCTAGTGTGTTCTCAGCACAGTGATGAGAATGACTATACTCCTGAACACTGATCTGAGTCTATATACACCTTAGAATATACGTCACACATTCTACACATTATACACACACACTTCTCCTACATATGCTCTTTCATCATCATCATGATCATCAAGTGCCGTGTCGGCTGGCGTAGGCGTTCATGGCTCTCCATAGATCTCGGTCTTTGGTTTTCTGGATCAACTCTGCTGCTGATATTCCTCCATGCCACTGTCTCAATCCATCCAGCATCACTTCTCTTGGTCTACCTCTGCCTCTCTTCCCCTCGATCTTTCCAGTTGTTACGATGTTCTCAAATGCCTCTCTTTTCATCACATGACCGAAGAAAGCTGTTTGTCTCTGTCTTATTGTTGTATATAATTTTCTATTTTCATTAGCCTGTTTCTGGCAGTCGTCGTTAGTTACTCTGGCAGTCCAAGGAATTCGCAATATTCGTCTCAGGAACCACATCTCTGTTGCTTCTAATTTCTTCTTAATTTGTTCATTTACATTCCAAGATTCACTGCCATACAGCAAAACTGGTTCTACATAGCATTTCAGCACTCTCTTTCTTACATTCGGTGTTAGTGACTTATTGCATAAGATACTCTTCATTTTCTGAAATGCGGCTTTTGCCTGCGCTATTCTGCTCCTAATCTCTGTTGTACATCTTCCATCTGATGTTATAAATGCCCCTAGGTATCTAAAATTATCAACTTGGTTAAGGATTTTCCCTTCTATGTCTATGTCACATTTTGGTGCCACCATTTTCTTTGATATTACCATTGTTACTGTTTTCTTTCCTTGCACTCTCTGTTACTACAACGTCTAATAATTGTTGTAGGTCTGTTGAATTATCCGCCACCAATACTGTGTCATCTGCATAGCGTATTTTATTTATATTATAACCTCCAACTAGTATTCCTGGCATCTCTTTGATCTCTCTCATTATTACTTCGCTATACAGGGAGAAATGATCTTGTGACAAGACACACCCTTGTCGTACTCCTAGCTTTATCTGTTCGTAACTACCCTCTTTATTTCCCATTTTAATTGCTGCTACTTGGTTCCAATAAACATTCTTTATTATTCTTAAATCTTTTCCATCAATGTTGATATCTTCCAACATTTTAATCAGTTCATCATGTTTTACTTTATCAAATGCCTTAGTATAATCTATGAAGCACAAATATATGTCTCTCTGTTTCTCTATTGACCTTTCTATTAGTGTTCGTAATGTATAAATTGCATTGTTTGTGCCCTTTCCTTCCACAAATCCATACTGTTCTTCACTAATTTCCATTTTTATTTTATTTTTGGTTCTTCTCATTATGATTCTGAGTAGAAGCTTAGTGATATGGTTTATAAGGTTAATTGTACGAAAATCTTCACAATCAATTGCTCCTGGTCTTTTTGGTATAGCTATAAATACAGATTTCAGCATATCACTGGGTAAATATCCACTGCTGTAAATATCATTCAACATTTTGGTTAATATATCTACTCCAAATTCTCCCAATACTTCTAATTCTTCTATTGTGATTTCATCTGGCCCAGCTGTTTTTCCTTTCTTCATACGTTTCATAGCGTCAGCGACTTCTTCTTTCAGAATAGGTGGACCTTCTAAGTTACTATCTTCTGTTAATTCTCCCCTTTCTCCTTCATATAATTCTCTTATATATTCATTCCACCTCTTCATTATAGCATCTTCCTCTAATATTATCTTTTCTGTTTTTGATTTCAAACACCCTGTATTTATTCTTATTTTTCTTCCTGTAAGCTCACTGATTTGTCTGTGCATATTTTTTGTATCTTTAATGGAATTTAATTCAATTTTTTTTGCATTGCTCGTTTAACCAACTTTCTTTATCCTTCCCACATTTATATTTTATTTCTTTATTTATCTTAGCGTATTGTTTGTCATTTTTACTCTGTTTTCTTTTGTCCATCAGTTTTAAGATATCTTCATTCATCCATTTTTTTTAGCTATTTTGCCTCTCTCCGGTAATACTTCTTTGCTAGTTTGATGAATGGAGTCCCTTAACGTTTCCCATTGTTCATCTATACTCTGTATTTTAGTTATTGCATTGTACCTATTTTTCACAGTCACTCTGTATTGTTCTTGCATTTCTTTATCTATTTTCAGAACCTCTTTATTAAGTCTCATGTTCTTAACCATTTTTTCCCTCTCTTTAATCTTACTTTTATTTGTCCACATAGTGGTACATGATCACTATTACAGTCAGCACCAGGCATTGTCTTTACATTACTTAAAGCATTTCTAAATCTTTTATTAATTAGTATGTAGTCAATTTGGTTGCGTATTTTCTTATCAGGGCTTATCCATGTGTACAGTCGTCTTTTATGGTGCTTAAACCATGTGTTTCCAATTATCATATCATTGATATTTGCCTATTCTATTAGCTTTTCCCCTCTTTCATTTCTTGTACCGAAACCATAATTCCCCACTACATCCTCCATTTTCCCCTTTCCTACTTTTGCATTAAAATCTCCAAGTATTAATTTTATTACCTGTGATCCAATTTGAACCATCGCCATTTCTATTTCGTCGTAAAAGTGTTGTATTTCTTCCTCACTACTGCTTGCTGTTGGTGCATATACTTGTATAATATTTATGTCTATTGGTTTGCCTTTGATTTTTACCATAATAACTATATCTGAAATACACCAGTATCCATTAATTGACTTGGCTGTTTTTTCGTCTAATATTATTCCTACACCTTTTTCATGTGTATCCCCTCCAGAATAAATTATTGTGTGATTGTCAGCTATAATTTTGCCCGATCCCTTCCATCTCATCTCACTAACGCCTAGTATATTCATTTTCATGCTATCCATCTCTCTTAGAACATTGGTCAACTTTCCTAGCTCATTTAATGTCCTAACATTCCATGTTCCTACTCTAAATTTATTTATTTTAGTTAAGATTTTGCCATCAGTAGCTGGATGACGGTCTGGTGTCCCTGTGGCTCATGACTGTCCCTACCGGACGAGAATGCCCTAAGACAACCATTAACGTCCTTCACTAACTTTGATATATGTTTTGCCATGAAGTCTTGGGAAGATAATGTGGTGGTTTCCCCTTGCCTTCCACATTCACATGGTGGTCTTTTACCTCTGCCTTTGACAGCCATTTCCGACTGTAAGGACAAGTGAGTGCCCTGCTCTGCTCAGCTGCAGAGTTGTCCACTTATTCCGGTGGATACTCGGTCCCCAGAGCTGTGTTAGCAACACCGTAGTGTGTTTCCATCCTCTACCGCGGGGAGGTGCAGTTGGGATTTTCCCTTCATAAAGTTATGGTCTCTGACTAAAACTCTCCAGTACTTTTAGCTTTAATAAATTTCTTGTTTTTTATTTGTTGAAGCTAGAGTTGTCAAGTATGTTATGTTGGGGAAGAATGAGAGGGGGCATGATCCAGGAGTGAATAAGAGTGAGAAGAAGGTGGCTTCAGATTGAGGGAGTGTTGTGGACGGAGTCTGCTGGATATCTCCAGGATAGTGATATTGAATTAAAATAAATGTGGGTGTTGATTCCCCTCACTCCAGGGACGACACTAAAATAGTAAAGAAGAACAAATAACTACTACGACATTCTTTACTTACGACAGAAGGCCCACCTATTCTAAAAGAAGAAGTCGCTGACGCTATGAAACATATGAAGGAAGGAAAAACAGCTGGGCCAGATGAAATCACAGTAGAAGAATTAGAAGTATTGGGAGAATTTGGGGTAGATATATTAACCAAAATGCTGAATGATATTTACAACAGTGGATATTTACCGAGCGATATGCTAAAATCTGTATTTATAGCAATACCAAAGAGACTAGGAGCAATTGAATGTGACGATGTTCGTACAATTAACCTAATAAACCATGCCACTAAGCTTCTACTCAGAATTATAATGAGAAGAACAAGAAAGTAAATAAAAATGAAAATTAGTGAAGAACAGTACGGTTTTATGGAAGGAAAGGGTACAAACAATGCAATATATACATTACGAACACTAATAGAAAGGCCAATAGAGAAACAGAGGGACATATATTTATTCTTCGTAGATTATACTAAGGCATTTGATAAAGTAAAACATGATGAGCTGATTAAAATGTTGGAAGATATCAACATTGATGGGAAAGATTTAAGAATAATAAAGAATATATACTGGAACCAAGAAGCATCAATAAATATGAGAAATAAAGAGGGTAGTTACGAACAGATAAAGCTAGGAGTACGACATGGGAGTGTCTTGTCACCCGATCTCTTCTCCATATATAGCGAAGTAATAATGAGAGAGATCACAGAGAAGCCAGGAATACTAATCGGAGGATATAATATAAACAATATACGCTATGTAGGTGACACAGTATTGGTTGCGGATAATGCAACAGACCTACAACAATTATTGGACAATATAGTATCAGAGAGTGCACAGAAAGGACTCTCCTTGAATATCAAGAAAACAGTAACAATTGTGATATAAAAGAAAATAGGGACACCAAAATATGGCATAGAAATAGAAGGGAAAATTCTCAACCAAGTGGATAATTTTAGATACCTAGGGGCACATATAACATCAGATGGAAGATGAACAACAGAGACTAAGAGCAGAATAGGGCAGGCAAAAGCCGCATTTCAGAAAATGAAGAGTATCTTATGCAATGAGTCGCTATCAATGCATGTAAGAAAGAGAGTGCTAATATGCTACATAGAACCAGTTTTGCTGCATGGCAACGAATCTTGGAATGTAAATGAACAAATTAGGAAAACTTAGAAGCATCAGAGATGTGGTTTTTAAGACGAATGTTTCGAACTCCTTGGACTGCCAGAGTAACTAACAACGATTGCCTGAAAGACGCTAATGAAACCAGAACACTATATACAACAATAAGAAAGAGACAAACAGCTTTCTTTGGTCATGTGATGAGACGAGAGGCATTGGAGAACATCGTGACAACTGGAAAGATCGAGGGGAAGAGAGGCAGAGGCAGACCAAGAGAAATGATGCTGGACGGATTGAGGCGGTGGCATGGAGGAATATCATCAGCAGAGTTGATCCAGAACACCAAGGACCGAGATCTGTGGAGAGCCATGAACGCCTACGCCAGCCGGCACGGCACTTGATGATGACGAATATTAAATTGTCATCGCTGGAGTATGACAATGAAAATTACTATGTCCTGCAAGTGATATACCACACTACAGCGCCACTGTTGGTAACAAATACGGTCAAGGGAGATTAAAACAGCCGATTTTTCATAACTAAGGGAAAGATAACTGCTGTCGCTTTATATATCTTTCCTGATTGATTGATTTAGGAATCGACATCACAGCATTCGGGGCATTCCCATAAGCGCTCCGTCCCCATCCTCAGCAGCCAGAGAAGAGGTCTAACACTAATAGTACCAGTAGCAATCAGATTATATGTCCGTCTCGCCTTTCCTCTGAGTGTTGAGCGTCGGCCAGATCCCCTCGACACTCCTCGCTGTCTCATTCTTGCCAGACCATGGTAATCCATTTGTTCCTCCGAGGTGTACACGTGCTCCCACAAGGCCGCAGCCACGTCTGCCTTGTCATGTATCAATACTCCACCAAGTTCTGCAGAGCCAGCCAATCTGTCCGCCTGTTCATTTCTCAGCACACCGGCATGCCCCAGAGATATATAGCTTTCCTTTAGTAATGAAACATCGGCAGTTTTAATCTCCCTTGACCATATTTGTTACCACCAGTGGTGTGAGTATGTAGGTCACATGCTGTCAAAGCGGTAAAATCGTATTTTCCTCTTTGTTTATATTAGATAATAAACTGACATACAAACATTAATATCTCGGCTTAGAATTGACATACAGACTTGAATAAGGTACCGTTAGAATTGTTGTTTCCAGTCCGCAACATGGCGGATAGACATTTGAACTGTTAAGGCCACATACGTTTTTATGCTTGTGGCTACGGTTTGCATTCGCATTTTCCTCATGTTGGACTGGTAGTGCATTGCTCCGTCGTCCTGATACTGAGTTGAGTGCGTGGTGCGACACTGTGAGTTGCGAATTTCGTGTGGAGTGCTTTTACATCTGTCCGTGGTTGTTAGTGAACTGCATGTTCGGTATGATTGCGGCTTTTTGACTGGATTGCCTTTTCGGTTCACGTATGCGTTTCCTCTGAGACACCTGGGAGTCGTCACTGGAGCTACGAATTTCGTGCTTTGTGCGGCGCGTTCAGCGGGCCACCCTGCGGAAAGAGACCGAGCCATATGGGATAAAACCCGGGGCAGTGAAGTCATTCTAGTGCCTGCCGCTTCCGCCGACGATGAACTGTATTTTTCGTGGAGGACTTTTGTGTTGGCATTCTGGCGGCGGCATTATGCACAGTGTACCTGTGCGGGTTGTTGGTTTGTCGAGACTCCTATCTGTTCCACTTTACACATGGGACAGTGATGAGCATAGTGTGTGATATTCACTGGCACAGGAACGGTATCTTTAAGGCTAATAGACTACAATGGCTGGGGCATATAGAAAGAATGGAAGGTAATAGGGAAACAAAACTCGCTTACACTCAGGAAATAAATGACCGTAGACCCCGAGGTAGACCAAGAAGACGGTGGAGAGATAATACATGTACAGACCTACAAGCACTTGGAATCAGTGACTGGCAAGAGAAGGTCAACCAGAGAGACGAATGGAGACGGATTGTATTTGCAGCAAAGAACCTCAATGGCTCGGAACGCTGAAGAAGAAGAAGAAGAAGAAGAAGAAGAAGAAGAAGAAGAAGAAGAAGAAGAAGAAGAAGAAGAAGAAGAAGAAGAAGAAGAAGAAGAAGAAGAAGAAGAAGAAGAAGACAGGAACGGTGCATAATGACGGCGGCACATTGCCGTGAAGTTGAAACCAAGACTAACTAACTAACTAAGTAACTAACTAACTTTTTTTTTTCAAGAGGAATCCAACTATGCAGAAAGTGTTACTAGAATGGCTAGATCAGAGCGAATTTGTTATCGAAACATCGATTTAGAATGACACATAAAAATGGACGTTGAAATGCTATCAACTCTTGACATTTTTTTTTTTACATAATTGAATGATCCAATATAACAACAACGACAACAACAACAACAACAACAACAACAACAACAACAATAATAACAACAACAACAACAACAATAAGAACATCAACAACAATAACGCATAGACATTTGCATTCTAATAACACCAAATCTAATTAGAGAATCCTTACCATAAACAATTGGACTCCATGAGTTGGTTGACATCTTTGACGTCATAGCCGTTCGCACCATTTAGCACCATGTAATCTAGACGAGTAACTAACGACGATTGCCTGAAAGATGCTTGTCATATCAGAACATCTCCCCCGATGTGTCTCCACCTTGACGTGGTGGGGGAGCTTGCGTGTCCCATCGACCCCATTTTGCTTGCCGATGGGTGGAAAATTACATATCGGACAGCTTATGGGATAGGGACCAGACTAAGAGAGACACAACCTGCTGCTCTGCAGGTGAGACTGAGGATAGCAGTCCAAAATTTAAATCAGGCGCACGAAGGCAGAAGTTCTTGGTCCGGACAAAACACTAAAGGCTCCCTGTCGAGGGCTGTGGCTGAACGCCTCTAAGCCACAAACCCTCGGACCTGAGAGCTTGGCCGATAGCCACCTCTCGAAAAATAAAGGCGTGATACTGAGCAAGCTACATGCTCAGGTCTGATAGAAGTTCGAAGGCTCTCAGCTGGGGGATATGAGAGATTCCCGGATGAGAGGCCAGGCCGTTTCTCGTTCACCGCTACACGAAGGTAAGGTGCTGATCCGGCAGCACAAGTAGCCTACCTCGTGAGCGAGTACAAAAAGTGCCCCAGTCGAAGAAAGTGGCTGCGAAAACTGTATCTAACTCATAGAGAGTGTAGACAAAAGTGGAAGAACGTCTCAATGCCGCAAAATGGAACGCACGGCGAGCGAACCTAGTGCGTGGTCCGAAGTCAAAAGCGTGGGTGTCGCTTGCAGTCTGACCGTCCCTGGTGTGTGCTTGAGCGATCAGTGGCAAACGAGTTGCCCAACACATGGAAGTGAGGAACTAAAGCAGCCATGAGCAGGACGTGGCAACTCCTCGGATGAGCCCAGTCACAGAGCAATATGTGCCGGCTCTGCAATTATGGAAGCCTCCTTGGATAGCGAGGGAATGCTCATGGTCTGCCCCTGCCTTCCCTTGAGGGCCGACCACGATGTCGTTCGTCGTTCTATCTTGACCAGCTGAGATGTTAGCGACATCACAACAGACCAACGTGCCTCGAAACCAGAGGATGGCTAACCTCATTAAAAAATGCCCGCTGGAAGTCGGAAGTGTCGTCCTACGGGTGGCAAACTAAAAATTGACACTACGCAATTACGTCCGAGTGAAATGTCTCGTCCGAATGTCTCTCGTGCTAGGAACAGCTCTGACTACCTAGTTTCCGAATGCCGCTCTTGTTCGGAACAGCTCTGACTGGGTAGTTTTCCGAATGTCTGTTGAGTCTGGAAAAGCTCTGATGGGCGCAACGACAAGCACATGACCGAAAACTCGCTGAGTGGATGCCGTCTGCAAACCTGCCTGGTTTGTGCGGGAATGACCCGGGGAAACGAAATGACCAATATATTGAAGTGAGGATTTAAAGCAGCCATGAGCAGGACTTGACGATCTCCCTCGGTGAGCCCAGATCCAGGGCGTTATGTGTCGGCCCTGCAACTATGGAAGCAACCTTGGATGGCGGAAAATGCTATGGACTGTCCCTGCCTTCCTTTGAGGGATGACCGTTGACTTCGACCGTTCCACCTTGGCCAGCATGGTTGCAGATGGCGCCACAAAAGTGAGAGTCTCCCAGGATTGCTAACCTGGTCAAAAATGCACGCTAAAAGTCGGATGTGTTGGCCTGAAGGTTTCGACCCGAGGGTGCCTAACCAGACACACCGCAATCACATCTGAAAAAATCACTCCGGATGAACGCAAAGAAGAAGAGATATCAGAACATTATATACAACAGTAGAAAAGAGAAGAGAACCATTCTTTGGTCGTGTGGTGAGAAGAGGACCATTGGAGACCACCGTGGCAGCTGGAAGGTTCGAGGGGAAAAGAGTTCAGACCAAGTGAAATGATGTTGGATGGACTGAGATCGTGGCATGGAGGAATATCATCAGCAGGGTTGATCGAGAAGACCAAAGACCGTGATCGGTGGAGAGACATGAACGTTTACGTCAGCTGGCAGGGCACTTGATGATTGATGAATCCAGACAGGCCTCATACAGCATGATTGGCTGGACACACTGAGCGCATCAGGACACTACCCAAGCCCACTTTCCTCCATGTACCAGTGCACTGAGGCGTGGGAGGCAGCGAAATGAGCTGATCTGTTAGCAAAGTGGAACGTGGGCTACACATCATCAACACCTTAAGAGATGCATGGCAGATAGATGACTTGAATGAAACCTGGGAATCTGCTTCCCTGTCCAGAGTGAGGGAGTTGGGAGTGAAGCGGGGAGCCACCAAACACGAGCATTTTGTCAAGAGCACAAGACATCTGATCGACAAACAAACATTTGTACATTCAGTCGACATACGCTGGCGGAGATGTTCATGAAGAGATCCAAATACCCCTGGGATTGTCCGGAGTGCCATAATGACGAGTTATAAGTTTATGTTTTTAATTTAGATCTGTTCGTGTTCTTCCCTCCCTGATGAAGATTTATACAATCGAAGATCGTTTGTTGTGTCCTAGATTACGTATCTCTATTTTATTATTTTATTACTATATATTTTTTAATTGTCTGTTTTTTGTGTGGAGTTTCACTCTATGACTCATGTTCACCTTTACGGAGTCCGTTGTAAGGTATGTATATTGTATCTGTGTTTAATATGTCTCATCTTTTCACTGGAGCTACACATATCTAATTGTGTGTATTTTTCTTACTAATCACTTTGTGGGGTTTTTGAATGTCTGTATCACCTTGTGTCGGATGTTTCGTTAACATTTCAAAGAGATAGATGACAACTAGAGTTCCTTTTTTCCCAAATGGGATCCTGGCCCGTTATAATTTTTTATAGCTTTCCCTGGCTCAATTGCTTGAGTCCATAAATAGAGTCCCGGAAAGACAAGGAAGTCCTCAAAATGAACAAGGGAAAGAATTTCTCGAACAATAATAATATTCGTGTGGAGGTTCCTTGCTCTAAGCTAAATAATTAATATCTTGGGTATATTAATTAATAACAACAACAACGTACTCACTCAAGGAATTCTTGTAACACTCAAGAGTGGAAATGATATTGTTTGTATATTTAATAAACACAACAAACTGGGGTACTGGTTGTTCTGTAACAAACAATAATAATCCATTCCAAAGGCATGATATATAAAATACATTAATGCCCCAAAAATTCACTTTAAAAAATAATACCAACATAAACCTCAATTCCCCAATGGGTTAAATGATATGTATCTCATCTGAGTTATATTAAGTATAAGGACTTGTAGTAAACTCAAGTCTAGCCACTACAGAGTCTATGGAACCCACTTGTAGAAAGGATTCAGTGACAATAAATATATTTAATTCTCAGAGTGAGTGTTGATCTGGTCAAGATAAGATGATAATCGATTAGCCTCTCAAATCACAGATCCAAGTGAATGTCCCATGTTTTATTTATGACGATACAGGTTTACATGTCCTAAATGGTTAGATGAAACTCTAGCTGGCATTTTCTTTCAGAATAGTCTTCATCATCTCTCCAGTCAGGTTCCCCATCAAGAGTCATATCTGGACCAGGATAGATCTAACCACTCCTAAAATTCCAGTATCAAAATTTATATCTACTGATATCATCAATACATCTATATAATCATTAGAAATGGAAGAAAGTAAACACCATCTTCTCCTCTGATAAAATTGGCAGAAAGCATATAATATATTAGGAATGTGCTGGAAAGGGGCGTGGGCTAAGACGGGGGGGGGGGGGAATAAGATTCTTAGGGAGAAGAACGGTAAAGATGTGTAGCAATTATCTTGGATGGGCAAATATCAAAATCAGTTAAAGGATATTGGCTATGTCAGACAGTGTTCTATTGGGAAAATTTTAACATAAACGTCATTCAAATATATGCCTCAACAGGAGAATGCAGAAGAATGCAGTGAAGATAGAAAAGAGGATTGTTATAATGACCTGGAATCTGCTGTGAAGAAATATAAAAATTTAGAAATAAATATCATAACGGTGACTTCAATGGAAAAGTAGGAAATCAAGGCGATGGATGCACAGTAGTCAAACATGGTTTAAGAGAGAGAAACGAAAGAGTTTACAGACTTGTAAATTGGGCAAAAGAGGAGGAAATTATTGTACGAAACACCTGGTTTAAACAATATCCTAGAAAATTGTAAATATGGAGGAATCCTGACAGCAAGTTTAGAAACCAGTTTGATCACATCCTGATTAGCATAAATTTTCGAAATGCGTGAACAATCGCAAACATAGTTCACATGAAGACTATTAAAGTGATCACATATTGCTTACATTTACAGTGAGGGTAAAGTTTAAGAAAGTAAAGTATACAACAGGAAACACTAAATATGATCTGTACACGTTGAAAATTGGCAAAGAAATACAAGACAAATTTAACACAAAAGTAAAGAACATATTTGATATATTGTCTGATCTAGAGACCCTAATTCAAAATGTGGATGATCAATGAGAAATGTTCTCCATACTACAGACAAGTCAGAACGTTATGTAAGGAGGCAAAAGAAACATGGCTAGACAAAAAGTTGCATAGGAATTGAAAAACAACACAACAGTAAAAATACAAAATGTATGCACATTAGAATTAAGGAACTTACTAATCAGAGAAAAAAAAACAACACACACACACACACAAGCGCGCGCGCACACACACACACACACACACACACACACACACACACACACACACACACACACACACGTACACACACACGTCAACAGGCTGCCTTAAAACAAAAGATGGAAACATTATAATAGAAAAAGTTCAGATTTTACATGTACGGTCAGATTACGTGAAACCCTTTATGATGATAACAAAGAAGAACGGTATGATATTTGAAATAATAATGAAGGACCATCAATTATGAAGATGGAGGTTCAGAATGTTCTTAACCATATGATACATGGCAATACTCTTGGTTCAGACAACAATAAAACAGAAATGATCTATGCTTTGTAAGAATATGGAATAGATCAAGTCATTAGACTGCTGAATACAATATAAGATATTGGAGATATACTTCATGAATTATGTAATTCTGTATATGTTGAAATTCTAAAGAAATCAGTACCCTTGGAATGTGTTCAAGATTAAACAATTAGTATAATGAATCACATCAGGAAGACTTTTCAAAGAGTTATCATGCAAAGAGTTAGGAAGAAAATACAACCCGAGCTAGGAGAAGAACAATTTGGGGTTGTAGAAGGCAAAGGTACAAGTAATGCTGTGTACACGCTGATAATCAATAATTGAACGCTCTATAGAAGTAAACAAAAAAAACCTACATCTTTGTTGTATTGACTAAATGACGGCTTTTGATTCTTAAAAAAAGACATGTCAACATGAAAAAGATACTTGCAAATCTACAAATTGATGGGAACGATCTCAGACTTGTAAAACACATATAATGGAAACAACCATCCATCTATCATGTGCCATACCGATAGGCGTGGGCAGTCATGTTCTGCCGTATCACTCGATCACCAGAGTCGTGAATCAGCTCCGTGTTCCTGTCTCGACCATGCTACGTGGCCAAGCCATCCAGATATTTACTTCTCGGTCTTCCCCTTGGTCTCTTCCCTTCGATCTTGCCAGTCGTCACCAAGTTCTCCAAGTCTTTTCTTTTCATAACATGCTCAAAAAATTTTGACTATCTACGTCTAATGACTCTAATCAGTTTACGATCTTCATTTGTTTCTTGAAGGACGTGTTGGAAACAACAAGCTGCCATTAATATTGATAATGAAGTAGGTCACTATCATCCTATTAAGAGAGATGTGCGACAGAGATGTGTAATATCTCCAGATCTGTTTTCCCTGCACAGTGAAAATATTTACATAAATGTAGAATATTTGAAAGCAATCATCATTGGGTGACGTAACATCAATAACATTAGATTTGCGGATAATGCAGTATTGATTGCGACAAGTATCGGGATCTGCAACATTTAGTAGATGCAGTTTTGGATACAGTGTAGGATTAGAAATAAATTGTAAGAAGACACAGATTATGATCGTCACTGGGAAGGAGATAAAAATATGTAATATACAAGTACATGGGAATGTTCTTAAACAAGAGAATGGGTACAATTTTTCTGAATAGTAATAACATCTGATGGGAGATGCCTTGAACAAGAATCGCCATGGCGAAGGTAGGTTTTTGTAAGATGAAAAATATACTGACGAATTAAAAAAAAATGTCAATTGCAACGAGAAAAAGAACGTTGAGGTGCTACATAAAACCTGTACTTTTATATGGATGTGAAGCGTGGACAATGAGCAGACAAACTAATTTTAAAAAAGCATCTGATGCTTGTAGAAATGTGGTTTCTGAGAAAAAATGTAAAGAGCATCAAGGACAGATAGAAAACCAATGAGCAAGTCCTTCAAGACGCAAATTAAAATAGTGAACTGATTAGAGAAATTAGACGTAGACATTCATCATTTCTTGGACACATTATGAAAAGAAATAAATAGTATAACTTGTAGTACTCTAGTATAGAGAACAAAGGGAAGGCATAGAAGTAATTACCGGTATGGCTTGACCACGTGGTATTGTCGAGACAAGAACACTGAGCTGATCCACGACTCTGGTGATCGAGTGACATCGCTGTACAGTACAACCCACCCTGATCGGCATAGCACATGATGGATGGATGGTCTGTGACGTCAGCTGGGGTGTTGGTCGGAGGCTGTCCTTTGTTCCCGTCTCCTCTGTTGGCTTCTGTTGTTAGTGAAGGTACCTGGCTCGTCTGGCTTGACTGGTTGCAGTCCTTAAAAGGACTTTTTATTTGGTCTTTTTGCCTCCTTTTTTGAAAAAAAAAAAAATTCCTATATATATGGCACGTTATACCCACCTTGGGTATTTATGATGCCCATGATAAATATTGCCTCAATGAGTCATTTGAATAACGAAGACACTAACAATAGATTGCACGATTTATTGTCTGGCATATTTCGCTGCATCTCGTCAGGTACATACTGCAGAAATCACACAACTTACGTGAATTAATTAGATAATTCCTTCAAACTGAAATATACACATGTTCGCACAGTAATGTCGATTGTCTACCACGGTAATTTTAAACTGACTAACATGTCTTTCTGCTTACACAAGGACGGCTTACGAAGGTTGATTAGTATAGCTTCAGCAAACTTTAACAACCGACTACTGTGTGTGTTGAACAACACACGGAAGGCACTGTCTCTTTCAACCACGTGACCACTCTCGAGCACATGTCTCCCGACCGATGAAGCCAGACTTTTCCGGTGTGTCGGCCTGCCTAGGCTACCATCTTCTGTGTGTAGTATCTTGTACAACCAATTCGGAATATGTTCCGAAACCCTGCAATGTAACTGTCGCTCAGTTCTGCCTATATAGATGGCCTCGCATCTGCATGTAAATTGGTAAATACAATTTGATTTGGCGTACAAAGCTACAGGTTCTTTTACTGCTGGGACTGGGATCGGTGTGTTTCTGTACCTGATGACTAGAGCTGCAGCACAGAATGTTCGCTGTGGTCAGCCGGTCCCGCAGACGTTGCATTATGTCATCTCCTCGGAAGGTTAGCTGGATGAATACTTTGAGTTTAGGGTCTGTAGACTACCAGAGAACCAGAGAAACTATCAAAACTATCAGACTACCAGAGAAAAATGGATGATATATTATCAGACACATCTAAATTCAGAGTAGAGCAAACAGTCAACAAGTCGGAGGATCTGGATGCAAAAATGAGGAAAGAAATCCAGTCACTTGTGAATGCAGGACTCATCAGTGAGGCCACTGCAAAAACGCTCACACCGCGTGGCTCCCAAACACCTCAGATGTACGGTCTACCCAAGCTTCACAAGCCCGGCATCCCACTAAGACCGATCCTTTCCATGGTTAACTCGGCACAACACCGAATGGCGAGATGGCTAGCTGAAATTTTAAAGCCAGTACGACAGTCCTTCGATCCAAGAACACTCAGGGATACATTCGGACTGGTGGAATTATTGGATACTATGGACATAAACAACAAACACATGGCATGCATGGATATTGTCTCTTTATTCACCAACGTTCCATTAGATGAGACCCTGAATACAATAAGCGAACGCATTAGAGACAAACAACTAAAACTAGGCATACCATCAGCTATTCATTCTAGAGAGGCTATTAAAATTATGTACTGCCAACATACAATTCAAATTTTTAAACAAGTCATATCGACAAATTGACGGAGTGGCCATGGGGGGCCCACTTAGACCTATTCTAGCGGACATCTTCATGGCACACTTAGAAGAAAAGAGATCCTCAGAAATCAATAACTTGGCCTTTTACCGTCGTTATGTGGACAATATACTAATTATCACCACAGACGAGCTACAAGCAACGTCGTTCCAGGCCACAATGAACGAGACACATATAAACATCTCTTTATCTATGGAACACGAACACAACGAAGCGTTGCCGTTTCTATATATCCTAATGAGACGTAGAGCAGATGGCACAATTCAAAGATTAGTGTACCGAAAAGAAACATGGACTGGCCAATACTTAAATTTTCAGAGCTTCGCACCTGTCCAGTATAAACGGGGCTTAGTACGGACCCTGTTTGACCGTGCTATGAAGATATGCACCCAGGACACACTGAAAGAGGAATTTAAAACTCTGAAGAATGCCTTAAACCTGAATGGGTACTCCACAGGATTTATAAAGCGCCACTGCCAACAACCCAAACCGAAATCAAAAGTAACTACAGTCCCTAAACTCAAAGTATTCATCCAGCTAACCTTCCGAGGAGATGACGTAATGCAACGTCTGCGGGACCGGCTGACCACAGCAGTCGAGCGAACATTCTGTGCTGCAGCTCTAGTCATCAGGTACAGAAACACACCGATCCCAGTCCCAGCAGTAAAAGAACCTGTAGCTTTGTACGCCAAATCAAATGGTATTTATCAATTTACATGCAGATGCGAGGCCATCTACATAGGCAGAACTGAGCGACAGTTACATTGCAGGGTTTCGGAACATATTCCGAATTGGTTGGTGTGGCATAATTGCTAACCACCATTATTCAGTTGACAAGAATTCAAACCAAGAAGAGGAGAAAATATAAAACAATGGACTTTGCTAACGCAAACTGGAACCAAACCTTTAAAACTTAATGCAACATCAAAACTGGAACAGGAACAAGTGACAGCTGACGTCAATTCTAGGAAACATTTCATCAGCCCAAACTCAGGAGATCGTTGGATGAGAACAGACACGTGACACCGCCTCCACTGAAAGCCCGCGTAGAATATGTTATTCGCGCACTCTTCCGAAAACATGCCTGATGAACAGACGTGAAAGCTAGTGTGACCAAATTTTCAAATAAGGACGGCAGAATGTCTGGATCCCAGGTGAGCTTGTTAGTCCTTAGATTGAACTGATGACCAGATGTATGAAAGGCCCAGGATTGGTATCCAGTGTTTGTAATGCCAATTGAAATATATTATTATAAATTAAAACCTCTGAAGTGAAAATTTTTTTGACTGTTCCATTCTGACGACGCAGAGCCGATTCCCGGGCTAACTGACAATCTACTACTCTCTTCGAATACTGCAATCTCTGATATTCTTAAAGATAATTATTAACTTTAAGATGTGCATAATACTACTATATTCTATTCTAAACAACTGTACGAAGTGATGATTCTAAAGCAATCTTGTGCATTTAATCAGAAACACTGCTAAAAATGCTATCACTATCTACAGCTAAAATGACAGTTCGTGTACTAGAACAAGTGCCTTGTTCTAAAAACACACTTATCTATGTCTATTTTCAATTTAGAAGGCTGAAAGAGAAATCAATCTTTCCTTTCTGCTTCATCTATTGAATAAATAGGGTTTTATGGAATAAATATTTATATTTGTGTCACAATTTAATTAGATAAGGGCACTTATGAACTGCATTACATCAGAAAAGTTATGCTTCGCGGAACTCCACCACCAGAAGTTGACTTAACGCATTACTCAACACAACTTAACAAACACAACCACACCACCCAACACTCAACACAACAACAACAGATAATGGGAAGGAGTTATTATACACAGAAGAAGAAGAAGTTGGTTAATTGGGAAAACACAGAGAATTATTTATACACACTACAAACACAATTTTTTTTTTTTTTTTTTTTTTTTTTTTTTTTTTAGTATATCCTTTTTACAGGACTTAGCTGTCAACACCAGCATCTTTCAGCGGTATGTTGATCTCTTGGCAAGATTACGCTCAGTAGTTTGCCATTGCTTTCTGAGCGGCCGGCTCAGTATCCCGCTAGTCATGAGCGGGGGTCGAACCGCCTCAGCTCTCGCTCCGCTACGAGACTCTGCGTGATAAACGGGATTACAGAGAGAAAATGTTGTAACCCCACAGCCAGAGAGACCGGCACAAACACAATTGGGTGATAGAAATGTTATAAATGTATGTCATTTATTTACATGCATCTTGACACTTCCTCAATCTTGTCACTGTCTTACTGTACACGTCTCACTTACCCCAGGTCCAATGAGAACTTACATACAGCAGGAACCAGTTGATACCAGGAGTACACAGTGTGATAAACTCTTACCACCCCAAATTAACCCAACACTAGATTAGAGAAAAGAAGAGAGGAGGGGGGAGAACTAGTTCCTACTTCAGGAATTTTAGGTTTTTTTTCGACCTACTTTTAGA
The DNA here is from genome assembly GCA_963921405.1 of Cepaea hortensis. Lineage (NCBI taxonomy): Eukaryota > Metazoa > Mollusca > Gastropoda > Stylommatophora > Helicidae > Cepaea > Cepaea hortensis. The sequence continues at coordinate 10,909,407 of OY992879.1, read as the reverse complement.
ATATTGTATTGGGAAGATTGTATATGTTTATGTGAATCTTACACAGTGAAATCTTGGTGGCAACCCATTGGCACCCAATGGGCATCCAACTGGCAACCAACTGGCCAACAACTAAACCAGACCACAGAGAGAAAGAGATGAACCGCACTTGAGATTGAGGATGACTTGGCCATGAGCAGAGCATGGGGAGGCCTTCAGAGGAGCTACACGGGCAGACCTGAAGCGGATCTATCAGTCAATGGACCCAAGCCTATCCTAATCCTCCAAATCATAAGGGTATCATTTTCTTAGAAAGAAAACACAACACTCAGTTTTCAAGAACTGATAACTAAATATAGATTCATCATCTTCACACTTAACATGTACAACATTCAAATGTATACCATGTTTCAAATTTTATTAACATCTCATGTATTGATGCTTGTTTGTTGATGGTCTGTGACATTGGTCCTATATGCATTTTTCTAATTTATCTTGTATAAACCAACATAGAAAATGAATAACAGGCCAGAAGACACAGGCCCATTCAATAAATAATTAACTGTCACTGATGTTGATTATTGGTTCAACCTATCTGTGATTCTCCATCTTATGTGTGTACACTAAAGTGTCAAGATCTATTGTGATTGGTTATGTGTTTAATTGTTTAACACCACATTAACCCATGAAGGAATATTAAATTGGGAGAGACTCAAGGTCTATCAACTGCTCAACATCCACGTTTTCTTAACATAAATCAGGCTGAGAGAATTCTCCAGACTTTCCTCAGATTTGATAAACAAAAAGGGGGGCTCAAGAGCTAAAAGAATCCTTGGAGAAGGGGCTGAATCCCAGTTGGTATTTATTATTTTCACCAGGGCCATAATCTATATCTCCTAGATAAAATTAAATAAGACGAGGCCTGCAGATAACTCAAGGGTCATATTCAGGGGTTATTGAAGACAGAAGAGAGAAGAGGGGCCCAACTTCTTTGATTAGAAATGGGGCATGCACCACAGTGATTTTCCACTCCCTTCAGAATATATGACATATTGGAGACTCGTCCGGGATGGTTCCCATAAATAAATTAAACAATTGACTAATGCAATGTGTAATTGAATGATTGCATAAAACATTGTATTACATAAAATATTCACACAATTATCTTTAGATTTTGAACATTGTCATGTTCTTATATTGATTGACAGCTAGATGATATGAATGACATTTACAGATAAATAAGAGTAGGTGACTGATCATTCCTCCTGAATAAGGGGGCCATTTTCAAATAGGTTTATACTTCAGAAAAAGGTGCTCCAGGAGAAATATAGAGTGTGAATCTACTATACAAATTCTTTTCCTAGAAGTCTGAACTTAACACCCGGAAATCTCTGTCTAATTTCAGATTCTTTTCTTCTATTAGGTATTAATTCTGGTTACTTTAATGCCTGCTGTCTTTGGCTTTTCCAGCATTGACAGACATACATAACATGGGGTGTTTTTAATATTGTGCATGCTTTGCTGTATATTTGCAGATCCAGGGACAGACAAGCTTACGCGGTTCAGACCAACTGCACTTAATTTTTTTTTAGGTAGAGCAAACAAAGCAATAAATTCTAGGCATGGCAGAATCTGCTAAGTTTCGGGCCCAAATAACAGAAACAGGCAGGGAATGCGGGTTAGATGGCCCTGAACTAGCTAACTATATTTCAGAGGCATTCGACAAAACAGAAAGACTGCAAGCGGAATTGGCCCTCAACGAAAAACAGCTTCAAGCTGAATTAGCGGAGAGGGAAAAACGACTTTAGGCAGAGATAGAGGAGAAAGAGAAACGATTTCAAGCTGAATTGGAGGAGAAAAAGAAACGACTACAGGCTGAAATGGAAGATAAGGAGAGAAAGAGCGTCAACACCAACTGGAGTTGAAAAGGATGGAGACTAAACTGGAGATCCGGAGACTAGAGAAGGGGAGTGGTCCTACACCCTCAACCTCATCAGGTTTGCCAGTGACAGAACCACATCTTCACGTCTCCCACCTTATTTCGGGAGCTATGTCATTTCCGCTGGAACCCTTAAATGAACAGACTGACCACGTCGAAGGATTTTTATCACGCTTCGAGGCAATGGCTGTCAGCTGTGGGCTTGAAGAAGGGAGATGGGCAACGAAGTTAGCGCAGGCTTTAAGATCTACCGCTTATGACGTGTTCTCCCGCCTCACTCGTGAGGAGCAGCAGAACTACGCAACACTAAAGACGGCCCCCTTGAGCCGATTCGAAGTGGACGGGGAATCTTACAAGGCTCGTTTCAAAACCGCAAGGAAGGAACAGGGTGAGAGCTACGCTCAACTAGTTGAAAGACTGAAGTCATACATACAAAGATGGGCTTGCTTAGGAGGATTTGAGGAAAGTTTTGAAGGACTCCGTGAAATGATCATCATTGATCAGATCAAGGGGAAAATGCAGAACGAAATGAAGGCATTCTTAACCCAAAACGGGGCTGACCGCCTAGAAACTATAATCATCCTGGCAGAGAGATTTGAAAAATCTCAGAAGGAGATGGGAGGAAAGGGACGTTCCAACAACACCCCCTCTCAAGATAAAACTCCCAAGCCAAAAGAAGGTGAAAACACTTTAGCCACCAAGAAAAATGGGAAATCCCATAAAAACACTCAAAACACAGCCCAAACAGCGCCGAAGGAGGACAAACCATTCTGTACCCATTGCAAAATTAGAGGTCACACATTTCAATATTGCCGGAAGAAGCCACCTCCACACACAGCGGCCAGTTTGGCCAACCGAAAAGAGAAAACAGTAAGCACTGGTGAAAAGTCCAAACAGACACCTCATCAAGACACCTCATCTCGTATTCCGGTAGTGGAATCCATCTTGCTAAATGGATTCAAAACGACCTGTTTATACGATACTGGATTATCGTATGACTGTGTTGTTTCATCATCCTTAGTTCACCCGGAACCGGTGACAGAGGAAATAGTGGAATTACAGGGACCACTGAAGAGTTCAACAAATATGTCTCTTCCAGTGGCAAAAGTGAACATAGCCTTGCGGTATGTCCCTGGGACAATCAAGGCAGCAGTCTTGGACGATCCAATATATCATGTAATCCTCGGCTGTAGATTTATCGTTCTAGGAGAATCTGTTCAACCTGTGGCGCTGGCGACCATGACCATTCGATCCCAGGCGACAAAAACTCCAGAAACAACTACGTCAATCCCTCGAACGGAGGAACTGAAGAGGGCACAAGAGGCCGACAGCACCTTGGATACCTGCTTCAGAAAACTGCCAAAATCACATTTACCTCAGCACTTCTTTACAGAAAAGCAGGACGAGCTGGACAAGAGTGTAATCAACTTGTTGTACCAACTCAATACAGGACTCAGATCTTGGAAATGGGTCATAGTCTACCATTCAGTGGGCATATGGGTATCAACGCTACTACACAGCGGATTACAACTCACTACTTTGGCCAGGGATGAACTCAGACATACAACTGTTTGTAAAATCATGCCCACAGTGTCAGAAAGTATCACCAAAACACCGGACACCACCGGCAATGTTGGGTGAATCGCCAATCACTGGAATTCCATTTGAGAAAGTGGCTGTAGACATAGTCGGACCTCTCTCAGCAACGAAGAGGCGAAACCGATTCATATTAACGCTTGTGAACACAACAACCATGTGGGCCGAAGCGGTTCCTATGCCCAGCTGTGACTCCAAACATGTCGCTGATGCATTATTAGGAATATTCACACGTCTAGGATTCCCACAAAGGATTTTGACTGACAACGGTTCACAGTTTCGTGGTAAGCTCATGGAAGAGACCTTCAGACTTTTTCATGCACGCCATATCTTCAGTTCACCATATCACCCTCAGTCAAATGGACTTGTGGAAAGGTGGAACGGTACATTGATTAGTATCCTGCGCAAAATTGCCCAGGAGAAGACAGAGGATTGGGACCTGTATTTACCCGCGACTTTTTTCGCTTACAGGGAAGTACCCCATCACTCAACAGGTTTTGCTCCAGCCACACTGTTGTTTGGACGACCGATCAATGGACCACTGGAGGCGTTACTTCGAACCTGGACCGATAATACTACAGATGATACAGTGGTGACTGCATCTACATATGTTGCCGAGATGAAAAATCGTTTACAACACAGTTGGAAACAAGCGAATGTCAATCTACGTCACGCCAGACGAAGAATTGCTCGTAATTTCAACCGCAAGGCAAAGGATAGAGAGTTAGAGGTAGGAGAGAAGGTGATGTTGCTGCTTCCAACCAGTCAGAATAAGCTGCAAATCGGATGGAGAGGACCTTATGTACCTACTACAGAATTTCAGTCAAAGGCAAGATGAAAGTTGTTCACATAAACCTCTTGAAGAAGTTTCATGAAAGACCCTCAACCACCGAACCTGCACATCTGATGGCCATGAGTGTGGCTACTGAAGTCGAAGAAGGATCAAAAATGGGAGTCGAGTACCCACTGCAAGCCAAAGAGACCTTTAAGGATGTGGAAATCAATCCCAACTTAACAAAGGATCAGCAAAAGCAGATTAGGGAACTTATGGCAAAATATGCAGAAGTACTTACTGATAAGCCAGGAAGAACTGATTTGGAGGAATTTGACATGAAGTTAAATGACACAGTGCCTGTGCGAGTCAATACTTACCCAGTTCATTATGCAAAGCAAAAGACTTTAGAGGAAGAAATACAACAGCTGCTCACCGCAGGGATAAACTCACCATCTGAATCACCTTACAGTGCTAGCTTCGTTTTATTGAGAAAGCCAAGTGGAGAACATAGATTGTGCATCGATTATCGACAGCTCAATGCCATTACTGAATTCCAAGCAGAACCTCTGCCTGATCAGAATAAACTCTTCACAGCACTCAACCGAGCTAAGTACTTTACTAGGATTGATCTCAGTAAGGGATATTACCATATTCCTGTAAAACCGGAAGTTAGACCATGGTTAGCTTTCAGCATGCCTGGAGGACACTATGAGTTCAACGTTCTTCCATTTGGATTAAGTAATGCTCCCAGCGTTTTTACACGTATGATGAGAAAATTACTTGACCCACTACAGCATCCAGACATTAGTCACTTCATGGATGACATCCTGACCGCAACTGAAACATTTGAAGAGCATGTAGCAACACTGCATCTTTTGTTCAGGTGCCTCAGAGAAACTGGATTGACGGCTAAACCAAAGAAGTGTCAAATATGATTCCAAGAATTGGACTTTCTAGGTCATAAGATATCTCATGGACTGATAACTCCACAAGAGGGAAATGTGGACAAACTCCAGAGAGCACCTCGTCCAAAAACAAAGAAGGATGTAAGATCATTTGTATCCTTATGTGGATTCTATCAAAGATACATCAAGGACTTCAACACTCTGTCAGCACCTTTAACGGATCTTACCAAAAAGGGGAAACCAGAGAAAGTCACTTGGTCAGCTGACTGTGAGAGAGCTTTCACAGCACTAAAGCAGGCATTAACTGCTCATCCAGTCTTACATCTACCAGACCTCGACCAACCATTCGTGCTGCGCACCGATGCCAGTAACATAGGAATTGGGTCAACGTTGTTGCAGAGAAAGGGAGATGTACCATCAGAGCTATTCCCTGTAGCCTATGCTAGCAGGAAATTAAATGCAGCAGAGAGAAATTACAGTACTATCGAGAGAGAATGTCTTGGGCTCGTATGGAGTGTACAGAAATTTCAAGCATACCTATATGGCAAACACTTCACAGTGCAATGTGACCATCAACCACTCATGTTTCTCGCAGCATCCAAGACTCTGAATGCCCGACTTATGAGGTGGTCGCTGCTTCTTCAACCTTACTCGTTCAAGGTTGAATACGTTCCTGGAAAAATGAATGTGAGAGCGGACTTCCTGAGTCGACACCCAGTGCCAGATGAACCAGGTCAATCAGATGCAGAAGAGAATACAGGGGAGGAAAAATGGGAACAGCTTGATAACTGAAAATGTTGGAAACATAGTTCCATACAGTAGAACAATCTGGAGTGGGGCCATGTGGCATAATTGCTACCCACCATTATTCAGTTGACAAGAATTCAAGCCAAGAAGTGGAGAAAATATAAAAAAATGGACTTTGCTAACGCAAACTGGAACCAAACCTTTAAAACTTAATGCAACATCAAAACTGGAACTGGAACAAGTGACAGATGACGTCAGTTCTAGGAAACATTTCATTAGCCCAAACTCAGGATATCATTGGATGAGAACAGACACGTGACACCGCCTCCACCGAAAGCCAGCGTAGAATATGTTAATCGCGCACTCTTCCTAAAACATGCCCGATGAACAGACGTGAAAGCTAGTGTGACCAAATTTTCAAATAAGGATGGCAGAATGTCTGGATCCCAGGTGAGCTTGTTAGTCCTTAGATTGAACTATATTATTATAAATTAAAACCTCTGAAGTGAAAAAATGTTTGACTGTTCCATTCTGACGACGCAGAGCTGATTCCCGGGCTAACTGACAATCTACTACTCTCTTCGAATACTGCAATCTCTGATATTCTTAAAGATAATTATTAACTTTAAGAAGTGCATAATACTACTACATTCTATTCTAAACAACTGTACGAAGTGATGATTCTAAAGCAATCTTGTGCATTTAATCAGAAACACTGCTAAAAATGCTATCACTATCTACAGCTAAAATGACAGTTTGTGTACTAGAACAAGTGCCTTGTTCTTAAAACAGACTTATCTATGTCTATTTTCAATTTAGAAGGCTGAAAGAGAAATCAATCTTTCCTTTCTGCTTCATCTATTGAATAAATAGGGTTTGATGGAATAAATATTTATATTTGTGTCACAATTTAATTAGATAAGGTCACTTATCAACTGCATTACATCAGAAAAGTTGTGCTTCGCGGAACTCCATCACCAGAAGTTGACTTAACGCATTACTCAACACAACTTAACAAACAAAACCACACCACCCAACACTCAACACAACAACAACAGATAATGGGAAAGGAGTTATTATACACAGAAGAAGAAGAAGTTGGTTAATTGGGAAAACACAGAGAATTATCTATACACACTACAAACACAATTGGGTGATAGAAATGTTATAAATGTATGTCATTTATTTACATGCATCTTGACACTTCCTCAATCTTGTCACTGTCTTACTGTACACGTCTCACTGACCCCAGGTCCAATGAGAACTTACATACAGCAGGAACCAGTTGATACCAGGAGTACACAGTGTGATAAACTCTGACCACCCCAAATTAACCCAACACTAGATTTGAGAAAAGAAGAGAGGAGGGGGGAGAACTAGTTCCTACTTCAGGAATTTAGGTTTTTTCCGACCTACATTTAGAATATTGTATTGGGAAGATTGTATATGTTTATGTGAATCTTACACAGTGAAATCTTGGTGGCAACCCATTGGCAACCAATGGGCATCCAACTGGCAACCAACTGGCCAACAACTAAACCAGACCACAGAGAGAAAGAGATGAACCGCACTTGAGATGGAGGATGACTTGGCCATGAGCAGAGCATGGGGAGGCTTTCAGAGGAGCTACACGGGCAGACCTGAAGTGGATCTATAAGTCAATGGACCCAGGCCTATCCTAATCCTCCAAATCATAAGGGTATCATTTTCTTAGAAAGAAAACACACAACACTCAGTTTTCAAGAACTGATAGCTAAATATAGATTCATCATCTTCACACTTAACATGTACAACATTCAAATGTATACCATGTTTCAACTCTTATTGACATCTCATGTATTGATGCTTGTTTGTTGATGGTCTGTGACATTGGTCCTATATGCATTTTTCTAATTTATCTTGTATAAACCAACATAGAAAATGAATAACAGGCCAGAAGACACAGGCCCATTCAATAAATAATTAACTGTCACTGATCTTATGTTGATTATTGGTTCAACCTATCTGTGATTCTCCATCTTATGTGTGTACACTAAAGTGTCAAGATCTATTGTGATTGGTTATGTGTTTAATTGTTTAAAACCACATTAACTCATGAAGGAATATTAAATTGGGAGAGACTCAAGGTCTATCAACTGCTCAACATCCATGTTTTAACATAAATCAGGCTGAGAGAATTCTCCAGACTTTCCTCAGATTTGATAAACAAAAAGGGGGGCTCAAGAGCTATAAGAATCCCTGGAGAAGGGGCAGAATCCCAGTTGGTATTTATTATTTTCACCAGGGCCATAATCTATATCTCCTAGACAAAATTAAATAAGACGAGGCCTGCAGATAACTCGAGGGTCATATTCTGGGGTTATTGAAGACAAAAGAGGATGAGGCCCTACGTCTTTTATTAGAAATGGGGCATGCACCACAGTGATTTCCCACTCCCTTCAGAATATATGACAGTTGGACAAGATACTACACACAGAAGATGGTAGCCTAGGCAGGCCGACACACCGGAAATGTCTGGCTTCATCGGTCGGGAGGCATGTGCTTGAGAGTGGTCACGTGGTTGAAAGAGAGAGTGCCTTCCGTGTGTTGTTCAACACACAAAGTAGTCGATTGTTAAAGTTTGCTGAAGCTATACTAATCAACCTTCGTAAGCCGTCCTTGTGTAAGCAGAAAGACATGTTAGTAAGTTTAAAATTACCGTGGTAGACAATCGACATTACTGTGCGAACATGTGTATATTTAAGTTTGAAGGATTTATCTAATTAATTCACGTAAGTTGTGTGATTTCTGCAGTATGTACCTGACGAGATGCAACGAAATATGCCAGACAATAAATCGTGCAACCTATTGTTTGTGTCTTCGTTCTTCAAATTCATCACGGGAAAATATTGTTTTGAATCAATGAGTCATGTTATGTATTATAGTTTATTTTTCATGCGTTTTAATGCTTATTGTTCTTTTGTTGTCAAAGAATTGCTTCATAAGAGATGATGAATGAAAGAATGTATGAGAGGAAATAGAGAAGAAGGGCTGAATGTCAGACGAGCCTGCGTGCCTAATTCTCAACCCTGTGAAAATAAAGATTTTCGTTCGTTCGTTCATTTTGTATTTTCTGTAGCAGCTTTTCGAGGTTTTAATTTTTCTCTTTGTGCCCTTTTTCACTTTCGCTTTTGAGTTTCTATTGCCTTTCGATTTCTTCCTCTGCGGTTAGCCATGGGATCATATCTCCGTCTTCTATATAGTACTCGTAGCCGGGTCCGTTCTCAGGGTCATAATGTACCTCTGGGTATTCTACCGGTCTCCTGAGTTTCTTGGGCTTCTTCTTTTCTTTTTCTTCCCAGCGCCTTCTGAGTTCCTGGCACCTGAGTTCCTCCAATCTCGCCGATTCTCGTAGCTCCTCCAATGTGGGTCCCCGGGGGCCTCTCCGTGCGGTCATCCATCCATCCATCGTGTGCCATGCCGGTAAGCGTGGGCGGTCATGTTCTGCCATCTCACTCGATCACCAGAGTCGTGGATCAGCTCCGTGTTTCTGTCTCGACCATGCCACAAGGCCAAGCCATCCAGGTACTTGCTTCTAGGTCTTCCCCTTGGTCTGTTCCCCTCGATCTTACCAGTTGTCACCAAATTCTCCAATCCATTTCTTCTCATAACATGCCCAAAAAATTTTGACTGTCTACGTCTAATTTCTCTAATCAATTTACGATCTTCATTTGTTTCTTGAAGGACTTGTTCATTGGTCTTTCTGGCTGTCCATGGTATTCTTTGCATTTTCCTCAGAAACCACATCTCTACAGCCATCAGATGTTTTTCAGCCTGACTGCTCATTGTTCACGCTTCACATCCATACAAAAGTACAGGTTCAATGTAGCATCTCAACACTCTTTTTCTCGTTTCAATTGACATCTTTTTATTGGTCAATATGTTTTTCATCTTGCTAAAGGCTACTTTTGCCATGGCGATTCTTGTTCTAATCTCTTCAAGGCATCTCCCATCAGATGTTATTACTGTTCCGAGATAATTGTACCTGCTCACTTGTTGAAGAATATTCCCATTTACTTGTGCGGTCATCAGGGTGCACATATCGGTTTTCTTTGGATGTCTGGCGGGATATTGGTTTCCCCTTGTATGTCTCGCGCGTCGTGGTTTGGCTGCTGGCTTTAGCTTGCGGTTCAGGTTCGGTCTCTTGGTTTTCATCTTGCGGTTTCACTGTGGTTTCTTGGATGGCTTCTGTTGGTTTGTTTTGGAAAAGTTCCATTTCAGCTTTTCGCAGTTCTCGCTCTGATTTAATGGTTTGTAGGATTTCTCCGTTCTCCTTCTTTATCAGCGCCATATGCTCCACTTATTGCTTGATGTTTTGGTGGATCTCCTTTATTTTAGCCAGCAGTTTCTCATTGTCGCTAGACGGAGTCGGCGTCAGCAGTGCCTTGACCTGCTTCTTCAACTCGTCTATCTGGTTTTGCGGTTGATTTTTTTCAGCTTGTGATATACCCGCGGCTGTCTCGCACCTCCGACGTGTACGGTGTCTTTGTGGTAATGAAGATCGTTAGGACGTCTCGGTGTTTTTTGGAGGTACGGGCAGTTCAAGTATCTTGCTCCATGCTTTCCCAGGCAGTTAGAGTACTTTCTTCTGTTGTTGGGTGCTCGGAAGTCCGTGTCCAGTCTGGCTAGCGGACACTCCTTGAAGGCGTGGTGATCGGCGCAGTACCGGCAGATTTCCGTCTTACTGTGACATGCTGCTGCTCTGCTGTGGCCGGCTCTCTGGCATCTGGAACATTGAGTAATCCTTGGTATGAATCCTCCAGGTCGTTGTATTTTCTTGTCTATCGATACCTGGCGTGGTAATTCGTTGCCCTCAGTCGTCATCACCACCAGCGTGGTAGCGATCTTTGAGTACGTCAGGATCCTCTCCGCCTTCAAGATTCGGATGTTGAGATTCTCTTCTTGTAGCTGCTTCGTGATTTGTGCGTCTGACAGCTCCACTTGAATACGCTTGATAACCCATCTGACTGTTTTTGAGTCGGCGTTTCCCACTCTGGTGTCTTTCTCCTCCTTCTCAGCTGTGTTGGCACTGGTATGTGGTAGGTTGTCGTCGATCTTCAGGTTCTTTGTTGCAGCTTACATGAAAGTTCTCTCCACCAGTCTTCATTAAAGTTTTGTCGGCTCCCACGCTGTACATCTTGGATGCCGCGTGTCTTTTGGTGTTCTTGCCCCGTCCCAATTCCCCCCGTATCAGGCATCTTGACTTATTCAGGTGACTTGTCTTGATAGCGCTCGCAAATGCGAATGGCACAGCGAACGCGCATATTAATGATGTGTGTTTAAATCTTTTATATTAATGATCCGTGTGTAAATATGTTATTTTAATTATGCGTGTCTTCATCTGCTAACGTTTGGCGGAGCTATTTCGTTACTTGGCGAATATATTTTTCCCATTAAGTTAACACTTGTTCGTACTTTTCATAAGTTGCAACGTGGTATTTATTTAATTGGTCAATCTTTTTCTTTCTTTTTATAAGTTTCTTTGAGATAATTCTATGTTTGGCCTAACATTTTCCCATTTGGCTGACAATTTTCCTACTGTTTTATAAGTTTGGACGAGATATTTCGTTACTTGGTCAATCTTTTCTATATTTGGTTAGCACATTTTCCTACTTTTCATAAGTTTGGACAAGATATTTCGTTACGTGGTCAATGTTTTTTTTTTCTATTTGATTAACAAAATTTTCCTACTGGTTGATATTTACCCCCAATAGGTTAACAAACGTTTCTACTTTTTATACGTTTGGATGAGATATTTCTGTATTTGACCAATAAATTTAATATTTTGTCTAACATATTTTCTTATTTGATGGTTGAAGTGATACATAGAAGGTATACTTTTGTCTGGTTGTGAAGTGTGACACTGAGCATGCACACTGAAAAGCATATATTTGTCTTGGAAATGGATTTCTGGAGAAAGATGTAAAGACCCGTATGGACACATAGAGAGGTAATGATAGTGTAGATGTCTAATTTGCTACGTGATAACGTAGCTGGTTATAATGGCGGACACGTGACATGTCATGTTACGTGGATTGCCTAAAGTTGAGTCGGGACAGTTTGTTGTGTTCGTGTGCATCTGTTAACAGGCACTAGCCACTCCTCGTTGTATGAACCGATAGCTGTTACGTACAGATAAGACTTCCCCGACTAGCATCGGTGATCACATCTCTGTACTATGAGGATAAGAAAGGCTTAGACGGACACTGTGGTGACTTGCTTACACGCGCGTATGCTGCATTTGAAACTGGTTTATGTTGTATTGATGCCAGGGTGTACTTTGGTGTTACTCGGTGACACTAGGACCACATGGATATAGAAATGAGAGCGAGCAAGACAGAAGAGTGACCATTTTAGCCTACGGATGCAATGTTGACGATGTAGTGGAATCACTCCCCATACACGGTGATCATCATGGGTTAGCTTCCCTGGCTCGACAACCTATAGAACATCATTTTTCTGTAGTATCCCTCTTAACTGCTTGTCTTGGTTGTACCATTACACATGTGACCGGATGCGACGCCATCTTTGACCGGTTGAGTCATTAGCCACGTGTTCCACAGTATAGTTATGCATCTCAATGCATGCATCGCCATCTTTGACGGTTGAGTCATTAACCCCGTGTTCTGGCTCTATCCTTATGCATGTGATCTGAAGCAGGGCCATCTTTGACTGGTTTTAGCCAGTGAGTCCGTGTCTCGGATGTACCATTACATATGTGATCGGTTGCGACGCCATCTTTGGTCGGCTGTAGATATGACCCACGTGGTCTGGTTGTGTCCTTATGCATGTTACAGGAAGCACTGCTTCTTTGACCGGCTTTAGCCAGTGATCACGTGGTCTGGTTGTAGCCATTTAATCACGTGTGCTCGGATGCGCCGCGATCTTTTACCAGGTTTAATCAGTGAGCACGTGGTCTGGTTGTATCCCTTAGACATGTGATCATGTGAGTGGTTTACACCATCACACAGCCCGATGACACACACAGCTTCAGTTCACAACCACCAACCACCAGCAACCCACCACCATGTCAATACAGTACTTTCATCTACAATTTAAGTGGTCACTCGACCCCTTGACCACTACTTGACCACTAGCTGACCACATCTTGATCATCACCATTTCACTATGCGTACTTTCCTCTACAATTTAAGTGGTCACTCGATCACTTGACCACTACTTTACCATTACCTGACCACAAGTTGACCACGTAATTTACCACTTTATCCACTACCGTTTAACCACACTACTTTCCTCTGTATTTTAAGTGGTTACTCGACCGCTTGACCACTACTTGACCACTAATTGACCACTGCTTTACCACTTTATTACTCACTTTAACCATCACCATATAATTACACGTACTTTCCTCTACAATTTAAGTTGTTACTCTACCACTTGACCAGTACTTCACCACTACTTGAACACCTCGTCGATCACTTTATCCACCACCATGTCACTTTACCAACTTTCTCCGACAATTTAAGCTGTCACTCGACCACTTGACCACTACTTGACCACTATTTGACCACGTCATTACTTATTTTATCATCACCGTTTCACTACACGTAATTTCCTCTAGATTTTAAGTGGTTACTCGAGCACTTGACCACTACTTGAACACTGCTTGAGCACCTCTTGACCACGTTATCGATCACTTTATCGACTAACGTTTCACTACACATATTTTCCCCGACAATTTAAGTGGTAACTCGACCAATTGACCACTACTTGACCACTACTTGACCATTCCTTGACCACTTCTTAACCACGTCATCGATCACTTTATCCACTGCCGTTTCACTACGCATACTTTCCCTGACAATTTTAACAGAGCGACAAGACTCAAAAGCAACTAAATATAGGAAGTCAAGCCAACGATGACTATAAAATTCAGTTTATTGGGAGAATCTTCGGTGATATCAAAATGCATACAGCGACTACAAAAGTAAATAGATCCTGCTGGCTTGACGGCTGAGTCGTAACTAATCCCCTGTTTACTACCACGTCAGCACGTGAGCGTCCTTAACTACCTAGCTACGGTGCTCAAGCGTGCATCAGCTATATATTTCTTTCCCCTTGCACGCCGTGCCACCTAACTAAACCCCGTATAACAGGCTACTCTGTTATATTACCTTCCTACCCTAACAAGACTTTTCCCCGAAAAGTCTTAATTCCACAACTCATTTACCCCAAATCTATGACCCAAGACACTTAACCCAATAATCCCACACAATTAAAGTTATTTCTTCTTCGTTTCTGTAAAATCATAAGAAATCCGCTTACATATCTTGTACCAAACAATCTTAATCTATCTCCATTCCCAACTACAAAATTCATATACCTCTACTCTAACCTGGAACTCTTATTTATCTTATAGCCAGCCGCCACGACCCCATACTCTATAACATCCACATATATTATTCACTTATCGTAAGTCTATATCACAAAAACGAATCTTATAATATTCTTCGCAAAGCAACCCGCTTCATTTCATTGATAAAATGTCGATCGAAATTATTCTTCTCCTTCTTCTTCTTCTTCTTCTTCTTCTTCTTCTTCTTCTTCTTCTTCAGCGTTCCTAGCCATTGAGGTTCTTTGCTGCAAATACAATCCGTCTCCATTCGTCTCTCTGGTGGAATTTATGGTTAACAAAAATTGAAGATTCTTATGTATTTCTACAACTTATTATACTCTCAACAACACAGGATAGACAGGAAAGATAGACAGGAAAGTGGTTGGTGCGCACCGAAGAAAGTAGTAAGAAGTAGCCACACTTAACGCATTTATCCTCCCATGCACGTTCAAAACTTTATAAAATAAAGTTTTCAAAAACTCAAATTCATAATTCTACACTCAGTATTAAAAATATTATTCTACTCTCCAACCTGTATTATTTGCGCTGCCAACAACAGCCAGCAATATATGGCTGCACTTTCCCCCTTGTTTATACTATCTTAGTATCTATCCTTTATCTGTAACACACCTTCCCTAGCTCTATAGCTTTAGTGTTCCTATATTTTAATTTCCACTTCTTCTTTCATGCTGTAAGCACAGCATCCCCCAATTACTATTGCCCGTGAATATACTTATTCCCAATATGTTTGTTTTATGCTGATAAGCACAGCCGCCCCATTTTTAAACCACTCTTCTCCCATGGCATTCAATCCATGTATTAACGCTGTCCAATACAGCTCCTATTTCAACCCCCACATTTCTATTAACGATGTCTTTATTCAGAACGAGCAACTGGTAACTATTTCTCACAACTTAAAAATTTCTATACTTAATGCAAAACGATTGAACATGATGAATAATCGTAAATTATAACAAAACACTTTTCTCCCATGTTATGGACTTGCCTACTTATACCGCCCCCATGGCTCTCAGTCCACGTTTATTCCAATCAATGCTGACAACCGCAGCCATTTTCAATGCAAACTATATCCCTCCATGGCTCTCATTCCATGTGTTTCTCCCTACCCCATGAAAATCATTTCTTAAAGTTGCCTCATATTTTCTGAACGTAACTCTGCATCCAGAACTCCCAAGGACCCCATTAACAAGTCTCTTTGATATGGACCAGTTCATATTTTATTATTCCCCAAATCTGAACGCCAAAAGAAAAATCTATTTTAAACATGGTCAAGGCAACTCAAGAAGCAAAATCATTATAAGTTTTGCAAGTGAAAATAACCAAACAAAGTAATATGCAAGCTAAATAAAACCACAATTCATAAATAACTGTAGTCAAGACAAATCAAAATAGAACAATATCACCCCCCCCCCCCCCCGGTTTTCAAACGTGTTTTCATATATCCCCACATATTTCAAAATAAATATACATAATGAAATAGTAATCAAGTTCAATTAAAATCAACTACTTATTGTATTCAAACATCATTAGTCTCTATTCTATTCAGTACAAGGAACACAAGTCATGCCTATTTCAGTACTCTACAACTCTGCACTTTGAACTACAGGTATTATTTTATACCAATTACGATACTATAAAAATCTTAATACAATCAGCTATATACCATCATTGCATCAACCATTTTATCTCCTGTTATCTACAGAGTATTTCTTATCAACCTACTTGCCATATCTCCACTTCTTCAATAATGCTAGAATTTTCTCTATAAGCGCCATCTCTACGTCAATGTCCTCATTAACCCGAAGAGAACTTAAAATATCTTCCTTCATACTACTATTTCCGTCAGTGTCTGATTTTTCATCCATATCTTGTTCTTCTGTATTTAGATTGCTGGCGGACTCTAATTTTTTCCTTTCTATATCCAACCTAATCTGTCTATCTTGGTTTCTTAATGACCTCTCTAACAGTATTCTCGTCACTTGATGAACTTTCTCTAATTCTCTTTTGTCTTTTAACTTCTCTTTCTTTTTGTCTATCTATCCTCCTTTTCACTGCTTGTCTGGTATTCTTAAACGGAGCGGTTACTTCTTCCTCCATAGATTCAACACTATTATAACCATCATACGTATTATTTTCTTCTCTCATAAGAGTTTTCGGTATTGTTTCCGCTTGTTCACCAGTTTCGTCATAAAATGGTGTTGTTATTATTTGATTTTGTACCAGTTCTTTTCCAAAATCCGGGGGTATCGCATATTTAACTCGTCTGACTAGTTGTCCATCTGAGTATAACCCTTCCGAATAATTATTATTATTATCATCTCCCTTATCCTCATTATCTCGTCTTAAATTCTCCACATGTGAACGTGCCACATATCCTGTAATTTGGTTCTTGATACTATATGATACTGGACCTAACTTTTTTAAAATGTAGTATCCTGGAATCCAATGAGCATCAAATTTGGAGTTTCTTCTATGTTTCTTTTAGTGAACCCTATCACCTACTGTAAATTCTTGTAGTTGTGTATTTTTAACTGCGTACTTTTTCTGTCTTTCTCTGGCTTTAATTATATTGCTTCTCAACCTTAAATGTGCTTTGTGCATTTCTTGTAAAATCATCTCCTGAAAATCCTCTCCCATATATTTTCGTCTAGGTTTTAACAGATTGTCAATTGGGAGTACTGGTTCTCTTCCGTGTGGCAAGTAAAATGGTGAAAAACCTGTCCCTTCATTTTGGTGTGTTCGTATCGCCCCTAGTGCAGGTCCCAAGTAAAGATCCCAATCCCTATCATGATCCTCTACGTTGTTTGCTAATATATTGTATAATGTCCGATGTTGTTTCTCATTTTTCGCATTTGAGGAAGGTCTATAATAAGAAGTTTTTACGTGGGCGATATTCAAACCTTGTAATAATTTATCAAACTTCTTGTTTACGAATTCTTTTCCATTATCTGTGAGTACTGTCTGTGGGCAACTAAATCTTGGTATATATTCTTGTAGAAAAATATTAATAATAGAATCAGCGCTCTTATCTGGAATTGGATATACCTCCGGCCAAAGACTATAGCAATCCACGATATGAAGTAGATATACATTCCCCGATAACGTTTTAGGATGAGGACCTGAAATATCTAAACTTACTTTCTGCATTGGAAACTGAGGAATATCAGTTTCTTGTAAGGGACATTTAATTGTTTTCATATTTCTTAACCTACATTTCTCACATGCGTCAACATACTTATACACACTCTTAAACATATTTGGCCAATAATACTTTTTCTTTAGGGCGTTGCACAATTTGTAACGGCCAAGATGACCATTTTCATCATGATATGCCCTCAAAACTTTGTTTTCTAACTGTTTCGGAATGTATTTCCTCAATTCCGCCTCTTCACCTTTTTCATTCATATAGTATAACTGCCCATCATGCTGCAACTCTATAAAATTCTTTTTGAAAGTGTTTTCCCCTGTTTCTTTCAACTTTTGTTTAATTTCTATTACTTTCGGATCTAATTCCTGTTCTTCCTTCATATTAAAATGCAGTAATTGTGGATCTTCCGCTATTGGTTCAGATTCTTGTTCTGTCTGTGAGTTTCCAAAATTTTCTCTATTCAACATGGTCGAATCTAGTATATTTACTTGCCAGTTTCGGTCGTCTATCTCCGGCTCTCCCTCATCTTCAGTATCTTCAGATATCTCTGGATATGGGATTCTGGACAATAAATCGGCACAAGTGTTCTGTTTGCCTGAAATGTACTCTACTTTTGCGTTATACCCTTGCAAATTCAACGCCCACGTTTGTATTTTTCCTGTTTTGTACTGGGGCCTCTAGTAAAGACTTTAATGGTATGTTATCAGTTTTAATAATGAAATTGGCGTTGTGTATGTAATAATCTAGTTTCTGCAAGGCATTGTGTATAGCGTATGCCTCTTTCTCTACTGTCGCCCACTTTTTTGGGGACTTGCTAAGTTTGTGTGAGAGAAAGTAGATTGGTCTTTCGTTCTTAACTCCTGGTATTCCTGAATTTTCTCCTTCATATGGTTGCGTTAAACATGCTCCTATGGCATTATCTGAAGCATCTGTATATAAAATCAATTGTTTGTTTAGATCTGGATGTGCCAATAATGGAACTATTGGTAAACTATTTTTCAAAAAATCAAATGCTTTCTGACAATCTTTATTCCATTTAAATCTTGCGTATTTGCAGGTCAGGTTAGTGATGGGTTCTGCTATTTGTGCGAAATTTGGAATGAACCGACGATAGTACCCACACGTACCAATAAAAGCCCTAACCTCTCTCACGTTGGTCTGAGCAGGTAATTCTCTAATGACTTTCACTTTGTCCTGATCTGGTTTAATTCCTTCCTTATCGATGATGTACCCCAAGTACTTAGTTTCTGTTTTTAGAAATTCACATTTACTGAGTTTCAATTTAATATCGTGTAATCTTAGCCTGTCAAATACAAAGTTTACATGCTTCAGGTGGTCTTGTACGTCTCCTGCTGTGTAGATCAAAATGTCATCTATATATGCTAATGCGAACTTTTGCATGCCTTCTAATACTTGATTTATTAATAACATATAATGAGAAGGCGCTGTCTTGACTCCAAAAGGCATTCGTAAAAATTCGTAAGAACCTGCGTGAGTACAGTAAGCACTTTTCTTCTGAGCATCCGGCGACATGGGAATGCACCAAAATCCTGACCTTGCGTCTAGCGTATCAAAGAAGGTAGAGCCATTAAGTAGCCCCAAAATATCATCAATCACCGGCAATGGATAAGCTACATTCTTGGTGATTTTGTTCAGGGCCCTGTAGTCACAACAGAATCTGTGACTACCGTCCTTCTTGGTCACGATTACTATCGGAGATGACCATTCTGACTTGGATCTTGTTATGATTCCTGCTTTCAGCATATCTTCTATTGCTTTTTCTACAATTTCTCTATTCCTTAGAGGAGTTCTATATGGTTTCAAACTGATTGGTGGATGATTTCCTGTGTCTATTTCCATAGTAACTTTCTTGGTCTTACCCAACTCCAAGTCATTAATAGCAAAAACATCCTGATTTTCTCTAACTCTTCTAATACTTCCTTATACTCTTGCGGAGCTTTCAATTGTGATAATAACTCTTGTTCTCTCTTCAAGAATGACGTTGTTTTGTCTACTGAATGTACCTGAGATGGATGTTTTCTGAATGTATGGATCAATTCATCATTCCGTCTTTTCCAACTTCCTCTACTTCTATTTCTGGTATTAATAGGGACTTCTGGATACTCATTTATTGTCAATTCCTCTTTAACTGTTGTTACTATGCTATTAAGATCATGTGCTATTTTTTGCAATCACACCCTCTATACAATTTAATCTCCTTCCCTGTGTTGTTAAAAATCATTACTGGAAAACTGAAGTGTCTGTCTAACGTCATTATTCCATCTGTGACCTCTAAGCCTGGTTCATCTATTATCTCTCTCTCTCTAACTCTGTTACTGTAACTGTTTGTCCTATCGAAAAATAAGGATTTATTTTTTGATTTTTTGCTTGTATCAGATTGACCGTCTGTGGTTTTAAAGTCATGGATGTTTTTACTCTGACCAGCGCCGATACGTGCATGTCTTCTTCTAAATCAACATAGCCATCTTGAAACTTCAACTTATGTAAATCAAAATAAAGTCTTACACCATTTTTCAGTAAGAAATCCCTACCTAGGATCATGTTCCTACTTAAATCTTTTACCACATGAAAAAGGTGTCTCACATTTATTCCTCCTAATTTAAAGTTCATCAACGTTTGCCCGACTACCTCTACATTTTGTCCGGTAACAGAGTGAAGGTTGTCCTGATCACACTGACTTGCGCTCCCGAATCAATCAATGGTCTAATTCTAAAATTGCCTATTTCTATAATGCATGAACTGGTATCGGTCATATTCACTGAGAATAGTGTAACAGAGTGAAGGTTGTCCTGATTCCTAAATATTCTACAATTCTTTAATATGCGATATAAGAATTTTTCCTTGATCACAATGACTTGAGCTCCCGAATCAATCAATGTTCTAATTCTAAAATTGCCTATTTCTATAATGCATGAACTGGTATCGGTCATATTCACTGAGAACTGTTTTATCTGTCCAAGTTGAGGCCATTTTCTATATTCTCTATTTCTACCTGTTCTCCTATACTTGTTATTCGGGTAATCCACATATTCCTTAATTCTTAGGGCCTTTTTTATTTTCCCTCCTACCGCAGGTCGTACGTAGTAAGTGGGATGCCAGTTTCCCTGCGTTCCTGTCCTTGCAAAATTTCTCTGCATTTCTCCAAAATTCCTATTTGGTCTACTATTCACACTTCCATTCTGTGCACTAACCTGAGCACGTCTGTTGCCACAAAATCTAAAAGTGTGTCCCCTCTGTCCACAATTCCAACAGACCATATTTGTATTAGCTACTGTCTCTCTTATAGGATTTCTCATTTGTCTTCCTCTATCTTGATTACTTTCGTTATTACTTCCCTGCAGTGTCTGTATTTCCCCCCGTCTTCTCCATCCGTACCGTGCTTGTCCTATCTCCAGGGTTTCTCAATTCTATCTTCTCTATTGCTTCCTATTTCTCGTCCTACCCTTAGTCTAAATCTCCTTCTCAAACTTTCTTCCTGTACAGCTATATCCACAGCCTGTGATAATCTTGCAGGATTTTCCCTCATCAGCTTGAATTTAAGTCCATCCGACTTTATTCCATCAACGAATATTCCAACTAACATCCTTTCTACCTCTTCACCCTGTACGTTCTGTCCTTTAAACGCCTCCTCAGCTAGATTAATTAACCTATGACTGTATAGTTGCACACTTTCTCCATTGTTCTGCTTAGACTGTCTCAGCACTGAAAATGCATGTTGAGGATCTGTGATCTCCGCGTATTTATGAGCTAGATCATCTTTAAAATGTTCCCAGGTCTCATCTGCCCCAGCTTCTAATTTCCTCCTAATATGATCCGAAACCGGTGTTACTGTGGGCTGGTAAGTAATTCTTTTCTTTTCTTCGTCCGTGGCTCCTACTAGGAAAGAGTGTTTTGCTACCGCTGTCTTCCATTTCTTAAAATCTCTTGCTTGTCCACTGAATTTTTCAATGTCTTTACTTACCCCTTGTTGTTTTATTGCTGTGTTAAGCCTGCCTATTGCTCTACCTACTTCACCCAAAATTTGTGTCAAAGAAGCCTCATCCTGTGCCATTTTAGTGTTTTTGTTAGATATCCTAATACTTCAATCAATAAAATTGTTTGCACAATTACAATGTTATAATTACATATAATTAATATACTTTTTATGTAAGGATACAACTTGAGGCGTATACAGACTGTACTTTCCAACCGACTAGTGTCCTTCAAAGTTCTCCTAAATGACGAGCGTGATATTTGCTTCTGTTCTGGCTCAGTTTCGGTCCCGGAAAACCTCTGGGTTCAGGTATCTGGCTTCGCTTGTGTGATGGGCAACTTCGGACTTCTTCACCCGTGGATGGGTCTTCACCCGTGGATGGGCACTTCTGTATCGTTTTGAGCTCAGCTTTGGTCAGGTAAACAAGACGATTGCAATAGGCTATCCTCTTTAGCAGGGTCGGCAACCATTATGCCCAACCGCCTCAGAGGAGCCCAATGCGGCTGGATCGCATTTTATGAGAACCATCTTCATGACCTGGACATTTTTCTCTCAAACTTGAGTAACCTTCAGTGTTGTTGCGGCTGGCCAATTAGACCAGTTATCAATTCAGCAAAAACGCTTTCACGGCTGCAGGTAGACCCTTGATATAAATTGCATAGTAACGATTCAGGTTTGCAACATCGAGATATACGGTTAGATGATTTATCTAGTATCCAACAGCGGCGTACAGGATTGACTGGACAGCGGCCTTCACGACCCAACAGAGCCTGGAGCTGACTTGACAACGAGCTCTTATAGTCCCTTGAAAATGACGATGTGGAGCAGCAGCAGCCTCTTGAGAACGACAGATTCAGGCCACGGCTATGGTATTAGGAGAAGCCATCTTTTCCAACTGTGTTCACCAATAGTTTTGAAACGTGGCAGCACTTTCTTTAAAACGCACTTCGGAAAATTCCTGCCTTGGTCAATACTTCGCGTTTTCCTCAACAATCCATGATTCAAGATCCTGGTCACGGCACCAATTTGAGTCTTTAACAGAGCAACAAGACTCAAAAGCAACTGCATATAGGAAGTCAAGCCAACGATGACTATAAAATTCAGTTTATTGGGAGAATCTTCGGTGATATCAAAATGCATACAGCGACTACAAAAGTAAATAGATCCTGCTGGCTTGACGACTGAGTCGTAACTAATCCCCTGTTTACGTCCACGTCAGCACGTGAGCGTCCTTAACTACCTAGCTACGGTGCTCACGCGTGCATCAGCTATATATTTCTTTCCCCTTACACGCCGTGCCACCTAAATAAACCCCGTATAACAGACTACTCTGTTATACAATTTAAGTGGTCACTCGACCAATTGACCACTAATTGACCACTGCTTGACCACCGCGTTATCACTCACTTTAAGCGACTGATGATAAGCCATACCAGCTACAACCGACGATATTTAATTTTCAAGGTTTTCAGATGATAGTGAATACGGCCCTCTACAAACCATGTCAAGATTCTAAAGGGGACATAAGAAAGGACAGATTTTAGAGATAGGGACATGGGGTGAGTAAGGGGGAATGAGAAGAATCTAGATGCTGAAAGACTGGACTGTACCCGTGAAGGACCAGGTCATTATGAAGTGAACGACGCAGTACGCCTGGTCTCAACCCGGCGTATGGGAGACATCTGACTTCCCACGGGTTGCACTAGGGGCAAGTACCTCGTGACCAATGGGCACTCGAAGGGAAGCCAGACGGGCTTTGGACTTGACTGAGAGAGGATTCGTGTCTGAGAGTGTGGCAGGATAGACTCTACTTAGTACTTAAGAGCTAATGAATAGCTGAGCCGTGTGACTTGTGTTTGTGTGTGGGGCTGTGATACGTGAGTGTAGTAATTGGTATCGTAATATTGCATTGCCACATTATTTCTGTATATTAACTAGTGCGAGAATGAACGCTGTTAGCGAGTGATGAGACAGTATTATGTAAATATATTCGAGAATAATAAATCATATGTTATTGACGCCTGAATTTATGGTTCATCTATGCTCGTACTATCTACCTGTCTTGAACCCTTCACCTTCAAATACCGCTAGACGCTGACAGGTTAACTATGGGGGGGGGGGACAAACGTCCGTTTCGACTAGTCCTAAGACAGATAAAACAACTGTAACTCTTGGACTAACCGAGTAAAATTGTAAACACACACACACGACAACGACAATCTAATTATATATAAGTGTTTATTCTGACCCACTCTGAAGTCTATTTTAAAACTAATTGTGGATATAATTCTCTCTCATAACATGACGTTGACATCGACATGACTATACGACGATATTAATGTTTTTTTCTGTCCTACAACAGGTTGATGTACTAAATATATTACCTATAAACCAGTTGCAGAGACCACGCAAGCAACTACAGCAGAAGTTACAAGTAGTGCTGGAACAACACCCGTTAAAATCAGATGAGTTAAATTTTATTTCTTTGATTGCAATTCCAAATAGGCACTCATGTTGTTTTCACATATGTAAATTTATGGTACAATTTTTCAATCTTATTAAAAGGTAAATATTTTTTAATTAATTTCCAAGTGACATAATCTTTTTGTGTACATAAATATTTTATAACAGTCTAAAATGTCGACTTTAGAAAATTGTATAGAGTTAGGAGAAAAGCTAGGTTACACAGGAGATAAATTAGCGGAATGGAGCCAAAAGACACATGCAGATAACGTACTAAGAGAAGAAAAAGAACAAGAACGACAGGACAGAGCTTTAGAACGTGAACAAAGGAAACAAGAAATAGAGGTAGCTAACAAAAAGTTAGAAAACAGCAGCTGCTAACAAAAAGTTAGAAATAGAGGCAGCTAACAAAGCAACTGAAGCAGCCATAAAACAAAAAGAATTAGAAACAGCAGCAGCCATAAAACAGAAAGAATTGGAAGTAGAAGCTAAGAATATTGATTCAGAAACACAAATGAGAGTAATGTAATTAGAAATTGACTCTAACGTAGAGATCTCAATGAATAAATTAAAAAGCAAAGAAGAAGAACAGAAGTTTAATAAGTTGAAAGGAATAGTAAAGTCCTTTTGTTCTGGAGACTCCATCGGCACATGGACAGAAAATTTTGAATGTTTAATGCAATACCATGACATTGCAAAGGAGAAATGGGCCTATATATACATGCGAAATTTAAATTTAGAGCCATTAAAAGTAATAGAAACCATTCCTAAGGAATTAAGAATAAATTATGATATCAAACAACGAATAATGCAACATTTTTCATTAGACACTGCTGGATAGCAGATGCAGTTTGCTAAATTAAGCTCAAAAGACAACCAAACATTCATAGACTACGTCTCAACAACACAGGATGTATTCACTAAGTGGATTAACTCAGTAAAATTAGAGAAAAGTGTTGACAAGTTAAAAGACTTAATGATTATAAAGAAAATCATAACATCATTACCAACAGCTTTCTCTAAATATTTGCAATAGAGTGATTGTCAGACTATTCATGACATTGAGCAGAAATGTAACGCATATTTTTCAGCAAACAGAGATATTTTTATTTTAAATGATAGTCCAAATGATGCAGCAGCTGCTATAAATGTAATAAAAGAAAAACCATTTCAGAATAGGAGTAAACCTAAAATGAGGTACACATGTAAATATTGTAGATTAGGACACGATGATTACTCGATGTGTGATAAGTACCCTAATTATAAACATCACATAGAAATGATGATAAACAAGCAAAAGACAAAGCGTACAGAGTACTAAAGAGCTGTTAAATGCTTCTTTTGCCGGGCTTTTGCCCATTATTCCTCTAATTGTGAAGGTCGTTGCATGCTAAAGGAAGCAAATGCTGTTTTGATTGACACATCATCAGATGCAGAGGAGAATGATGAGAATGAGAGAGAGAATAAAAGTCAACATGAAAATGGGAATGCTTTAGAAGTTATAGCCATATTTAACTATGATGAATGTAACACCTGTAAGAAATTCCATTCAGACAATATTTTGGAGTGTGTTCATACCATCCCCATCATAAATGAAAGTTCCAACGCTGCCTTAAAATCAAAAGGCAAATTAAACTTCCACAAAGGCTTTATAAACAAACAGCCATGTAAATTAATTCGTGATAGCGGGGCGACCTTGAATGGGGTCAGAAAAACATTCATACAAGACAGTGACTACATAGGAGACTTTGTAACATGTCGCACATTTTCAGGGAATATTGAAAAATATCCTCTGGCACTAATAGAAATTCATACACCATTAATATTAGGTCAGGTAATCTGCGCGGTATTGGATAACCCGTGTGCAGATCTTATTACTGGGATTCTTCCCCATGTCAAAAATTCTTCCAACAAAGACAATAAAATATGGGAACAAAAGTAATGCAACAATGAGGCAGTAAAGAAACCTACTGTAAGTGAACAAAATTATAAGTACCAAAGAGAGGACAAACAAGTAAAAACTCCAAGGGAGACTACCAGTGACGAAACTATACAAGAAACAAATAGTGTGCATTATACTTGTTCTGCCCAATTTTATGAGGTCAAAGTGACAAATCAAACAGTCTCCAAGATTACTGACAAACCTACAGAATTTTTCACCAATTCCAAAGTAACATCAAAAGACAACAACCATGCATACAAACAGCATGCAAATAAAACAACGCAAACGTTTAACTGAAGACGAAAACTAAAGTTCCAACTACCGCATACACACAAACCGCTTTATCTCAAAAACATAACCAACAAACGACTTTTCTCAACACTTAACAGCAGAGAAACAATTGACAAGGTCAACACGGAGTTACCACCCACCAGTTGTACTGACAGCGACAGCAACACTGTCTCTGAGACACACAACGCAACCGACAGAGATAAACACCCAAATTCACCTCAGTTTAGATCTAACTTGTTTACACTATTCACAATACTGCTATTATTGACAAAACTTACGACAACACTGCTTATATATCATAATCTATCATTAACCATAATTCTGTGGACAAATGAGTTATCTGTGATAATCACAACCTTAATGATCAATCAGTCAACATTATTTCATACTGAAATTACAAATACCTCCAGGATGTCCAGTCATCATTACTGGTGCAAAATTGTTAATTTACTTGCAATGTGTAAAACTTCACATATATATATTTGTACCATTTTGGCAAAGAAATTCAATCAAGACTGGCCTATCATTTATTCAAAATTATTGCCATCTGCTTGGTCGGATTTCCAAACTACATATTATATTATAAAAATATCTGTATTTGCAACCTTATGTATTTCTATGGTAAATTCATATCCACTCTTACATTTTCCATTATTGTTATTCCATATTCAATCAGAAAATTTGTATGAATTGCATTTGTAAGAGTGTCTGTTTAGAAGACGCAATTAAGAAATTGAAATTGATTTTTTCCAATCCACCCATTCTACGTCTCCCAGATATTAACACTCAGTTTATATTGAAAACAGATGCCAGCACTACTGCAATTTCGGGAATTGTGATGCAAAAGCACGACGACATTGAACATCCATTTCTCTACATCAGCCGCAAGCTCAAACCCGCAGAGAAGAGATACAGCATTGCAGAAATGGAGGGACTGAGTGTAGACTATTGTGTCATGAAACTTTAAAAATACCTCAGGGGCACCCACTTTCTCATCCAAACTGATAACTCACCGCTGTTTGTAATCAAACAGGGCACACCTAAAAACAACAGAATCGCAAAATGGGCTTTATTTTGCAAGATTTTAGTTTTGACATCCAGCATATTAAAGGGTCCAAAAATATTTTACCTGATCTTTTGACAAGAATGCCTGACCCACCAGAGGAATGAAGTGCCATTATGACGCCCGAACATATAAACTGTGATATTTATTTCGTTGCATCTATGAAACAGCGACATTCGAAATTGGTCAGAACCCAGTAACAAATTTCTTACAGGGGTACATTCTCCGTGCAATCTATCAGAAATTTGGACAGAACATTTCTAACTACTACACGCGACGAACTTTTGACATCTACCACTAACATTCTGCATCAACGACATCACCAGGAGGTTCACCAAGTTAATTAGTTAATTTAAATGTTATTTAATTGTATTTTGTAATGTAACATGTCAATTAAAATGTAATCTGTAATATCATATATAAGTTATATTTCATATAAAACTAATATGAAATAATGTAAAGTTTGGCTTTGCTAAGCCTAAATCTAATTTCGTAAATTTTTTTTCTACTATTAGTCGCGTTGTTAAAATTATTTTCTAAAAATCGAATGTGCTACCAACATTTTTTACATTGGCAATAATTATTCCTAACCTTCATTTGTTATTTTAACAAGATAATTAAGAAAGACTTCGTGCTTGTACTCTTATGCTTGTATATTATATGCGTCTTGTGTAACAAATGTTATTTATGAGACTTTTATAAGTGTTAAACTAAATAAATTATGAATCTAAGAATCATATCTCGAAAGTCTAACGCATAAATCACACATATACTGTGGATCATGACGTTGGAAATTCTAGCTTCTGACACTTAGATAACTTAAAAACATCACACATTAGAACACTCACAGTTAGAACAAATACTAAACACACCAATGTAAATATAACACTTAAACACTCAACAAAATCAGAT
This sequence comes from Cepaea hortensis, assembly GCA_963921405.1. Classification (NCBI taxonomy): domain Eukaryota; kingdom Metazoa; phylum Mollusca; class Gastropoda; order Stylommatophora; family Helicidae; genus Cepaea; species Cepaea hortensis. The sequence continues at coordinate 10,881,237 of OY992879.1, read as the reverse complement.
AAAGTGCAGACACTTCAATAGAACAATCACGAGAGATTAGTCAACACTTACAGGTTAACAAGGGACTTAAGTAATTCAGTATGGAAACAAAAGATGTCTAGTACATTCACTGCCAACATACGGGAGTAAAAAAAATGTTATACATACGCAAATTGGGTACAATGAGTTGCAAGCATTCTTTATGGGACCAAGGATATTTCCTTGATGAGCCTCTGTTAAAAGAGCCATTATCCATGGCATCATGCATTTTGGATGTCTGAGAAGGACGCAATTGTGAACGAAAGTCCGCAATATGAGACGTTTGTTACTTCGGTCTGGATAGCTCCTTATTTAAGATTGACGATAGTATAGACTCTTTGACAACCACCCAAAATGTTACAGTATATAGCATTAGTTTCTGGTGCTTCAATAGACATCATAGAGTTCCCATTTACTATATTACTGCCCTGGGCCCTTATATTACTCCCCTTAGGCCTTGAAATAATTAGTACAAACTAATTAAAAGAATACACCACACAAGAGTGGTGGAGGGGAAGTATGTCAAGGTCCTATAGGGGACATAAGAAAGGACAGATGTTAGAGATAGGGACATGGGGTGAGTAAGAGGGAATGAGAAGAATCTAGATGCTAAAAGACCGGACTGTACAAGCGAAGGACAGGTCATTATGAAGTGAACGACGCAGTACGCCTGGTCTCAACCCGGCGTATGCGAGACATCTGGCTTCCCACGGGTTGCACGAGGGGCAAGTACCTCGTGACCACTGGGCAGTCGAAGGGAAGCCAGACGGGCTTTGGACTTGACTGAAAGAGGATGCGTGCCTGAGAGTGTGGCAGGATAGACTCTACTTAGTACTTCAGAGCTATTGAATAGCTGAGCCGTGTGACTTGTGTTTGTGTGTGGGGCTGTGATACGCGAGTATTGTAATTGGTATCGTAATATTGCATTGCCACATTATTGCTGTATATTGACTAGTGCGAGAATGAACGATGTTAGCGAGTGATGAGAGAGTATTATGTAAATATATTCGAGAATAATAAATCATATGTTATTGACGCCTGAATTTATGGTTCATCTATGCTCGTACTATTTAACTGTCTTGAACCCTTCACTTTCAAATACCGCTAGACGCTGACAGACCATATACTCATCATATTTACTACTATTACCACTACTACGACTATGTGAAATCAACCGTTCATATCACTCCCAATGCTTTACAGTTCAAAATAATCACACCACTCACTTTTTTACAACCCGTTACTTAATGACTTTTCCGTATGCACCCCTCCACGTCTTTTATGAACCATGCCACCCTCTCACAGATTTTCCACACTTCGTCGACCGCAAAAGAAAAAACTTCCCTGTACTACATTCCAGATTTTCCCACACTTCTCAGCCCAAAAAATTTATACCTTTGTCTATATATGCTTTCTCTGTATTAAAAATTATTATATACCTTACTTGAATCGTTTGTTTTCTTTATTGGTGTTGTTATTGTTTTATGTTACAGACCATATATTCACCATATTTACTACTATTACCACTACTACAACTATGTGATAATCAACCGTTCATATCACCCCCAATGCTTTACAGTTCAGAATAATCACACCACTCACTTTTTTTACAACCCGTTACTTAATGACTTTTCCGTATGCACCCCTCCACGTCTTTTATGAACAGTGCCACCCTCTCACAGATTTTCCACACTTCGTCGACCGCAAAAGAAAAAACTTCCCGGTACTACCTTCCAGATTTCCCCACACTTCTCATCCCCCAAAAATGTATAACTTTGTCTATACATGGTTTATTAAAAATTATTATATACCTTACTTGAATCGTTTGTTTGTTATTTTAAATGTTGTACACTACACGTACCTACTCTGATGAGTCACTTGACCACTACTTGACCACTTGACTACCACACCTACTTTAAAAAAAATCCAAGGAGTTATCGCCCTTTGAGGTGCACATCGATGTGCACCTCAAAAACGGTTATGCTTTCTGATTTACTATACTACGTAGGTGGCACTAAAATATGGAATAACAATAGAAGGCAAAAATGTTTAACAAAGTGGATAAAGCTAAATACCTAAGGACACGTATAACATTACATGGCAGATGTACAACAGAGATTAAAAACAGAATAGGGCAAGCAAAAGCTGCATTACATTAGATGAAAAAGTATCTTATGCAATAAGGCACTATCAATAAATGTAAGAAAGGGTGTGTCGAAATGCTATATACAGCACGTTCTGATGTATGGAGTGAATCTTAGAATGTAAATTAACAAATTAGGAAGAAGTTGGAAGCAACCATGTTCCGGAGACAATTGCTGCGAATTCCTTGGACTGCCAAAGTAACTAACAACGTTTGCCTGGAAGAAGTTACCAAAACTATAACATTATATGTCTTTTTTATACAACAATAAGAAAGAGACTAGCGGATTTCTTTAGTCATGTGAAGAGAATAGAGGCACTGGGGAACATCGTGACAACTGGACAGATCAATAGGAAAATAGGACAGACATACTAATAATAATGATGAATTGATCCAGAACACCAAAAACCAAGATCTGTGGAGAGACATGGACGCCTTTTCCTGCTGGTAGGACACATAATGCTAATGATGGGGTTCTGCGTCGTCACAGTGACATTATTGCTTACTTTGATAGAACACAATGAATCTCCTCTTGATCTCTTGAGCAAAGCTATAACTTCAGTCTACTAACATCTGATTATCCACTGTTGTAAATGCCATTCAACTTTGTATTTAATACACCTATTATAGATGTTGCCAATATTTCTAATGCATCTCCCGCTATTACATGCGGTTTGTTTTGTTTCGTAGTGTGTTTGATAGCGTCAGAGATGTCTTATTTTAGAGTAGAAAACACAGTTACTTTTTTCTGTTAATTCTGCACTTTCTCCACCATATAACTGTTGTATGCATTCATCTCACTTCCCTTACCATTGCACCTTCTTACATTAATGTGGTTCCTTACTTTAATGTCAATAGGATTCTTATTTACCTTCCTGTCCGCTCATTGATTTGTCAGAAGCTGTCTGTACTACTTGTCTGGACCCCGTGTATTCAGAAGCTGTCTGTGCTACTTTTCTCAGTGTTCCGTGCCTTGCGGGAACACTTTAATTGCTCCCCTTGTTAACAATTTGTAACAATAGAAGTCACATGCCGGTATTCAGACCATTGGCATACACTGTGATTGAGTGCGTGAGTGAATAAGTAAGTGAGTGAGTTACTGAGTGAATGAGTAACTGTTTGCGTGAGTGAGTGAGTGAGTGAGTGGGTGAGTGGGTGCGTGCGTGAGTGAGTGAGTGAGTGAGTGAGTCAGTCAGTCAGTCAGTCAGTCAGTCAGCCAGTCAGTCAGTAAGTCAGTCAGTCAGTGACTGAGTCAGCCTGAGTGAATGGACCTGAGAGTGAGTGAATGAAACTGTGAACTGTTGAGCCATAGAGTGAGCCAGTGAGCGAATGAGTCAGTGAGCCAATGTTTGAGTGAGAAAGTGAGTGACTGCGCCAGTGATTGAGTGACTGAGCCAGTGATTGAGTGACTGAGCCAGTGATTGAGTGACTGAGCCAGTGATTGAGTGACTGAGCCAGTGATTGAGTGACTGAGCCAGTGATTGAGTGACTGAGCCAGTGATTGAGTGACTGAGCCAGTGATTGAGTGACTGAGCCAGTGATTGAGTGACTGAGCCAGTGATTGAGTGACTGAGCCAGTGATTGAGTGACTGAGCCAGTGATTGAGTGACTGACCCAGTGAGTGGTTTAGCCAGTGATTGAGTGACTGAGCCAGTGCTTGAGTGACTGAGTCGTCAGTAATTGTGTGACTGAGCCAGTAATTGAGTGACTGAGCCAGTGAGTGGTTTAGCCAGTGATTGAGTCACTGAGCCAGTGCTTGAGTGACTGAGTCAGTGATTGTGTGACTGAGCCAGTAATTGAGTGACTGAGTCATTGATTGAGTGACTGAGCCAGAAAATGGCTATGCCATTCACTGACTGAGCCAGTGATTGACTGAGCTAGTGATTGACTGAGCCAGTGAGTAATTGACTGATTAAATGATTGACTAAGGCAGTGATTGACTGAGCCAATGATTGACTGACTGAGCCAGAGATTGAGTGACTGAGCCAGTGAGTGACTGGGCCAGTGATTTCTGAGCCATTTATTGACAGAGCAAGTGAATAACTGAGCCAATGATTGAGTGACTTAACCAGTGATTGATGGAGTCAGTGATTAACTAAGCCAATGCGTGAGTCACTGTGCCAGTGAGTGATTGAGTGAGCCAGTAAGTGAATGCGCCAGTGATTAAGTGACTGAGCCCGTGAGTGACAAAGTTAGTTATAAACTGACTCAGTGATGGATTGAACAAGTGATTCAACCAGCCAGGTAAAATGGCTTAACCAGGATAGATAGAAAAAACCATTCAACTAGAGTTAGCCAGTGAAAGTGATTCAATTAGAATAAGCCAGATAAAGTGATTTAACGATAATTAGATACATAACATGATTCAACATAGTTAGATGGAGAAAACGATTCAACATAAGTTAGATAGAGAAAGTGATTCAAACAGAGTTAGCCAGAGAAAGTGATTCAAACAGGGGTAGCCAGGGAAAGTGATTCAACGAGAGAAAGTAATACAACCAGAGTTAGGCAGAGATAGTTATTTAACCAGATATAGCCATAGAAAGTCATTGAACTGGAGTTAGTCAGAGAAAGTGATTAAACCAGAGATAGCCAGTGATTCAACTAGAGACTAGAGAAGAATAACAAGACCAGTATTGAATCTGTTGACTTTATTCTTTAGGCACTACAGTCATAGATGGTGTCTACATGCCGATGCTATATGCGGGAGGTGCGCATGTCCTCACGCACTATCTTCTTCTTGCAGCAGACCCAGGCGGAAGCCAGTGAAGGTGGTGTAGATGTTGTCAGGTAAGCCCAGCAAGGATGAATTATCTCGAGCTTTCACGTAGACCTTGTCGCCTTTATTCAGTCGCAGAATGGCCGAGTTTGCTGGGGGTCAGATTACAGTCAGTGTATTACCTACCTGTCTATGTATTGTTATGTATATAACAACAGTCATAACAAACAACACAAACAATAATGGCAGCAAACAGTATAAACAATCATGACAACAAATAATATAAACAGTCATGACAGCAAATAATATAAACAATCATGACAAAAAATAATATAAACAGTCATGACAGCAAATAGTATTAACATGTGAAACATATTTATAAATGGTAAAGACAACAAACTATAAAGTGTGATTATTACAAACAGCATAATCAGTCATGAAAATAAATAGTATAAACATTCATGACAACAAACAGTATAACAAATCATGACAACAAACAGTATAACCTTTCATGACAACAAACTATAAAGAATCATGATAACAAACAGTATAAACAGTCATGATAATGATTAGTATAAACAGCCATGACAACAAACACTATAAACAGTAATACAATAAACAATTATAAACAGGCTGATAACAAACCGCATAACCAATCATGACAACGAACAGTATACACAGTAATGACAAACATTATAAACACATATCACAACAAGTATAAACAATCATGCAATCAAACAGTGTAAACAGTCATGAAAATAAACAGTATAACCAGACATGACAATAAACAGTATAACCAGACATGACAATAAATAGTATAACCAGACATGACAATAAACAGTATAACCAGACATGACAATAAACAGTATAACCAGACATGACAATAAACAGTATAACCAAACATGACAATAAATAGTATAACAAGACATGACAATAAACAGTATAACCAGACTTGACAATAAATAGTATAACCATACATGACAATAAACAGTATAACCAGACATGACAATAAACAGTATAACCATACATGACAATAAACAGTATAACCATACATGACAATAAACAGTATAACCAGACATGACAATAAAAAGTATAACCAGACTTGACAATAAATAGTATAACCAGACTTGACAATAAACAGTATAACCAAACATGACAATAAACAGTATAACCAGACATGACAATAAACAGTATAACCAGACATGACAATAAACTGTATAACCATACATGACAATAAACAGTATAACCAGACATGACAATAAACAGTATAACCAAACATGACAATAAATAGTATAACCAGACCTGACAATAAACAGTATAACCAGTCTTGACAGTAAATAGTATAACCAAACATGACAATAAACAGTATAACCAAACATGACAATAAACAGTATAACCATACATGACAATAAACAGTATAACCAGACATGACAATAAACAGTATAACCAAACATGACAATAAACAGTATAACCAGACATGACAATAAACAGTATAACCATACATAACAATAAACAGTATAACCAGACATGACAATAAACAGTATAACCAAACATGTCAATAAACAGTATAACCAGACATGACAATAAACAGAAAAAAAATGTCATGCCAACAAACAGTATAATCAATCATGACAACAAACGTTATAATCAATCATGACAACAAACACTGTAATCAGTCATGACAACAAACATTGTAATGAAGCATGGCAATAAACGTTATAATCAACAATGTCAACACATATTATAATCAGTCATGACAACAAACATTGTAATCAATCATGACCACAGACATTATAATCAATCATGACAACAAACATTGTAATTAAACATGCCAACTGTGATATAATACAACGTCCTTACCCTTTCCTATTTATTGACTCCCTTAAAAATAAACAACCCCTTACAATTACTGTTTAAGTAACTTACTCAATGTAGGAGAAAATAAAACAGCGATAGAGTGAACGTGGCACAGCTTAATGTAGTTGGCTTTATTTTGGCTCGCGTACCTGGCCAAGCCCGGCGAGGTTGAAAACAAAAACTAAAGTAACCATTTTAGTTCAGCCAAACAAAGGGAGCAGACATGTAAAAGTTCCCCGTGTGAGAAAAAGGCAATTTTGCCTTTAAAACCATGATTATCTTCAACTATTGGTATGTTATATCTACATTATTAAGATGTATTTATGTATTACATATACCAGTATGTTTAATTAAGAATTAGAATAATAAGTCAACAATTCTCTTAAACCAGGCTGGATGATGTTTGCCAATGAAACACATGTGGGCGCCACGCTGTAATTTTTCCTATGTCTTACAATTTCAAATCCATATGTTAAAATCTTGTATAAGCATTATGAACTTATATCTCACTAGTAGTGCTTACAATCTTGAAATATTATGTGTACCGTAGAGTATCAAACTCAAGTCAAAAACACATTCTAGGCATTTTCTCAAGATGGGAACAGACTCTTGATTCATACTTCAGTAGAGAACTCGTGTCTGTCAATTTCATATTCCTATGTTAAAACTTCTATGTATTGTGAACTATCTCTCACTATCTATGCTTAGAAATCTGCAAATAATCTATGTATTATAGAAAGGAAATTGTATCTATGCGGAGACATACACATGAGTACGCATTTCTTGGACTCAGTTCATTTTGGATAAATTGTTTTCCTAATTCATAATCTGTAACTTGGAACTAGAGTGCTAAATTTTAGTACAATCCTTTTGTTAACAGATTATCAACCACTCAGCATGAGTGGTGAACATATAATCATTTCATAAAATAGTGTTAGGGAATGCCATGTTTGAATATAAATTCATGAAAAATTAAAGTAAACTCGTGATGTAAATGCATGTTCGGATAGGATTCAATCCCCATCGCCTCACCGTAGTAGAAACAGAAGCGAAGATTGATGTGAATAATATATATTGCAATATTCAGAATACTGGACCTTCGGCATAAGTTATTCTAATAAATACACTCCGAATAATAGCAGTAATTGGCAAAATATATCACAGCGATTACTATCCTCATGTGCTGTACGCAGTGGGGGAAAACAATGGATGTTTTTAGTTTATGGATTAACCCCTGAAGAAAATTCAAAAAACCTAGGCTCCCTGCATCATCATTATGATTAATTATCATGTATGATTATCATGTACTTAATATCAGAAAAATGTACATGTATGTTTTTTTCTGGTATGAGAATTTTCTCTGTTCTGATTGCTACTTTTTACTGTGGGAATATACATTTTAATGTTGCACCTGGGGATTAGAGGATGTTGATGGAAGAATCCATGTGCATGTCAGTACTTAAGAAGCCAATGTTGAATAGTCTTGACCTAAGGATGATTATAGTGCCGAAAGGAAGACGCGGCATTAGAAACCACAGAGATTCTGTATAGGCTATTCTCTTCAAGAATGAGAGATGCAATGTCAACATGTTGGATGAACAGAATTACTTCACTCATCTAATAGTCCCAGTAACAACAGAACAAAACAGAGTGAAAAGATAGCTCACTCACTATCAGAGCTAGCAAAGTTCTACCACAAGCGACGAGGGACAGGGAACTTGGAAACCCACTCCTATCTCCTTCCCCTGTTTTGTTTGTAATTGTCTTGTGAAAGTTAACACATCACAGTAGGTTAATATTCGTGTTGTATTCTTTGTCATCCCTTTTCTATAGAAGAGAAGCGAGTGGTGGTTTTGGTGGGACTGCATTTCATAACTATCATCAGGATCCTGGGTTAAAAGCCTGATGAAGGTGAGTCAGGACTAAATGGCTTAACCATGTTCTGGATCTATAAATACATCGTTTACTGCTGCATTCATAAGCTGCAAATGCAAACAAAAGAGATACATACGAAGACAACTGACGATGTGATTGAGGAAGTCCTATTTTAGTAGGAATATCCAGGATGGACTTCAAGATCTAATAATCTACAAAGATGAAGATCAACAGAGTACTGACAACAGTGTATCGTCTGCTTTACTTCTGAGAAGTATCACCTATGGCCTCATCATTCAACCAAGTCAGTGAAACTGGGACAATCCTTCTACAAGTTACTAAAACTAACAACAGTGAGTAACCTTCAACTGTTCGTTGGATTACCAAGTTAATATCCACAATGGATAAGTCTTCGAAAGAACGTCTCAAAGCTGCAACAGTCAAACATAAGGTTCCAGCCATGCAACACCAAGTTCTAGCTATGAACACCCACTCAAACAAATGGGAAGAGACACTGAAACAACTTTATAAGCCAATACAAGCAACTTCAGAACTTCTCAACCCTAACAACACCAGATTACCTCAAGGTTCCAAAACCTGAACACATAAAAAAACCATATGAAAGCAGTTAGCGGAAAAAATGCCTCTACGCCTGCAACCACAGGAATCACCTGATGGCCTGCAACCCTGGATATGTGGTGGAATAATATTCTCCAGTCTCATGCCTGCAGCAGAATCCTGGAATTAATTCCATATGAACCAAATGAATAACAAGCAGAATTGTATGTCTACACTGAAAGTAAAAAATGAATCAGAACTCTATGCTGGTCCCATGTCGGCCTAACTGCCCCATCATCAAGTGTGGGATGGCCTATCAACATGAACCGAGTATGTGACAAAACCCCTTGAACTAAATTGGGAAACGGTTAACGTAAACCGAGCTGTTGGACAGTCGTCATCTTTTCATCGATAAGATGATATAGGGAAGAACCTTCTGCAAGAGCTTAAGTTGCATCTCCTGAAAATATGACAGACCTAGGCACCAATTTCATTTGGAACACAACTCAATGGCAACAGAGTATTCTTGAATTCAGCTCCACTGAGGAGATATGTACTTCTGGTGAATTTATTTCCTAATAGGGATTATAAGTTTTTCCGCAACAAACTTCAGTGGACATTAAAACATGACTGTGAGTATTTATTGCTGTACCGGATAATTATGGACATTAACAGCTTAGCACTGGAGAGGAATACCCATCCGCAATGCCTAAATGAACACTATAATTAATTAATTTAATTATTAGTATCAACTGTTTTCATGTGTGTGTTTTTCTTCTATGACATGGAAAAGGTAAAGAGTGTTTTACATGGTAATGGTGTACAACTAAAGGGTTATGTTATGGTATATATGTATAGTATTTTGACACCCAACTCATTATTTTTAAAATGAGAGAATGGTAAAAGGTGTCAGAAACAAATGTTGATATGTTGGGTTCTATTTAATTAGATCTTTATTTGCCTTAATTATGAGGGAAAATGAAAGTAGACCCAATTTGTGGTTGTTGTGTTGTTTGTAATAACCTTGTTTTTTTCTGGGGTCACTGGGTACTATATTGTAGTAATGCAACGCGTCCCATGCCTGTCTGAAAATGCATAGTGTTCACACATTGGCACCTTGCCGTCTTGACAGACGATAGTTTGTGCTTTAAAAAGGCATAATAACTTTTAACTATGGCGGTAGCGAGTGTGACTGATAAGGCCAATTTGCGCTGTAAATGTCCGTTCACAGTGGGTGCATGTGAACACGTGGTCATTTCCACCATCATGCACCATCTTACGTCTCAAACGCTTGGTGTGTGACTTTTCTGCAATAATTTTCTCCTTTGACTTTATTCCATTTCTGATATTTGCCCTCCATGCAACACGTTCAGCGGCGACTTGCTCCCAATGTGCATTATCAATGCCTGTATCAATCATGTCCCGCTTACACACATCTTTGTATCGTAGTAGAGGCCGACCCTGAGATCTCTTACCCATCTGTAATTCACCAAAAAAGATATCCTTTGGTATTCTACCATCATCCATCCGCCTAAGATGTCCTATCCATCTAAGTCTACGAAGACTGAGCATGGAATAAACTGTCACACAACCTGATCTTTCCAATACTTCAGTATTTGTGATTTTGTCTTGCCACTTAATACCAAGAATTCTTCGCAGACACCGCATATGAAAGCTGTTTAAATTGTTCTCTTGGTGTGAGTAAGTATATATATTATATATTATTGTATTATTATTATATATTATATATATTACATATATATATATATATATATATATATATATGTAACTGCAGATCTTGATTCATACTTGAACTGTTTGTCCAAAATTTGTTGATGTGTACATCAAGTAAATGTGGTGTTCATCAGTGGTTGTATCTATGTTGTGAACAATCAATGTCTGCTAGCACTATAGTAAATTAAAAAGTGTGATAAGTGGGAATGGAGAAGTACTCATAAATACAGCTATGAACAGGAGTGAACTATTTTCCTCCTTGTGTTTATGGTAGAATTCCATGATCACCTCAAGTGGCTAAATAATAGAGAATCAAATTAAATCCCCTAGACAACTTAACATAATATTCTCATAAATTAAAATCCACATCCCACACCAACAAACATTGTAATCAATCATGACAACAAACGTAATATCAGCCATGACAACAAACATTACAAAAGGTCAAGACAAATTGTGCAGGCAATCATGAAAGCACATAGTATAATCAACCATGACAATAAACAGTATAACCAACCATGACAACAAACAATATAAACAGTCAAGACAACAAACTGTATACAACCTAAAACAATACACAAAACTCTACACGATAAACCACACGACAAATTACACAATAAATTAAACAACAAATTACAGAACAAACTGCACAGCAAACTACACAACAAATAATACGACAAACTACACAACAAACTACACAACAAACTACACAACAAACTACACAACAAACTACACAATATACTACACAACAAACTACACAACAAACTACACCACAAACTACACGACAAACTACACAACAAACTACACAACAAACTACACCACAAACTACACGACAAACTACACAACAAACTACACAACAAACTACACAATAGACTACACAACAAACTACACAACAAACTACACAACAATCTTCACGACAAAACCCAGACTCACCTCCTCCATCCCAATATTCAGTTTGGCGTCCGTATATGGAAAAGACGTAATTGTCATTGTGGTAAAGACCTAACCAGAAGTTGGCTTTAACGGCAGTCATGGCGTAAACTTCCAGATGGTAGACTCCACTCTGTGGACATTTTAAACAGTTAGATCCGTATCCTTTACAGGACGTAGCAATCAGTCTCAGCATTATTTGTTTGTTATTGACCTCTTGGCAAGTTTACATTCAGTAGTTTGCTATTGCTTACTGAACGACAGCTACCCATATCATTTCATAACACAACCAACGTGAGGCGGTCTGCTGCCACATCACCCATAGCTCTATTTCGGACGCGGGTATGTGGGATTATGAACTGCGTCAGTAAAACGTCGCCACGGAGTCGCTGTGGACATAACATGAGTATATAATTTCATATGTAGACATACACATGGATATATAAATGTTAACACGAAGTTTATACTTCACCTCGACACCGCAAGGTACAAGAGGAACATGATGAGATGAGATGAGATTATATAGACATACACATGGATATATAAATGTCATTATGTAGACATACACATGGATATATAAATGCTTCCACGTAGACATACACATGGATATATAAATGTTAACATATAGACATACACATGGATATACAAATGTAATTATGTAGACATACACATGGATATATAAATGTTAACATATAGACATACACATGGATATATAAATGTAATTATGTAGACATACACATGGATATATAAATGTTAAGATATAGACATACACATGGATATATAAATGCTAACATGTAGACATACATATGGATATATAAATGCTAACATATAGACATACACATGGATATATACATGCTAACAAGTAGACATACACATGGATATATAAATGTCATTATGTAGACATACATATGGATATATAAATGTTAACATATAGACATACACATGGATATATAAATGTCATTATGTAGACATACATATGGATATATAAATGTTAACATATAGACATACACATGGATATATAAATGCTAACATGTAGACATACACATGGATATATAAATGTCATTATGTAGACATACACATGGATATATAAATGTCATTATGTAGACATACACATGGATATATAAATGTTCACATATAGACATACACATGGATATATAAATGTTAACATGTAGACATACACATGGATATACAAATGTAATTATGCAGACATACACATGGATATATAAACGACACCATATAGACATACACATGGATACATAAATGTCATTATGCAGACATACACATGGATAAATAAATGCTAACATGTAGACATACACATGGATATATAAACGACACCATATAGACATACACATGGATACATAAATGTCATTATGTAGACATACACATGGATAAATAAATGCTAACATGTAGACATACACATGGATATATAAACGACACCATATAGACATACACATGGATACATAAATGTCATTATGTAGACATACACATGGATAAATAAATGCTAACATATAGACATACACATGGATATATAAATGTCATTATGTAGACATACACATGGATATATAAATGGCATTATGTAGACATACACATGGATATATAAATGTCATTATGTAGACATACACATGGATATATAAATGTCATTATGTAGACATACACATGGATATATAAATGTCATTATGTAGACATACACATGGATATATAAATGCTAACATATAGACATACACATGGATATATAAATGCTAACATATAGGCATACACATGGATATATAAATGCTAACATGTAGACATACACATGGATATATAAATGTCCTTATTTAGACATACACATGGATATATAAATGTCATTATGTAGACATACACATGGATATATAAATGCTAACATGTAGACATACACATGGATATATAAATGCTAACATGTGGATATACACATGGATATATAAATGTCATTATGTAGACATACACATATATAAATGTCCTTATTTAGACATACACATGGATATATAAATGCCATCATGTAGACATACACATGGATATATATATGCTAAGATTTAGACATACACATGGATATATAAATGTCTTTATTTAGACATACACATGGATATATAAATGCCATCATGTAGACATACACATGGATATATAAATGCTAAGATGTAGACATGCACATGGATATATAAATGCTAACATATAGACATACACATGGATATATAAATGTCATCCATGATTTCCAAGTTAACACCTGCAACTATAAATAAACATCTTGTCCAGGAGCGTGACATTTATTAAGGTAACATTTCCCAATCTTTAATACAATACTGAGTACATTGACACATACACAAACGTCCAAACTGACTTCGTGTTGCCAGGCTGCTGAACTCTCAGCAGCTTTCCCCAACAACATTTCTCAGTACCTCATTTCCTCTGGCTTAACTCTATGGTGCGAACTCTAAGATAAAGAGCTAGTTTGAATCTAATAATTATAATTTCCTCGAATCTGTCAATCGATGTATCCCCGAGTAACTGACTCCCTGATTGATTGGCTCCCTGCATGTATGCCCGAGTCAGCCTCTTTCTGAAAGCTCCCTCTCTCAACCCGAATGCGTACTTCTAAATGACGGCTTCTCAGTCCAACAACCTGAATGAGTTCCCACTCAATGAGTTCTCTCTCTCTCTCTCTCTCTCTCTCTCTCTCTCTCTCTCTCTCTCTCTCTCTCTCTCTCTCTCTCTCTCTCTCTTCTCTCTCTCTCTCTCTCTCTCTCTCCCCAAAGCAGTCTCCCGTCTCGACAAAGAGCCTCCTCTCGCTTTCTCTCCCCCCCCCCCTCTCTCTCTCTTACAAAATCAGTCTCCAACTCCCCCCTCCCCCAGCCGTCTCCAGTCTAACTCTTCTAATGCTATCGCAAATCTAAGAGAGTCTTCTCCCCTCCACCCCCCCCCCCCCCCCCAGTTTAACCAAGCTGTCTGATTGATTTTGCAACTTGCTACTTTTAAATTAAGAGTTAAGGGGTTTAACCGCTACACAGGACAGTTGGACTAAAATGTTGACTATCGTCCTTGACTTGGTGACGTAAATTAAATGTACCCTGAAGTCGGAGCGGTTTCGCCTGATGGCGAGAGACACTGTTAATAAGGAAATCTAATCCAATTGCACCATTCAGTACAGCACTGGTAAATGTAGTGAGTATGGATTACGCTTTACTTAAAAGCGAGCAAGCCAAAAAAACAAAAACAAATAAAAAAAAACATCTTCCATCTGTCAGTAGTTTCATCATGCTCTTTCCGTTACTGACGAAAGATTTCTTGTACACGCCTCAAACCCCGACACTCTCGTCGAACTAGACACAACAAAGACAACCTTTTAGTCTGACCTTAGACGTTTCTCAGCCAGACACAACACGAAACAGACAGCCGTCCACTCCCAACACTGTGCAGTCAACCACCCCAATTTGTTTATTTTTCTCTACCAATTGTGTTGTTTGTCCATCAAGAATGATGATGACCATTCATTTCATCCAGTGGGGTTGAAAGTATGGAGCCGTGGGTTCTAAGATGGCTGATAAGGCCTATTTTGGCTCGAAATATTCTTTGACAATGTGGACAAAGAATGCTTGAAGTTTCTGAAGGAGGATTTTCTGCAGTGGTTTTTCTGTCCTGCCTTTTCTTCACAGCTCTTGCAGTCCTGGTTGCCTCACACGTGGCTGCACCCTTGCGTAATGATGCACGCCACGAATGTTGGTCTCTGGCTGCAGCCTCCCAGGTGTCATGATGAATTCCAAAAGTATTCAGTGAGATTTTCAGAGTGTATTTAAAGCGTTTCCTCAGGCCGCCTTGGGAGCGTTTACCACAACAACTCGCCGTAATAAAAAAATTCGTTTAGGGAGCATGTGATCTGGTATGCGAGTTAAGAGACCAGCCCAGCGAATCTGATTCTGATTCTGATTCTCTACTATTAAAGAATCACACCAATCGTACCACAAGCTCGCTGACCACCACAAACCTTAAAGGCACCTCTGCCTGTGTACTTTCTTTAACCTAACTCGCTGGGTGGCGGTACGCCGACCTGAAGCAACAGTAGCCCGTGTATGGACTACGCTTGAGATCAGGGCAAGCGACCGCAAACAAAAGCTCACAAACAAACACACATTTAGAAATACAAACCAAGACTGTACACATTTAACATAAACACAATACACAAGTGAGCAACATATAGCACACACTACATCTATTTAACATACACACAATACACAAGTGAGCAACATGTAGCACACACTACATCTATTTAACATATACACAATACACAAGTGAGCAACATATAGCACACACTACATCTATTTAACATATACACAATACACAAGTGAGCAACATATAGCACACACTACATCTATTTAACATACACACAATACACAAGTGAGCAACATGTAGCACACACTACATCTATTTAACATATACACAATACACAAGTGAGCAACATATAGCACACACTACATCTATTTAACATACACACAATACACAAGTGAGCAACATGTAGCACACACTACATCTATTTAACATATACACAATACACAAGTGAGCAACATATAGCACACACTACATCTATTTAACATACACACAATACACAAGTGAGCAACATATAGCACACACTACATCTATTTAACATATACACAATACACAAGTGAGCAACATGTAGCACACACTACATCTATTTAACATACACACAATACACAAGTGAGCAACATGTAGCACACACTACATCCATTTAACATACACACAATACACAAGTGAGCAACATATAGCACACACTACATCTATTTAACATACACACAATACACAAGTGAGCAACATGTAGCACACACTACATCTATTTAACATACACACAATACACAAGTGAGCAACATGTAGCACACACTACATCTATTTAACATACACACAACACACAAGTGAGCAACATGTAGCACATATTGTATCTATTTAACATACACACAACACACAAGTGAGCAACATGTAGCACACACTACATGTATTTGTCACTTTCGGTACCCAACATTGCGGATATGAATTTTAACCGTTAAGCCTCTGGAGTGTTTACGCTTCTGGCTTCGGTTTGCAGTCGCATTTTCCTCATGCTGGACCGGGAGTGCATGGTTCCGTCACCCAGCTACTGATTTGAGTGCGTGAGTTGTGAATTTCGTTTTTACAAATGTCCGCGGTTGTTGTAGCGTGAACTGCATGTTCAGAACTCTTTGAATTAACTGAATTGCCTTTTATTTTCACAGATGCATTTTCTTGGAGCCTACTTGGGGTCGTCGCTGGATCTACGGTGTTCGTGCTTTGTGTGATGCTTTCAGCAGGTCGACCAGCCGAAAGGGACCGAGCCATATGGTATAAATCCGGGAGCAATAAAGTCGTTCCGCTCGACTTTTAATGCAGTAATGTGTGGCTGCTGGTTTACTAGTGACTGCCGCTTCTATCGACGATGAACTGTGCTTTCCATGGTGGACTTTTGTGTTGGCATTCTGACGGCGGCATTATGCACAGTGTGCCTGTGCGAGCTGCTGGTTTGTCGAGACTCCTGTCTCTTTCACTTTTCGCATAGGGCACTGAGGAGCAATTCGTGTGATATTCACTGGCACAGGAACGGAGCATAAATGGGACGACCCGTTGCGGTGAAGTTGGAACCGCTACTATTAACTAACATGTATCTGTGGACAAACAAACAGCTGTTTAGCCCGATTTGTGGCGACTGGGTTACGGACGCAATTCGTAATCACGCAAACCGGGTTCGGAACACAGATATAGGCGATTTGGCAGCAGACTGCCTTGTGTTGTTTTTCTTGTAATGGTATATGTGCCGACCGTTCAGAAAGCTATGGCAAGCTGTTGAAAGTAAACTTGCTAAGAAATCACAAACAGCCAAATGATGTCGGAGTTGAATGCGGCGTCCTGTAAACTAAAAGCAACAAACTAGGCATCGATTGTAGATTGCAGAACTAGCCGAGACAAGAGATGTATGCCACTAGTGGTCGATGGTTCTCACCTGGGGTGCCGTGAAGATCCCAGTGTTGTTGTTGTAGCCGCCTCCGTGGTTGATGAGAATCTTGTTCAGGACCAGTGTGTCGCCGTTGTCAAGGACAAGGTTTTTATCAAGCGCAGCCGAGAAGGCCACAGTTGATTCTGTCAAATCAGAATGCATTATGTAATTTTGTCACGTATCATTTCTGGGAAAGTTCTATGGACACGCTCATTCTTGACTAAAGCATGATTGCTTCAAGTGTTTAAAATCGTATCTACAAATGTGAGGCGGTAAGCAATACAAGTAGATAAACAATTAACAGACAGACAGGCTGATATATAGACAGATAAACATATATACAGATTGAAAAAGAGATAGAACTCAGTTTATTTTAAAAGGGCAAGAGAACGATGCAATGAGACCCATCTTATATTCATCACTTTGTGTCAAAAGTTATATCAACCGTGCAACATAATCCTGTTCAAAGCAACTACTGTATTGCACATGTATCTGTTATATGATGATCATGGTGTTATTGTTTGTCCATCAAGAATGATGATGACGATTAATTTCATCCAGTGGGGTTGACAGTATGGAGCCGTGAGTTCTAAGATGGCTGATACGGTCTATTTTGGCTTGAAATATTTGACAATAGGGGCAAAGAATACTTTACGTTCCAGGAGGAGGATCTCCTGCTGTGGTTTTGCTGTCCAGGCTTCCCTTCACAGCTCTTGCAGTCCTGGTTGCGTCACGAGTGACTGCACTCTTGCGTAATGATGTACGCCACGAATTTCGGTCTTTGGCAGCAATCTCACGGGTGTCAGGATGAATTCCGAAAGCTTTCAGTGAGATTTTCAGTGTCGTTAAAGCGTTTCCCCTGGCTCCTTGGGAGCGTTTACAACAACGCCGCTCGCAGTTAAAAAATTCGTTTAGGGAACCTGTGATCTGGTAGGCGAGTTAAGTGACCAGCCCAGCGAAACTGATTCTTCATTAGTAGAGTGTAGATACAGGGCATGGGCGATCTTTCTAGGACTTCAGTGTCTGGGATCTTGTCTTGCCATTTAATCTTCAGTAGCTTCCTAAGGCAGACTGTGTGGATGTGGTTTAATTTCCTAGCGTGTCGCTGATAAACAGTCTAGGGTTCACAAGCATATAGCTCCTCTGAAGTCGGAGAGTGTCTGCCTGTACGGCGAGGAACCACCAGTATGCACACCAATAAGCCAGACATGAGACAAAGGATACTCACGCAAACCTCAGGTCCTGTATGGCATCACACTGATGTTGGACAACAGGATGCCTTCATCCAACATACAGGACTTCGCGTTGGAGCTCAAGCTAACGAACACAAGCAAGCAAGCAAGCACAAGCATATAGCAGTGTGGGTATTACAACTGCTTTGTAGACTTTCAGCTTTGTTTGCAGGCTTTTTCCATTTCTATCCCACACATTTTGGTACAGTCTACCAAAGGATGCTCTGGCCTTGGAGATTCTTGCATTCACTTAGTCATCAGTTGTGGCAGCTTGTGACACAGTTCTGCCAAGATAGGTGAATTGGTCCACAACACTTAATCCATGACCATTCACTTTGATATTTGGCACAGTGTGATTAATCCCTGGAGTTGGCTGGTACATAACTACAGTCTTCTCCAAGTTGATATTGATCCCAAAGTTGGCACAGGATATGATGAAGCTGAAACATTGTGTTGCATGTCTGCCTCTGAGTTGGTATATAGAGCGGAATCATCAGCAAACAGGAGCTCTCTGACGGTGTCGCTGTTTATTTTTGTTTTAGCTTTCAGCCTTCTGAGATTGAACACCTTTCCATCCGTGTGGTAGTAGATGTCTATTCCAATAGCATTATTCTCGAAGGCATTCGTCAGCATAGCTGAAAACATGAGGCTGAACAGTGTTGGTGCAGGAAACATTCTTTCTTTACTCCATTTGTGACAAGAAAAGGCTCAGGCAGTTCACAATTTGTTTGTATTCTTGTCTGCATACCATCGTGAAATAGCAACATTGTTTGGACAAACTTTCGCAGACAGCCATATTTCGCCATAATCTTCCACAGTCCTATGTTGACTGTATCAAAGGCTTTGGTAAGGTCAAAGAACGTTAAATTACTGTTCTCAGTATGTACACCGCATTTACTGTACCCTTGCCTTCTACAAACCCACATTGTTCTTCTCCTATTTCAGGTTGCATTTTTTTCCTAACTCTTTGCATGATAATTCTTTGCAAAATGTTCGTGATGTGACTAATTATACTAATTGTTCGAAGTTGATCACATTCCAAAGCTCCTGATTTCTTTGGGATTGCAATAAATACAGAATTACATAATTCATGAGGTATATATCTCCAGTATCATATATGGTATTCAGGAGTCTGGTAACTTTATCTATTCCGTATTCCGTATGAAGTCATACAATCATATGTTATATGATGATCATACACACAACGGTGAAGTCATACATTCATATATTATATGATTATCATACACATCGTTGTAATCGGACACATGCCCAAGGGTATGTGCCAGGTTTCCTACATTTACCCTGTGTTATACAGTTATTGTATTGTTCTTGTGTGTTTCAGTATCGCTTGTTTATCTTGTCATGTCCATTGTTTGTGTTTGTAAATATATATATATATATGTTAATGGGCAGTACTATGCAGATTTCCTTATCAAACTAGGAAAGACTGTGACCAGAAAACGAGCGATAGCGCGTACGCAAATTCTGCCTTTGCTTCAAGACAACGCGCCCTCCCATAAAGCACGGCTTGTGCTGCAAACTGCCAACGATTTGAATATGGAAATTATTCCACACCCACCATATTCTCCAGATTTAGCTCCATCATACATTTTTTTTCTTTTCCAAAATCTTTAAAAAAAAAAAAAAGCTGAAAGTAAATCGTTTCGTCGTTGACGAAGATGTCATACTGGCTAATGATAACTGGTTTAGTTCGAAAAATAGGTTGGTTTATTCTGAAGGTCTTTTCAACACCACGCAGAGATGGCAGAAATGCATAAATTCAGGAGGTGGCTATATTGAAAAAGAATGAGCACTGTGACAAATTCCAATTTTCTCCGCCTACTCATTCATGGTCAGGCTAAAGAATTATGAGAAGCCCCTTGAACTTCCTAGGTACTTGAAACTCTTTACTTGTTTAAAGGGATGTTCGGTTAGGTGAATTGTTGTTGCTTCTTCTTCTTTAGTTATAGTCAATACCTCTGTTTTACTTGTGCTAATTTTCATGTTATGTTCCCTACACATTTCGTTTAGACTATTCATGTGGTCTTGTAATTCAGCTTCTGATTTTGCTATTAGTGCTTGGTCGTCCGCAAACAGGAGTTCTCTAATGGTTAGATTTGCAGATGGTTCTTCTTCTGTGTTCTCGTCATGCAGTGTTCTTGCGGTCTCTGTTTTGCTGGTTTCTTTACATATGTTGTCAATATATGTTATGAACAAGAGAGGGGACAGGACACAAACTTGTCCTACTCCGGATCATATTGTTCAGTGAGCAACCAAAATACCTTTTTGCGGACGGCTTGGCCACATACCTAAGCAATGGGATGCTTACCTGAATGCCTACGGCGACTTCTTCTGACCAACCCACGGTGCATAATTCATTCAAAATGAATGCTTTGTTTAATTCTACCACACCTGTTAATGTTTCTTTCATGCTTTTGTTATAAAGCCATTGGAACGGGTTTCAGATGAACGTCCCAATATATATATATATATATATATATATATATATATATATATATATATATATATATATATGTATATATATATATATATATCCTGGCAATGTTGCACATAATCTTGTCTGAGTTGTGTTTGCTGTCCCCGGAAGTAGGACCTGGATAGATATTTGTGTATATACCATTTTTAGGACGATAACTGGACATGGGTAGATATTTGTCTAGAGAACAATCATGAGGTGACAAATGGACAAGGGTAATTAGATGTCTAGAGTTCATGTATGAGGAGACAACTGGACAGGAGTAGATAGTTGTCTATATACCATTTATGAGGAGGCAACTGGACATGGGTAAATAGTTGCCTATATAACATTTATGAGGAGACAACTGGACAGGAGTAGATAGTTGTCTATATACCAGTTATGAGGAGGCAACTGGACATGGGTAGATAGTTGTCTATATAACATTTATGAGGAGACAACTCGACAGAAGTAGATAGTTGTCTATATAACATTTATGAGGAGGCAACTGGACAGAATTAGATAGTTGTCTAGAGAACACTTATGAGGAGGCAGTTGTCTAGATAACCGGCAACAAGACGTTCTTGTTAGAACCAGACACAAACTATGTTTAAAACCTGACTATTCTCACTGAGGGTTGAATAATTGGCATTTGAACCTCCCGCCTTCATACAACAACAGCACAGCTCGGACACGGGTTCTTCGCCACAATCCCAGTTGGACAGCACGGACAAGTGTAGTTTGATGTCTGGCCAGTTGGACAGCAAGGACAAGTATAGTTTGATGCACTGCCAATTGGACAGCAAGGACAAGTATAGTTTGATGCACTGCCAATTGGACAGCAAGGACAATGGCGGTGTTAGTTGCCAGGTATATCATTCACCTGAACTCATAATGATGGGCTATGAACAGAACTGGTATCTAGACGCTGACCATAGGTTTTAGAAGCATGTCAATAAGAGATACGGATGGCTGGTTCTATGCTCTTATACGTAATGCACAGACCAGGTCACCCGACTGGGTTGGAACTCGGAATACTCACCCAGGGTCTGTCCACATGTCACGCCAAGCACAACAAAGATTATACACCCTGCCAGCAACATCATGGTAGTGTCCTGTAGGGAATACACAACAACAGTTGGAGCAGTCTTACAGCAAAGGGTGAGACAAGATATGGCGATGTTTGGGAATAATTAACAACAGTTGGAGCAGGCTTGCAACAATGAGTGAGACAAAATGTGGCGATGTTACTCACGTGATCCATCCTTGTCAAGGCAAGCTATGGCCACACATACATGTGATGGTAAATGCATGGCTATGTTACTCATGTGATCCATCCTTGTCAAGGCAAGCTATGGCCACACATACATGTGATGGTAAATGCATGGCTATGTTACTCATGTGATCCATCCTTGTCAAGGCAAGCTATGGCCACACATACATGTGATGGTAAATGCGTGGCTATGTTACTCATGTGATCCATCCTTGTCAAGGCAAGCTATGGCAACACATAAATGTGATGGTAAATGCGTGGCTATGTTACTCATGTGATCCATCCTTGTCAAGGCAAGCTATGGCAACACATACATGTGATGGTAAATGCATGGCTATGTTACTCATGTGATCCATCCTTGTCAAGGCAAGCTATGGCCACACATACATGTGATGGTAAATGCATGGCTATGTTACTCATGTGATCCATCCTTGTCAAGGCAAGCTATGGCCACACATACATGTGATGGTAAATGCATGGCTATGTTACTCATGTGATCCATCCTTGTCAAGGCAAGCTATGGCAACACATACATGTGATGGTAAATGCGTGGCTATGTTACTCATGTGATCCATCCTTGTCAAGGCAAGCTATGGCCACACATACATGTGATGGTAAATGCGTGGCTATGTTACTCATGTGATCCATCCTTGTCAAGGCAAGCTTTGGACACACATACATGTGATGGTAAATGTTAATAACCATGTTCAGTGATGAGAAGCAGAAAGCTGCAGTATGTCGGTACAACAGCAAGTTTTAGTGGAAGAGAAGCAAGACACGAAGAGAGACGATGTTGGACAATGTGACATCATGGCATTGAGGAGAGTCGGTATCTGAAGTGATGGGCAGCACAAGAGAGGTTCTGAAATGAGACATTGTTTACTTCTGCTTCCGCGAGAGATATTTTAGATACGTGATGGAGACAATGGAGTAGCAAAAACAAAGATAATGCATACAGATAAGACTAATATGGAGAAAGAAATGTATGATAATGAGGAAATATTGGAGGTGGTGGAAAATTTGGAATATCTTGGGTCATTAATTACCGACAATGGTGACACAATGAAAGATATTTCTAAAAAAAAAAAAAAAAAAAAAAAAAAAAAAATAAGTCGCATGTCCTTCAGAGGACGTAGCAGTCAACACCAGCATTTTGGCTGTTCGTGATGCCTGGGCAAGTTTTACGTTCAGTAATTTGTTATTGCTTTCTTAATGACCGGCACCTATATGTCTTTCGAAAAAACCAGCACCGCTGTGTTTCGAACCCGGGTATACGGAATTACGAATCGCGTCCTTAGCTCATTCTGTTGCTCTTCAAAGACTAAACCAACTGAATAAATTGTGGCGTTGGGCAGTTAGAACTACAAAAATAAGATTTTTAAGAGCATGCATCTTTCCCATTGCCACATCCACCTGCGAGACCTAGACTGAACTTTCAATCTGATAGCGGTGGGAACAATTAGTAGTGTGACTCTTCGTTGGTTGTTGAACGAGGAGACGGAGCGCATATGAGAATGTCCTCAGTGCAGTGATGTCGGTTCTTAGCTCAGCTCAACAACAACTCATCTTGAACTCTGGTCTACCGACGGAGAATCTGGCATTCTAGTCACTCTGCCAGTGAAGTGGGAGAAATCTATAGAAATGTATCGGTTAATGGAGGTACAGTCTGGCGTTGCATGCCTTGTGGTCAAGCAAGTGTATGGTTGAGTTGAGTTTAGAACCGACATCACTGCACTCAGGACATTCCCATACGTGCTCCGTCCCCTCATTCAACAGCCAGCGAAGAGTCACACTACTAATCGTTCCCACCGCTATCTGATTAAAAGTTCTCCTGGTCTTCCCTCTCAGTTTTGAGATTCTTCCAGAACCCCTGCCGATCCCCCGCAATCTCATTCCTTCCACATATGGGTTCTCAATCTGTTCCTACACCTTCTCCACCTTGTGCCACAAGCGCACGAGCACCTCCCCCTTGTCCATAGGCAAACTACCACCAAGAGGTGCATTCCCTGCTAGTCTATCAGCCTGTTCATTCCCCCATACACCCGCACAGCCAGGGCAAAATATCCATACAATTCTTATAATCTGTGACCTCTAAAGCGACAAGAGCCATTCCACACGAAACATTCCTTTCTCCATCTTACTAAGCATACTCTTTGAATCCATAATGAATACAACGTGTGTTGCTGTAGTCTCCTCTAGCCAACGGAATGCCGCTGTTGCAAGTGTATGGGTGGAGTAGGAAGTTTCAAAACAGCGTGACTTCTGTGACAGACTGTTCACGACCGGTTCAGGCACACCGAGTAGTGACCCCAAAGTGCTTACACAAGCGACTAAGATAATTTTTCTTGCTATCTGAATCCAAATACTTTATCGGCGCTGGATCACTTGCATTGAACGCAGTAGTGACTATGTAAAAAAAAATTATACGTCTTTCAGAATATATTCAAAGAAAAAAAAACATTTAAGGTTTTCTTTTGAAGTCCCCTGGCATAAGTCAATGTTGTTGAATATATTATTGGCCATTCTTATCCTCTTCGTATTCCCTATTGAACGTCTGCCACCTTCTGATACTGCTTGCCCCAGGACCCACTTGACGCCAGGTCTGGTAGCTCCGGGTCAATGCCCGCCAGTAGCGCCGTGTCATCGGCATATCTCAGACTGTTGGTTATTCTTCCGTTGATGTCCACCCAAGGTCATTCTCCAAAGTGTTTAAACAGTCTTTCTGTATAAGTGGAACACGCTGTGGGAGGGGGCGGGGGATAACAAAGGAAAAAGGGAATGCTATTAAAAATAATAATGAGAAGAAGAGGAAGAAGATGAGAGCTGGTGAATAGTCAACAACCATCATCAAAGGTAGCAGGTATCAACAAAAAGTGAAAAACCATCATAAAAGGTAGTAGGTATCAACAAAACAGTCAACAACCATCATAAAAGGTAGCAGGTATGAATAAACAGTCAACAACTATCATTAAAGGTAGCAGGTATCAACAAACAGTGAAAAACCATCATAAAAGGTAGTAGGTATCAACAAAACAGTCAACAACCATCATAAAAGGTAGCAGGTATGAATAAACAGTCAACAACCATCATTAAAGGTAGCAGGTATCAACAAACAGTCAACAACCATTATAAAAGTTAGCAAGTATCTTCAAACAGTCATCCATTGGCACCTTGCCGTCTTGACAGACGATAGTTTGTGCTTTAAAAAGGCATAATAACTTTTACCTATGGCGATAGCGAATGTGACTGATGAGGCCAATTCGCGCTGTAAATGTCTGTTCACAGTGGGTGCATGAGAACACGTGGTCACCATAGTACAAAGCCTGGGCTAAAATATAGAGATCATGTGTTGCCTATGCAGCATGATACCTCTCTCGGCCTGCCTAGTTCACTCCAGAGGAAAGGTAACACCCCTACATCTGAAACATGACAAGCTGCAGAAGCTGCCGGACCAGCAAAGCAATGCTCTAACTGTCCGCCTGTCGGAGCTTCGATCCTAGACCAGCCGCAAACGAAGGCTTAGGGCCTGGTCTGCCCTGCCATGACATTTTGTCTTTAGGTTGTATTTCCTCGCACCAGGGTAAGGCTTGTACCCTTCCAATTGCGCTCTTCCGCCCGAAGCCGTTGGTACAATGTGGGGTGTCGGGTTTGGTAAGCGCCGCCCACCGTTCGGCGCTAACAGAAAGCAGGTAGTACCGTCTACTGTTATACGGTAGCTCAGTCATAACTGACTAAGACCTGACACCATCAAACAGTCAACAACTATCATAACACACACACGTGACTATCAAGCAATCGCGACCAGTGAACATAATAGTTACCTAGAAAGTTGGAGCCACAAACTGACTGACCGGAGTTTCAAGTAGACAATCTCGCTGATGCAGACAACAAAGTGTAGTAAGCAACGTTTTAAAGGGAATATTCAAACATAATTACCTCCCGTCCATGGAGAAAACTGAAGCTTTGACATGTTTACATTGCACAGGTGCCGTAAACACCCGGAGCTTGTCGATAAGTGTAATCTTTTCTGGTTTTGTTGTTCAGTCCAGCACGAGCCAGAATCAAATGTGCAGCATCATAGATAATTGACAACACAAATTCAGGTAAAGTCGAAACATAAAAACAGAATGTCAATACTTCATTATACAAAATATTGATATGTTGGATGGACTGATACTGTAAGGTCATGTTGTAGATCTGGTCTTATGTTGGATTGACACCTGCAGTAACTTTTAATGTGTCTATCCTGAAATATGGGCAGAACTTGCCAGATTGCCTAAATATATGTTGTGTTAGATGGGTAGAAGTTGTCCGTGCTACTAATATATCTATTGTGTTAGACGGGTAGAAGTTGTCAGTGCTACTAATATATATCTTGTGTTAGGCGGGTAGAAGTTGTCCGTGCTAATAATATATCTCTTGTGTTAGATGGCTAGATGTTGTCCGTGCTACTAATATATCTCTTGTGTTAGATGGGTAGAAGTTGTCCGTGCTACTAATATATCTCTTGTGTTAGATGGGTAGACGTTGTCCGTGCTACTAATATATCTCTTGTGTTAGATGGGTAGACGTTGTCCGTGCTACTAATATATCTCTTGTGTTAGATGGGTAGACGTTGTCCGTGCTACTAATATATCTCTTGTGTTAGATGGGTAGATGTTGTCCGTGCTACTAATATATCTCTTGTGTTAGATGGATAGAAGTTGTCCGTGCTACTAATATATCTCTTGTGTTAGATGGGTAGATGTTGTCCGTGCTACTAATATATCTCTTGTGTTAGATGGGTAGATGTTGTCCGTGCTACTAATATATCTGTGGTGTTAGATGGGTGTTGTTGTTTGTCCATCAAGAATGATGATGACCATTCATTTCATCCAGTGGGGTTGAAGGTGTGGAGCCGTGGGTTCTAAGATGGCTGATAAGGCCTATTTTGGCTCGAAATGTTCTTTGACAATGTGGGCAAAGAATGCTTGACGTCTCTGGAGGAGGATTTCCTGCAGTGGTTTTTTTGCCCTGCCTTTTCTTCACAGCTCTTGCAGTCCTGGTTGCCTCACATATGACTGCACCTTTGTGTAATGATGCACGCCACGAATTTCGGTCTCTGGCTGCAGCCTCCCAGGTGTCATGATGAATTCCAAAAGCATTCAGTGAAATTTTCAGAGTGTCTTTAAAACGTTTCCTCTGGCCACCTTGGGAGCGTTTACCACAACGCAGTTCGCTGTAGAAAATTCGTTTAGGGAGCCTGTGATCTGGCATGCGGGTCAAGTGACCAGCCCAGCAAATCTGATTCTTCATCAGTAGAGTGTGGATACTGGGCATGGATGCTCTTTCTAGGACTTCAGTGTCTGGAATCTTGTCCTGCCATTTAATCTTCAGTAGCTTCCTTAGGCAGACTGTGTGGAAGTGGTTTAATTTCCTAGCGTGTCGCTGATAAACAGTCCAGGTTTCACAAGCATATAGCAGTGTGGATAACACAACTGCTTTGTAGACTTTTAGCTTTGTTTGCAGGCTTATTCCAGTTCTGTCCCATACATTCTTGTACAGTCTGCCAAAGGCTGCACTGGCCTTGGAGATTCTTGCATTCACTTCGTCATCGATTGTGGCAGCTTGTGACACAGTGCTGCCAAGATAGGTGAATTTGTCCACAACACTTAGTCTATGATCATTCACTTTGATATTCGGCACAGTGTGATTATTCCCTGGAGCTGGCTGGTACATAACTACAGTCTTCTCCAAGTTGATATTGAGCCCAAAGTTGGCACAGGCATGTGAGAAAGCTGAAACATTATGTTGCATGTCCGCCTCTGAGTTGGCGTATAGAGCGCAATCATCAGCAAACAGGAGCTCTCTGACGGTGCCGCTGTCAATTTTGGTTTTAGCTTTCAGCCTTCTGAGATTGAATAACTTTCCATCCATACGGTAGTTGATGTCTATTCCAATGTCGTCGTTCTCGAAGGCATTCATCAACATGGCTGAAAACATGAGGCTGAACAGTGTTGGTGCCAGGACACATCCTTGCTTCACTCCATTGGTTACAGGAAAGGGTTCAGACAGTTCACCATTTTCCTGTACTCTTGCCTGCATGCCGTCATGAAATAGCCGCACTATTTGGACAAACTTTCGTGGACAGCCATATTTTGCCATAATCTTCCACAGTCCTTCTCTGCTGACTGTATCAAAAGCCTTGGTAAGGTCAATGAAAGTGGAGAACATTTCGCAGTTCTGTTCCTGACATTTCTCTTGCAGCTGCCTTGCAGCGAAAATCATGTCAACAGTTCCACGTTCTTTTCTGAAGCCACATTGACTCTCAGGAAGAAGACCTTGATCGAGATGGGCTGTGAGGCGATTGAGAAGAATTCTGGCGAGTATCTTCCCTGCAATTGAAAACAAGGAGATGCCTCGGTGGTTGTCACAGGATTGGCGGTTTCCTTTACGTTTGTAAAGGTGGACTATTGACGCGTCCTTAAAATCTTGTGGCATGGTCTCGTTCATCCATATGTTCGTGAAGACTTGGTGAAGCTGCTCTGTTAGGACCGGCCCACCTGCCTTGTATATCTCTGCTGGGATGGAGTCAGGACCAGGTGCCTTGCCGCTGGAGAGTTGCTGGATGGCTTTGTTTATTTCCACTATGGTTGGCAGGTCACCAAGTGTCTCATTGGTGGGAACTTGAGGAAGGCAGTTGATGGTTTCATCATCGAAGAAGGAAGTTGCATTTAGGATTTTGCTGAAATGCTCTGCCCAGCGTTGAAGGATTTCTTTCTTATCTGTGACCAATGTTCCCCCATCTGCACTGAGGAGGGGAACTATGCCTGGTGATGAAGGACCATAGACCGCTTTCAGTGAGTCGTAGAAGTTTTTCATATCATGTCTGTCAGCAAAGCCCTGAATTTCATCAGCTTTGCTGCTCAGCCAGGAGTCCCGCATGTGCCGAAGTTTCTGCTGCACTACTCTCTGAATGTTCTTGAAAGCATCTTTTTTTGATGTTGACTTTGGGTCATTCAAATGTGCCTTGAGGAGAAGATGTTTCTCGGCCAGCAATTGGTTGATGTCTTCGGAATTTTCATCAAACCAGTCTTTATGCTTTCGGGGGGCTGGACCCAGGATTTCCATAGCAGTGTTGTAAATTGTGTCCTTTAGGGCTCTCCATTCTGTTTCTGTATCCTGTTTAGCTTCAGCATTGGGCTTGAGGCGGTCTTCCAGCATATTTTCAAACGACTGCTGCATTTTCTTGCTGTTTAGGCGGGTGACATTTAGCTTTGTTTGCATTTTCGCCCCTTGAGGACGCCGTGGTGGCCTGATGTGGATGTTCATTTTCGAGACAATGAGACGATGGTCTGTCCAACATTCGGCCCCACACATGGATTTTGTCACTCGAACGTCTTGTCTGTCACTCCTCCTGACGATGACATAGTCAATGAGGTGCCAGTGTTTCGAGCGAGGGTGCATCCACGATGTCCTATTTCTCATGGGGAGACGGAAAATTGTGTTCGTAATCACGAGATCATGTTCGGCACATGTCTGAAGGAGGCGGAGTCCATTGCTGTTACAATTTCCGACTCCATGCTTTCCAATAGTGCCACTCCAAGAGGTGGTGTCCGTGCCTACTCTGGCATTGAAATCCCCAAGGAGTATAAGTTTGTCTCCTTTGGGAACAGATGTTAATACACTGTGCAGGTCCTCATAGAACTTGTTCTTGACATCATCTTCGTTGGTCATAGTTGGTGCGTAGACACTCACAATGGTTGCGTGCTTCCTTCCATTCAGCAGAGGCAACTTCATGGTCATGAGCCTGTCGTTTATAGCCTTTGGAAATCCAGCTAATTTGCCGACCAGGGCCGACTTAATGGCAAATCCCACACCGGATTGGCGTATTTCCTCGCTTTTCCTTCCACTCCAGAAAAATGTGTAGCCGGCACCAATTTCACAGATTTGGCCTTCTTCTGCAAGTCGTGTCTCGCTCAAGGCTGCAATGTCGATGTTGTACCTGCCCAGCTCTCTCCCAATCAGTGCTGTTCGTCTCTCTGGACCCGACGCGCCGTCTCTGTCAAGTAGGGTGCGTACATTCCAAGTTCCAATTGTTAAGGGAATATGGTTTACTCTTTTAGCTTTGCTTGTTTTATCTTTCTTTGTATGTCGACCGCAGTTAAGGGTACCCACCAACCGCGGCTAGCTGGTTAGGTAGTGATGAAGCAGACAATGTTTAGGGCACCTTTTCTAGCCCCTTCCTCATGCTATGGAGGTGAGCAGTGTGTTCCTATAGAGGGCTGCTCAGTCGCTCAGGGGGCTGCCGAATCCCACTGCTGCTCCGGTCAGTAGAAGACGACCATATGGCCTGCGCCGCCTGTGTGCAGGTCTGCGACTACGGCTGCCAGCGTACCCACGCCTGCCGCTTTGCCGATCGCCCATCGCCACAGGGCTTGAAGGTTGATATGTGACGTTGGATGAAGAATGACTTGCGCGATGACTTGGATTAAAGTGAGGAAGAGTTGCGCAATTCGTCGACCTCACTCTCTCGCCTGAGTCCATCTGAGTCCAGTGGCAAGACAAGTCGAGACGATTGGAGACGAATACAGGTGCAGTGGATGACCAGGGCGCTCTACGTGCCTTGCCGTGCTCATTACGTTCCACAACGCTTTGCAGGTAAACGCCGTCTTGCCCGTTGAATCAGGAATGATTTCTTCCGCGCAGTCTGCCGAATCCTGTCTTCACATGCTGGGTAGGCATACCCTAGTTTACCTCTTGGTTTGACACCAAATCGGATACCCATGCCTGGTTTAGCCAGCCTCTCACAGCTGTTGCCCGGGGGGTGGCCGCTGTCGCATGCTGACAGCTACTAGGAGCCACAGGCACGAGCTGGGTGTCAGACTTGGACCAGTGGGGGATGGGTCCTGAAAGGACATGAGAGCCATCCTTACCAAAGGTGCTACTAATGCCTGACACCCCGTACCCCCCGTTAGATGGGTAGATGTTGTCCATGCTACTAATATATCTCTTGTGTTAGATGGGCAGATGTTGTCCGTGCTACTAATATATCTCTTGTGTTAGATGGGTAGATGTTGTCCGTGCTACTAATATATCTGTGGTGTTAGATGGGTAGATGTTGTCCGTGCTACTAATATATCTCCTGTGTTAGATGGGCAGATGTTGTCCGTGCTACTAATATATCTCTTGTGTTAGATGGGCAGATGTTGTCCGTGCAACTAATATATCTCTTGTGTTAGATGGGTAGATGTTGTCCGTGCTACTAATATATCTCTTGTGTTAGATGGGTAGATGTTGTCCGTGCTACTAATATATCTGTGGTGTTAGATGGGTAGAAGTTGTCCGTGCTACTAATATATCTCTTGTGTTAGATGGGTAGATGTTGTCCGTGCTACTAATATATCTCTTGTGTTAGATGGGTAGATGTTGTCCGTGCTACTAATATATCTGTGGTGTTAGATGGGTATATGTTGTCCGTGCTACTAATATATCTGTTGTGTTAGATGGGTAGAAGTTGTCCGTGCTACTAATATATCTCTTGTGTTAGATGGGCAGACGTTGTCCTTGCTACTAATATATCTCTTGTGTTAGATGGGAAGATGTTGTCCGTGCTACTAATATATCTGTGGTGTTAGATGGGTATATGTTGTCCGTGCTACTAATATATCTGTTGTGTTAGATGGGTAGAAGTTGTCCGTGCTACTAATATATCTCTTGTGTTAGATGGGCAGACGTTGTCCTTGCTACTAATATATCTCTTGTGTTAGATGGGAAGATGTTGTCCGTGCTACTAATATATCTGTGGTGTTAGATGGGTATATGTTGTCCGTGCTACTAATATATCTGTTGTGTTAGATGGGTAGAAGTTGTCCGTGCTACTAATATATCTCTTGTGTTAGATGGGCAGACGTTGTCCTTGCTACTAATATATCTCTTGTGTTAGATGGGTAGATGTTGTCCGTGCTACTAATATATCTCTTGTGTTAGATAGGTAGATGTTGTCCGTGCTACTAATATATCTCTTGTGTTAGATGGGTAGATGTTGTCCGTGCTGCTAATATATCTCTTGTGTTAGATGGGTAGATGTTGTCCGTGCTACTAATATATCTCTTGTGTTAGATGGGTAGATGTTGTCCGTGCTGCTAATATATCTCTTATGTTAGATGGGCAGATGTTGTACGTGCTACTAATATATCTCTTGTGTTAGATGGGCAGATGTTGTCCGTGCTACCAATATATCTCTTGTGTTTGATGGGTAGATGTTGTCCGAGCTACTAATATATCTGTTGTGTTAGATGGGTAGATGTTGTACGTGCTACTAATATATCTGTGGTGTTAGATGGGTAGATGTTGTCCGTGCTACTAATATATCTCTTGTGTTAGATGGGTAGATGTTGTATGTGCTACTAATATATCTCTTGTGTTAGATGGGTAGAGGTTGTCCGTGCTACTAATATATCTCTTGTGTTAGATGGGTAGATGTTGTCCGTGCTACTAATATATCTCTTGTGTTAGATAGGCAGAGGTTGTAAACGAAACCAAGACACAAGATTTCACTGACGCGTCAATAGTCCACCTTTGCAAACGAAAAGGAAACCGCCAATCCTGTGACAACCAACGAGGCATCTCCTTGCTTTCAATTGCAGGGAAGATACTCGCCAGAATTCTTCTCAATCGCCTCACGGCCCATCTCGATCAAGGTCTTCTTCCCGAGAGCCAGTGTGGTTTCAGAAAAGAACGAGGAAATGGTGACATGATTTTCGCTGCAAGGCAGCTGAAAGAGAAATGTCAGGAACAGAACTACGAAATGTTCTCAACTTTCAGTGATCTTACCAAAGCTTTCGATACAGTCAGCATAAAAGGACTGGAAGATTATTGCGAAATATGGCTGTATACGAAAGTTTGTCCAAACAATGCGGCTATTTCATGATGGTATGCAGGCAAGAGTACAGGAAAATGGTGTACTGTTTGGGCCCTTTTATGTCACCAGTGGAGCGAAGCAAGGATGTGTCCTGGCACCAACACTGTTCAGCCTCATGTTTTCAGCTATGCTGACGAATGCCTTCGAGAACAACGACATTGGGATAGACATCAACTACCACATGGATGGAAAAATGTTCAATCTTAGAAGGCTGAAAGCTAAAACCAAAATTAACAGCGACACCTTCAGAGAACTGCTGTTTGCTGATGATTGCGCTTTGTACGCCAACTCAGAGGCAGACATGCAACACAATGTTTCAGATTTCTCGTGTGCCAGTGCCAACTTTGGGCTCAATACCAACTTGGAGAAGACTGTAGTTATGTACCAGCCAGCTTCAGGGAATGATCACACCGTGCCGAATATCAAGGTGAATGGTCACATACTAAGTGGTGTGGACAAACTCACCTATCTTGGCAGCACTGTGTCACAAGCTGCCACAATTGATGACGAAGTAAATGAAGGAATCTCCAAGGCCAGCGCGGCCTTTGGCAGACTGTACAAGAGTTTATGTGAAAGAAATGGAATAAGCCTGCAAACAAAGCTGAAAGTCTATAAAGCATTTGTATTATTCACACTGCTATATGCTTGTGAAACCTGGAATGTTTATCAGCGACACGCTAGGAAATTAAACCACTTCCACACAGACTGTATTATGAAGCTATTGAAGATTAAATGGCAAGACAAGATCCCAGACACTGAAGTTCTAGAAAGAGCGTCCATGCCCAGTATCCACACTATACTAATGAAGAATCAGATTCGCTGGGCTGGAAATTTAACTCGCTTGCCAGATCAAAGGTTCTCTAAACGAATCTCTTACTGTGAGCTGCGTTGTGGTAAACGCTCCCAAGGCGGCCATAGGAAACGCTTTAAAGACACTCTGAAAATCTCACTGAAAGCTTTTGGAATTAATCATGACACCTAGGAGACTGCAGCCAAAGACCGAAATTCGTGGCGTACATCATTACGCAAGGGTGCCGTCACGTGTGAGGCACCCAAGCCTGCAAGAGCTGTGACGAAGAGGCTGGACTTTAAAAAAAAAACACTGCAGGAGATCGTCCTCCTCCTCATGGAACGTCAAGCATTCTTTTCGCACATTGTCAAAGAACACTTCGAGCCAAAATAGGCCTTATCAGCCATCTTAGAACTCACGGCTCCATACTTTCAACCCCATTGGATGAAATGAATGGTCACCGTCATTCTTGATGGACAAACAACACACGTAGAGACGGAAAGTAAAAAACGGAACACAGCCAAACAGAGTGTGTTCAGACCTTCGACAGGAAGTGACGTATTAGAAGTTTGAGGAAATATTTGTAAACATGTGCGACTGAAATAGATAGCGACAGGACTTTGTATAAACGCGGAGAAGTGAGTGCGATGTAGTGACAAGACGTATCGATTATTGACAGGGTGACGACAAATTTATGCAACGTGATAGTACGCTCAGTGCGTGGAGATATTAGGCCAAGGACACCTAGTGTGTATTTGAAAACAGACAGTTGATGTGTGCATCCAACGTATTGAGAGCATGACTGGAAACGCGTGTGAGCGAGAGTATTTAAACAATGTAGATAAATCCCTATTTATTACTGGACTTTCGTCTAAAGAGGCCCATTTTACATTATTAAAATTAGTAATATCTCTTGTCACTCCTGGCGTCGGAATTATTCATATCGCCAATATTGAAAGTTAACCTGTCGTGTGACTAATCGTAAGAGTGATTTCCATCCTACAGGACGAGCCAAATAGGGCGGTTCGTGACAGCGATCATAATCTGTGTCTTCTTATGATTTAATTCTAACCCCCGTTGTTCACTGTGTGCAACAACCACATCTACTAAATGTTGCAGATCTTGCTCATTGTCTGCAATCAATACCGTTATACCCTGAAATGATATAATCGATGTTAAACTATTATAACGTGGCTTTATATAACCAGGTAAACTGTTATAACGTAGCTTTACATAATCAGTTGAACTATTATACCGTGGCTTTATATAATCAGTTGAACTATTAGACCGTGGCTTTATATAATCAGTTGAACTATTATACCGTGGCTTTATATAATCAGTTAACCTGTTATAACGTGGCTTTATATAATCAGTTGAACTATTATACCGTGGCTTTATATAATCAGTTGAACTATTATACCGTGGCTTTATATAATCAGTTAACCTGTTATAACGTGGCTTTATATAATCAGTTGAACTATTATACCGTGGCTTTATATAATCAGTTGAACTATTATACCGTGGCTTTATATAATCAGTTAAAATGTTATAACGTGGCTTTATATAATCAGTTAAACTGTTATAACGTAGCTTTATGTAATCAGTTAAACAGTCAAAACGTGGCGTGATATAATCAGTTGAACTGTTGTAACGTGACGTGATCAATGTTAAACTGTTAAAACTTGATGAGATGTAATCAATATTAAACTGCTATAACTTGCGTGATGTAATCGATATTAATCTGTTATATCCTGCAATAGGTTAAACAGCATTAATCCATGTTATAATACCATGCTATTTTTCAAAACAATGCACTGTCCGGGGCAGTTTCCTGTTATAGGTCTGTGATGTGGTAAGACCAGCACAGGGTGTGTGTGTGGGGAAGGGGGGGGGGCTGGGGGTGATAGGGGGGGGGGTGAGTGGTCTCGAGGTATGGTGTCCGCCTCGAGTGCTGGAGGTCCAAGCCCCGGTGCCGGTGAGGGCCGGGATTTTTTCACGTGGGCTTCTAGTAACAAAAATGTCCCCTTGTCTCTGGGTAGTGAGATCGGACGCCCGTGTGTATTGTTGCGCACGTACAAATTCCTTTGGAAGTTGGAAATCGAACAAGATTAGCCTAACGGCGCTGTCCGGGCAAAATTACGAGTTAAAAATCTACCCAAAGTATTTCAGGAACCTTGCCGGTGCTACGGAATTCGTACACTGAGCTGAGATTCTCCGGATTCAGACTTGAGTTAGGAGTAGAACGGAGCACTTATGACCCGTGTGCGGTGATGTTGATCCGTCGACTAAACTAAACAGTGTGTAAGCCTAAATGCATGGAACGAACAAACGAGCGAACGAACGAACGAACGAACGAACGAACGAACAATCTTTATTTTCAAAGGATTAAGAATTGGGCACGCAAGCCCGTCTGGCATTCTGCCCTTCTTCTCTATTTCCTCTCATACATTCTTTCATTCAACATCACTTAAGAAGCTAACCTTTGACAACAAAAGAACAATAAGCATTAAAACGCATGCAAAATAATCAATAATACATGACTCACTGAGGCAATGTTTAACATTGGCGATATAAATACTTAAGGAAGGTGTAACGTGCCATGCACATGGGAATGTTTATTGGCTAGTGATAGGAATAGTTAGCCAGTCTTTCCCTCACTTTCGCAGACGCTAGGAGTCCGACCGCGCACAAAGCACGACTAGCACAGTTCCCCATCAACTACGCTAGCTCGCCCGCTAATGCCATTAGATAACCAACGTCAATCTAGTGATGATCACATCTTATTATATAATACATAAAAACTGTATATCTCTTATAACAGGTTCATGTTTTTGTTGTTACCTAAGCGTATACTATGTTATTGTAGTCGCCGGGACGGAATAGGTGAGAACGTTTAATCTATGAAACTTCCCGTGCTCTGATGGGAGTGTGGTGGGTTAGTTTCCTACATTTATCAGTTAGACTGAGACGTTGAATAATGAATCATTGAGGAAGTCTATGAGTGACTGACCTGTTCTTACACTGGTCAGTTAGACGGACACGTTGAGTATTGAATCACTGAGTAAGTTTAAGAATGACTGACACGCTCCTACATTGGTCAATTAGACTGGCTCGTTGAAACGTTGAGTAATGAATCATTGAGGAAGTCTATGAGCCGACAAGTTGAAAAACATCTGATGGATGTGGAAATGTGGTTTCTGAGGAAAATGCAAAGAATACCATGGATAGACAGAAAAACCAATGAACAAGTCCTACAAGAAACAAATGAAGATTGTAAACTGATTAGAGACATTAGACGTAGACAGTCAACATTCTTTGGACATGTTATGAGAAGAAATGAATGGGAGAACTTGGTGACGACTGGCAAGATCGAAGGGAAGAGACCAACGGGAAGGCCAAGAAGTAAATACCTGGATGGCTTGGCCACATGACATGGTTTAGACAGAAACACGGAGTTGATCTACGACTCTGGTGATCCATTGAGATGTCAAAACATGACCGCCTACGCTTATCGGTATGACACATGATGTATGGATGGATGAGTGACTGACCCGTTTCTACATTGGTCAGTTAGACTGACACGTTGAGTAATGAATCACCGAGGAAGTCTCTGAATGTCTGACCTGTTCCAAGTCTAAATCTCATTGAAGCAATAATCTCCGCTTCAGCTGTACTATTTTATCGCCATGTCCCTCCAACTCTCTTCTCTGGTCTCCTATCTGTCAGTATCTCTCTCTCCGGTCTATTTCGAATTGACCTTTGAATTCCGTCCTACCTGCCACTTACTACCTTTTAAATATACCCTATTTGTGAGTAAGGTTTATCATGCGTTTTTTGTTACTCTCGAACGTACCACTGTAACACGCTTTTCTTGCTAATTTATAAGTACACGTCTTAAATCTGACATACACCTGAGGGACCTTCAAATCTACTTCGTGCAACTTTATCCACCCCCCCCCCCCTTCCATGCAACAACTCTGACCGTAGACGTGTCTCAGCCAGACATAACACGAAACACCGGCTTTCACACCCAACTCAATACAATAAAACCAGATCTGTTTATTTATTCGCTATTAGCTGCACAACAAACTTGCTGTTCATCCCGTACTAAACGACATTCACATGTCTCTTGCTTAACATTCCTCTCTTTTTAGCCTACTGCGGTTGTAGCGTGGTCTTCGACCGTAGAGAAGATTCATACATGTCCACTAGAAGACAGAAAGACTGACCATATGGAAAGTCTATCCACTGACGAAGAAATAGACAAAATGGCTTGTTGACGCTAGGCAGTACGAAGAATGGTCCTAGAAGAAGTCTACTTTCCTTACATTGGCACAGGGAAACAACAGGTACAACTGGCAGCTGATCAACACTGATAGAAGTCAGCAGGTTTTGTTAGTCGTGCTACACTATCCTGTGATGAAGAATAATTCCCCAGAGCTTTCTCGAACTTGAGAGAACAAGAAAATCACACACAAAAATATAATAAACAACGTTCGTCCTACATATAGATTAATTCTCTTGGATGTAAAAAAACAAAAACAATAAACAGCTCTTCTTCACTGTCACTCTCCACTGCTCTTTCTCTAGATGCTCACGATCAGGATAGTTGCACTACGTTGTCACATAATGGTTGCATGAGTGCTACACGTTGTACTTCTTATTGAATCTTATTATTTTTCCTGGACTCCAGAGATAGTCTTATTTATTTTAGAAAGGCTGTTGGTTAGCTTTATTAAAATAAATGTCTTTTCACTGTTAAAGCAATAATTCAAAGTTCTTTACGCTGTTGATTAACTATGCTGTAAACAACAAAATGGCCGCTTGCAATGATTATGTACTTCTGACAGCACTGTTGCTGATATAGATAGTATTATTAATACATGTTGGCAAGTTGGTTCATTGGTAGTTGATGATGCAGGTGTGAGATGTCACCAACAACTCTGAAATATAACCAAGCAGAACAAGAACTGGTGAGTTGCTGGTATGGTATTAATCTCCCATACGTATCCTCCATCCATCCATCATATGCCATGCCGATGAACGTGGGTGGTCATTTTTTGCCATCTCACTCGATCACCAGAGTCATGGATCAGCTCCGTGTTCCTGTCTCGACCATGCCACGTGGCCAAACCATCCATGTATTTATTTCACGGTCTTCCCCTTGGTCTCTTCCCTTCGATCTTGCCAGATGTCATCAGTTCTCCAAGTCAATTCTTCTCTCATTCTTGAAGGACTTGTTCATTGGTTTTTCTGTCTGTCCATAGTATTCTTTGCATTTTGCTCAGAAACACATTTTCACAGCCATCACTTGTTTTTCAGTTGACTCCTCATTGTCCACGCTTCACGTCTATACAAAAGTACAGGTTCTATGTAGCACCTCAGCACTCTTTTTCTCGTTTCAAGTGACATCTTTTTATTGGTCAGTATGTTTTTCATCTTGCAAAAGGCTACCTTCGCAATGGCAATTCTTGTTCTAATCTCTTCAAGGCATCTACCATCAGATGTTACAAC
This sequence comes from Cepaea hortensis, assembly GCA_963921405.1. NCBI lineage: Eukaryota > Metazoa > Mollusca > Gastropoda > Stylommatophora > Helicidae > Cepaea > Cepaea hortensis. The sequence continues at coordinate 10,841,193 of OY992879.1, read as the reverse complement.
TGTTCCGAGATAACTGTACCAATTACCTTGCTTAAGAATATGCCCATTTACTCGTATATCACATTGTGGTATTTCCTTCTTCCCAGTGACGATCAGAATCTGTGGCTTCTTACTATTAAAGCATAACCCTAGTTGCTCACTGTGTGCAACAACCGCATCTACTAAATTGTGCACGTCCTGTTCATTGTCTGCAATCAAGACTGTATCATCTGGATATATAATGTTATTGATGTATCTTCCCCCAGTGTTGATTCCTTCCATATCTTCCATATTTCTGAAAATATTTTCACTGTACAGGGAAAAAAAAGATCTTCAGAGATACTTATCTTAACCCTCTGCTCGTGAACACCTTTTCATATGGCAAAGGTATCTAGTTTTCGGATAACACCTCTCTAGTTAATATCCATATAGGGTATGCTTGTCCTATATAGAGGGGTGGATCATGCGACAGACCTGATGATCCATCATAGCTTCGCAAGACAAACAAAGGTTATACTGAGTGAGAGTGACATAAAATAATCACGAAATAGCGTCAGTATACAGCATAGCAGAGAATTAAGATACACACGGAATGGAATGACTATAGTACAGGGCAGGACTAACCTCTACTTACGATTGGAAGTAGTACCTTGAAGTTTGCCACTAGGACTAGCGTCACCGTAGAGGACATTTAAAGTCACACTGGGGAATCCTCTTTCAAGAAGGAAATTACGACATTTCTAGAAAAGGATGTATTTCATCAAGTGAAGTGGCCATTCAGTTCCTACGGAATCTGAATATTACCATATATATACTTAAGTATAAATCATGTCCGCTTAGCCATCCTCCATTCCTGTGTTAACGGGCGAACATGCGTCGTTGCACATGTCTGCCTGAAATAATTCCCAAGTCCATCCATGTTACTCTGTTTTGAACTACAGAGTTATCAATGAATTATTTCGTCTTGATCCAGGCATTGCTCCGAACATTTGACCCTGTTAGACTTAGCCTTCAGTGGACCGCTCCTTGTTCTCCTCTCAAGGCTTCGACATTTTATGTCATACCACGACGTCTAAATGCGGGTATATGACTTTTATAAAACCCACAATTAAAGCATACAGTATAAAATGTATACATTATAATTATTGGTGTCAAATTATCAAGTTCCGAACCTGTTTTTATCTAAACGATGGTCGGGGTCTTACTAAAGTTAAACAAAATGGTGGTGTCATTGTTACCACTATGTGCTTGGACTAGTCTAAACAATGACCACCGACAGATCACGCCAAGCTATGGCTGAGGAATGAGGATTGGACCAGGACAGCATCCACCAGGTAACTTTTGGCGAGGCTGGAAATGCGTTGGCGATTTGCCAGATTGCCGGTCCTGGGCAAAATAATGTAGTTTTGGCATAGACGCCGATGTTAGTGTATACACCCAAATAAGCATATTAATAACAAACGAAACTGAATATAAGCAACGGCGACTGATTTCCCAGAGGGAGTACTCTATTACAGCCGATTTGGGGGTCCGCTGGCTTAAGTACGTCAACCCTCCGTAACCGACCTATTCTATTGCAAAAGAGGATGCTGCAACTAACATTCCTTCTTGTAGATGTTCCCCCTGATAATGATCCATGCATCATTAACTGATTAAGTACCATGGAATGATTTAATTATAGTCTTAAGTGTCTTCCGGTATCTGTCATGGACTTATATATATATATCACAAAATGTTTCTATGGAGAAATGTTATCTCGATTAAAATAACAATACAGCAGTTGTCCCCGTTTTAATCTGACATCTAATACAATATGTCTGCTACTATATTAACAACTTTTAGGTGCCAATTGTGAAACACCCTTACATCCCATTTTCTGCATTTCAATTTGGCGCAACACTACTTTTTGTTTGGAATCATCATCATCATCAAGTGCCGTGCCGGCTGGCGTAGGCGTTCACGGCTCTCCATAGATCTCGGTCTTTGATTCTCTGGATCAACTCTGCTGCTGATATTCCTCCATGCCACCGTCTCAATCCATCCAGCATCACTTCTCTTGGTCTACCTCTGCCTCTCTTCCCCTCGATCTTTCCAGTTGTTACGATGTTCTCCAATGCCTCTCTTCTCATCACATGACCGAGGAAAGCTGTTTGTCTCTGTCTTATTGTTGTATATAATGTTCTAGTTTCATTAGCCTGTTTCAGGCAGTCATCGTTAGTTACTCGGGCAGTCCAAGGAATTCGCAACATTCGTCTCAGGAACCACATCTCTGTTGCTTCTAATTTCTTCTTAATTTGTTCATTTACATTCCAAGATTCACTGCCATACAGCAAAACTGGTTCTACATAGCATTTCAGCACTCTCTTTCTTACATTCAGTGACAGCGACTTATTGCATAAGATACTCTTCATTTTATGATATGCGGCTTTTGCCTGCCCTATTCTGCTCCTAATCTCTGTTGTACATCTTCCATCTGATGTTATAAATGCCCCTAGGTATCTAAAATTATCAACTTGGTTAAGGATTTTCCCTTCTATTTATATGTCACATTTTGGTGTCACCATTTTCTTTGATATTACCATTGTTACTGTTTTCTTGATATTCAAGTTGAGTCCTTTCCTTGCACTCTCTGTTACTACAACGTCTAATAATTGTTGTAGGTCTGTTGAATTATCCGCCACCAATACTGTGTCATCTGCATAGCGTATATTATTTATATTATAACCTCCAACTAGTATTCCTGGCATCTCTTTGATCTCTCTCATTATTACTTCGCTATACAGGGAGAAAAGATCTGGTGACAAGACACACCCTTGTCGTACTCCTAGCTTTATCTGTTCGTAACTACCCTCTTTATTTCCCATTTTAATTGCTGCTACTTGGTTCCAGTAAATATTCTTTATTATTCTTAAATCTTTTCCATCAGTGTTGATATCTTCCAACATTTTAATCAGTTCATCATGTTTTACTTTATCAAATGCCTTAGTATAATCTATGAAGCACAAATATATGTCCCTCTGTTTCTCTATTGACCTTTCTATTAGTGTCCGCAATGTATAAATTGCATTGTTTGTGCCCTTTCCTTCCACAAATCCATACTGTTCTTCACTAATTTCCATTTTTATTTTCATTTTGGTTCTTCTCATTATGATTCTGAGTAGAAGCTTAGTGATATGGTTTATAAGGTTAATTGTACGAAAATCTTCACAATCAATTGCTCCTGGTCTTTTTGGTATAGCTATAAATACAGATTTCAGCATATCACTGGGTAAATATCCACTGCTGTAAATATCATTCAACATTTTGGTTAATATATCTACTCCAAATTCTCCCAATACTTCTAATTCTTCTATTGTGATTTCATCTGGCCCAGCTGTTTTTCCTTTCTTCATACGTTTCATAGCGTCAGTGATTTCTTCTTTCAGAATAGGTGGACCTTCTAAGTTACTATCTTCTGTTAATTCTGCCCTTTCTCCTTCATATAATTCTCTTATATACTCATTCCACCTCTTCATTATAGCATCTTCCTCTAATATTATCTTTCCTGTTTTTGATTTCAAACACCCTGTATTTATTCTTATTTTTTTTTTCCTGTAAGCTCACTGATTTGTCTGTGCATATTTTTTGTATCTTTAATGGAATTTAATTCAATTTTTTTTGCATTGCTCGTTTAACCAACTTTCTTTAGCCTTCCCACATTTATCTTTTATTTCTTTATTTATCTTAGCGTATTCTTGTTTGTCATTTTTATACTGTTTTCTTTTGTCCATCAGGTTTAAGATATCTTCATTCATCCATTTTTTCTTAGCTATTTTGCCTCTCTCTGGTAATACTTCTTTGCTAGTTTGATGAATGGAGTCCCTTAACATTTCCCATTGTTCATCTATACTCTGTATTTTAGTTATTGCATTGTACCTATTTTTCACAGTCACTCTGTATTGTTCTTGCATTTCGTTATCTATTTTTAGAACCTCTTTATTAAGTCTCATGTTCTTAACCATTTTTTTCCCCTCTTTTTAATCTTACTTTTATTTGTCCACATAGTGGTACATGATCACTATTACAGTCAGCACCAGGCATTGTCTTTACATTAATTAAAGCATTTCTAAATCTTTTATTAATTAGTATGTAGTCAATTTGGTTGCGTATTTTCTTATCAGGGCTTATCCATGTGTACAGTCGTCTTTTATGGTGTTTAAACCATGTGTTTCCAATTATCATATCATTGATATTTGCCCATTCTATTAGCTTTTCCCCTCTTTCATTTCTTGTACCTAACCCATAATTCCCCACTACATCCTCCATTTTTCCCTTTCCTACTTTTGCATTAAAATCACCAAGTATTATTTTTATTTCTTGTGATCCAATTTGAGCCATCGCCATTTCTATTTCGTCGTAAAAGTGTTGTATTTCTTCATCACTACTGCTTGCTGTTGGTGCATATACTTGTATAATATTTATGTCTATTGGTTTGCCTTTGATTTTTACCATAATAACTCTATATGAAATACACCAGTATCCATTAGTTGACTTGGCTGTTTTTTCATCTAATATTATTCCTACCCCTTTCTCATGTGTCTCCCCTCCAGAATAAATTATTGTGTGACTGTCAGCTATAATTTTGCCCGATCCCTTCCATCTCATCTCACTAACGCCTAGTATATTCATTTTCATGCTATCCATCTCTCTTAGAACATTGGTCAACTTTCCTAGCTCATTTAATGTCCTAACATTCCATGTTCCTACTCTAAATTTATTTATTTTAGTTAAGATTTTGCCATCAGTAGCTGGATGACGGTCTGGTGTCACCTGTGGCTCATGACTGTCCCTACCGGACGAGGATGCCCTAAGACAGCCATTAACGTCCTTCACTAACTTTGATTTATGTTTTGCCATGAAGTCTTGGGAAGATAATGTGGTGGTTTCCCCTTGCCTTCCACATTCACATGGTGGTCTTTTTACCTCTGCTTTTGACAGCCATTTCCGACTGCAAGGACAAGTGAGTGCCCTGCTCTGCTCAGCTGCAGAGTTGTCCACTTATTCCGGTGGATACTCGGTCCCCAGAGCTGTGTTAGCCACACCGTGGTGTGTTTCCATCCTCTACCGCGTGGAGGTGCAGTTGGGATTTTCCCTTCATAAAGTTGTGGTCTATGACCAAAACTCTCCAGTACTTTTAGAGGACTTGTTTGGAATAGAATCTCTTAATGAGTTGACGATAGAGGTCAATATACCAAGGGTGGGACCAGATGCCATTGCTTGTGATTTGTACACATGTTCCAGGGCTATTCTGCCACCTCTTGTCTGGGCAGGCGTATTTGTAATTTCTTATATATGTCGGTGTCTCAGTGTTTGCCAACATGGCTGCATAAACGTGTGAATGAAGGAACACCTTGTGGAAAGGATTGACCACAGCACATCAGGTTGTGGTTGTCTAGCTGTAATGTTTTTATATATTTAAAGACAGACCTTAGAGAACATCGTATATATATATATATATATATATATATATATATATATATATATATATATATATATATATATATATCATCATCACCATCATCAAGTGCCGTGCCGGCTGGCTCTGCCTCTGCCTCACTTCCCCTCGATCTTTCCAGTTGTCACGATGTTCTCCAATGCCTCTCTTCTCATCACATGACCGAAGAAAGCTGTTTGTCTCTTTCTTATTGTTGTATATAGTTTTCTAGTTTCATTGCCTCTTTCAGGCAATCGTTGTTAGTTACTCTGGCAGTCCATGGGATTGGCAACATTCGTATTAACAACCACATCTCTGTTGCTTCTAAGTTCTTCCTAATTTGTTCATTTACATTCCAAGATTCGCTGCCATACAGCAAAACTGGTTCTATATAGCATTTTAGCACTCTCTTTCTTACATTCATTGATAGCGACTTATTGCATAAGATACTCTTCATTTTCTGAAATGCGGCTTTTGCCTGCCCTATTCTGCTCTTAATCTCTGTTGTACATATTCCATCTGATATTATAAGTGCCCCTAGGTATTTAACATTATCCACTTGGTTGAGAATTTCCCCTTCTATGTCACATTTTGGTGTCCCCATTTTCCTTTGATATAACCATTGTTACTGTTTTCTTGATATTCAAGGAGAGTCCTTTCTGTGCACTCTCTGATACTACAATGTCCAACAATTGTTGTAGGTCTGTTGCACTATCCGCCACCAATACTGTGTCATCTGCATAGCGTATATTGTTTATATTATATCCTCGGATTAGTATTCCTGGCGTCACTTTGATCTCTCTCATTATTACTTCGGTATATAGAGAGAAGAGATCGGGTGACAAGACACACCCCTGTCGTACTCCTAGCTTTATCTGTTAACTACCCACTTTATTTCCCATTTTATTTGCTGCTACTTGGTTCCAGTATATTTTCTTTATTATTCTTAAATCTTTCCCATCAATGTTGATAACTTCCAACATTTTAATTAGCTCATCATGATTTACTTTATCAAATTCCTTAGTATAATCTATGAAGCATAAATATATGTCCCTCTGTTTCTCTATTGACCTTTCTATTAGTGTTCGTAATATATATATTGCATTGTTTGTACCCTTTCCTTCCATAAAACCGTACTGTTCTTCACTAATTTCAATTTTTATTTTCTTTCTTGTTCTTCTCATTATAATTCTGAGTAGACGCTTAGTGACATGGTTTATAAGATTAATTGTACGAACATCTTCACATTCAATTGCCCCTGGTCTCTTTGATATTTCTATAAATACAGATTTTACCATATCGCTCGGTAAATATCATGTAGCATTTTGGTTAATATACCTACGGGCCCAAATTCTCCCAATACTTCTAATTCTTCTTCTGTGATTTCATCTGGCCCAGCTGTCTTTCCTTTCTTCATATGTTTCATAGCATCAGCGACTTCTTCCTTTACACCTTCACGACGGTAGGCAGGGGATCTCTTTTTGAGGAGACAATGGCTACGGTCACTGACCAGTATGGTCACTGCTAGGAAAGAAAGCAATAGCAAACTACCTTCTTTACAGATGACAAGAAAATCATGTTGTGTGGAATGTGGTTTCTGAGGAAAATGCAAAGAATACCATGGACAGCCAGAAAGACCAATGAACAAGTCCTTCAATAAACAAATGAAGGTCGTAAACTAATTAGAGACATTAGCCGTAGGCAGTCACAATTTTTTAGGCATGTTATGAGAAGAAATGATTTGGAGAACTTGGTGACAACTGGTAAGATCGAGTGGAACAGACCAACGGGAAGACCAAGAAGCAAGTACCTGGATGGTTTGGCCTCGTAGCATGGTCGAGACAGAAACACGGAGCTGATCCACGACTCTGGTGATCGAGTGAGATGGCAGAACATGACCGCCCACGCTTACTGGCATGGCACATGATGGATGGATTGATGGATAATAATATTTGCCGACAACATGATTTGGTTAATGCATAAATCACGCATAAATACGTGCTTCCTGGTTCGAGCTTCTGAAGAAAAGCTGTTACATCTAGATCCTGCACGATTGTCATTGTTCACAGAGATGGGAAAGATACAAGTTATGGAGATTGATTACACAGCTTGTATTGCAAGATATCACTCGCTGCGAATAACATAAATCGTATCGGTAAACCGTTGTAGCTACATCATCATCATTATGTGCTATTTGAATAGGTGTAGAATATAATGGTTCTCATCTTATACGATCTGTGGGAATCTGGGACTGGGTATGTGGGCTTTTCTAGATAGCACCATGTGGAAAAGGCGTCTAGATATGTGATTTCCGCTCACATAGGCGCCTCTCCACCCCCACCCCCTTCCCGCTTATTCTCCCGTCCAGTGGCGTAGCACAATACCTGAGCTTCTGACGGTATTGACCTTTGAGCCGTTGACCATACATCCGATTCGTACAATTCACTTATAGTCGTCTAACGCGCGTCAGTCTCTCCAAGCTAGGATACAGATTCACATAAATACCCTTAATGTTGTCCTACAATGTGTTTCATGTAGTTTTGTGTCGGTTTGTCTTTGTTTGTTCTATGCCGACAAAGTCTTTGGCCGCAATGTCCAATTTGTTTCTTGTAATCGTGTTTAAGTAAAGCTCACAATCTACTTCTCCTGTTTTGTTGATTCATTCATTGTCTAGATATGTGTAACGTTGCATGTTCCTGCATTTATCCCCTCTAGATATATGTAATATTGTCTGTTCCTGCATTTTTCCCGTCTAGATATGTGAAACGTTGTCTGTTCCTGCATTAATCCCGTTTAGATATGTGTTAACACTGTCTGTGTATGCACTTATCCCGTCTATATATGTGTAACGTTGTCTGTTTATGAACTTATCCCGTCTAGATATGTGTAACGTTGTCTGTACCTGCACTTATCCCGTAGCCTAGTACATCAACAGCAGCTGAAAAATACTGGTGTTGACTGCAACGTCCTGTAAGGGATATGCAACATAAAAAAATAAGGTAAAACCCAACCGAAAGGTACAATAATTTCACGTTGTCACGCGACATCGAGACATTCACTACGTCACGAAACGGCGTCATCTAACAACCCAAAGAATGTAATTTCACTTTGTCACGGAACATCGAGACAGACAGCACGGTTTTGTACAATACACACAGAAGCCAGTAGTCACTGTCAAGAACCGTTAGGATCCACAATGAGACTTACAAGTTAATAGCCAGGGCATCTCCATGAAACGATAGATAGCGTACTCGCCTAAACAATAGCGATTTACACCACGCAGGCCGTTTTTTTTTAAAGCCACAGTTGGAAACGACAAAAAGGGCTTATGAAAGACAATTGAACGGTCTGCGCATTGTTCATATCGCCGCCAGTGGTAACGGTGACTAATGGGTCCCTGTCCAAAAAAAAAAAAAACTGTAGAAGGGAGCTCGGCCCGCTGATGGAAAACTGTCCGTTGTGGTTGACTGTGCATCACTGGGAATAAAGAATTCCTAGAAGTTCTGACTGCAGCCACATGTTTTGTTCTGTGTATTTGAGAGACATTGTCATGCTCTCATCGTGCGTCCGAGGGTCTGCCGGCTGGTTGAGGTGTTGCTTTGTAATAATCATCCTCCTAGACACATCTATCATTTAAGATGCAATCAGTCGAGCCTAAGAACCTATAAGACATCGATAAACACGCATCCGCCCATTCCATGACAGGCACTAAAGATATTTTTGGCACGCTATGAGGGAAAATAAACTTGAAATAGTTATGACACCTGGCAAACTTAATGGGCAATGAACAAATGGAGCAACAAAGAGGTAACTACTTGGATGCTGCTAATCGGGACTAGAACACAAGGCTGGCCTGAAACTCTGGTCACGATGAGAAAGAGAACTATGGCCGTTAACGTTGACATCTGCTTTATGTGTTCATCTGGCCTTACCTCTGTGCACTGAGTGTCGGCCAGATCCTCTAGTGCCTTCTCTTGAGGCAGAGATATGTATGTACACATGATCCCAGAGAGTTCTAACCACTTCTGCCTGATCAATGACCGTGCCATGATGTATTCGTAATGTGACTGTCAGGACACAGATAGTTGTGCTGGGACGATGATTCCTCACGTTGACCAGATTATAGTATGCCATGATGTATTCGTAATGTGACTGTCAGGACACAGATAGTGGTGCTGGGACGATGATTCCTCACGTTGACCAGATTATAGTATGACTTGATGTTGAACAGATTGATTTTTGGTTATTAGTGGACTAATCTACAATATTATATTAGAACTACATTACCATTGATGCTGCAAAACACTTAAGAACTCCATGTGCAACATACGACCGGCTTTATTTATCTAATTCGCCTTTACTCATTTACACATCTTCGACATAATCACATATTACAATCAAAGTAAAATTCATATCAAAATTGGTGATTAAAACTATCACATGACTACAGAAAGTTAAATATTTCCATTGCTACAATGAGTCCGAGCCGGTATAATTTCGACCATGGTGTTGACGCCGAGTGCCCTGTTTATGAGAGACCTTTCTTTCCTGGCCCTCGTCAAAGCGTGCTTCTCCCCGTAAGGCCGTTCAAACGCTTCATTATGATCAGTGCTCACATTCCAAGTCATGACACACCGATACACCACCCACCCATGGAGACCTAATCTGTCCGCCTGAGACAGAACAGAATTGAGTATTTAAAGATGTCCATTGGTTTGCTGCCTTACAAGACCACCAATGTATTTAATCAGGCCTGTGTCCTTTTCGCCGGCTTCCTGGCCTGGAGGTTAGCAACTTTTCTTCGTAATCTCGTATACTCTCTTAAGTAACGTGACGACGGTGAGAATCAGCAATGGTTCGAATCGCGTCGGTAACTTACGGCGTATGTGAGCCGGCCCCTCAGAAAGCAATGGCAAACTACTGAGCGTAATCTTGCCAAGAAATCAACAATCAGTTGAAAGATGCTGAAGTTGGCAGCGATGTCCTGTAAAGGATATGCAAACATGTTCATGTGTTCTTTTCGCTATTATGTCATGCGTCTGCTGTGGTCCCATCTGGACCCGCAGCTTTCCACTCCATAAGACGATTGATAGCTCTTTGATTTCGCTTTAACTCTTTTCTCATCATTTTCGTCATTGTCACAAAGTGTTCAAGTGTATTTCACCTCATAATGTAGCTAGAAACTGTTGTCTCTCTACATTTATGAGGATCACTGGAGATCAAAGCTGTACACATAACACGTTCACTGATTACCTGTCAATGGAATTAACATACCAGCAGTAGTAAATTAGGATTCGACGGTTTGTGTGGGTAAGAAAACACAATATAATTGCTGTTAGCCAGTACACCGTTTTACCACCGCTGCTTCAACGCGAGTTCTTGTTCAACGCTTGAAACGTGAGTCTCTCTCTCTCTCTCTCTCTCTCTCTCTCTCTCTCTCTCTCTCTCTCTCTCTCTCTCTCTCTCTCTCTCTCTCTCTCTCTCTCTCTATATATATATATATATATATATATATATATATATATATATATATATATATATATATATATATATATATGGGAAATGCTGAAGAATTCAATCAGTTGTGCAGCAGAAAAAACTATTCCAAAATTAAAGAAAGGGGGCCGTAAGACATGAATGACTGAAGAAATTTTACATCTAATGGAAACAAGAAGGCAGAACAAAAATAATCCTGCCAAATATGAAGAAATTCACAGAAAAGTCAGAACCTTATGTAAGGAGGCAAAAGAAACATGGCTTCAGAAAAATTGCAGAGAAATTGAAAAACAACACAACAGTAAAAATGCGAAACTAATGCACAAAAGAATTCAGGAGCTTACTAATCAAAGAACACGTACATCAGCAGGCTGCTTAAAGACAAAAGATAGAAGAGTCATAATAGAAAAAGATCAGATCTTACATGTATGGTCAGATTACGTGAAGAACCTTTATGTCGATAACAGAGACGAACAGAGAGATGTTCAAAATAATAATGAAGGACCAGCAATTTTGAAGATGGAGGTTCAGAATGCTCTTAACCATATGAAATCTGGCAAGACCCCCGGTCCAGACAGCGTCACAACAGAAATGATTAATGCTTTAGAAGAATATGGAATAGATAAAGTTACCAGTCTGCTTAATACAATATATGATACTGGAAATATACCTCATGAGTTATCTAATTCTGTATTTATTGCAATCCCAAAGAAATCAGGAGCCTTGGAATGTGATCAACATCGAACAATTAGTATAATGAGTCACATCACGAAGATTTTGCTAAGAATTATCATGCAAAGAGTTAGGAGCAAAATACAACCTGAAATAGGAGAAGAACAATGTGGGTTTGTAGAAGGCAAGGGCACAGTAAATACTGTGTATATACTGAGAACCGTAATCGAACGTTCTATAGAAGTAAACAAATATCTACACCTTTGCTTTATTGACTACACAAAGGCTTTCGATAAAGTGAGTCATGTCAACATGATAAGGATGCTTGAAGATCTACAAATTGATGGAAAAGACCTTAGACTTGTAAAAAACATATAGTGGAAACAACAAGCTGCCATAAGAGTTGATAATGAAGTAAACCAATATCAGCCTATTAAGAGAGGTGTGAGACAGGGATGTGTAATGTCTCCAGATCTGTTTTCCCTGTACAGTGAAAATATTTTCAGAAATATTGAAGATATGGAAGGAATCAACATTGGGGGACGATGCATCAATAATATTAGATATGCAGATGATGCCGTCTTGTTGCAGACATTGAACAGGATCTGCAAAATTTAGTAGATGCGGTTGTTACACACAGTGAACTATTACGGTTAGAATTAAATTGTAAAAAGACATAGATTATGGTCGTCACTAGGAAGAACGAAATACCACAATGTAATATACAAGTAAATGGGAATATTCTTTAACAAGTGAATAGGTACAATTATCTCGGAACAGTCATAACATCTGATGGGAGATGCCTTGAAGAGATTAGAACAAGAATCGCCATGGCAAAAGTAGCCTTTAGCAAGATGAAAAGCATATTGACCAATAAAAAGATGTCAATTGAAACGAGAAAAAGAGTGTTGAGATGCTACATAGAACCTGTACTTTTATATGGATGTGAAGCTTGGACAATGAGCAGTCAGGCTGAAAAACATCTAATGGCTGTAGAAATGTGGTTTCTGAGGAAAATGCAAAGAATACCATGGACAGCCAGAAAGACCAATGAACAAGTCCTTCAAGAAACAAATAAAGATCGTAAACTGATTAGAGACATTAGACGTAGACAGTCACAATTTTTTGGGCATGTTATGAGAAGAAATGATTTGGAGAACTTGGTGACAACTGGTAAGATCGAGAGGAACAGACCAAGGGGAAAACCTAGAGGCAAGTACCTGGATGGCTTGGCCTTGTGGCATGGTCGAGACAGAAACACGGAGCTGATCCACGACTCTGGTGATCAAGTGAGATGGCAGAACATGACCGCCCACGCTTACCGCCATGGCACATGATAGATTGATGTGTGTATATATATATATATATATATATATATATATATATATATATATATATATATATATATATATATATATATATATATATATATACTAGCTGACCCTGCCCGGCTTCGCCCAGACCCTGGTGGGGAGCATCTCATTTAATTCATATAATTTATATAAGTAGTCATATAAGCTCCCGTTCCCGTTCCCGACTATCTATCTGTCTGTCTGTCTGTCTGTCTGACCCGGCCCGGCTTCGCCCAGACCCTGATGGGGAGCATCTCATTTAATTCATATAAGTAGTCATACAAGTACCTGTTCCCGACTATCTATCTGTCTGTCTGTCTGACCCGGCCCGGCATCGCCCAACGCCTGGTGGGGAGCATCTCATTTAATTCATATAAGTAGTCATATAAGTTCTCGTTCCCGACTGTCTGTCAGTCTGTCTATCTATCTATCTGTCTGTCTGTCTGACCCGGCCCAGCCCATGGTGGAGAGCATCTCATTTAAATCATATAAGTAGTCATATAAGATCCCGTTCCCGACTATCTGTCTGTCTGTCTGTCTTGGGTAAATGGAGGAGGGAGGAGGAAGAGGGAGGTGGAGGAGGGAAGAGGAGGGAGGAGGAGGGAGGAAGAGGAGACAGGAGGAGTAGGGAGGAATAGGAGGGAGGAGGAGGGATTAGGAGGAGGAGGGAGGAGTAGGGTGGAGGAGGAGGGGGAGGGAGGAGGAAGAGGGAGGAGGAGGGAGGAGGAGGGAGAAGGAGGGAGAAGGAGAACGCAGGAGGAGGAGGGAGGAGGAGGGAGGAGGAGGAGGAGAGGGAGGTGGAGGGAGAAGGAGGAGGAGGGAGGAGGAGGAGAGAGTAGGAGGATGGAGGAGGCGGAGGGAGAAGGAAGAGGGAGGAAGAGGGAGAAGGAGGAAGGAGGAGGGAGGAGAAGGAGGGGGAGGAGGAGGAGGGAAGTGAAGAAGGGGGAGGAGGGGGAGGAGGAGAAGGGAGGAGGAGGGATGAGGAGGAGAGGGAGGAGGAGGAAGGAGGAGGGGGAGGAGGGAGGAGGAGGGAGGAAGAAGGAAGAAAGAGGAGGGACGAGGAGGGATGAGGGGGAGGAGGGAGGAGGGGGAGAAGGAGGAGGAGAAGGGAGGAGGAGGGCGAAGGAGGAAGGAAGAGGAGTGATTAGGAGGAAGGAGGAGGGCGAGGAGGTAGGAGGAGGGAGGAGGAGGAAGAGGGAGGAGGAGGGAGGAGGAAGAGAGTGGAGGAGGGAGGAGGAGGAGGGAGGAAGAGATAGGCGGAGAGAGGAGGATGGAGGAGGAGGAGTAGGGTGTAATAGGAGGGAGGAGGAGGGAGGAGGAGGGATTAAGAGGAGGAGGGGGGAAAGAGGAGAAGGAGGAGGAGGGAGGAGGAGGGAGGAGGAGGAAGAGGGATGAGGAGGGAGGAGGAGGGAGGAGGAAGGAGGAGGAGGGAGGAGGAGGAGGGAGGAGGAAGGAGGAGGAAGAGGGAGGAGGGGGAGGAAGAGGGAGGAGGGGGAGGAAGAGGGAGGGGAAGGAGGGAGAAGGAGGAGGAGGGAGGAGAACGCAGGAGGAGGAGGGGGAGGAGGAGGAAGGAGGAGGAAGAAGGAGGAGGAGGAGGAGGAGGGAGGAGGGGGAGGAGGAGGAGGAGGGAGGAGGTAGACGGAGGAGGTAGAGGGAGAAAAAGGGAGGAGGGAGGAGGAGAGAGGAGGAGGAGGAGAAGGGAGGAGGATTGATGAGGAGGAGGGAGGAGGAGGGAGAAGGGAGGGGGAGGGAGGAGGAGGGAGAAGGAGGAGGAGGATGGAGGTAGGAGGAGGAGGGAGAGGGAGGAGGGGAAGAGGGTAGGAAGGGGAGTGGAGAGGAGGAGGGAGGAGGTAGAGGGAGGAGGAGGAGGGAGGAAAGGGAGGAGGGAGGAGGAGAGAGGAGGAGGAAGGAGGTAGGAGGAGGGAGGAGAAGGAAGGAGGAGGAAGAAGGAGGAGGAGGAAGAGGGAGGAGGAGGATGGAGGAGGAAGAGGAGAGAGAGGGAGGAGGGGGAGGAAGAGGGAGGAGGAGGAAGGAGGAGGAAGAGGGAGGAGGAGGATGGAGGAAGGAGAGGGAGGAGGGGGAGGGGAAGAGGAAGAGGGTATGAGGAGGAGGAGGGGAGAGGAGTAGATATCTCTGTGTATATATCTCATCATCAAGTCAGCTGGCTTAGATATTTATGTCTATCCAAAGATCTTGGTCCGTGTTATTCTAAATGAACTCTCATAATATCCCTCCATGCTACCGTCTCATTCCACGCAAAATAATTTCTCTTGGGTTGCCTATGCCTCTTTTTCCACTGATCTTTCAATGCCCATGTTCTCATCACATGCTTATACTATTTTTGTGTGCGTGAGTATGTATGCGTATTCACTGGGACAACAAACGTCATCAAGCACTCAGGATATTCCCATACGCGCTTCGTCCTCGTTCAACAATCGGTGAAGTGTCCCAATAATAACGGTACAGCTGGCAGTCTGATTATGTACGCTATCCTCGGAATACTGAGCGTCGGCCGGATCATTTCTTCACCCCCTGTAGCACCAGTCTCTTCAAGCAACCATCTAGTACCGATGTATCTATAAATGCATGGGTGTGGTGTAGTAAGCTTTAAGCATCTACGTCGGGAACACTTATCTTGTTTGTATCAGGTTTACCTTTTTCGGCCTTACGTGTGTATCGTGCGTCTTGTTGCTTCTTTAATCTACTTATTCCTGTACTAGCCACATGTTGTGGCATTTTCTAATTATGTGTGTTTGGGTTCTCGTGTCTTGAAGGGTGGTATTAGATTTGCCAGTATACGTTAGTTGAAATGTTACAGCGGGGTATCAATTTCTCTTGATTTATTCGTGATAAAATAAACATAGACTTGTGAATGTCAGGAGTTTTATCTCCAGTATCATATATTATGTTCAGTAGCCTAGTGACCTGGTCTATTCCATAGTCTTCTAAAGAATTGACCACGCCTGTTGTGATGCCTTGATCCGAGTCTCAATGGATTCCATATAGTTAAGAACATTATGCACTTCCATATTCACAATCCATGGCATTTCATTATTATAAAACGTGTTACACTGTTGCCGGCTCAGTGGCGATGGAGTTGCGGACGCAGTTGGTGATCCCGCATACCCGCTATCGAAACACAGCCGTGCGCGATTTGGCAGCATACCCGTTGCGTGGGTTTTTACGAAATGGTATGGGTGCCGGTCGTTCAGAAAGCAATGGCAAACTACTGAACATAAACGTGTGAAGAGATCACAACTGCAAGATAAAAATGCTGGTGTTGACTGCAACGTCCTGTAAATGATATGCAGTTAACTTTTTAACCATACTATTAATCACTTGTTTCGTTGTAAAGGTATTTTGCGTACTTTGGTCATCACCATGTGCGATTCCCATAAGCCTGGGTGTTCATGTTTTGCCATCTCACACATGAACCAAGAGCATGAATATGCTCTCTGAACCTATCTCGGTTATGAACTACTTTCTTTTCTATTTCG
The DNA here is from genome assembly GCA_963921405.1 of Cepaea hortensis. Classification (NCBI taxonomy): domain Eukaryota; kingdom Metazoa; phylum Mollusca; class Gastropoda; order Stylommatophora; family Helicidae; genus Cepaea; species Cepaea hortensis. The sequence goes on along the minus strand of OY992879.1, from coordinate 10,824,724 downwards.
TAATTGCTTACTAAGGGAATCCGGCTATATTCACTGGCCGGTCTCCCTGGCCTAGGTGTTAGCGTCTTTCTTCGTAATCCAGTATACTCTCGTGAGTGACGTGATGTGCGCGAGAATTGGTAGCGGTTCTCGCAGCGTCGGTAACTTAGGGGTATGTGAGCCGGTTGCTCAGAAAGGAATGGCAAACTATTGAGCGTAATATTGCCTAGTACATCAACAGCAGCTCTTTAACTTCCAATGCTCTGATGAATCATCATCGTCATCATCATCATCATCATCTTCCACTTCTGCCGTCAAGCGTCTTTGGGAGGAATAATTTGCGTTCCAGCGCCCGGTGGGCGGCACTGGATAGTGTCATTCCGTGTGGTTGTACAATGTCTCTGATGTCGTCAATCCATTTTCTTCTTGGACGTCCTCATGGTCTAGTCGCAGATGATCTTTGATGTAAGGCCAGTGATGGAAGTTGCTGATGTTGCATTCTAACGACATGGCCAAACCACTTGATCTTCTGTCTTTCAATAAATGTGGCACAAGGTGTTGATCCCACAGTCTGTCTAATAATAGCATTTCTTACTTTGTCTCGGATTGTTAAGTTGGCAGCTCTCCTCAGGCATCTCATTTCGCAAGTGTTGATTTTGCGAAGCTAAATTTTGGATAAAGTCCAGGTCTGAGATTGGTAGCACAGGTTTGGTGTGAATATGCTGTTTATTATCTGTCGTTTTGCGGACATGGGTATATTTGGATGTTTCAGTAAGGGTGATAGTTGATATGTAAGTGCACTAGTTTTTTGACATCTGATTTCGATTTCTCTGTCCAGTCTGCCATCTTCTGTGATCATACTTCCAAGATATTTGAATTATTTAACTTGTTTCAGAGTTGTGCTATATATCTGTATACTCATATTGTATCTCCTGCACGTTGAACTCAGATTATTAATATGATTTTGCAGTCTGCCCTCGTCGCTATAAAACAGGCACTGATAGTCTGCAAATAGAAGTTCATTTATTTCCTGTGGATCAGTTATTTCATCTGGAGTAAATAATTCAAAATTTTCTGAATCAGTTCTGTCGAGACTTGATTCTTTGGAAATGCTGTCCATGTAGATATTAAATAGCAGAGGAGAGAGCACACATCTCTGCCTCACTCCTGTATTGACTGTGAATATATCTAATATTCCTTCTTGTGTTCTTACTGCACTTCGGGTCGAGTGGTACATGTCTATAATGTTTTCTAGCAATTGCCCTTGTATCCCATAGTCTTCAAGATTGGTCCATAATTTGTATCTGTCTACTCTGTCATAAGCCTTTTCCTGATCCACAAACACAATATTCTGCTGGTCACTATATTCGATAGTTTTTTCACATATTTGTCTAAGTGTAAATAATATATCAGTGCAACTTTTACCTTTCCGAAAACCGAATTGTGCTTTGCTTAACTATTGTTCAACTTTGGGTGTAGCTCTTTGTTCCGATAGTTTTGAATGCCAACATCACCAAAAATCACCAAAAAACGTAAAGTATATTTTGAGCTTTACTAAAACACGATTACAAGAAACAAATTGAACGTTGCGGCCAAAGACTTCGCCAGCACAGAACAAACAGACACAAACCTACATGAAACACACTACATGACAATATTAAGGGTACTTATCTGATTATGTATCCTAGCTTGGAGTGATTTACGACTGACACGCGTTCGACGACTATCAGTGGATTGCGTGAATCGGATGTATGGTCATCGGGTCAAAGGTCAATACCGTCAGTAGCTGAGGTATTGGCTAAACAACTCGGCGGGAACGGGTGAGGGTGGAGAGGCGCCTATGTGGGCAAAAGTTAAAACTTAGGATTGGCGAAGATATCACGGACGCACTTCGCAATTGGAAATTTCTCGTTCCGCGCTCTAAACACAGATGTGGAAGATTTCATTGCGTTGGTCCTCACCGAGGGGCATGAGTGGTGGTCGCTCAGAAAACGATTGCAAAACACCGGACGCAAACCCACCAAGAAATTCCAAACAGCAAAATGATTCTGAGGGTTGACTGCGACGTCCTGCAAAGGACATGCAACTACCTTATTAGTGGACTATACAACTAAGGGAGGGGTGGGGTTTGGCAGTTAAATGAAACTGTGTTGGACATTGAGGCCGTGAGGGGAGAGTTAGTTAGTTAGTTAGTTAGTCGAAGTTCCAACTTCACGGCAACGGGTCGTCCCCATTATGCTCCGTTCCTGTGCCAGTGAATATCAAACAAAATGCTTCTCACTGTTCAATGTGAAAAGTGGAACAGACAGGAGTCTCGGCAAGCCAACAGTCCGCACAGGTACACTATGCATAATGCCGCCGCGAGAATGCCAACACAAAAGTCCTCGACGAAGACCACAGTTCATCGTCGATGGAATCGGCAGTCACCAGAAAGATTTCATTGACCCGGGTTTTCTCACATGGCTGTCTCTATCCGCAGGGCGACCCGTCGAAAGCGTCGCATTAAGCACGATCTCTGTAGCTCCAGCGCCGACTCCCAGGAGTCTTCTGAAAAATGCACTTGTGAACCGAAAAGGCAAATCATTCCATTCAGCAACAGCTGGTACCATTGTTCCAAACATGCAGGTCACTGTACAAACAAAAGCGGACATGTAGAAGCATTTCACGTGAATATCACAGCTCACAGAGTCGCGCCACGCACTCACTCAGAAGCAAGGCGACGGAACCATATACTACCAGTCCAATATGAAAAAATGCGAAATGCAAACCGCAGTCACAAAGATAAAGTCTCCAGAGGCCGTAGCGGTTCAACGCCTAACCGCCATGCTGGGGACCGGAAGCTGGTGAGGGGAGAGTGAACCCTACTGGAAGATGAGAGGTTTTCCAATGTTTTACGATCCCGTTCGTGAGATGCGCACGATTTGATCGCCGTGACTTGTATGTCAGCCACGCCACAGTGGTCAGGACTTTTGAATGATTGATTGATTGATTGATTGATTGATTGATTGATGTAAGAACCGACATCACAGCATTCGGGGCATTCCCATAAGCGCTCCGCCCCACATCCCCAGAAGCCAGCGAAGAGTTCCAACCCCAATAGTACCAGTAGCAATCTGATTATATGTGCGTCTCACCTTTCCTCTAAGCGTCGAAGTGCATGGATACCTGTTTCCTGGCACCACTGTTAATATAAGAATGTTTTGCCTAAATCTGTCAGCAAGACGTAAACCTGTCTTCCAGATATATCTCATGCCACAAAGTGTGCAAGCAATCGCATAGATAACATTGCGACTCGTGCATGAGAAACTCTCACGGATGTGGAAAGTCGTCTTAGGGAATGCCAGGCTCTGGGTTTGAAGTACATGTGGGCAGGTCTTGCAACGTGATCTTAGACAAGCCACCGTGCCAGGAAGAGACTAGTGATGTTGGCGTAGACTGCTATGGACCAGCACATCCCTGACGTTACGCTCCCGGCGAGGTAGGGCGTTCAACCTCTACACTGCATTTCATTCAGTTGGATTTACATGTTTACTCCTCGTTCAGAAAACAATGGTTATTTTCTGAACGGAAAGTTGCCTAAAAAATTAAACTGGGGTTGATCCCAACATCCTGCAAAGGACATTCATGTTTTAATATGTGGCGAGCGGTAGATTGTTTTCCTATCTTTATATTATAAAATTCGGAACTAAAAGAGTGTTACAGACACGATATTTGTGTGAATGTATCCATGTCGTTTTATTCTTAACTATAGACGTTATTAATGCATATGTGTGTCATGACCGTGGAGTATAACCTCTTTCTTTTATGTAATGGCAACAGCTTTCTGATATATGCGTGTGTGTGTGTGTGTGTGTGTGTGTGTGTGTGTGTGTGTGTGTGTGTGAGCAAGTTGTATTCTAGTCTCATTGTTTCACATATCTGCGTGCCAGCTCTAGGTATTCTAGTCTCATTGTTTCACATGCAGTCATATATATATTTGTTATCACTGTGTATTATAGTCTCATTGTTTCACATATCTGCGTGCCAGCTCTAGGTATTATAGTCTCATTGTTTCACATGCAGTCATATATATGTTTGTTAGCACCGTGTATTATAGTCTCATTGTTTCACATATCTGCGTGCCAGCTCTAGGTATTATAGTCTCATTGTTTCACATGCAGTCATATATATGTTTGTTAGCACCGTGTATTATAGTCACAATGTTTCACATATCTGCGTGCCAGCTCTAGGTATTCTAGTCTCATTGTTTCACATATCTGCGTGCCGGCTCTAGGTATTATAGTCTCATTGTTTCACATGCAGTCATATATATGTTTGTTAGCACCGTGTATTATAGTCTCATTGTTTCACATATCTGCGTGCCGGCTCTAGGTATTATAGTCTCATTGTTTCACATGCAGTCATATATATATTTGTTAGCACCGTGTATTATAGTCTCATTGTTTCACATATCTGCGTGCCAGCTCTAGGTATTATAGTCTCATTGTTTCACATGCAGTCATATATATGTTTGTTAGCACCGTGTATTATAGTCACAATGTTTCACATATCTGCGTGCCAGCTCTAGGTATTCTAGTCTCATTGTTTCACATATCTGCGTGCCAGCTCTAGGTATTATAGTCTCATTGTTTCACATGCAGTCATATATATGTTTGTTAGCACCGTGTATTATAGTCACAATGTTTCACATATCTGCGTGCCGGCTCTAGGTATTATAGTCTCATTGTTTCACATGCAGTCATATATATGTTTGTTAGCACCGTGTATTATAGTCACAATGTTTCACATATCTGCGTGCCAGCTCTAGGTATTATAGTCTCATTGTTTCACATGCAGTCATATATATATATTTCTGTTAGCACATGGTATTATAGTTTCACTGGTCCACATGCAGTCATATATATGTGTAATAATACCGTGTATTGCAGTCTCGTTGGTTCACAGTCATACGGTGTTTTGTGTCCGGTGTTACGGGAGACATTGACCATGAAGATGATTCCTACCTACGCTTCTATTCTTATGATGGCATCTCTGATTACTGTGGGTGAGTTTGTGTATTAATAATGTGATAATAGTGCACACTTCATATTAACTTAAGCATCATTTATATTTCATTGTCGTCGTCATCATCATCATCATCATCATCACCATCATCATCATCATCATCATTATCATCATCATCATCATATCATCATCATCATCATCATCATCATCATCATCATCATCATCATCATCATCATCATCATCATCATCATCATATCATCATTATCTTCATCATCATCATCATCATCATCATCATCATCATCATCATATCATCATTATCTTCATCATCATCATCATCATCATCATCATCATCATTATTATCATCATCTTCAACAACATTATAATACTTACCAGTATCATCGTCATCATCATTATGTCATAATCGTTACCAAAATTATCATTATCCTCATCAATATCATTATCATTGCTATTATCATCATTATCACAGTGACCATCATCACCATCACCATCCTCGTTGGAATAGCCTCTAGTTTAAACTTAACACAATAACACACAGAACATTAAGAATAATATTCCTTCAGAAATGTCACTTATACTATAGGAAGTAATATCATATTCCTACATGTTTCACATGGTATACTGACTAGTGTGTCAGCGAATTTATAATTAATTCTATATTTCTATGAGAGCAGAACAACACCCGTGAATGTATGTATCATGTTAATTCAGTTCACCACAGTCCGTGGTGGTCATATCATGTTCACGGGCTGTTGTACTGAATACCGAAAATATGAGTTCGGTGTCCTGATGTCAATGACATGGGTGAAACATCTTGGTGTTAGTTAGTTAGTTAGTTATCAGTTGGGGTATCTTCGTTGCACTCCGGACATGTCCATAGGTGCTCAGATCCTCCCCCCAGCATATGCATCAGCGTCCGGTGGCTAAAAGTGCCAGTTCTGTGTTGGTTGACGAGGCGCTTTGTTTTCCCGATGTACCTCTCGCGTCTGGCTGTGCCGATTCTTACTCCCAGGTCTTTCATCCTGGAAAGCGATGTGGAATCACTGGCGTCAAAATCATCTGTTCTCGCCATATCTTTAAGGGCGTTAATAACATCGGCACGATCCATGGGCTGGCCATCTACAGGGGGTGCAGAGCCAGCCAATTTATCAGCTCGTTCATTTCCCTCGACTCCCGCATGTCCCGGGACGAAGATGAAGGTGACTTTGCGGACAACAGACTTCCGCAGCGACTCAGTCCACTGTCTACGTACAGATCCAGCTTCGACCTTCTGAATCATGCTCATTGAATCACTTAGTACACACACGTTGGTATAATGCTGTGATTCCAGCCATATGAAAGCCTGTGTAACTGCCATCACCTCCATCGTCATGCTGCTCGTGGTCATGGAGTGGGCACCACTGGATTCTTGAACGGTTCGGCCCGCTGAGCGGGCTGTAAATGCCCACGCACTTCGCTGCTGCTTTACAACAGATCCATCTGTATAGATGAGCACTTCGGGGCTATCTGAGTGATCATAGATGAGCGCGTTAACCTCTGCATTGACAGCGGCAGGGTTCTGCTCTCTGCACCGTCTGTCGAGTGTGATAATGCAGGAGAAGGTACACTTAAAAGCTGGAGGCACCGGCACCCATTCCTTGCCGGGGTTGATACTGGTAAGACTGCAGACCTGTCCGACGACATCTTCCGCCCGACCCATCCATGATTTGCCCCTCTTTAGCCTGTCACCCTTTTCTCTGAATACAGCGTCATGCAGAGGGTGCTGCTCATCTGCACTTATTTTTAAGTATGCACGAGCTCTCCAGATCTTGATTCTGTGTTCCATTGTCGGGAAGTCAAGGAGGTATCTCATTGCTACACAGCTGGTGTCTTTCGTGCAGCCCAAAATGATGCGCATGGCTTCGTTTTGTACCTTTTCAAGTCTTCCAATCTGTGTAGGGCTGACAGTGAGGATGGCCAGGGCATACTCGATGCGTGAAAGCACAAGTCCTTGGAACAGAAGTAATAGCAGTCTTTGCTCGATATTGGCACTCGCCATGACTCTCATTGCTGCCAAACCTTTTCGAGCCTTCGTTATGACATAATCGACATGATCTCTGAAGGACAGGCTACGATCAAGCCTCACGCCAAGATATGTCATTGACTGGGTTCTACTCAGAATGCTCCCATCCATTCTTACTGCCGGCAGGTCTGTTTTCACAATATGGTTGTTTAGTGAGAACCATGTAACCGTTGCCTTTGCAGGGTTGACAAGGGCATCGGCATCAGCACACCATGAGGAAATTCGATCTAGTTCGCCCTGCATATAGTTGGCAACCGCCTGTCTATCTCGACCCTGTCGATACACGAGGATGTCGTCAACGAATGATAGAGTCCTACCCCTCCCATCCAACTGTTGTTCAGTGATCGGCACCGTATACACGTTGAATAGTACTGGTGACAGTGGTGAACCCTGCGGCAATCCTGGACATATCGTTATCGGCTCAGAAGACCAACTCCCGCATCTTAGCACCACCTTCCTTTGGAGTAGAACTGCAGCTATCCATCGTACAAGGTGAGGGTGCACTTTCAGTCTGAGGAGGGTTTGCATCAAGTGCTCGAAAGATACTCTGTTATATGCGTCCTCTAAGTCTATGGCGGCCGCACATGTCTCTTCTCTGACCTGAAATCCTTCGTAAACATCTTGAGCAAAGACCGCCGCATTCAGCCATGACTCTTTGTTGCGTCTGTATCCTCCAAGTGTGGGCGGGAAGCAGCCGAGCTGTTCCAAGTCCCAAGCAAGTCTGTGTGCTACAATTTTCTCCAGTAGCTTGCCAACAGTATTCTGCATCGTAATGATTCTGTAGCCGCTTATCTTGGAGTGGTCTTTGTTCGGTTTTGGCAGCGGCAGCAGGTAGCTGTGTAGCCATTCTTCTTTGACCTGACCCCTCTGGATACTGGTGTTGAATTCTCTGGCCAGTTCTTCCATGTCATCATCTGATATCACCATTAGGTCACCATATCGGATGCCGTCTGGGCCTGGGGTGGTGTTAGGTGATTTCTTGAGCATCGCACGCAATATGTCAACTGTGATCGTCCATTCTTCGTCTGTCCCGACCCCCTCGCACAACTGAGAGAGTGTTGTTGTGGTCCTCTGTCTGGCGGGCTCGTCTTTCTGGTCAGTCTGTTCTATGTAGCGTGCAAGAAGGGCCTTACCTTTATCCGCATCCGACTTTTTCCATGCGAGGTCTGTGCCTTGAAAGTCTGGAATACCCCTACGTTGTGCAGCACCGTTCATGCTCTTGTGGAGGCGCCAGAATGTCGTAAGAGATTGCTCGGAGCACACCTTCCTGCAGAACTCGTCCCATTTGTCGGCCTTGGCCTGTTTGGCGCAGGATTTGAATAAAGTCGTCGTCCTAACGACCTCAGTCTTCAGGTTCGCCAATTCAACCTGTGGCATGTTAGCCTTTCTGGCCTTTTGCCAGTCTTTGACAGCCTGCCTCTTTCCCAGCCACACCTTCTCGACCTCTCCATTCCACCATGGTGGCTGCAGCCATCTTTCTTGTCTCCTGCGGGAGGAAGTTAGTTTCCTTCTTCTGATCTTGCTTATGGCGTCTTGACCAGTGGTGTCGTACGGGAAGGCATTGGTCTTGTTTCTTTGACTCATGGCCCCGTCTTTCTTGATCAGGATGACACAAGGGTAGTGGTCACTATCGTGGTATCCCAGTGTGCCCCACCGGCACCTTGGTGCGATGGTGGGCGACACCAGAGCCAAGTCAATGATGCTGTCAGAGTCGCCTGGTCGAGTGGCCATTCTAGTGACCTTCCCATCATTCAGACAGATTAGGGCAGCAGATGCCAGGGCGTCCTCCAAATCTTCTCCCTGTCTATTGGTGATGCAATTCCCCCATTGACTGCCTCTGGCATTGAAGTCCCCGCAGTAGATGATATGCCTTTCATCCATATCGAACAAATTCTGCCATTGTCGCACGTCGACCTTCCCATTTCGCGCATAGACGTTAACGATTACAAGCTGCACTGGTGTCATTATTCTTAATGACTGCACTTGCAGGGCATCGCTGTTCCAGGCGGACATATCGATCTCAGACACTAGTATGTTGTCGCGGACCAGAATGGCCTGTCCGAGGTGCCGCCTGTTAAGGAAACCCTGAAATCCCGCCACATTGACTGTTCCGTCGGTGAGGTGTGTTTCTTGCAAGACTACAATATCGTTTCCGTAGAGTAGTTTTTCAAGAATGGGTCGGCGTTGACTAAATGATGCACAGTTCCAGTACAGTACTCGAACATTTCCGATACCCAATCTGTCACATTTTAAGCGCCTTCTGCGCGCGCCCGCCCTCTTACCACGTTGTGTCCTAGCTGGTCGTCTGGCCGTCATGTTAGGCTTAACTATCGCCACCGGGCGCCGATGATACGCCGAAAGAAGACCGGACGCGCGTGCACGAACTCCGTTGCACGGTCCGAACTCCATTCCACCACGAAAAAACACTTAATCCATACACATTTCGGAAAAAACACGTTCCATTTTACGGGACGAAGAAATGTCCCGCCATCTTGCTCAAGGGAACTCACTCGAAAAAAAAAAAAAAAAAAAAAAAAAAAATCTTGGTGTGCTGCTGTCAATGATATGGGTGAAATAGCTTGATATTCTGATGTAAATGACATGTTTGAATCTTGGTGTGCTGATGCCAGTGACATGGGTGAAACATCTTGGTGTGCAGATGTCAATAATATGGGTGAAACATCTTGGTGTGCAGATGTCAATGATATGGGTGAAACATCTTGGTGTGCAGATGTCAATAAAAACGGTGAAAAACCATCTTGTGTGTGTGTGTGTGTGTGTGTGTGTGTGTGTATATATTCTATGAATTATCTCCTCCAAACAAAACTCACATCATCACCCAGTTTCTCCTATCTACGTTGCATAATATCGGTCACAATTTTTATCTAATTTGTGTATGGACATGCGATAGCTAACAGTTTCTGCCTTAGATAATGATATTCCTAGGTAACGACACATGATGTCAGTCACTATTTTCATCTGATTTGTGAATGGACATGCGGAAGTTTGCAATCTGCTACTTAAGCTAAATATAAACAAGGTAATGTCACTAACAAATGACACTCTTACAAACCAAGTATTGCTTTCTGCGTCCCCACACGCCATTGTCAATTTATAACACCCTAATTAACTTCATACGTCAGAACATCGCGTGATCATTGTAGGTTAAAATCAGATGTATGCAAACTAGTTTCTCTTAGCGATTGATAATTTGTTGTATTGTTACAGGTATAGGGGTGGGTAAGTAGCATTAGTTAGCAACGTGTGCATGTATGTAGGGCAGACTGGGGAGAAATGGACATAGGGGAGAAATGGACCACCCCCTCTCTGGCCCCTGGCTGTGATGCAATGAAAGTGAAACCATAATAAGTTTGTTTTCCACATCAAACATAGTCCGAATTTTTCATTTGCCATCGACTTCCCGCACAGGTCGTTCCCACGCAAAGTTTGAAAAATTTTCTGCACTAAAGTTTCTTTTTCCAGTTCCAGACACCATCGTAAAGCAGACGCATAGTCAGGTATCAGGACAAGGTAATTACGTTAATATCTTTATTTACTTGTTATTTAAGAGTTCATATAAAAAAATATAGCATATAATATTAGATTTAAGAGACTTTATGGCTGAATAGTTTAATACATTGATGGGGGAGAAATGGACAGGTTCATTTCTCCCCATGGTTCATTTCTCCCCATAGAAGAAATTGACAAGACAGTCTGTTGTTATTAAAAGTGTTGAAGATTGCATTCGAATATCAGCATTATTGATTCTTTTTAATACTGGGGTCTAAATCTAGACCAATAAAACTGTTAACAAATTTGATTTCAGTGATTTATTAAAGATGCACGCCATTCGTGCTATGATCAGTATTTCTTTGCAAATGGTAGGCCTACCATTCTAAATGTTATATAATTCTGTCACTCTTTTGTTTCAGATGCCAAGATTGTACATCAGAAACACCAACAAGGGTCTCGTTACGGAGGAACGTATGAGAGAAGCTGTTAATGCTGCGAAAAATGGAATGAAAGTGAGGAAAGCTGCAAGGGAGTACGGCATTGCTCGCTCTACCCTCAATAACAATCTTACAAAAGACAGAGAAGGAAATGGTCTGCCTACTAGACTCGTACCAAATTATAGGCATAGCCTTGTTTTCACAGCTAAGCAAGAAGCTGATTTTGCTAGTTACTTGAAAGATTGTGCAAGAATGTTCCATGGACTCACAACTAAAAACGTTCGTATTTTGGCGTACGAGATGGCGAAAGTCAATAACATTGCACATCCTTTAACCTGGGATGAGCAAATGATGGCAGGGAATGACTGGCTTTGTGGATTTTTGCGACGGAATCCCGAGCTGACCATAAGGCAACCTGAGGCAACATCTCTGGCTAGAGCTACAGCTTTCAAACAACATAATATTTGCACCTTCTTCAACATTGTGAAGGAAACCATTACAAAACTAAATGTGAGTGGAGCTCAAACCTACAATTTGGATGAGTCAGGTCTGACCACTGTACAGAAAGTGCCAAAAGTAATTGCCCCACGTGGAGTGAAGCAAATAGGCCAGGTGACATCCAGAGAAAGAGGAGAACTGGTCACAATCTGTTGCATTGTGTCAGCTGCGGGTCACATTTTCCCTCCAGTTTTTGTGTTTCCCAGAAAACATTTTAAGACTGTTATGCTTGCTGGAGCACCTGAAGGTTCCCTTGGCCTTGTGAATGAAGCATGTTGGATGACCCGTGATAATTTCGTCAAAGTTATAAATCACTTCATTAAGCATTCAAGACCTTCCAAAGACTTCCCTTTGATTTTGATCTTGGACAATCACGATTCCCACATTTCATTTGAATCACTTGAACTGTGCAAGAAAAACAACATTCATGTGATCACGTTGCCACCACACATCTCATCTAAAACTCAGCCTTTGGACCGTTCAGTTTTTGGACCCATGAAGTCGGTCTACAACAATGCGTGTGATTCATGGATGATGAAAAATGTTGGGACACCACTGACAATCTATCAAGTTGCAAATCTAGGAGGCCACGCTTTTCTTAAAGCGGCAACTCCCATTAACATTCAATCAGGCTTTGCAGTGTCAGGTATTTGGCCCTTTAACGAAGATGTTTTTACAGAAGATGATTTTATGCCTTCAGAAATAACGAACAGGCCCATCAGCAAGGACAGTGAAAATGCCACTTTAGAAAGCAATGAACAGACAGGATCAGCATCTCCACATTGTGGTACCAGCACAGATCAAACTGCACAAGAATTTCATGAAAATCAGAAAGAGTGTAATGTTGAGAACCTTGTAGATGACTTGCAGGAAATATCAGGGAGTCTTCAACATAAAGCAACTTCTTCCTTTACTTCGCCTCATGTTTTCAGAGGACTACCAAAAGCTGGTCCGCGAAAAGATTCAAATAATATGAGGAAAAGAGGAAAAACTATGCTGGCTACTTCTACGCCAGAAATGGATCAAATTAGGGAAAGAGCGGTGATGAAAGAAAAGGCAGCAAAAGTTCCACCCAAAAAGGCAAAGAGACAGCTGCTGAAAGAACTTGATGTTGATTCAGATCCAGAAACTGTCATTTCGTTTTGTGATGACACAGATTCTGATGTTTCATTTGGTGAAAATGAGGAGTGTACGGTTAGCTTGACTGGTGTGCGTGAGGTTTTTGAAGGCCAGTGTGTGCTATGTGAATATGGAACAAAGAAGACTTGTGTTTACTATGTAGGAATTGTAAGGGGAGACATTGATGATGATGGTGATGTTGAGGTAGAGTTCTTGCGCAAGAGTGAGAAGGTTGCTGGTAAATTTGTTAAGCCTAAGGTAGAAGATGTCGCCAGTGTCTCAATTACATGTATTAAAGCACAGCTTACTAGATCTACAATCACTGGAACCACTTCTAGTACCAAAGATGGCTATGTCTTCAAAGAAAGTCTTGCAGGCATAAATGTTCGATAAAACTTTATATTAGATTAATATATCATATTAAACTTTTTTTTACTGTCGCTTAAAATAATAAAAAAAAAACTGCAAATATCCTTTTAATGATTATTTATTTCTTATAGCAATATGGATGAGTTGTTGCTGCTTCTTTTTAAAAAAGGTCAATTTCTCCCCACTATGGTCCATTGCGCCCCACGTGCTGGTCCATTTCACCCCAATGGTGGTCAATTTCTCCCCTTGTTCGTATACATTTTTGTAAAGAAACATATAGAAATAGATTGCTAAATGTTTTCCTCTTTTAAAATAAATGAATGTACAACATTTTAGTCATGGTTTTGTTATGTTTCGATAAAATCTGTTCCGGTGATGAGCAAAAATTGATAACTACAAAATTGCTGGTCCATTTCTCCCCAGTCTCCCCTATGTCTCCGTGTGAGTGTTTCCTACGATATTGTTTTCATTCATTAATGCAGCTAGTGGTTTATGTTGAGCCTTATTGGTTATATGGTGAGAAAGTGCAGGACCATTTCACGTATTGAGGCGTAGTCCGTATATGGTGTAAGTGTAAGGGTACATGGTGTACGTGTAATGGTTATATGGTGCAAATGTATCTGCTATATTTAGTAAATGCAAGTGCTATATTGTATATCTGTAATTGGTCTGTGCTGTAGATGTAAGTGGTATATAATGTAAAAGTAATGGATTTATGGTGTAAATGTAATGAGTATAAGAATCATCATTATCCAGTGCCTTGCTGGTTGGCGTGGGCGAGCATGCGTCTCCACACATTGTGATCTCCGACGGCATGCATTAATTCGTGTGTTGACTCCCTTCCGTGTAATGAAACAAGTCTGCCAAGAATCTTCTCAGGTTGTCTTCCTCTATCTCTTTTCCGAAAAAATTCGCTGTTGTCACAAAATGTTCTGGTTTTTGTCTTGTCATAACGTGGCCAAAAAACGATGACTGCCTCTTTTTCATGCTTGTAATAGTTGTCTTTTCGTCTCAACTTCCATTAAAACGTCTTCATTGCTCATTTTGGGTGTCCAATTAATTTTCAGCATCCTTCTATACAACTACATCTCAAGGGTTCCATGGATTTTTTCGCCAGTTTACTAATTGTCCAGGATGCGCAGCCGTATGCAAAAATCTAGTTATATGTAACATGCAAGAACTCTTTTCCTGACTTTCAAGGACAGTGACTTATTGCACAAAACATTCTTCACTTGAAAGAATGCAGTTTATTGCTTGTCCTATTCTGTTCTTTATCTCCGTGATGCATCTTCCATCTGATTTTATCCATGTGCCTATAAATTTGAATTTCTGCACTTGCCCCCAAATAACGTCCTGCACTTTAATTGTACATTTATTCGCAATCTATTTCTTTGATATCATCATGACTTATGTCTTTCCATTATTCAAACTACGGTCCCTTCTTCACTTTCTATAACCACCGTATCTATCATTTCTTGTAGATCCTTCTGAATTGTTGCTATTGTGACAGGTTGGCCCACCTCTCAGATCGTTTTGTTACTAGATGGAGATAGCCCTCAGTAAACCCCTCTATGTATCCTGTAGTAATTTTTATTTTTATCTATATTTTCAAATATTAGAGAAAATCGTCTTTGGGTAGTGTATTTATATACATAAAACTATAGAGAGAGTTAAATACTATTTCTTCTTATAGTTAGAAGTAGATGTAGGGTAGAGTTCGTTTACAAGCCAAGAAATAAAGTCAGGCTGAATTTTATATTCAGTTTTGGCTGTGAATAATAATTTGGCCACAGGAAGGGAACTCTCCTGGATGAGAAGTTAACTTCCGGTAGCACCCTAACTTCTGCCATTTTCTGATAGCAACCTGGAAGGAGCAGGAGCTACTATCACGTCAATTGGCTAAAATTGAACACCTGTCTGTGTTTAAACATATTTTATTGCTGGCTCTTGTTAAGCCGAAAAACCATCTAAAACATAGAAAAGCCAATGATAGTCTCCACTCCCGATAGGCCAGTCAAAATCTAGTTGCAGGGTGAGTTAATAATAATTTTGTTAAATATTTTTCTGTGTGTCAAAATGTCGGCAATATCTAAAGGCCATGCCGATCGATAATAGATAACATTAATTAAAACTAGTGTTAGTTAACTAATAGTAGAATTAGGACCACGTTTTATGCCATGTGGCTTGCCGACAAGGGTAAAACGAAAAGCTCGTCACATGTGGCATTAAAAACATGGATAAATTACATTACGTGATTCTCGAAATTAGGTATCTGCCTGCGGAAGGACACCTGAGTTAGTCAGTAGACGATTAGAGTTAAGATAAATTAATTATGTGCGTAACTTCGGAACTAGCGGATTTCTCTAGATAAAATACTTATTAGTTGAATGAATTAGTTCAGAGAGTGAATAAGTTACCATTAATTATTCTTTATTAATCTCTATCTTGCCCATAGTCAGATTACTACCATGTGGTCCAAGATGGCCCACTTAACAAAGTTCAAACCTTGGGGGAATTCTCCAACCCTAATATTGTTCTTGTATATAGTGAAAATAATCTTAAACCTAGCTAAGAAATCTTCTAGATAATTAATTATGTTTTAATTAATATAAGGAAGACTTGCTAGTAGTACAACTCATAACTCTTTAAGTGAACTTGGGGTGTTTCATTGATTTTAATGGTTCACTCGTGTACATCGTGAAGTTATAGTTGTTGTGTGTGATTTCATTTCATTCTATGGAATTCATCAATATGTGATGTTAATTCATCGTGTGGAGTGTAGTTTGTGTGTTTCCATACTTGAAAAATGAGGTGTGGTGTTTCATCGATGTAATGGTTTGTTAATGTATATGTGATGTCGGAGTTGTGGCGTCTGAGTTTCATTCCATTGAAGTCATCCTATATGTACTGTTAAGTCATTATGTGAATTGTGGTTCATGTTTCCATGAGTAATCATGACTTAGAATATATATTTGGAATGTGGTCTTTGAAGTAGAGCATTGTGATCGTACATGTTTGATCTAAATGTCCGCAGAGAGAATAGGATATCATTTGTGTGCTGTTTCCATTAGATCAGTGTGCTGTTGTAGATTTCAGATAAGGAATCAAAATGTGTACATTTAGATAATACATGCTATGAAAATTTATGAGACAAGATGCCATGCAGGACATGGCCAAAAGAATTTACAATTCTGTCTTGAAGGATTATTCACTCCTTCTCACTGTCATTCACAGAGCCTGCACCCTGATCATCTGTAGCCGTAGTCACGACCGGTGATTGAGCTACGAACCACTCACTTGATGCAGCAGAGAGTGGAGTCCATACCACGATCCAGTCAGCACTGCCAGCTTACCATCCAGGAGGCTAAGAATTATCAGATGAGTGGCTACCCACCCGTTTGCCACTGCACAGCAATCCTAATTTGTCCGCTATTGGCTAAGAGTCTATGATTATATTCTCTAGCTGAACATTATCTGGTCAAGATTTCAGGGATCTGCGTATCTCTTATGTGTCAGTGAGTTCCCAGTGGGGCTCACGTAGTGTTCTTTAGGATTAAACGTTATGTTATATTTGTACTTTTAACAACTGCGTCTGTCATTATAGAATTAGCATCATCAGATTGTGTGACGAGTGATCGGACTACATCTATACGTATCATTCTGTCTTATCTCCTGTTGTGTGAGAATACATTAGGCAGTGGGGGCTCATTTTTTTCATCCAGGCACGTTAGCAGGAATCACTTGACATACTGTCTTCGTTTGTTAGCACAGTTCGTCGTCATAACTTTCCGCCTGGCACTGTTTAGAAGTAGTCATCCATTCTGGGACTTTTGATAATCATTCTTCTAGAATTGCGAGCCATTTGATCGCTTCTTCAGCAGTGGTTAGATTCTCTATTTGTAGAAGTCTATTTAGTATCTACTTTGATCCAATTCCATCCTAGTAGAATACGTTACGCGACAGCTATCAAGACGGTGTCATCAGCATAAAGTAAGATATTTATATTATGTCCACCAACCAAGATCCCTGCCATATTTTCTGTATATCTTATCATTATATATTCACTGTACAATGAAAACAATTCAGGAGACAATACACTACCAGGTCTGACGCCCTTCTCTATACACTAAAATATGCCTACAAGGTTGTTTATTCTCATGGCTGCTGTTTGCTGCTAATATATGTTCGAAGCAGGCTACTTTGCGATTGTCTGATCGTCCAGTGAGTGCTGCATTACAACTTGATATTCAAGGATCATTTGCAAACTGGATTGCTAGTAGTCCATCCATCATGTGCAATACCGATAAGCTTGGGCAGTCATGTTCTGCTATCTCACTCGATCACAAGAGTCGTGGATCAGCTCCGTGTTCCTATCTCGACCATGCCACGTGGCCAAGCCATCCAGGTATTTACTTCTCGGTCTTCCCCTCGGTCTCGTTACTTCGATCTTGCTTGTCGTCACCAAATTCTCCAGTAAGTTCTCCTCATAACATGCCCAAAACATCTGACTGTCTATATCTAATGACTCTAATCAGTTTACGATCTTTATTTGTTTCTTAAAGGATTTGTTCACTGATTTTTCTGTCTGCCCATGATATTCTTTGCATTTTCCTCAGGAACATTTCCACAGCCATCAGCTGTTTTTCAGCTTGACTGCTCATTGTCCGATATTCATATCCATACAAAAGCCTGTGTCCTTAGTACTCTTCTCTATGGCAGTGAAACCTGGACAACTTACTCACACCAAGAGAACAATTTAAACAGCTTTCATATGCGGTGTCTCCGAAGAATTCTTGGTATTAAGTGGCAAGACAAAATTACAAATACTGAAGTATTGGAAAGATCAGGTTGTGTGACAGTTTATTCCATGCTCAGTCTTCGTAGACTTAGATGGATAGGACATCTTAGGAGGATGGATGATGGTAGAATACCAAAGGATATATTTTTTGGTGAATTACAGATGGGTAAGAGATCTCAGGGTCGGCCTCTACTACGATACAAAGATGTGTGTAAGCGGGACATGAATGATACAGGCATTGATAATGCACATTGGGAGCAAGTCGCCGCTGAACGTGTTGCATGGAGGGCAAATATCAGAAATGGAATAAAGTCAAAGGAGAAAATTATTGCAGAAAAGTCACACACCAAGCGTTTGAGACGTAAGATGGTGCATGATGGTGGAAATGACCACGTGTTCACATGCACCCACTGTGAACGGACATTTACAGCGCAAATTGGCCTTATCAGTCACACTCGCTACCGCTATAGTTAAAAGTTATTATGCCTTTTTAAAGCACAAACTATCGTCTGTCAAGACGGCAAGGTGCCAATGTTACAAAAGTACAGGTTCTATGTAGCACTTCAACACTGTTTTTCTCGTTTCAATTGATATCTTTTTATTTGTCAGTATGTTTTTCATCTTGCAAAAGGCTACCTTCTCAATGGCAATTCTTGTTCTAATCTCTTCAAGGCATCTCCCATCAGATGTTATGACTGTGACGAGAAAATTGTATCGATTCACTTGCTTAAGAATATGCCCATTTGCTCGTATATCACATTGTGGTATTTCCTTCTTCCTAGTGACAACCATAATTTGTGTCTTCTTAATATTCAGTTCTAACCCTAATTGTTAACTTGCTAGTAGTGGCAGACCAATATCAATAGTAGATGACGACGGCCTTCAACAAGCATTACGGACAGAATTGCAAAATGCTGAATATAAGCTACCTTACCTCCGCACTATTGGCAAACTGTTGACTGCTAAGAATAACAGCAAGATTCAAAGTGTTAAAGTAGCTATGAAAAATGCAAAGGGAATTGCTCTAACATCTGATTGTTGGACATCTCTAGGTAACGAAAGGCCGTTGGATTCTCGATGACTGGAAATTGAAAAATGCTGTTCTTTAATAAGTGAATGTTGTTGAACTTCATTATTCTGTCAGTGTTGTCAAGCTATATAAACAGTTTGCAATAGCCTGGGATATAACGAACACAAATCAGGCTCTAGTTACTGACAATGCAAGAAATATGGTTTCAGCTGTTGAGAAAACCGGCTTTGCACATACTCATTCTTTGGCTCATAGCTTACAACTGAGCATATTACATGAAATTAAAACCGCTGATACCGAAACATTGGTTGGCAACTGTCGAAATAAATTCGAACATTTTAAACATATTTAAATATTGAGCACAGCCCACTACTGGCAACGCTGATAGTATTTGTCACTTATTTTCCCGGGAGGAAAGTGGAATCAACAAGCACATCTTCAAGATTATTTTCTGTTGGAATTATTGAATGACTCCTGTCTACACTCCTCCCTTCTGTCTTCCCTTCCATATATCTATTCCTTTCTCTCTCTCTATTATTCCCTCAACACATACTCCGACAACAGTTCCTTTCAACGATTAATAAAATATTTATTAATAAAAACTATGTCTGGTGTATGTATGGACTGTGTAAGCGTAGTTGATAGTGTATTCTATTGTTGGTGCCAGACTGAACTCGTAATGTCTATCAGCGGTGTCACATCTCGCCCCAATCATTCCGCAAAACCACAAGACAGCACATCAAACAGGAAAGCTCTCACCCTGGATGATCCGTACGCTTGAGTGAAGGTAAATCCGTTATTGACCGAAACAAAACTGTTCACCACTGGATCACCGTACAGTATTAATATTCCAGTAAGTTTATGAATTCGCCCGAGTCTGTTTCATGAAAGTACTTATCCAACACCGAAAAAACTACATCAACACAGTTCAGCATATTGTCTCTATGAGTAGCACTGTTTTGACTTGTCTATTGTTTCTTAATTATGCGTCCAAGACGTATGTAGTTTTATTTTACTTTGCGTTCTGCAAACTTATATTTCTTTTTCCATTATTACTGTGGTTATCTAATTATTCTTTGCTTATTCTTCAACGTTCCTTTAAAGGTATGTTTATTTCGTATAGACCTTGTATAGGTTGTTCCTTGGTTTATTGAGGTATTTGCTCTCCTCACAAATGAAATGCTTTGAGGTTATCAATAAAGCTTTTCCTGTACACAAGAAGTATGTGTCTATCTTCTCGTTATATCCGGATAGGAGTTGAACCTGTGAGAAGTATAACAGATCCAGTGATAAGTGTCTACCACTTAATATTACTTATGCAAGTGTCCTTCTCCAGCCATAATGACAAGGCTTCCGAAGTAAACACCAACATAAGACATATGAATTCACCAAAGTCTAAACTATTCACTAATAGAAAGCAATAGTAAACGCTATGCACACACATCTATTTTCCTATGCTAAAACTATACTCTAATATTAGTTTTACCTTATATATATATATAGAATTAATGTAAGTCCCCGAATCGAAATTTATCCGCACATAAGCACTCTATCCCATTGTAAGGGAGGATATTTCTTTTCATTACGGGACACATAAATCCATCTTTCCGTCCAGTTTGGTAGCACACTAAACAGAAACCCCATGTTCTGCTATTTATAACGAGTGTCCAATCTTCCAGTGATTGTTTGATCTACCATCCTCAACCCTCATCTCTTGACGTATCCTGCCCATCAAAAGCGGTGAAATCACGTAGTGGTTAGTTGTTCGTTTCTCTCCGTTGCCAAGCTGTTCCCCTGACGCTGATACTTCAAAGCATTCTCCGTTCATTTTTCCTCCACGCGATTTCCCCCGGTTCTCCGTGTCCGTACGATCCGATCGTCAGGCAATGAACTTCTGCAACACCTGTATCCTATTTTTATATTAGTAGGTCAATGATCTTTACTTTATTCCTCCTCTCAGAATGAAGTACACAATTGTTAACCCTCCTCCATTGCATTTTAATATGTAAGTTATCAAGGAATCACTAAACTGCAGTTTTTCCGTGACAGTATTCCGGTACGAACCTAAAGCCTTGTCAACGTCAATATGGAAGCACTAGACTCGAGTTTCGCTCTCGTTTGAGCTCGTCAATAGACATATCCATGACTGGACCCCGGATCAAACCCGGATCACTGGTGTGTGAGGCGGGTGTGTAACCAATAGACCACGCGGCACACACTAGACGCGACCAAATTATCACACTAGAATATCACAACGTCATCCATCGTAGGCTATAGCTCAAAATTTGCCCAATCGCCGCGATTGACATCCGTCAATCGAAGTGGCCCCGAATGATCAGGTCTTCTTGACTGGAAAGGCACACCAGGCCACCTAAAGTCCAGCGAGCAATAATCAAATGATTTTTTTTTCTTTTCCGGGAATTAAAATTTAAATGTTAAGCACAACTCTCTACTAGCAACGCTGCTCGTATTCCGGTACGGACTCAAGGCCTTGTCCACGTCAAAATGGAAGCACAAGACTCGAGTTTCGCTCTCGTTTGAGCTCGTCAGTAGTGCATATCCTTGACTGGAGCCGGGGTACAACACGGATCATTGGCGTGTGAGGCGGATGTGTTACCACTAGACTACGCAGCACACAATAGATGCGACCAAAAAAAACACCAAAAACAAATAAATCATTTTAAACATTGTGCTGCAAACAAAACGGGGTTGCACAATCGTTCTGAGTCACCATTGTGTAAGCTGCAGCAGGATGTACCAACAAGATGGAACAGCATTATTATTTTGCTACATAGAAGCATTAACTGTCTACATGTCAGATGAAAAGAAGCAATACAAAGGTCCAAAATTGTCAGATTCGGAGTGGGAGAAGATTTCGAAATATGTCAAAGTTTTGGACTTATTCTGTCAGACCACGGTCCTGCTTGGCGGTCAAGATTATGTTTCATGTAGCTGTGTATTGCCACTGCTATCATCGTTGACAAAGCATGTGACTAGACACGATGATGATCCGGGCTACATAGCTAAATTTAAGGCAGCATCTATTACTGACTTCAGTGAAGATATAGCTAATATAACAAGTATTAAATACTTCAGCACTAGATCCACGCTACAAATACCTAAACTGTTTGTCAACAGATGCAAAAGAACAAACCTAGTCACGTATTGAACAACAAATAGCAGCTGATGTTCATCATGAGCAGATGGAGACTGCTGCAACGAATGGTACTGACATTGACAATGAAACTATATGTTAACCAAATGAAAAGCGTATTAAGCTAATGGAGTCTGATTCAGACACGGAAGATCATTTCGACAGCTCTTCTAATGTATTGCTGCGTTATAAAATGGAGAAGAAAGGAGCTGAATCGGTTGACCCTCTACAATGGTGGATACTCAATGAACATCGACATCAAAAAATGTCATTCCTTGCAAAAACCATTCGGCGCATACCGGCTACCTCAGTTCCATGTGAAAATACATATAGGGATTTTGTAGGTAACTCGTGTTTCACTAGAATTTACTATATGACTATAGTTAGATTTCCTAAGTGAGGCACGTAGAATTAATTCTCCACATATATATGTTTTCGAGATGTCCCCAGTTCCACCTTTTCATCTAGGATAGTAATTGAGGCGGGATGGGTTGGCAGACTGGAACCTACCATGGTTTCGTTACAATCTTGAACAATTTTATTTCGAAGCATCATTATCTAGAGAAAATACAGAGATGGTTTCCCCTTGACTCCGTCGGTTTGTGTACGGTTGCCTCCACTTGTATAACGTGTAAGTGTAATGGGTATATAGCTAACAATAATGGGGACATGATGTAAGTGTCATGGTTACATGGTGTATATGCAATGATTATATTGTGTAAATTTAATGTGTAGTCGGTTTACGTGTAATGAGTAAATGCTATACATGTCATGAGTAACTGTTGTAATGGGTATATGGTGTAGGAGTAATGTTTATATGTTGTCAGCATAACGGGTATATCATCAAGTTTAAGGGTTATATGGTGTGAGTGTTATGTTATATGATCATCATCATGTGCCATGCCGGTAAGCATATGCGGTCATGTTTCACACTACACTTGATAACCAGAGTCGTGGATCAGCTAAGTGTTCTTATCTCGACCATGCCACGTGGCCATGCCAGCCAGGTATTTACTTCTCAGCCTTCCTCTTGATTTCCTTCCCTCAACTGTCATCAAGTTCTCCAATGTATGTCTTCTTATAATGTGTCCAAAATAATTTGACTGTCTACGTCTAATTTCTCTAATCCGTTTACTGTTTTGAGTTGTTTCTTGTAGGACATGGTCATTGGCTTCTCTGTCAGTCCAAGATATTCTTTGAATTTTCCTCAGAAACCACATTTTCATAACCATCAGATGTTTTTCATCTTATCTACTCATTTTCTACGCTTCACATTCTTACAAAAGTAACGGTTCTATGTAGCACGTCAACACCCTTTTTCTCATTGCAAATAACATCTTTTTATTTGTCAGTATGTTTTCCATCTTGCAAAAGGCTACCTTCGTTATTGCGATATTTGTTCTAATCTTTTCAAGGCTTCTCCTATCAGATGGTACGACTGTTCCGAGATAATTGTAAGGATTTACTTGTTTAAGAATATTCCCATTTCTTGTACATTACATTTCCTTCCTCCTATAGACGATAGCAATCTGTGTCTTCTTACAATTTAATTCTAACCCTATTTGATCACTGTGTGCAACAACCGCATCTACTAATTGTCCTGATCCTGCTCATTGTCTGCAATCAAGACTTATCATCTGCATATCTAATGTTATTGATGTTACGTACCCCGCTTGTGATTTCTTTCAAATCTTCTACATGTTTGAATATACTTGCACTGAATAGGGAAACAAGATCTGAAGACATTACATATACCTGTCGCACGCCTTTCTTAACAGGCTGCTATTGACATACTTCATTGTCAATCTTTATGGCAGTTTGCTATTTTAAATACATGTTTTTTCCCTTTCAATTTGTAGATATGTAAATATCTTCATCATATTGACATGTCTTACTTTATCGAAAGCCTATTTGTAGTCAATAAAGCAACGATGTAGGCTCATTATACTGTGTGAAAGTGTTTCCTACGATATTGTTTTTATTCATACACTGCAGTGTTTGTTTTATGATGAGGATTATAGCGTATATAATGACAGAATGTCATTCATGTTTTGAGGCGTAGTTCGTATATGGTGTAAATGTAATAAGTACACAGTGTAAATATGATTGCTATATGGTGTAAATGCAGCTTTTATATGACGAAACTGTAATTGGTATGTAATACAATGATCTACACCTTTGCTTTATTGACTACACAAAGGCATTCGATAAAGTGAGGCATGTCAACATGATAAGGATGCTTGAAGATCTACAAATTGATGGAAAAGACCTTAGACTTGTAAAAAACATATATTGGAAACAACAAGCTGCTATAAGAGTTGATAATGAAGTAAGCCAATATCAGCCTGTTAAGAGAGGTGTGAGACAGGGATGTGTAATGTCTCCAGATCTGTGTTTCCTGTACAGTGAAAGTATTTTCAGAAATATTGAAGATATGGATGGAATTAACATTGGGGGACAATGCATCAAAAACATTAGATATGCAGATGATACAGTCTTGATTGCAGACAATGAACAGGACCTGCAAAATTTAGTAGATGCGGTTGTTACACACAGTGAACAACTAGGGTTAGAATTAAATTGTAAAAAGACACAGATTATGGTCATCACTAGGAAGAACGAAATACCACAATGTAATATACAAAACTATGGGATAAGTGCTTCAATGTTGGTGGAAATTATGTTGAAAAATAAAGGGACAATGTATGTATGCAAATAAACGGGTTTCAAGTTATTATCATATCTAGTTATTTTTCTATAGCCATTTGTGACTTACTTATTAACTTACCATCGTAGCGCCACATCAGATGTAGACCACAATTTCTCTTAGCAATTGATTAACTCTCCCCCCTCCCCCAAACAGGTATAGCGTTGGGTAAGTAGAATCATTTAGCAACGTCTGTATGTGTATGTCTCTGTGTGAGTGTGTTTCCTACGACGTTTTTATTAATCAATGCAGTTTGTGGTTTATTGTGAGGCTTATAGTGTATATGGGCCTTATTGGGTAAATGGTGACTGTAACAAAACGCATGATGGTTCCCCCTTTTACCGTACCAAATCAGGTCCCTAACCATATGAATATTGGGTAAACTTGTTTCTAAAAATATAAGTAGAACTTTCTATATTATTCTGGGGAAGTTCCTTCTCTAAACTCACTTACTACATGTAGTAAAGAGAGGAATTCATCCATTCTTGTTAGTTGCACATTTGTGGTCACGACATGTTCATTAATTCTTGAAAGTATGACTTTTCGAATTGTTCCGGAAACTGACAAGTTAACATATACATGTCTACTGCCATAATGTAAATCATTAGTCCGCGGAGACCAGTCAGAGCAAGTCATATCTTTTTAAAACTACTTGACGCCTCTACCACCGTATTTGTGAGCCCATGTCAAAACAGATGGCTACCTACGGCAAGATACAGGAATTTCATTTTATTAACCGGAAGGTCTCGCATTGTTGGATTGGCCATTTGAAAGTACCAGCATGAAGTCTTGATGGATCCTTTTCTGACGACCTACACCATGATTAACTATGGCGTTGTAGTAGTGACCAAGTACCATTAAACATATATGGAACCTGTATGTACTTTGTTGTGATAGCCAGTTAGTATTAAAGTTCAAGGCATTCATTATGGCGTGTTTGATGTGGCCACCCATGTCAATGATTGTAACCGTATCACAGTCGTGTTATTCAAATTTGAAGAAATTGCCACGTTCACGACTGAACGTGAGAATTGAAGAACTGTGCCCAGTTCACTATTGGCATTGTCAAAGAATTCAAAATACATTGGTGTGTGGTATACGAAGAGCTTGAAGTAATTCGATGACATATGACCCAGACTACAATAATGCAGTCTACTGAGAACATGACCATGCAGCTAAACGCGTTCTGTGTTCTTCACATACTTTATTGTAAAATTAATTCAGCAAGCCTGCACATGCCTAAGACAGCATATTAGGAACTTGGAGATCCATTGCAGCCAACCTTCATTGCGGAGACGGCACCTGATTGATTGATTGACAATAGAAAATGAACGTATAGTCAAGTCTAGTTCTGCAGAAGTCTAGTTCAACAAGGAACAATACCTGGTGCCGAAGCTGATAACGTGTTGTCAACTCTGTGTCTGAAGCTGAGATCCACAAGGAGGAGTTTTGATCCCAGAAAGGTGATGTGGTCAGTTCACCCGACAAGACAGACATTGCCGATACTTTACTCAGTGTCTACGATAAAAACATATTATGGGATGCCAGTGGTCTCCATTAGGGATACACTAAGTGGAGAGTGGAAAAGAAGAAGTAACAAAGACATTTATTATCTGTTTAAGTCCCCGCTAATCACTGGTATCATGAAGGCTAATAGACTACAATGGCTGGGGCATATAGAAAGAATGGAAGATAATAGGGAAACAAAACTCGCTTACACTCAGGAAATAAATGACCGTAGACCCCGAGGTAGACCAAGAAGGCGGTGGAGAGATAATACATGTACAGACCTACAAGCACTTGGAATCAACGACTGGCAAGAGAAGGTCCACCAGAGAGACGAATGGAGACGGATTGTATTTGCAGCAAAGAACCTCAATGGCTCGGAACGCTGAAGAAGAAGAAGAAGAAGTGGTCTCCATTTAGGACTATTGCCATTTCTCCAGTTAAGTTCTGTACCTTTGTGTAATATATTCGCTGTGTGTGTTGTAGGCATATACCTGGCCTCTATTAAAGTATAGTTCTTAATGTTACCACTTGTGTTTTCTTGTAAGGTCCATAAGGGAGTTAATGGAATAGTATCCTGCAGTAGTCCTAAGTCTACGGGGATGACATAATTAAGATAAATAGTGATTTGAGAGTCAATGTCCCTAATATTTAATCGTAACAGTATTTAAACCACCCCCACAAATATTGTTACAGTGACAAAGTAAAGGACTGAGTCATAGTACGTATATGGTGTAAGTGTAATGCGTGCATAGTGTTCGTGTATTGGTTATATGGTATACATGTAAATGCTATATGATGTAAATGTAATTGCTATATAGTATACATGGAACTGGTATATGCTGTAAATGTAATTGGTATATAATGTAAACATGATGGGCTAATTGCGTAAGTGCAATTGGTATATGGTGTAAATATAATGGGTTTTACACTTCTTGTAAAAACATATACTGGAAACAAAAAGCTGCCTATTAAGAGCGGTGTGCGACAAGGATGGGTAATGTCCCCAGATCTTTTTCCCTGTATAGTGAAAATATTTTCATAAATTTACAAGATATTAAAGAAATCATTATTGGAAGAAAAAACATCAATAACCTTAGATATGCAGATGATAAAATATTGATGGAAAACAAGGAGCAGGATCTGCACAATTTAGTAGATGCGGTTGTAACAGACAGTGAACAACTAGGGTTATAATTAAATTGTAAGACTACACAGATTATGGTCGTTACTAGGAAGAACGAAATACCACAATGTAATATACAGGTAAATGGGAATGTTCTTAAGCAAGTGAATCGGTACAATTATCTCGGAACAGGCATAACATCTGATGGGATATGTCTTGAAGAGAGTAGAACAAGAATCGCCATGGCGAAGGTAGCCTTTTTCAAGAAGAAAAACACACTGATCTCTAAAATGATGTCATTTGCTACGAGAAAAAGAATGTTGATGTGCCCATAGAGCCTGCACTTTTGTATGAATGTGAAGCGTGAACAATGAGCATACAAGCTGAAAAACGTCTGATGGCTTTGAAAATGTGGTTTCCGAAGAGAATGTAACGAATACCATAAAAAATAAAAAAACCAACGACCAGGTCCTACACGAAACAAATGTAAATCGTGAACTGATTAGAGAAATTAGACGTAGACAGTCAAAATGTTTGGACATGATATGAGAAGAAATAAATTATAGAACTCGATGGCAATTGGCAAGATCGAGGGGAAGAGAACAAGGGGAAGACAGAGAAGTAAATACATGGATGGCTTGACCACGTGACATGGTCGAGACAAGAACACTGGGTTGATCCATGACTCTGGTCTTCGAGTGAAATGGTGAATCATGACCGCCTATGCCTACCGGCATGGCACATGCTGGATGGATGGATTATACTCAGAAACTCTAACACCATCTGTAATGAGATTGCATTGTTCCTATCTGGAACCCTAAGGATCTGCTTTGTTCTGCGGTAAATTCAGATATCTTACAACATCATTCAGTTCAACATAATATAGTTTAAGCCATGAAAAGAGACAATGATTTCTTTTGCATTGTTTATCCCAACTTGTCTAACATCTCCAGTGATGCTCCTTAAAGATGTGTTCGACAAATCTGAACGTGGCAGCTATTTCGGTTTTCATCATCAGTGTTTGCGGACATTAAGAGAATGTATATATTATGTAATGTGACGATTGTTGAGATACAATTTTTTGCCCTAGAGCAATCACATGTTTAGTAAGCATATATTTTTCATGAAGTAAGTTCCACCAAACCAAACGCACAACATTATTCTGGTTCTCCTGTCTACGCAGGATGAGATCGGTCGCCATTTTTATGTTATTTTTGTAATAACATTCAATATCTAGCATTCTGCTACCTCAGCTAATCGTAACTCTAGGTAATGCCACCACCAATTGACACCCTTACACAACATGTATTGTTTTCTCAATTTTTAAGATGCTAATTGACTTCCATACGTAGGAACATAAAGAGATGTTTGTAGGTCTTTAATAAGATGACTGCCGGCTTCGTGGCTTAGAGGTTATGACTTTTCTCCGTAATCTCGTATAATCTCGTCGGTTAACGTGATGACGGTAAGAATCAGCAGTGGTTCGAATCGCATCTGTAACTTATGGGGTATGATAGCCGGCCGCTCAGAAAGCAATGGCAAACTACTGAGCGTAATCTTGCCAAGAAATCGACATACAGCTGAAAGATGCTGGTGTTGACAGCGATGTCCTGTACAGGATATGCAAAATTTAAACAAAACCGTCTTCTTGGTCTACCTCGGGGTCTACGGTCACTTATTTCCTGAGTGCTCCATTCCTGTGCCAGTGAATATCACACAAAACGCTCCCCCCACTGCCCAATGTGAAAAGTGGAAAAGACAGGAGTCTCGACAAATAACAGCCCGCACAGATACACTGTGCATAATGCCGCCACCAGAATGTCGAGGTGAAGCCTAAACAGCTAAGAATGGACCTCAAGCAACTTTTCAGTAAGTTGAGTGTTGTGCTTGTCGGAGTATCAGTATTTTATAACGTTTCATCTTTTGGTGAAAGCATTCTGTATGGGACCATTCTTTATTTCATCTCTGTTTAACCTTTCATAATTTACGTGGTCATCCCCTTGCTCTGTATCCCTTATAGTTCTTCAATGTGGCTATTTGTGGCAGATGGTACCAACGCATTCTTGTGAGGTGGCCAAACCATTTCATCTGCTGTTCCTCAATGAAGCGCGTGAATAGTTACAGGCCTAATCATTAACATGTAATGAGGTTGGTTAAATTATTCACAAGATATGGTACTGTTCGCATTATTAATGTAAATGTCTTGCTAATCCACGACTCTGGTGATCGAGTGAAATGGCGAATCATGACCACCCACGCTTTCCGGCATGGCACATGATTGATTGATTGATTGATTGTCTTGCTAATACACTAATAACACACTTGTCATAGTGAACATCCTAAGCTCATGTGATACATTTAGATGTTTTTTTTTGGAAAATGAATCTTTTTTTTTTTTTGATTTCCTTTTAGAGCCTAATCTTGGACAAATATGAGACTACGGTTGTTCAGTATGTGAAAGATCTTACAATATGCCCTGACCCGGAAGCTCTTGGACTAATCAATCAATTGTAGCTCTCGCGTGTGTCTTCAAACAATTAAATTGACATGAAAGCAAACTGTTTTCCTCTTGTTATCTTAAAAACAAATATCAACTCCTGGGTGATGCTAGACCTAATCTCAGGCCGCGGCCCTGGTCGTACGTGCCTTGTTGAATAATGACCTGCTTACATCCTTATTACAGACGTTGCCGCCAGCGTCTGCAACCTACCTTGTTCCAGACGTATTGGTTACCCACTCCTCTGGAGTACGCAAGGCAAGGCCGAGAGAGGGAACATGTCGTTTGGGCACCACATGTTTCTCTGAAGCTCTGCCCAGGCATTGTGATGGAATTTTGGCCAAATTCCAACTCACATACTTTGGTCTGTCAAGACTGTAATATGCCACTCACTCACTCAATGTGGTCGATAGAGTAAGGGCGCTCGGTCTTAAATTTCGTCTGCGTTGATGGCGAGGTAGGCGGTTCAACTCCTACAGTGGTATTAACTTTAATTTCGAAGGTGATTTCTCGTTCTATTGTTTACCCTTGCCCTTACCTGGTCTACAGTTCATACGCAAGTTTTCCGTAATCTCTCTACTACAAATCATGTCACTCATGTATGTTATCCTGTCTTCTCACTGTGATAACAGCTTTACGAGGAGCAGGTACGACATGAAGTTTCCGATCCACAGAAAATCTCCCTCATTCCCCGAATATTTTGACCATTTACCTTATTGACACTCTCTGGGGTCATAACTCCGGGTGTCTTCCTCCTATCGTACGTTCACATCCTGTTACAAGACGTTGGAGTCGTTCCTCGAATTTATCCTAAGCGTCCAGCGTGTGTCTGTTCACAAGCCATCTCGCCCCAAGGAGGAGAACATCGTGCACTCGGTGCTTCGTGCTCTCGCAAATATCAAAGCTCATTTCCTTCGACCGTGAGAATCCATTTTCTTTCCCGATCTTTGCCTCCGGTGATTTGCATTGAACCAGTAGACATCATTGCCGGATGTTGCCTTCTTCGTATCCCTTTCACGGTAGGAGCCGCCGCACCTGCTGCTGAATCACTGAGAATCCATCTTGTACTCTCCGCCGCTTAGTGTGACCTTGCCAACCCCTCCCCCTTCCTCTTCTGTCTCTACTGCGAAGCGGGGATCCACGCAAGACCAACTTGTGCAAATGTGCTGCTGACTGGAGGTTGGACTTGGGCCGACATTTCTTGATCGCGGTGATTCCTACGAAATGGTGTTTAGACTACATTGCAAAGTCACGGTCTCAAGAGCATTGCCCTCAGTTTAACGGATGACTATGGAGTCGACACAGACAGCCAGTGTCACGGATCTTAGATAAGAGATTGTTTTACTTTGGTGTTAGATTTCTCTCTTAGACGTGCAACCTAAGGCAGTCCACTTGGTTGCGCAACTGCCCGACATATCGAGTGTCAAGTGTTCGACGTCAGCAGTATGCGATTTGGAAGCAGACCACATCCTGTTGATTTCCATGCTGTGAACATCAGTCGTTCAGAAAGCAATGACAAATTACTGAACGTAAACGTTGCCTAGTAAATCATACAGCCACAATAGCGGGGTTGATTGCGACGACATGTAAAGGAGATGCAAAAACGTCTTTTTGTCTTTTTATTATGTCTAGTCGTTGCTAACTATGGTCGTCTTATTTTCTTACTTTCCTCTATTCCACTGTCTACTAATACTGTCTAATGTTCTATTGCTCTTAGATATAACTCACGACAAATAAGATAAAATAAAATTGTTTTTGCTGACAATAATGATGATGGTGTTGATGTGTGAAACTGAATATTGTGGTGTTAATGGTTGATTGTGATGATGATTTCACTTATTACAGACACATCATGTAGGCGATCATTTGGCTGTTTGTGATTTCTTCGCAGTAATTTATGTCACCACTTTGCCATTGCTCTCTGAACAATATGTTCGCATATCCTTTACAGGACATCGCTGTCAACATCAGCATCGTTCAGCTGATTGTTGATTTATTGGCACGATTACGCTCAGTAGTTTGCCATTGCTTTCTGAGCGGCCGGCTCACATACCCCGTAAGTTACCGACGTGATTCGAACCGCTGCTGATTCTCACCGTCGTCACGTTACCTACGAGAATACGAGATTACGGAGAAATGTCGCTAACCTCTAGGCCAGGATGCCGGCTATCGCTCTTTGAACGACCGGAAATAATACTAAAGTATGAAAATCAGCGAAAGGCGGTCTGCTTCCAAATCGTTCGCAGCTGTGTTTCGAGCGCGGTATGCGGGATTGCGAATTGCGTCCACAGAGCCGGCGAGTTACGACATGCGTCCCACAAAAGACACAGTTACATCTGAAGAGAACTAATAAAAAGAAAACGCACACACAAACAATGAAACTAGACAGTGATACTGATGATTATGATGTAAAGAGGTGAAAAACTGATAGGATCAACTTCATTAATTTCTCCCTTATGACTCCGTCTTTGTCCGCAGATTGTCGGGCCGAAAGTGTTACGCAAAGCACGCACTCCATAGCTAAAGCGATGACTCCCAAGAGTCTATGCGAAAACGGCACGTGTGAACCGAATGACAAAGAGATGAATCGAACCCAAAACCTTGGGACAGCGAAGCAGGTAGTATAAGGACTTCGGCACGGAGAGCCCCTTATGGTGAAGGTGGTTATAATGATTGCAATGAGCGTGTTGACGTTTTCTTACAACGTGTCAAATCTTGCAGGCGCTATGTGTGCCCTAACGGCACAGATACGAGTGAATTGATGACCTTTGTTATATTAATGAAGTTGATAATGCTGTCGTTAATGATAATCATATTGATGAAGTAGTTGCTGATTTTGATAATGATGGTAAGGATGATGATTACTACTATGATGTTGATGGTGAAGATGGTGGTGACAGCGACACAGATGGTGACAATGATACACTGATTATGGTGATGATGATTATAATTTAGATAATGGTGATGCGTGTCATGATGGTGATGATGATGAAGATGATGATGATGATGATGAAGATGATGATGATGATGATGATGATGATGATGATGATGATGATGATGGTGATGATGATGATGATGATGATGATGATGATGATGGTGATAATGTTGATAATGGTGAGGCATGTCATGATGTTGATGCCTTTGCTGATGTTGATAATGACGATTTGGGTGATGGCTGTGATTACAATGAAGATGGTGGCGATGCTGATTGTGATGACAAAAGTTGGGTTGTTGTTGAAGATGTTGATAATTATCTTGTTGACGATGGTGATGACAATGATGATGATGATTTTTATGATGACCACGACGTTAATACTGACGATAATTATGTTATTCTTGAAGATGATGATGATCACTCTGATCATACAAATGCCGTCTTACCCGTGACTTATGCATCAGGCGATCCATAAACTACACCTCAGTGAAAACACGGATACAACTCAACAAAATAACACAAAATGGGGCAAAATATGTCAACAAATGCCAACCCAGTGCCAGCACTCAAGCCAGACTACAAGATATATTCGTACGCCTCAGCTGTTATTTCTCACTGCCAGGACAATGATGACACCCAAACCGCAAAATGTGATCACCAATATTGCCACAAGCAAATAGTAATGCCGAGTGTTGTCAGGTTTATATACATCGTCTATTGTAGATTCCTGTATTGTTGTGCCCACAGTACCTCCCAGAGCAGCCTCTACAGTTGACGCAGAGAAGTACGTATAGTCTTTTGTCGTTGTCTTCGTGGTTCTCCTGGTGCGGTTTTCAAAGATTGGCTCAAATAGGGCTTTGATGTATGACACCAGCGGGTATCTCCCATAGTTGCAAGACTGTGGACAAGGGCGGTCAGATTGTAGTCATGTATATGTGGTTAACTCTTGCTTAAATATGAGGGGGATGGGAATACGGGTATGTGGTCGAGTTTAGAAGTATAATGCAGACTGAACTGTACAAGGGACATTCAACTGAAAACCTAAAATGTGTGTCTTTTTAAAAAAAATATATTCTGAAAAAGTATAGAACAAATGTATCATTTGTTGATGTAGTCACCACTGCGTCCAATGCAAGTCCTCCAGGGTCCATAAAGTGCCCGAATTATTTAAGAAAATAAAATTTTTTTGGTCACTACTTGGTGTGCCTGAACCGGTCGTGAACAGTCTGTCACAGAAGTCACGCTGTTTTTGAAACTTCCTACTCCACTCATACACTTGCTGTACTGACAGTAATGCATCACCATACTGGACCTTCATTGCCGATGCATTTTTATAGGTTTCACTTCTTCACTGAACAAAACACGGATAAATAAATGCTGCTCCTCTTTGGTGCATGACAAATGCGGAGCGGCCATCTTTAAACTGTCCTTATGACGTAACCATTTGTGTATGCATCGTTATATCACGTGCTTAACACTCTTGACATCCTTAACAACAATATTGATAGGTTACAAGACAACGCCATGTTTATTGTAATTTATATCACACTTTTAAGGTATTTATTTGAAGCCCCTTTAAATTTAGAACCTTTGACATAAAATCAGCAAATAAGTTAAAGTTGATGCGAACACACATCTTTATTCTAGCACAGTGGTTCTCAACCGGTGGGGAATTCCCCCCCCTCCCTGGGGGGGGGGGGATTTTAGGGTTTCCAGGGGGGGGGGGGAATGAAGACCATTTCAAGATCGCGTTAATACATTACAAGAACCGATTACTTGATATTGTTTTTCCCTTCATACTTTACATTTATGTACGTCTCATCCTTCTAAAATTCATTTTATAAAGTAAGTAGACCCACAAATCATGTTTTATGTGGATGTCTAGACTTGTTTTAGTATATGCTATTAAATTTACCTTCCATTGTTACGTATACTGTGTAGGGGGGGGGGAGTTTAGATAGGAAATATGAAAGGGGGGAATAACGTTCTGTAAATACGGTGAAGGGGGGCACGGGCCAAATTTTTTATAGGAAAGGGGGGGGGGGATGACGTTCTGAAAATATGGTGAAGGGGGCGCGGGCCAAAAAAGGTTGAGAACTACTGTTCTAGCAACATATGGACCATCTTGTAATCGCTCATCACTATGTGTCATGCCGATAACGTCGTTGGTCATGTTTCACCATCTCACCGAGATCACCTGGGTCGTGGATCAGTTCAGTATTTTTGTCACGATTATGTCACGAGGCCAAGCCGTCTAGATCTTTACCTCTCTGCCTTCCCTTTGTTCTTTTGCCCTCAATCTTGCTGGTTTTTTCCGATTTCTCCAGTTAATTTCTTCTCATAACGTGTCCCAAAATATTCACTGTCTACGTCCAATGTATGTAATGCGTTAACGGTTTTCGTTTGTTTCTCATTGGCTTTACTGTCTGTCCATGGTATTCTTTGCATTTTCCTCATACATCTTTTTCAAATAAAAATATGTTTATTTGTCAGTATGCTTTTAATCTTGTAAATGTTACTTTTGACATAGCGATTCTTGTTCTAATCTCCACCATGTACCGCCTATCAGATGTTATAACTGTTACGAGATCGTCGTATCGATTCTTGTTCTAATCTCTATAAAGCACCATACATCATATGTTATGCCTGTTCCTATACAGTTGTGTCAACGCTCGTTCTAATCTCTTCAAAACACCTCCCACCAGATTGCATGTCTGTTTCCGAGATAGTTGTACCGATTCTTGTTCTAATCTCTTCAAGGCACCTCCTATCAGATGTCATGATTGTTCCGAGACAGCTTTAGCGATTCGGCTTCAAGTGGGACGCGGTATACTGAGATATTCTAGATCTGTATGAATTAGTTCCCTAAAGTTCCACGGCTGTTCGATGTGACTCTCCAGGCAATACTATTTCAACCCGAAGGATTGGGCACAAGCCTTGTGATTTCTTGTCCTGATACTCTAATATTCCACGAACGGTCATTGCCTCTCTCGAACTAATACTATTTCACAGTTCTCTATGTGACTTTTTATGATCGTCGTCATCTGCATCACCATCATCATTATTATCCAGTGCCTTGCGGCTGGCATAGGAATTCGGCAATGTCAATCAATCGTATTTCGTACGTCAATGCACAATAGATAATTGGTGTACGAAAGATGAGTGATTGGTGGGCCGAAAGTGACTCATTGATAATAAACTTAGTTCATTCCTTCGTTCATTCGCTCATGCTTCTCAACAAATTGCTATCTCCGACAACATGGATCATTTTGTATGTTGACTCTCTTCCGTGCTATTACAAAAGACAATTAAGAATTTTTTCACGCTATCTTTTTTCTATCTCTCTTTTAACACATATTTCCGGTTGTCATAACATGTTCCAATTTTAATATACAGCTGCAAATCTTGGACAGTTAGTAAACTAGCGTAACAATCTCTAGAAGCCTTGGAGATGTGGTTGTATAGTA
Organism: Cepaea hortensis; assembly: GCA_963921405.1. Taxonomy (NCBI): domain Eukaryota; kingdom Metazoa; phylum Mollusca; class Gastropoda; order Stylommatophora; family Helicidae; genus Cepaea; species Cepaea hortensis. The sequence goes on along the minus strand of OY992879.1, from coordinate 10,788,505 downwards.
GAATGTTGTAGGTCAGCATTGCTGTATGGATAAGACCGATATGTCTTAAACATCCGGTTTGCTCATGCTGAAATAGCCGGTTCAACCCCTACACCGGTCAGTTGGACTAAAATGTTGACTTCTCGTCTTAGACTAGGGCACGTAAATTACAAGTACCTCTAAATTCGGAGTGGGTTCTGCTGATGGCGAAGGACACTGGTAATAGGGAAAGCTAATTCATACGCAAAATCCAGTCCAGTGCTGCTAGAAATGGCACGTAAGGACTACACTTGAGTTCAAAGCAAGCTAACGTAATAAAAACAAATACAAAAGAATGCTCAACATTCATTGCACCGCCAAAATGAGCAATCTGGATATTTTTGTTTAGGTTGGCTACGTCGCAAACACATTGTTATCACAAATATCAGACAAAAGTAGTTATCATTTTTTTAGCCACATTATGAAAGGACAACAACTGAATGTGTTCTATTGCGCGTGCACGCTCGCACGTACGCACGCAGGTACGCACGCACGCGCGCACAACAATGTTGTGTGGTCGAAGTAAAATAACCAGTAAACACAGACTTATTTTCTCATGAAAGTGTGAGTTAGAGTAATGCATAAATCGGAATAACGGACTACATATTCATGCTAATCCACAAATACTCACCTTTCCTGAAAAGTCATCCTCGTCTAATGCAGAGAAGAATATTCCCGCGGCCTTTAATGTTTTCACAAAGATTACCTGAAACAGAAAGAGAAAGAACATCAAAGAAGGACCGTGTACGGATACTGCAACTATTGCTACTGATATCTCATGGTTGTTTTTGCTGTGATAGATAGAGACTGATGGTCGATGGAATATGTCGGTGGGAGGGGGGGGGGGTATAATGGGTTGATTTGTATAAACGGTTTAAAAAGCAATATGATAGACTTCATTGCACCTGCTGTTACCCCATACGGTTGGGCTTCTTTCCACTTGGTGGCCGCCGAAAGTGTCGCGGGCGATCATGCCACTCCGCATATGTCGATATCCGATTTCATGGATCATTTCGTGTGTTGACTTCTTTCTGTGCCATGACACAAGACTGTCAAGAATCTTATCACGCTGTCTTCCTCCATCTCTCTTTCCGCAAATCTCTCCAGTCGTCACAAAATGTTCCAGATTTTGTCTTCTCATAATGTAAATATATTATGACTGAGCTACCGTATAACAGTAGACGGTACTACCTGGTTTCTATTAGCGCCGAGCGTTGGGCGGCACTTACCAAACCCGACACCCCACATTGTGCCAACGGCTTCGGGCGGAAGAGCGCAATTGGGAGGGTACAAGCCTTACCCTGGTGCGAGGAAATTCAAGCTAAAGACAAAATTGTCATGGCAGGGTAGACCAGGCCCTAAGCCTTGGTTGGCGACTGGTCTAGGATCGAAGCTCCGACAGGCGGACAGTTAGAGCATTGCTTTGCTGATCCGGCAGCTTCTGCAGCTTGTCTTGTTCCAGATGTAGGGGTGTTACCTTTCCTCTGGAGTGAACTAGGCAGGCCGAGAGAGGGATCATGCTGCATGGGCAACACATGATCTCTATATTTTAGCCCAGGCTTTGTGCTATGGAGAGGCAATAACTCCATCCCTGGTCTTAACTGGTCTCGGAATCAAATCGAGAGGCAACTGTTACGGGTTATAAGTCCTTGTCAGTTGGCGTAGACATGGGGCGCCACGCGTTGCCTCTGACGGTGGAAGACACCTATAGGTGTCACTGATCAGCTACCGCCCGCCTCAAGCTGGGCAGCCCCCAGCCAATAGGGTGCTGATCCGCCACAGCCTGCCTGCTTCAATGGGTGCTTGGGGCTAGGACAAAATCTGAATCGCAGGCTGTAAAACCAATGCACCAGGTACAAACAAAAATATAAATAGAAACCTCAAGCAACGGCTTGCAACCTGGAACGTGAGAACCATGTGTCCAGGATTTTCCACTGACTTGACCAATATTGACGATGTGAGATAAACGGCTGTGATTGATGCCGAACTCAATCGTCTTAACATTGATTTTGCTGGCCTGCAGGAGACTCGCCTCGCTGAGGAAGGGTCACTCAGGGAAAACAACTACACCTTTTTCTGGAAGGGTAAAGGGCAGGCAGAAAAAAGGCAACACGGTGTGGGCTTTGCAGTGAAGAATTCGCTACTGGGAATGATTGAAATTCCAGCAGGAGGAAATGAAAGACTATTATCCCTGCGCTTGGCAACCTCTTGTGGGTTTGCCACCATTATTACTGCATATGCACCGACACTCGATTCATCTGATGATGTGAAGGATTTGTTCTATGAGGAGTTAGACACTGTGATCAAGGCAGTTCCAAAATCCGACTACATTTATATGCTCGGTGATTTCAATGCTCGTGTGGGCAAGGACTCGAGTTCATGGCCAGTGTGCCTTGGAAAATACAACATCGGTCGCATGAATGAAAATGGGCAAAGGCTGCTGGAGCATTGCACCAGTAATGACCTATGTATTACAAACTCTATTTTTAAAACAAAAGAGATGCATAAGGTCACATGGAAACACCCAAGATCCGGCCATTGGCACCAGCTGGACTTCATCATCACACGGAGACAACATCTGAACCATATATCATTGACTCGTAGTTACCACAGTGCTGACTGTGATACGGATCATTCTTTGGTTGTTGCAAGGGTTAGACTGAGACCAAAGAGAATCTACACAGCTAAACACAAATCTAGCCCCAGGATTAATATTATTAACACTCATGATCCTGAAAAGTGCTTTCAGTTTCAACAGCAACTTGAAGACGCTTTCACTGATACACCAGAAAATTGTACAGTAAATGAAAAGTGGGGTCAAATTAAGGAAACTCTTTGTAAAACTGCCGTTAGAGTTTACGGCACTGTGGATCATAAGAGGCAGGACTGGTTTGCGGCCAACAGCGAGACTCTGCAGCCCTTGATTGATAAGAAGAATAAAGCTCTCTTAAGAAACAAGGAAAGACCAACGCGTAACACTCTGAGTGAGCTAAGGCAAGCTAGGAAGGATGTGCAAAAGGCTGCCAGGCAGTGTGCAAATGATTATTGGATCAAGTTATGTGAGTCCATTCAAATCGCAAGTGATAAGGGAGACATAAGAAGCATGTATGAAGGAATAAAGAAAGCCTGTGGTCCAGTGATCAAAAGAAGTGCACCATTGAAAACCTTGACTGGAGAAGTCATCACTGATAAGAAACAGCAGATGGACAGATGGGTAGAGCACTATTTGGAGCTTTACTCAAGTGAGACCAAACTAGCGGATAATGCCCTCAACGCCATAGAGGCTCTACCAACTCTTGACCACCTGGACACACTTCCCACCATAACAGAAGTTAAGTGTGCTATAAATGAACTTGCATCTGGCAAGGTTCCAGGTAAGGATGGGATTCCAATAGAGGTTATCAGGAGTGGGCAAGACACACTCACTATACAGATCCACCAGCTAATAGAGCTATGCTGGCGTGAAGGACAAGTCCCACAGGATTTCAAAGATTCAAGCATCATAACACTGTACAAGAACAAGGGCGATCGGAGCGACTGCAACAACTATAGGGGTATCTCACTTCTGTGTATTGTTGGAAAAGTATTTGCCAGAATTGTTCTGCGCAGACTTCAAGTCCTAGGAGATCAAGTCTACCCCGAATCACAGTGTGGCTTTCGACAGAACCGGTCTACCACTGATATGATATTCTCATTGCGACAAATGCAAGAAAAATGCCGTGAACAGAATCAACCACTGTTTATTGCCTTCATCGACCTCACAAAGGCATTTGATTTGGTCAGTCGTGAGGGTCTGTTCAAGGCACTAAAGAAGATTGGCTGCCCACCAACTCTTCTGTCCATTGTGGAATCGTTCCACACAGGCATGAAGGGTATAATCATGTTTGATGGTGCAACTTCTGAAGAATTTGAAATCAAGAGTGGAGTTAAGCAAGGTTGTGTACTAGCTCCCACCCTCTTTGGAATATACTTTTCACTTCTACTGAAATATGCATTTCGTGATCAGGATGGTGGTATATACATTCACTCACGCTCAGATGGCGGCCTCTACAATGCTCAGAGATTGAAGGCTAAGACCAAAATTAGGAGGGTACTGATCAGAGAGTTGCTTTTTGCAGATGATGCTGCAGTTACGACCCACTCTGAGGAAGAATTGCAATGTCTACTATCTGCATTCTCCAATGCTTGTTCTGAATTTGGTTTAACAATTAGCAAAAAGAAGACACAGATTATGTCACAAGGTGCACATGGGGTACCATCAATCTTTATTGACGACGCTGAACTAGAGATGGTAGACCATTTTACATATCTAGGATCAGTGGTAAATAGCAAATTATCCCTAGATCAGGAAATCAACATCCGGATTGGTAAGGCAGCAACAACAATGAACAGGTTAAGAAAAAGAGTCTGGGAGAACAGGAAGCTTACTGCCAAAACAAAAGTCCTTGTCTATCAAGCCTGTGTCCTTAGTACTCTTCTCTATGGCAATGAAACCTGGACAACTTACTCACACCAAGAGAACAATTTAAACAGCTTTCATATGCGGTGTCTGCGAAGAATTCTTGGTATTAAGTGGCAAGACAAAATCACAAATACTGAAGTATTGGAAAGATCAGGTTGTGTGACAGTTTATTCCATGCTCAGTCTTCGTAGACTTAGATGGCTAGGACATCTTAGGAGGATGGATGATGGTAGAATACCAAAGGATATCTTTTTTTATGAATTACAGATGGGTAAGAGATCTCAGGGTCGGCCTCTACTACGATACAAAGATGTGTGTAAGCGGGACATGATTGATACAGGCATTGATAATGCACATTGGGAGCAAGTCGCCGCTGAACGTGTTGCATGGAGGGCAAATATCAGAAATGGAATAAAGTCAAAGGAGAAAATTATTGCAGAAAAGTCACACACCAAGCGTTTGAGACGTAAGATGATGCATGATGGTGGAAATGACCACGTGTTCACATGCACCCACTGTGAACGGACATTTACAGCGCAAATTGGCCTTATCAGTCACACTCGCTACCGCCATAGTTAAAAGTTATTATGCCTTTTTAAAGCACAAACTATCGTCTGTCAAGACGGCAAGGTGCCAATGAATGTAAATATTGAGCACAACACACTACTGGCAACGCTGATCGTATTCTGGTATGAACCTAAGGCCTATCCACATCAATATGAAAGCACTATACTCGAGTTTCGCCCTCGTTTGAGCTCGTCAGTAGTGCATATCCCTAACCGGACCCGGAAACAAGCCCCGGATCACTGGCGTGTGAAGCGGGTGTGTAACCACGCGGCACACGTTGGACACACAGCCACATTATCATAATAGAATATTACAACGTCACCCATCGTAGGTTATGCTCAAGATCGAGTATAGTGCTTCCATATTGACGTGGATAGGCCTTAGGTTCATACCAGAATACGATCAGCGTTGCCAGTAGTGGGTTGTGCTCAATATTTAAATTGCAAATCCCGAAATAACCAAATAAATCAATTTGATTATTGTTCATTGGATTTAGGAGGCCTGGTGTTCCTTGCCAGTGAGAAGTCCTGATCGTTTCGGGTTCACATCGATTGACGGACGTCAGTTGCGGCGATTGGGCAATCTTGAGCATAATCTACGATGGGTGACGTTGTAATATTCTATTATGATAATTTGGCTGTGTGTCCAACGTGTGCCGCGTGGTTACACATCCGCTTCAAACGCCAGTGATCCGGGGCTTGTTTCCGGATCCGGTCAGGGATATGCACTACTGACGAGCTCAAACGAGGGCGAAACTCGAGTATAGTGCTTCCATATTGACGTGGATAGGCCTTAGGTTCATACCAGAATACGATCAGCGTTGCCAGTAGTGGGTTGTGCTCAATATTTAAATTTCAAATCCCGAAATAACCAAATAAATCAATTCTCATAATGTGACCCAAAAATGTGACTGCTACTTTCTGATGTTTGTGAAAAGTTGTCTTTACTACTCAGCTTCCCTTAAAACGCTCTGATTGCTCATGTTGGCTGTCTAATTAACTTTCAGTATTCTTCTATAACACCACATCTCCAAGGCTTCCGTGTATGTTTCGCCTGTTTACTAATTGTCCAGGATTCACAACCGTATGTTAAAACTGGTTCTACGTAATATGCAAGAACTCTTTTACTAACTTTCAAGGATATTGACTTATTGCACAAGACGTTCTTTAATTGATACAATACAGGTTTTGCTTGTTCTATTTTGTTCTTTATAATAGTGATGCATCTTCCATCTGATGATATCCATGTTCCTAGATATTTGAATGTCTCTACTTACCCCAAATAACATCCTGTACTTTAATTGCACATTTAGACACAATCTGTTCCTTTGATATCACAATTACTTCTGTCTTTCTATTATTCAAACTAAAGCCCATTTAGTCACTTTCTGCAACCACTGTATCTATCATATCTAGTTAATAATACGGTGTCTGAAAAACATAACATATAATCACTGATGTTGTTCCAATGTTAGAAGGCAGCAAGTCAAATGGTTTGGCCATGAAAGCAGGTTACCAAGTAACAGTATACCACAACAAGCAATGATGTACTTTTAAGCAGGAAAAGAGGCCGACCACGTAAACGATGGACACAGGGAATAACAGAGATCATGGGAATATAGATATATGAAACTCATAAGCGGGCACTCTCCCGCTGCTTATACTTCACCTCGACACCGCAAGGTACAAGAGGAACATGATGAGATGAGATGATAATGATTTGAGCATGTGTCTTTCACACTGTAATCGTAGACCACTGCCAAGGATCAGTTTATACAGAACTGATCATGGCATGAGTTAATAACAAGCGCGGTCTACATGAGGAGACCGTGCAAAGTGACCTACCACATAAATGGGTGAAGGACGTTTGGTACCGGACAACACGTCACCTGAATTGAGTTGGTTTGTGAGCTACTGTCGGGTTGCGACAAAGTTCTTAACTTGGTAGCATGGCCAACACCTGTGCCGCTACCTCTGTGGTTAGGTTATGTGATTATTATTGTGAACTAATTGTGGACTCTAGGCATCGTTTGTGGCGTAAATAGTAGTATATGTTATTAAACGCCTAGAGTCAAAAGCAGATGTGAATTTGAATTGTGTTCGGTTGATTCATTGAGTTGCGTTTTGTTTATTTTGGTAAGTAGCTGTCGTCACTTTTACAGCGCTGGCGCCAATAGAACATGCTTAATACACACAGAGACATACATGTGTACGAGCGCCGCCAGGAGAACTTTCAACCATAAGATTATACATAACCGATAGCCTGTACTGAGCGTGAATGATTCAACGAGCCGAGAAAGCTCATGGCGTAACACTCAAGACGGCGGGCAGCATCAATAGTACAGCTCGCCCCAATATATGTCATCTGCCCTGAGCGATATAGAGCATGCCTCTTCCTGGCAAATGGGGTCTCAAAGTGGACAGAAACTCCGGGGACATAAAAGACTAAACTAGAAAGAAAATAGTACACAAAGAACAGAAACTTTCTAAAGTGTTACAGAACTAATAATTGCTGAAGAACGGATTTCATATAAACAAGTTGATTGTGTTTAAAGAACTATCGTAAGAAATGCAGTAATAGCCTGGCTGACAGGAATGTTCAAACTATTGACCTAATTGAAAGTTTACACAGAGCATACAGAAATGACGTTTCACTGCTTACATCGAAATGAACGTACAACTATCGGAATATACAGATAAATTTAGCTGTGAAAATCAAATTTCAGCAGACAACAGTAGAGCAACAGAAGATAGTGATTCCTCAGAGTTGAGAAAGACCGCATGAATGCAAACTACTGTGGTAACACGACAGCTGAGGAGTCCAGATAAATCGACTATAAACAAAGAACCGTTTTCATCACGTAACGTCAGCGGGTGATTTGTGATCGTTTCATTAATCAAATAATGTGAAATAGCAATGTGAACGATTTCGAACTACAAATGTGATCGTTATAAACAGAAGCAGTGTGGTAAAAAATAAACATTGAAGCGTGTGTTCAATTGACTGCAATAGTGTCGGCATTTTAAACAGCCGGTGCAATGTAATAGTAATAATGGAAATGACAGCAGGTCAGTTCACAACGACCGGACGAATTGGGTCAACACTGTCCGGCCGATGAGAGAAGCTATCGTACAACTGATGTCAAAAGGTCACGACTTCAAGCTTGTACAGGCGACGGATGAATGATATTTACAGAAAGGTGGTATACAGGAGTTCAGCTTGATCGACACAGCACCGGTCAACACATTAACATGCGACTGCGAAATATGGGTCAACACGGGATAACTGTCAGTAATGAAGGATTCGATTCCAAATTTCAAAGTACATCGTAAAGAAATGAATTTATATAAAATTAATTAATTAATACCAGAACAGTAAGTAGACCACGGACATTTGATAAAATTGTGTGTAAGACTATGGACATTTTAATATCAAAATGTGGTGATATAATCGATAAAGATGGACATTATGTAGAAGAAAAAGAAACAGTGCTTATTCAGTGTTAAAATTTAAAATATTATGAACATTTTAGCAGTTAGCATTGTGAATATTACGGACCTAATATGTGAACAATTACAAACGGTGTAATATTATTTAAACTAATTATAAACAAACTGTCCGAGAAAAAGACTTGTGATCATAAGAACACTGTTAACCGCTAGAACACATCAGTGGAGTTAATTTAGGGTGTATTATTAACTGTGTAGTTATAGTGAAATGTTAATAGTGTGATGTTTGTACTTAGTCATTATCGTGTAGCATATATTACCGTTGCAGTTTTCTTTTTCTTTTCGTTAGATGTCAATTGAATGACTAAGGTAAACATACAGCTTAGTCAGTAAACCAATTATATAATACAATATACAGGAAATTGATTGTAAATATAGATCATCTGTGATTTATCACTGTACAGTTGGTGATTAAGATAGTTAATGTAGTTGTACTTCAGCATGACAGCAGATTGTACGTTTGTTAACCACCGTTACATCTATTATGTTATTTTTTGAGTTATATTTCATGTTCATTTAATTCTTTTTTTCAACTTATTTGTTGCATGCGGAAGTTATTTCAATTATTATCATCATTTCTTGCATGCATCCTTGAAGACAATATTGTTATTTTTGTGCAAGTAAGTATTTCATTGTTAATTGAAATAGAACTAGCAATTATTTCTCCAGTGGAGAACTAACAGACAGTGAGTTAACACCTGGCGAAGTGAATTTCGCATGAGTGAGTTTGTTTACAGCTGGAGAAATGCTCCGCCGTCGTAGTTTATGGGTAATCTTTCTGTGGCGACAAGAGCATTTCTCAGGAATGTGATTCGCATCGTGTTGAGCAGCCTTCCGGCATATGGCATGGGTAATTGTTATGTGGCGGGGGACTTGCTATGCGGGGTGTTGGACATGTTTGATTGTAGGTTCAACTAACTACTGTTGTTTGTCGGGGTATGATACACAACAGAGTGTCGTTGTGGTAAAGTGTGATTTAAAACTAAAGTTGGCTTATAATTGATAACAGCATGTGACGTCACGTTACATCAGCACTTGACCGGTGTAGCGTCTCGGGGTTATGATACGCGACATTAGTTTGGCTAAGGTGGAACATAATTTCTAAGGATTTGGTTAATAGTTTCCATTGAATAAATTGTGTTGAAGTTAGTTAAAGCAAGCAAAGTTCTGATTCAATTGACATCATAATTATTTGTACGTGGTGAAATCAATTGCTATCATAACATTGCCATTCTTCTTATCAGAGGTAATTGCAGCGATAAGTAGTAAGGGTACAGAGAGAACCACACATAATGTGAGGGTGCAGTGCCGTGTGCTGGGATAGAAGCAACTCCCCTAAGCAGATATAACAGTACAATAGAATTAGACCAAGATATTAGATACATCTCTAGACGTATATGGAGGCACACAATGGACTATCTAAGGAGATTAGACTAAGAGGTTTGGGGAAACTCTCTTTGAGTTGATGCGCTAAGGCAGTCTATATGATACCGAGATATGACAGCCAGAGAGGTAAAGATGATATTATAGATACTAAGTCATGTAATTGTATAAAATCAGCATCTAACTAGCACCAATGAACAGATGAAAGCATTATGCATTAACTTTTCTACATCAAAGTGCGAGCATTGGGCAATGACGCCATAAGAGAAAAGTTGATTGAAGAAAAAGTCATATCCTTTTGGAGAAAGTATTGGTAAAGGAGATACATATAAAAGAAATGAAAAGCATCGAATTTATCCAGAAGGAGAAAAGAATAGTTACCAAAATACGATTGATTTATCGATCATTAGTTACACGGAAAGAACTATTGTGCTATCGTAACATTGCTGATCTAAGGGAATATATTGTTATGTGACTATTGTATTATTAGATTGTTTATAAATTATGAGTCAATTATTAATATAATAATATTTGTTGATGATAATTAGTCATTGACATTGGTTGCACACATTAAAAAGAAGTTTTTATATGTATAGGTGATTATTTATTAGTTATGAACTAATTACTTATATTATTATGTTGTTGATTTATTACTCTATTGAGTAATTATTGTATTATTAGGTTATTAGATAGATAATGAAGGTAAATAATTTCTATAAAATAATAGTTAGAAAATATGAAAAGAATGATGTCAACATATTTTATTAGGATGCAATTTTAATGCTAATTACTACATTTGCAGTCTAATGACTTTCTTTAAATCGGAGAAGAGCGGTCAGTGACATTAAATGGTCAAAAAAAAACAGTACTCAGTTCAACTAGATCGACAGAGTTAAGAGGCCTGGGCAACGCATGGGCAGATTGACTACCTGCAGCAACGTTACAAGATCTGGTAATATCATTCATGAAGGGTGATTAGACTTGAACGGTGGGAGCACCTGGCATGGTTGAACCCAGAATACCACTCAAATACCTGGGACGAGTTACTTTAGCAATTAATCTACAGAGAGTTCATAGAGGAAGTTACTGATGGTCAATATTGTACGACCACGAGACACGCTACTTACCGAAAAGGAAGCTGAGGCTACACGCCAGGGACCAGAAGGATGTGTCCGAGTTAAATATTTTTTTTTAATTTTCTGATGCATTTCTGAATAAGGTTATGTGCTACAGATCATTACAAGGTGTATAAATAAAGTGTTTGAAGAGATAAGTTATACTATGCCTACGACGACCTTATTACATTATGAGAAGATGTAAGTCATTATAAAAATACTTGCAAATTTGTGAGTAAAAGATGCAAGTTAGTAGCAAGGTTGACAGAGAGAGTTCAGATTTCGGTAACTCATGAAAGCTATCGGAAACGAAAACACCCGACAAAGTGTCGAATTGACTGAACAGAGCAGCATACCATATATGCACACATGATAAATAGAAATTGGAAATTGTATTTTAAAATAGGAAATACTCTTGGTTCCACAGATTTTATACGTAGAGAATATTAGAGGGAAAAAGATATTTGTCTAGTGCCAATTTTTTTTTATCAGGGCACCGAAGATAATGCCAAGGTTCAGTTTATACAGATCTGATCATGGCATGAGTTAATAACATGCGCGGTCTACATGAGGAGACCGTGCGCAGTGACCTACCACATAAAATCGTGGAAAGGGTGAAGGACGTTTGGTACCGGACAACACGTCACCTGAATTGAGTTGGTTTGTGAGCTACTGTCGGGTTGCGACAAAGTTCTTAACTTGGTAGCATGGCCAACACCTGTGCCGCTACATCTGTGGTTAGGTTATGTGATTATTATTGTGAACTCATTGTGGACTCTAGGCATCGTTTGTGGCGTAAATAGTAGTGTATGTTATTAAACGCCTAGAGTCAAAAGCAGATGTGAATTTGAACTGTGTTCGGTTGATTCATTGAGTTGCGTTGTGTTTACTTAGGTTATTAGCTGTCGTAACTTTTACAGCGCTGGCGCCCATAGAACATGCTTAATACACGCAGAAACATACATGTGTACGAGCGCCGCCAGGAGAACTTTCAACCATAAGATTATACATAACCGAGAGCCTGTACTGAGCGTGAATGATTCAACGAGCCGAGAAAGCTCATGGCGTAACACTCAAGACGGCGGGCAGCATCAATAGAACAGCTCGCCCCAATATATGTCATCTGCCCTGAGCGATATAGAGCATGCCTCTTCCTGGCAACCACTATGAAGTATTTTATGTTTGCAGAACACAGGTTCCATATACCCAATATGCGGGGCTTCGACCTAGTTGAGTAATGGTTCTTGTTCATCATTTATAGTATACAAAACGCCTGTATTTTGTTATCTGCATAGTCGCAATTCTGCAAGGGTTCAGAAATGATGATGCTGATGATGATGTCAATAATAATAATAATAATAATAATAATAATAACAACAACAAAAACAACAACAACAACAATGTAACAAGAAGAAAAGCAGCTTACTTTTTCGCCTATACTATATTCATCATCGTAACCGACCCACTCACGTTCTCTAACTAGGTATGCGTTCATCTGGACTGCGTCAAAGTTTGTCTTCGAAGATTTCATCATCATGCATATCTCATGTACAATAGGAAAAACGTTAATAGAAATTACAACTCTGCGAATATAACATGGACGGTTAATTGATAATACATAGGTGCTAACCAAACACGACACCACACATTGTGCCAACGGCTTCGGGCGGAAGAGCGCAATTGGGAGTTTACAAGCCGTATCCTGGTGCGAGAAAATGCAACCTACAGACTAAATGCCATGGCAGTGCGGACCAGGCCCTAAACTTTGGTTGGCAAATGGATTGAAGCTCCGACATGCGGACAGTTAGCGCATTGCATCTCTGGGCAACACATGATCTCAACAATTCAGCCCAGGCTTTGTGCAATGGAGAGGTATAACTCCAACCTTAGTCGTTTCGCTTCCCGCCATAGGCTGTAGATATGATGTCTTTTTGAAGCACAGCGTAACCAACTATCGTCTGTCAAGAGAGCAAGATGCCAATGATAAGAATGAGAATGATAATTAATCTTAGCAACAATTAATCCAAAATGCTTGATTGTCTATGGCTGTACGTGTTACTGTATTTTTATTTTTTGTGTGTGTGGTAAGTTAGTTGTATGTTCTTTACACAACGTTGGAATGAAAACCATCACTTATTTGGTTGTCTGTGCTTTAAAAAACGAAAGAATAGAACAAGTCTCGGAGCTGAAACCTTCTGTGAGTCTGAGGCAAAAGTATTAAGCTGAATAGAGTCAAGAATCGAAATCACAGACTCGGAACATTCCCATGTGTGTTTCGTCCGCATCTTCAACAACCAGCGAAGTCTCACAATAATAATGGAACTAGTAGCAGTCTGACAATGTGTCCGTCGGTCTTTCCTCGGAGTCCTGAGTGTCGGCCAGATCCTCAAGTCATTCCCTGCAGCACCATTCTCTCAAAGCCCTGATGATATATCTGTTCTTCCCCACTATACATACTTATGACGAAACGCTTCAGCGGCATTTGAATTCCACAAGTTTGAGAATAAAAGTCCATAAGAAATGAATAACAAAATCAAGAGGAAGGGAAAGGGTTTTCAACTCTATGACGCAATTTTGTGTCATAACTGTAAAATCTGCGCTAAGTCACACAGTAAGTCTGCTTGTCTATCAAAGGCTGAGAAAGCTCACGTTACCGCACGAAAAAGAGAACAGTTGGCTTTTTATCAAAGGAGAAAAATTCTCAATTTGGGACCACCACTACGACAAAGGGTATTATGGGAGGTGTAGAAGTGTTACCTTCCGGCTGTGTTTTATGGTAAAAACCACGGGGTAACGCCTAAGTCGGATAGGGAGATAACAATTTCAGCCTGCCGGGCGTGTGAGAGTACAAACCGGGGGTCGTAGGGGCCACATGCCTATGTGTAACATTCGGATAAAGAAATGCCGACAGGGAAACCAATAGTGTAACAGCAGATTAGAATATATTATGACGTAACGACCATTGCATCTCGGAAGCATGGTTTAAAACGCATGACGAGTCACAGTCAACTTGATACCCAGGGGTCAAAGTACAATCTACAATTAAAACAGAGGGAGATAAAATTATACGGGACATGTTGTTGTTTGTCCATCAAGAATGATGATGACCATTCATTTCATCCAGTGGGGTTGAAAGTATGGAGCCGTGAGTTCTAAGATGGCTAATAAGGCCTAATTTGGCTCGAAATATACAGGACATAAGGCACCAGCGAATAATCAAAAGTGGTAAAAGGGAGGAGAGAAATGAAAATTACGTCATGGACGAACAGAGTATTTAACTACGGCATTGCCGAAACAAACCTCAGACGTAAGCAAATATTATTTCAGGTTAGTTAGTTAGTTAGTTAGTCGACAGATCATCCTCGTTGCACATCGGACCATTCAGTCCATAAGTGCTCGGATCCCCTCCTCAGCAAATCCCGCAGCGTGTAGCGGCTAACGACGCCAGTTCTGTGTTGGTTTATCAATCTTCTTTGGCTTCCTGCGTAGTGTTCTTGTTTGGCCACCCCTCTTTTAATTTGCTGCTCTCGCAGTCTGGCCATTGTTGTAGATTCACAGTCATCACTTGGTTCTTGCAAAAGTCTCACTTCTCGTAGAGCATTCAGAATGTCAGCCTGGTCCATGGCGCGTCCGCCCTCAACAGTAGCCTCACCTGCGAGCTTGTCAGCCCGCTCATTTCCTTGTACTCCCGCATGCCCTGGCACGAAGATGAAACTAATCTTTGCCAGCCGAGACCGCTTCAGAGGCAGCAACCATTCTCTTCGGATCGACCCCTCCTCTATCCTCTTGATCATGTTCATTGAGTCGCTAAGGAAACAAGCCCTAGTGAATGTCTGTGTCTCGAGCCATGTTATTGCTTTACTTACTGCCATGACTTCCATGGTCAGGCTACTTGTGGTTTCAGTGAAAGCACCAGAGTCCTCCTTCACAATTCTCCCTCCGGCCCGAGCTGTAAAGGCCCATGAGCTTCTCACATGTCGGATGACCGACCCATCTGTGTAGATGACCGCGTCACTGTCTAGCGAATTCTCGAAAATCAACGCTTGTACTTCAGCCTCAACAGCAGCCGGATTTTCTTGTCTGCATTTTCTGTCTAGTTGGATGCAAACTGAAAAGGATGTGCAGAAGTCTGTTGGCACTTGCACCCACTCCTCGCCAGGTTCTAAGTCCTCAAGTGAACACACCTGTTGAAGAATGTCCTCGGCTTGACCCATCCACGACCGTCCTCTTTTTAACCTGCTGCCCTTCACCTTCCTAATTTCACTATGCAGTGGATGCTGTGTGTTTGCGTTAATTCTGAGGTAGGCGCGTGCCCTGCAAACTTGCATTCTCTCTTCAATGGTTGGAAAATCAAGAAGGTAGCGCATCGCCCTGCATGCTGTATCTCTTGTACATCCAAGAATAATGCGCATAGCTTCATTATGTATCCTTTCCATCCTTTCTATCTGCTTATGGCTGACAGTCAGGATTGCCATTGCATACTCCAAAACAGACATGACCAGCCCCTCGTACAGAAGACATAGATGGCGCTGCTCACAGTTTGCTGCCGCCATCACCCGCATCGCTGCCAAACCCCGCTTGGCCTTTGTTATCACCTGGTCTATGTGCACATTATAAGCAAGGCTTCGATCAAACCGTATCCCCAGGTAATTCATTGCCTGCGTTCTTTCCACCGTCTCTGAACACAGCATTACAGTTGGTGTTGGATTGTTGACAATATGATTATTCAACGAGAACCAAGTCACTGTTGCCTTTGTTGGGTTGACCATTGCCCCAGCTTCATCACACCAAGTACTTATGCGATTGAGTTCGGTTTGTAGCTCCACAGCAACCTCCTCTCTATCCTTACCCTGACGATACACTAAAACATCATCGGCATATGACAATGTCCTGCCAGGTCCAGTGATCTGCTCACTGGTGATTCTCACTGTGTAGGCGTTGAACAGTACCGGAGATAATGGTGATCCCTGTGGTAGGCCAGGATATATTGTTGTTGGTTCCGAAGTCCAACTGCCACATCTAAAAACTACTTTCCGTTGGAAGAGAGCTGCAGCGATCCAACTAAGGAGGAATGGACTTACGTTTAGTTCAAGAAGCTGAAACATTAAAAAATCCAGTGGTACTCTGTTGTATGCGTCCTCAAGATCAATCGCTGCAGCAACGGTTTCAGTGCCTGAGTGGAAACCTTCATAGACATCATGGGCAAAGACTGCTGCATTGGTCCAGGTTTCTCTTTTTGGACGGTACCCACCCAGGGTAGGTGGGAAAACACCTTGCCTCTCTAGTTGGCTTGATATTTTCCTGGCAATTACCTTCTCCAGCAGCTTGCCTATTGTATTCTGCATGGTTATAATTCGATATCCCTGAATTTTCTTGTGGTCTTTGTCAGGCTTCGGCAAGGGAATCAGATAGCTGTGTAACCATTCCTCCTTGATGCTAGCACTCCCTATACTGTTGTTGTACATGTCTGCTAGTTTCTCTAGCTCATTGTCGGTACACCTATTTATGTCGTCGTATCTTATGCCATCAGGACCTGGAGCACTGTTTTTTGATCGTCGAAGCACAGCCTTGATTTCTTGCACTGTCACTGTGTCTTCATCCGAAGTGTTCTGGGCCTTGCATCTGTCTGAGGTGACCTCCTTGGCCAGATTCCGGCCTCCCATGTCTGTCTGGTTGCTCTGCTCAAGGTATCGTTCAAAGAGGGCTTTGCCCTTGTCCTCGTCAGTCCTCTGCCAGATGAGGTCAGCACCTTGGAAGTCAGAAATGCTCTTATTCTTGACTACACCACTCATGCTTTTATGTAGTCGCCAGAACAATTTCAGTGACTTGTCTGTGCTTACTCTTCGACACACCTCTGCCCATTTTTCGCTTTTAACCACCGTGACCAGTTTTTTGAAATAGCTTACTTTTGTGTGCATTTCTCTTTCTAAGTGCAAGCAGGGACTAGGATGACCAGCTCTGTTCTTCTTGGCATTTTGCCATCTCCTTACAGCACTACGCTTATCCACCCAAGCCTTCTCCACCTCGAAACTCCACCACGGTGGCTGCTCCCAGCTTTTTTTTCCTTTTCTTCCTGCCCTGAAACGTTCTGCGCTTGTCACGTCTTATTTTACTCACCACATCTTGCCCTGTACTGTCATACTGGAACGTCTTTACCTTTAGCTTGTGCTGCCTGGTTCTGCCTTTCTCCACCAATATGCTGCATGGGTGGTGGTCGCTGCCATGGTGTCCTAGGACACCCCATCTACACACTGTAGTGAGTGAAGGTGAAACTAGCGCCAGCTCAATAGCACTGTCCTTATCGCCTGGACGGCTTGCTGTCCTGGTGACACAGCCACTGTTGATACAAACCAGGTCGATGGTTTCCAGTGCAGTCTCGAGCTCCTCCCCTTGTGTATTGGAGGAAGTGTTTCCCCATGATCTGCCTTTAGCGTTGAAGTCACCACAGAAAATAACATTTCTCTCGTGGCCTAATATGCCACTTAAGCACTGCCACTTCTGGGCGTCCACACTCGCATTGCGGGCATAAACATTAACCAACACGAATGGTGTACTGGAATGAACTCTCAACGCCTGTATTTGTATATCGTCACTGTTCCAACTGGACATGTCTAGCTCTGACGCCACCATGCTGTCGCGAACGAGAATCGCCGTTCCCAGATGTCGTCTGTTATAGAAACATTTGAAGCCGGCAATTCGGAGTAGCTGATCGCCCAGTCTCGTCTCCTGGAGTGCTACAATGTCGTTCCTGTAAACTAGGGTTTCTAAAATAGAGCCCCGTTGTTTTACACTGGCACAGTTCCAATATAGAATACGGATGTTCCTGAGTCCTAGACGGTGACACTTGAGTCTAAAACGTCTCAAGCCACCGCGCTTACCTGGCTTCTTTTTCCCTGCGCGGCTACCACGCCGCTTCGGTATGTTGACTGCTGATCGTTCGGAAAACACACGTTGTTCCGCCATGTTGAAAAAACGTAAACACTGACTTTTGATTGAGAACCACACACGCTGCTGAAAATTCACTCAAGGATGGCTTCGCTCGATGCACGAACTCCGTAGCACCCGCGCAGATCTTGAGTAGAAACTCCTGGTTTTACATCCTGGCACACCAATTACACGCAAGAAATGAATAAATCCATCCCTTACGCGAAAAAGTTAACGAACACAAAACAACACGACCGTCCGTCGCCATCTTGAACAGCTGTTATAATTTGTCTTATAAGCTAAGGGCTTGTTTAGTTTTATGTTTCTGTGTACTCTCTCAAACTTAAAGCTTGTGGATTTGCTTGTGTTACTCATTGTTCCGGCTCTAGCCTTTACTGTTGCACTGCGAAATTTATTTTCGTATTGTCGTATGTGATAATTTAGAGAAATACAACATTTTCCAAGCCTCGTCAGGGTGCGGCCTATTCACATCCAGGATATACATTTAGGGTCGTCCTGCAGGATCCAGTGCCCATTGGATATTGATAAATTAGGAGAAATTTATGAGTGCAAGCAGTCTATTGATAGCGTCCAGAATAAGGTTGATTATTTGAACCAACACTTAGAATGTCTACCAAGATCGGTGTGAAACCGCTTGGAGGGAGAGACGTCACTGTAATGGTATTCACTTGGGGTGAGGGGAGGATACTAGCACACCTTAATAACGAAATAGAGGCACTCTGGGAATAAGATCAATCTTAGTCTACAGACCCCACCAGCCCTTGGATTCCTGTCTCTCTCACTTTCAACCACGGGACTATACCCCTTTCACCTCTCGCCCAGAACACATAACAAAACTCTGGTATCTACACATAGTGACTTGATATTATAATGTACAAGATGAATGTCAACAATGAAAATGTTCTTGAGAGAATCCTGGCAATCGCCAGGCGATAGAAGATAGGGCTATCTGGAGTAACCGCAGGACGTCTTAATCATCACTGTACACAGAGCACGATACCACACGGCTAAGGCAGTCATTTATCGTCTCACTTAGCGTCGAATGTCTCTGGATAGGTGTAGACTCTGCTGGACTGACTATCGGGTCGATGCGGTGACTCCGAGTGGCTTTGGTAAGTGATGACTTCTGAATAACATCCATGTAGAAGTTCCGGAGGCCAATCAACTAACGGTTCACTGGTAAGGCTGGTGATATATATCTGTCCGGGGAAACCACCGTATAACCACATTCAAGTTCACTGAGATAGCGGGTGACCCCTGTAGGTATCAAGATTACTATCACCGGTCCTTTAAGAACTTGGAGTTTGCAAGAAATCAATGGCTGTGATCACGTGGCCTCTTTCACTCAAAGCCAATACCTGTAGCCGGTGACCCTGTAACTAATGTCACCAATATTCCTACCATGAAGTGGTAGACTGTTGCAGAAACGCCAGGCCATCCTGAAGTAAATGGTGATGTAGTTCTACTCTAATAGTTGGGCTAGTGGGTCACAATGTGATGAATACCTCTTTCTGGTGTTTGCGATAAGTTGTCTTTGCGACTCACTTCCCTTGAAACGTCCTGATGGTTCAATTTGGCTGTCATGTTAATGTTCAGGACTTTTCTATAAAACCACATTTCCAAGGCTTCAAGGGACATTTTCGCCTGTTTACTATTTGTATTTTGAAGCATGATTATCTTGGGAAAATACAGCGATGTTTTCCACCTGCCTACGGTGTGTGTATGATTGACTCCACTAGCCTTTGTCAAAAGAAACACAGAAAGGCAGCAAGGATTCTGATATACAACCATTGAAATTCTCGGTGGTGCGACCTTATTAGTGTTCTGTGCTGATATAATACAGTGTATAATACACGGGAGACCATGTAGTCACTCGCGGATACAATAACTATTCATCCACAACACCAAAAGTGTCTCCCTGGTAAAGTGGATACAATAACTACTCATCCACAACACCAAAAGTGTCTCCCTGGTAAAGTGGATACAATAACTATTCATCGACAACACCAAAAAGAGTCTCCCTGGTAAAGTGGATACAATAACTACTCATCCACAACACCAAAAGTATCTCCCTAGTAAAGTGGATACAATAACTATTCATCGACAACACCAAAAAGAGTCTCCCTGGTAAAGTGGATACAATAACTACTCATCCACAACACCAAAAGAGTCTCACTGGTAAAGTGGATACTATAACTACTCATCCACAACACCAAACGAATCTCACTAGTGAAGTGGATACAATAACTACTCATCCACAACACCAAAAGAGTCTCCCTGGTAAAGCCGATACAATAACTACTCATCCACAACACCAAACGAATCTCACTGGTGAAGTGGATACAATAACTACTCATCCACAACACCAAAAGTATCCCTGGTAAAGCCGATACAATAACTACTCATCCACAACACCAAACGAATCTCACTGGTGAAGTGGATACAATAACTACTCATCCACAACACCAAAAGTCTCCCTGGTAAAGCCGATACAATAACTACTCATCCACAACACCAAACGAATCTCACTGGTGAAGTGGATACAATAACTACTCATCCACAACACCAAACGTGTCTCCCTGGTAAAGCCGATACAATAACTACTCATCCACAACACCAAAAGAGTCTCTGTGGTAAAGTGGTTGTGTTGCCTGTCTCGCTCTCAGAAAGTTGTGGGTTCGATTCTGGGCTACGACATTCGGTTAACGAGTTCAATTGTCTCGGAGACTCCAGAGTTCGTCGCTGGAGGTACGGAGTTCGTGCTTTATGCGACGCTTTTAGCAGGCCGCAATGTGGAAGGAGACCACGCCATAAGGGATAAAACCCGTTTCAATAAAGTCTTTCCTTTTGACTTTTATACCCGTGTGTTACATCACCACAGCAAGACCGATACAAAGGTGCAACAGAATACAACTGACCTCAGGAAAGGCCAGCCGTGACGGAATGTTATAGACAGGTCCACGCAAGATGTCCCCTGTTGCCGGCGACCCGGGTTCGTAAACCGATGGGTTGACCAGCTTCACGTAGTGGCCCAGTGCCGATACTCCCAGGACTAGTTTGTCATAGGTCAGTCCCAGGTCATGCCAATGCCGGAGTGTGTAATTCTGGGGTCCAAGTATTAAATTAAAAGTTAGTTATATATACTTTACAGGACGTCTTAATTAACCCCATAAATGTTTGACCCTTTATGATTTACTAGGCAATTTTCACGTTGTATTCTGAACGACCGACGCCTCATACCATCACATTCACCGCACGATTATCTGCTTATACAGCTTGCGGCTAATCTGGAACTCTCGACTCCATATGTGGGGGAATTGTGGAACACGTTACTGCACCAAAGCCATAGCGCCAGCTATTCAAGATTATAAATATAAAACTTGGATCGCAACTTTAGATACAGCACCGTGAATCATATTGCCCAAGCAATTTACTCACATCTGTACAGAAAAAGATATAGAAAACACAAGAAAATTTTGTAACCACTATACAGACAAAGAGAACATACAAAACACACGCAATTTAGTAACGTCTGTACAGAACCCAAACATCATAGAAAATACAAGCAATTTAGTCACATCTGTGCAGACATAGAGATCAAAGAAAACACACGCAATTTAGTAACGTCTGTAAAGACAAAGAGATCATAGAAAACACAAGCGACTTTGGCAACGTCTGTACAGAAAACAAACATCATAGAAAACACAAGCAATTTAGTCACATCTGTACAGAACACAAACATCATAGAAAACAAAATTCAATTTAATCACATCTGTACAGACAAAGAGATCATAGAAAACACAAGCAATTTAGTAACGTCTGTACAGAACACAAACATCATAGAAAACACATGCAATTTAGTCACATCTGTACATACAAAGAGATCATAGAAAACACAAGCAATTTTGTCACATCTGTACATACAAAGAGATCATAGAGAATACAAGCAATTTAGCGACATCTGTACATACAATGAGATCATAGAAAACAAGCAATTTAGTCACATCTGTACAAACAAAGAGATCATAGAAAACACAAGCAAATAACTTTTCACAATCTACAAGTATGTATGGCTAGATTCATACTGTCATAGACGAATCGGGATTTACTTCGATATGTTGTCATGCCGGACAACTTCACTTCCCAAGAGATGTTCTGGTGACCGATTGATACAATCAACTTCGGTAATTTTTGGCTTTTTGGGATTTCTTTGGCAAGTTGTTTTTTTATTTTTTTTTTTTTTTTTTTTTTTATTTTTTTATTTTTACGTTGAGTAGTTTGCCATGCCCTCATGAAGGCCGACGCTCATATCAATGTGAACATCAACTCAGCGTTCTATTTCACCATTGTGTAATGTGTATGCAAGAACAGCCGTGTACAGCAGCAGCTGTCACAATAGCCAGACAGCTGAGAAGAGCTGTAAGTAAACAGTCTTGGTTAAACAGAATAAATGAACGGAAGGACTTCATTTTCGTTGAGTCACAAATTGGGCACGCGCGCAAAAAGACACACCACACACAAACACGCACGACACACCACACGTACGCATACACACAATATCTGGTAGGCACTATAGTAAAAGAGGTTTGTCGTAAAATTCCTGTTGCTTGTTGACTTCCCCTCATATACACACACACACAGATATATACACACACACGCACACATACTACACATACACACACACACACACACACACATCACACGCGCAAGTACACAATATCCGCTGCGGCTAAACGCTGGCGTGCCGGGCCGATTGCCGTGGGTTTGAATCTCCAAAGGAGCTGACATGATAAAATAGACATTGACTCCAGGTGTAAGGGCCTAAACTGAGCCTAGAACTGGCCTGGGAATTAAAGTCGTCCTAAGGGTAAACTGGATCAATGGTAAAGTACTTAAACGTGAACTCCTTAAGAAGCATGAGACATATGAGGCCAGGCCCTACTTGTATATATCAGTCTTTCCTCAGAGGTCATGTGATCGCTGACACACAAGACGCCTTTACTTCCAAAGACAAGTGCTGTAGCAGTGATGGCAATAATTCTTGCATTCCAAACCCAGTGAACAGCAGCACCAACCAACCATCCATGTGTTCGGGTGTGAAAGAATGGCCCGTGAACTGGAAGTAGAGTAGATAAGCTCTTCTAGAAGACGATCACATGTGACAAAACGGACGTTGCGGTCACAGCCTTCGATATATATATATATTTCCTCATCTGTTTCAGTGTCACGGACTTTTCACGTGTGTGGTTGAATAGCGTGTGTATGATTGTAACAATGTATTATATCCATGTATTCTCCTATATAATTCTTTATTACAACGGATATAGCAGAATGGTGTAAGACATTCTAAAAGATGTATTGACGCTGGAGCTACTGAGTTGCTGCTTTGTGCAACACTTTCCTCTCACAGCTGTGGGAAAGACACCAAGACATACGGGATCAAACACGGTGCAATGAAACAAATAATGTTGCTTTAAAGCTTTGTTGTTTTTTTAAATTTTTTTTTTTAATTTTTGGTTTTACTAGACTATTTCACTCACTGGTTTCCTAACTTGTATGTTTTTATTGTTGTTTTATTATTTTTAAACGTTTATTTCGTACAAAACAAGGTTTATTTGCAGGGTGTGTTGTGTGTGTGTATGTGTGTTTACATGTGTAATGCATGATAATATTACATTAATGGCATGGTGTAATTACCTACAGTAGCGTGTCCTTTGCAGAACCTCGTTTCCATAACAGCTTTCCGGAAAAACTCTCGATCATAAGCAAGATGCCCCGCGTCCGATACACCCATCTGGAGATCATCCGCCACATCCGGCACCCATCTTCTCTTTCGCCTTCCTATTTCTCTCTTCCCAGGCATATACCCCTCCATTATGTCCTCTCCAAACTTTCGTGACGTTTCAACTGACCAAAATATTTCAATTTTCTTTGTTTTATCGTCATTAATAGCCAATGTCAAAGACTAGAATAGACAGGAGGGAAGACCACCCTGAATGAGTGGTCTACTTCAAGTAGATTAGAGGTAACCCAGTGCCCCAACATGAGGGCAGGGTAGGTGTAGGGAGGGGAACTGTCAAACAGTTCTCTCATGAGACACGGAAGTGTCAACCAGAGAGTAAGCACTCTGGTCACGGTATAATCACGCCAAAGTGATAGACACCAAGAACTAGAATAGAACTCAAGAGTAGGATACTACTCTAAGCGTGTTGAATGATGTAGCACGCAAAAGCCGAAGTGCGCACGAGGTCCTTCCGCGTACTGTGTAATCAGCACGCGGAGAATTGTCAGACGGGAGACAGACTTCGTAGGGAACACATCGCTTAGAGTCGATGCGTATTTCTTTAGATGAGTAGATAGATTTAGCAGTAGGGCTAGGGACGACTAGTGATAGGAAGCTCTGTGTATTCATGTGTGGTTCGTTAGAGACAGTTTTGTGCATTGATGTATTGTAAGAGCCACTCGCAATAAAAATGTGTAATCAATTCCTCTCGTACGACTGACAAGTCTTTTTGTGTGGTGCGAGAGAAGTTTATCCCATAATGCCTGTAGCATCGCTTGATGACAGCCAACCTTCTTCAATATTCAGCTCTTGAAGTATGGATGCATTTGTTCTTTTCTTTACCCAAGATATTTTTAGAACTCGTCTATAACATTTATATTCAAATGCAGTTATGCGTTGTTCATAATACATGTTGATATTTATGGTGGAGCAATCATTTGCTCTCATATTCACGAAATATACGTTTCCTTGAGAGCGATAATCCATTCGTCATCAATCGAACCAGTGGGGTGGTGCGTTATAGACATTCAAAGCGAATCTAGACTCAATTATACACAACCTCCTACTTAAACAGTCACGGAAGTCCCACTCCGTAATCATTGAAGACAAGCATAGTTATCCAGAGTTACATTGCTTAGTACATTCTTATGATATTAAATCGTAGAATATGAAGACGGAGCATGCACGGGAATACCCCGAGTGCTATACTGTTCTTAACTCAACTCAATTCAACTCATCTCAGCTCAACTCAACTCAACTCATCTCGACTCAGCTCAGCTCAACTCAACTCAACTCATTTAATCTCAACTGAACTCAACTAAACTCAACTGAGTTCATCTTATCTCAACTCAACCCAACTCAACTCAACTCAACTTTACTTAATTTAACTCAACTCAACTCAACACAACGTAGGTGTGATTGAATCGAGAGCCTGGCAGAGTTGACCACGAGACTCACCACTGTTAGTGCAGAGTTCAGGTTTGGTGAATTCTTGTAGAACAGAGGAGCACGAAATATGGCCAGTGTGTTGTTCCGAAAAATGAGATCGTATGCCATCACAAAAACATAATCCACATTCCTGGAGGGGAAGAGTAGCATAGGTCTAATGACTAAGATACATGTCGTTCATGCATTGACATTAAAGTTTGGACAGTTAGCATAAACACGCCCCGTGTAGTGCCATACGCGTGTAAACACCTAGCGGATTGGAAGTGAGCTAGACATAGAGTTTGTTCATGAACCCGCTGGAGATGTATGAACTAGTAAAACCTTGCAGCCGTTGTGGAAAACTGACACGGTTAAGTCAGTTTGTCAACTCTTAAACTGAGAGGTTGTGTGACTTTCCATCTATTATTTTGGTAAGTGTGTTTCCTGCATAATTCATACACGATTTCAAATATTATATTTCAGTAGAAATGTGTCGTGTAGTTAAAACAAGTTTATTTCAATTGTCATTATTATTTCGGTTCATCTAGAAATGAACCGAGAAGTATTCTGCAAGTATGTATGTACAGTTCAATTTCAACATGTTTACGAATGTGGAAATATATGTATTCTTCAAAATCATGGCTGTCTCAATGCGATCCATAATGAGAAGTGTAATTCTACAATGTTTATCCAGTATACGGAGTGATGTTGTCATCATCAACATGTGCCCTGCCAGCTGGCATAGGCGCTCATGTCTCTGCACAGATCTCTGTCTTTGTTGTTCTGGATCAACTCTGCTGATGTTCCTCCATGTCACCGTCTCAGCCTATCCGGCATCATATCTCTTAATCTGTCTCTGCTTCTTTTCCCGTGGATCTTTCCAGTTGTCACATGTCAGGGGTGATTTACTATATCTCTGTTACTTCCCAGTATATTACATTGTACTCAGTTATGGTTTGTCTACTTGCGAGCCCAGATCAGTTTACACAATCCTCATGGGTGCGAATAGATTCGAACTTACGACCAGTAGGTCGGGAGGTAAACGTGCATGCCTAATGCACTTCACGGTTCCCGATGTTAGTAAAGTTGAGGGTAACAGTCCGTGTAGACGACAAGCCATCTGCAAGCTCAGATCTGTATGTTAGGCCAATAGTTGACAATCTTTGCCTGACAGCGGATGTGAAAATATGTTACCTGATTGAGAAAGGGAGCTCTATTACCCACTTCTCCCGTGGTAACTTAAACAATTCCTCGTGTAGAGAATACAACACACTGAAGTCTATAGAGGTAATCGTCTAGGGCACGGTAACACAGACTGGGAAATGCTATATCCAGTGAACAGACAGATGGTGCGAGATGTCCATGGAGTTACACCAATACGATGCTGGATATCTTAAAATCATGGCTGGGGAAGATATCTCGTAAATTATTAAATTGTCTAGTGACTATCTGGATCTACTTATTTTTTTTTGTACTTCTGTAATTATCTTCATCGTCGTCACTATGATCATCATAAACCATATCATCGGCTTGTATTGTTGCTGCCAATCGTCGTGCGGGAGAAATAGTAAACTCTCCATCGATATTTGGGTGGCACTGAATAGAGTTATTCCATGTGATTGTACAATGCTTTTGATGATGTCAATCCATTTTCTTCCCGGACGTTCTTTTGCACTCGTAGCAAATCTTCTTCGACGTAGAACCACTGCCGGTAATTGATGGTGTTGCATTCTAATGAGATGACCAAACCATTTGATCTTCTTCCGTTCAATATATATGGCATAGGGTGTCTGCTAACATTATGTCTTACTCGGTCTCGGATAGCTGAGGTGACAGCTCTCATCAAGCATCTCAACTTGCATGTTTTAATTTAGATTAAGTGTGATTTGCCCAATTTGACATGCGTAGCATAAAGAAGCGCACTAGATTGTTGACATCTGGTTTCGATTTCCCTGTCTATTCTGTCATAGTCTTTTATCATACTTCCTAAATGTTAAAATATTTAACTTGCTGCTTCTAACTTTTAATATCACTGCATTTATTAGGAACGTATTTGGTTATTTCAAAGGTCACAAGACATGGCCAGCAAATGACAGAAGAGAGGGAAGTAAGGAATGTACTCACCTTTGAATCTGAGGCACGTCATAAGCCAGATCAGCATGGTAAGACATGCCGATGACTGTAACTGTCAGCAGTAGCTTTGACCCAGCAATTTCTTTGTCGAACTCTTTTCGTAAGGCCTGGTGATTGAGACAGTATGTATGTCACTTTGCCAGTGGCCATATTTAAACAAGTAGCCTTCGGTATGTACAACATAATTGATTCCGAGTTAATAGGTTCCTCCCCTACTCCGGACAGTTGGACTAAAATGCTAATTTCTCGTTACTGACTCGAGGGCGTACATTACACGTATCTTTGAAGTCAGAATGGGTTCGCTTTATGGCGAGGGACACTGGTAATAGGGTAAGCTAATTTTAAAAAAAAATTAATTAAAAAAGAAAAAACAGTAACAACAACATAATTGATTGTTTTATTTCGTTTAAGAAGCAGCGTAATGGAGTTTCGGACAAACCCATTTTTGATCCTTTTCTCGTAGGAAATATACTAAAGTGCAATTGCTGATTGTTCCAACAGCGAAGTTGTTGTGAACACGTTGTATTCGCCCTCTCAGACGTCCCTCTCAGACTTCTCTCTCAGATGTCCCTCTCACACGTCCTTTAGACGCCCCTCTCAGACGTCCCATTTCGTCGTCCCTCTCAGACGTCCCTCTCAGTCGTGTCTCTCAGATATACCCATCAGAAGTCCCTCTCAGACGTGCCATTCAGTCTCATCTCATCTCACCACATCAAGTTCCTCTTGTACCTTGCGGTGTCGAAGTGAAGTATAAACAGCGGGACAGTGCCCGCTTATGGGCTTCATGTATCGATATTCCCATGGACTATGTTATTCCCTGCGTCCATCGTTAACGTGGTCAGCCTCTTCCTCTGCTTCCCTCTGGTCTTTACATCATTGCTTGTTGTGGTATAATGTTAGTTGGTAACCTACTTGCATGGCCAAACCATTTAACTCGCTGCCTTCTAATAAAATCTAGTGCAGCTATAACCCCCACTTTAGCTCTGATTTCTTCATTTCTGATCTTATCTCTTCTTGATACATTGAGTATTCTTCTCAGGAATCTAATTTCTGTTGTGATGTTTCTTTTCTCTTTTTCTGTCATTGTCCAGGTATGGCATTAGTAACATTGAGTTGGTAGGAAGATAGTGTTGTCAAGTCTTTCATAGTAGTTATTGATACATGTTTGTTCTTTAGTATTGGTGCCATTTGTCCAATGAGTTGGTTTGCCTTATAGCATCTATTTTCGATCTCGTCTTCTGATTTGCCATTTGATGATATTATACTTCCTAGGTACTTGAAACTCTTTACTTGATTCAAGGGATGTTCGTTTAAGTGAATCGTTGTTGCTTTTTCCTATTTAGTTATAGTCAATACCTCTGTTTTACTTGTGCTAATTTTCATGTTATGTTCCCTACACATTTCGTTTAGACTATTCATGTGGTCTTGTAATTCAGCTTCTGATTTCGCTATTAGTGCTTGGTCGTACACAAACAGGAGTTCTCTAATGGTTAGATTTGCAGATGATTCATTCTGTGTTCTCGTCATGAGGTGTTCTTTTGGACTCTGTTTGTCTGGTTTCTTAACATATGTTGTCTGTATATGTTATAAACAAGAGTCGATTCTCTTCAACGTCCATCTTAGACGTCCCTCTCAGAAGTCCTTACTGAAAGGAACCCCTTCTAATTTTAGATTCAATAACCTATAAATATGTTGTTTCATCTGCCATGGTATCTCCACCTGTAATGACGATGATGATTATGACGAGAGACATGTCTATTCCCGGTGACTCATGTCACGTCAGTCCATTTTGGTCTTTTCGCAATACGGAATGTTAACTCTTTCGCTACCAAACAAAAATTGGGTCCTGACCAAACAGAAATTCATGGCAGAAAATTGGAAGTAGGGGTGTGTTACAATAATGCTTTTAAAATGGTTAAAATGGGAGCAGATCTATTGTGTTACATATCTAATTAAAGAGGATTGCACAAGGAACATGACAGTGTTAATAATTAATTGATAGGTTACAAATATTATGACAATAATGAGAGGTTTAATAATAACAACTGACATTAAAGAGGTTAAAAATTATTTAAAATCTGCACTTATAAGGTGTTTTCTACACTCCTATACTGCTAATCATGTTTAATTTACTGAATAATCAAACAAACACCACTTGTCTTCAAGAATTTAAACAGTATTGCTCATTAAAATCACCCAAAAGGAAGTTCTGGTGCATATTCTGAACCATGACTTTTTCACAAAAAATGGAAAAAAATAATGGCAGAAAACTGGAAGTTGGAAACAAGAACAATATGCAGGAAGCCAAACATGATTAATAACCCAACATTGAACTGGTGTTGTGAGCCGCTACACACTGTGGGATTTACCGAGGAGGTTATCCGAGCACGTATGGACTGAATGATTCTGTGTGCAATGATGAAGATCTGTCGACTAATTAACGTCTGTTCCCGGACTTGTTTCTCTTGTTTTATTACTTCGTATATATCATTGTTTGTGTTTACACACGTGACTTCCAGGACTGTCATGAGTGCCCAGGCAGTAGCCACTCCGTGTACAAGCCAGGCTTATTTCACGTACTCTTCTCCTTGTGGCAGCCGTAGAAACCAAGTGGCCAACAAGCGTATTGGCCAGGTTTTCTGAGTCAGTGTTCTATCCAGCGCCGACGTGTTTTTTTAGACGTGTTGGTTCACTGGGAATTGTCTAGTTCTCTCCGTGAGCTCCACATTGGTGATTCAATCATGTCATTGTATCCCCACTAATCTGCGTGATTCAGTCATGTCATTGTATCCCCACTATTTTGCGTGATTCAGTCATGCCATTCTATCCCCACTATTCAGAGAAAGCGCTATTTAGGGAATGTTTGTGTTTGTGTTTCTGTTATGTACTAGACACGCAGCCAATGAACACGAGAGACATGGACACGTCAACGTGAAGAGACCAGGATACCATCATCATACACAAGACCCTCTACAGGACGTCGCTCTCTTCACGGCTTATCGGAAAGTTTCACAACGTCTAGCCAGTCCTCCCGCCTCGTGCACCCTCTTGCTAAATGTCTCTGCAATGTCCCTTTCCATCCTCGTGCTAGTTGACCCCTGCCTCTCTTCCAGAATCCACGCCTTGCATCACTTTCTTCCCAAGCCACTGCGAGCTTTAAATTGTCTGAAGTATGTTAGTTTACCAGCCAAGGTGTTGTTTATCAGCCAGTTTTATTAGATGTTCTGATCTGATAGAATATCATTAGGGAAACTGAGATGAAGCTGCGGACATGTAAACCATGTAAAATAACACGATGTAATGCAGCTTTACATAACGCACAACTTTCAATTATTTTAAATTGTAGGATTTTAGTATTTGTCTCCGTCTGGTCCACAGTATTGTAAGACCTTGTCCGTAACATTTGAGCTCAAAGGCCCTCATTTTATTTGTTGGCGATTGCAGAATCTTCCTTTGTTCACATCCAAACGTTCTCAGAATATTACACACCTTGCATGATATACACAATAAGTCATCAATATAACATTTGGGCTCTTACACGTTGTGAACAAGGTATAGTGTAAGCTAATAATTTGTTTAGGTATGTTTTTGCTGTACATGTATATAACTACCAGACACATAGTCATGATCAGTTCAGTACGGGATTAACCAATGCACTCAAAATCCCACATCTCTTGAGACAGAACGAACATATGTGTGGTCCGCCCGGGCACTGCAGTGTTGATTCAAGTTACTAATCAATAAATGAATCAATCAATCAGTCAAACAATCATAAGTATCTATCAGCAGTATCTGAGGAGAAAGTCACTGTGTCTTAGAATGAACTTTGTTGGGAGGCATAGTTTCTGAAAGAAATATCAAGGGCACGAAGTTGGGCGACGTGACATGGTGGCCATCTTGGGCATGAGGCGAGAGAAATGGCAGGATTCAGAGCAACTTTGTGGCATAGTAGCATAGTTGTGAACAAGATCTGCTGCATAGAATATAATTGGAGAATTTATAGACACCGAGATAACAAGAGGAACCAAATGTGGAACTGTCTGCGTCAGGTTTGGAGAGATATCATCATCTGAATTGATAGTTCAGTTAGAGAGAGCGAGAGAGAGAGAGAGAGAGAGAGAGAGAGAGAGAGAGAGAAGACAGAGAGAGAGAGACAGAGAGAGAGAGAGACAGAGAGACAGAGAGAGAGAGAGAGAGAAATTATGGAGAAGATAAGCACACATTTCTATTAGAACGGAACATAATGATGATGATGATGATGAAGCGATGATGATGATGATGATGATGATGATAAATGACACACCATCATGGCAACAATAATGATGCACATTGTTGTACATACGGTGCCTTGCAATAATTACGAAAACTACACAAACGATGTGACATATCTGGGCTGTCAGCATGTCACCAGGGCTTGGATGGTGGCAGACTCCTGTCTCTACAGTTCGCTGTTACACTGAAAATGTTGTTTGTATAACAACAACTAATGTGATCTCGGATTGCAGATCCTACAAGAAGAAGATAACATTTCAGAATTATTATCTGCGGACGACCAAGTGTTTATATCAAAATATGCAGAGAGCCTTCAGAAAAATCTAAACCAAAAAAATCCCAAGTGTGAGAAACATTACATGAAAATAAGCATTGAAAAGACAGAGACAACGGTAATAGGCAAACATTCAGAAATCCTGTCAATAAAATTATAGAACTTGGAAATAAAACAAACCAGCAAATTTAAATATCTAATGAGAATGTTCTCATCAGATAGGATAAATGATTGAGAAAGCAACATATTATGCAATGGCGACTCGGGTACTGTGACAACTAAATCAATTCTGTCGCATAGAAAGATACCTTTACAGCAAATCACATAAGAACTATTTTTAGCCGACATCGTGTTACCAGTGTAAAACACGGAGGCTTGCTGCAACTAATGAGCACACAATCATAACAGCCGGAATGAGTATCTGTTAGATAGAATTAGGAATGAGGACATTATAATGTCTGAAACCATTCATGCACTTTATTAAAGAACACCATATTAAATGGTTTAAACAACACACAATAATGCCTTGGTATGATCTGCCACAAAGAGCCACATTGAAGAATTATAATGGATACAGAGCAAGAGTAAGACCAAGTAAAAGATGGAATGATGGTAGCAAGAACAACCTTAGAGAAATGAATACCAACTTACCAAGAAAATTAAAAATAGTGCATAACAGATCTTTACATCTCCCCCCCCCCCCCCCTCCCAAACACTTCACTGGGATAAATGGGGGACAACAAGAACCAGAAGATGAAGAAGAAAAAGAAGAACTACAACAATATCAAAAAAATCTAGCAATTAAGATATATAATAAAAAGTGTTGGGATACCACGATTACAGAATTGTGGAACAACACATAATTAAATGTTTGGAACGTTTAGTAAGAATGGAGCAAGCTCAACCAGCGACTATAGCGTTCTACGTGAAAACTTAGGGATACATGGCAAGAGGACGACCCTGGAAGAGCTGCATAGATGGAGTAGGCGACATTGAAGAACTCAATGTACAATTAAGACATTCATTCATTCAGTAGCATGTCCATTGCAGAATCTCGCTGTCATAACAAACTTCACGAAAACCTCTCGATCGTAAGCAAGATGTTCCGCGTCCAAAATACCCACCCGAAGATTATGACGTTAGTATAAGCAAAAAAAAACTACTGCCTCATCTCTGCAACGCTTAACAGTAGAAATATTAGGGGGTTGGGGGATAAGAAGGGGAAGACAGAAGAAGAAGAAAATATATTTGCAATGACACATTTAAACACCACACTTACCACACTAAAACTAAACATCAATGTTTCAGTCTGAACTGTGTGAATTTAAGCGAGATCATAGTTTCTGTATATCATTGAAGTCGTGTGCACCATTTGGTAACTTACGATTCTGAAAGAAGTGCGCAACCAAGAAAATTGTGCATGATACCTTCATCATCATCATCATCATCATCATCATCATCATCATCATCATCATCATCATCATCATCATCATCATCATCATCATCATCATCATCATCATCATCATTATCATCATCATAGTCATCATCATCATAATCATCATCATCATCATCATCATCATCATCATCATCATCATCATCATCATCATCATCATCATCATCATAATCATCATCAGCATCATCATCATCATCATCATCATCATCATCATCATCATCATCATCATCATAATTATCATCATCATAATCATCATCATCAGCATTATCATCATCATCATCGTCATCATCATCATCATCATCATCATCATCATCATCATCATCATCATCATCATCATCATTATCATCATTATCATCATTATCATCATCATCATTATCAACAATATCATCAACATCATAATCAATATCATCATCATTATTGTAGCAAGCAATTCGGAGAACGTAGAACTGTGCATAGAAGACAGGAAAACAACAACACACAGTGCCTGCGAATTTAGTGTCAATAGGTCATTATCATCTTTCATTTTTGACGTCAAGCCATGTGGGTAGGGGCAATTGACGTTTCAGGGCCCAATCTCTTATTAGATCTTTTTTTCCGAAGCGCCAGAGATGGTAGTTGATGGTGTTGCATTCTAACAAGATGGTCGAACCATTTGATCTTTCGTCTGTCAGTATGTGTCGAAGAATGTGTTAGTCCCACTGTCTGTCAGATAACATAATTTCTTACTTCGTCTCCTGTAGTTAAGTTGGATGCTCTATTTCAACATATCATGTCACAGGTGTTGATTTTGTTTACTTGTAATTTGGATAATAGTCAGTTTTCACATTGGTGGCATAGAGCTGGTGTGAATGGCATAGAGCTGGTGTGAATGGCATAGAGTTGGTGTGAATGGCATAGAGTTGGTGTGAATGGCATAGAGTTGGTGTGAATGGCATAGAGTTGATGTGAATATGTAATCTGTCGTTCTGTGGACACTGGCATGTTTGGATGTTTCGGTTTGAGCTATAGTTGACATTTATGTAAACCTTCTTTTTGACATAGGGTTTCCTTTTCTTGATGTATTCTGTCCTCTTCGCGCCCGCTATCTACACATAAGGTCTCCAAGAAATTATTATTATCATTATTATACTCATACGTGGTCTGGAAAGAATAATATGTTACTGTTAATATTGACGTACTATATGTTAGGTTTTGGCTTAGATATATTGCTTCATCCATTCTCTTATATTTCTTTAGCTTTCTAATTTTAATATACCATCAAGTGCCATGCCGGTAAGCGTGGCGGTCATATTTCGCCGTCTCACACAATCACCAAAGTCGTGGGCCAGCTCGGTATTTTTAGTCGGTAGAATTTGTGGAGCGGTGTTTGTAGACTTTAAAAAAGCTTTTGATATGGTAGATCACGATATTTTAATTAGAAAACTAAAGCAAATGAAGACAAGCACCAACATGGTGAACATAATCACATCATTTCTATCCGACAGGCAACAAGTCGTGTCCTTCAACAACTGTCTATCAAGACCCACACAGCTTAATATTGGTGTGCCTCAGGGCTCAATACTAGGTCCGCTGCTTTTTGCAGTTTATATTAATGATCTTCCTTTATATATCAATACAACTTGTGATCTATTTGCAAACGACTGTACTATATATACTAGTCAAGAAAACCGTAGTGAATTAGAGAATTCTTTACAAAAGGAACTTGATAATCTTACTAGATGGAGCAATGAAAACCGCATGCAAATTAACATCGACAAAACCAAATCCATGCTAATAACGACCAGACAAAAACTACAGACACTAGCCATAACTGGATCACCGCTCGAACTCCGCATGGGCACGTTACCTATAGTTAATGTGACTGAACATAAAACACTAGGGCTTTTAATAGACAGCCATTTGAACTGGAGCTCTCATGTTCACGCTCTTACCAAGAAAATAGCACAAAAAGTTTACCAACTTGCTAAAATTCAGCACTTCCTGGACGAAAGCACACGAAAAATATTCTATACATGCTATATCCAATCACATCTCGATTACTGTTCCACAGTTTGGGATGGTTGCCCTAAATCTAATTTAAAACGACTATGTTCTCTACAAAACCGCGCTATTCGTCTGGTTTCTGGCATAAAGCACGTTGAAAGTAATAATTTGTACAGTCATCTAAGACTTTTACCACTACAAAAGGGCTTCCTTTTCAACAAAGCCAAATTAGTGAATAAAATTATATCTCAAAATACCCCAGAGTATCTTCTGCCGCTGATTCAATCTAATGCAATGAACAGCAAGCGCCTAAATTTGTTACATGTCTCAAAGCCTAGATTGGACCTATACAAAACATGTTTCGCCTATTCTGGTGCTCACTTATGGAATGATCTGCCTCCAGATCTGAAAACTCCAATGAGTCCCTACACATATAACCGAAAACTCTTGCAATACTTAATCCATACCGACTATATGCCACCATAATTCATTTACTGATATAATTGTTCAGTATAATTGTTCATTATAATTGTTTAACTATAATTGTTCACTATATATGTGTGTGCGTGTGGGAGAGAGAGAGAGAGAGAGAGAGAGAGAGAGAGAGAGAGAGAGAGAGAGAGAGAGAGAGAGAGAGAGAAAGTGGGTGTCACAGAGAGGAAGAGAGTGAATGCGTGTGTGAGCACGTGCATGCGTGTGTGTGGAGAGAGTGATTGAGCGAGAAATGGTGGGGGAATGTGTCAGTGCATGCATTCGTACGTGTATGTGTGAGAGTAAGTGAGGGAGTGTATGAGTGCGTGAATGCGTTCATGTGCATGCGTTCATGTGTATGTGTATGTGTGAGAGAGTGTGATTGAGAGAGTGAGTGTGTGTGTGTGTGTGTTAAGGATTGTGTGTTAGAGAGTGAGACAGTGGGAGAGTTGATGTGTTAGTGTGTGTGTGTGTGTGAGCGCGCGCATGCGTGTGAGTGTGTGTATATGAAAGAATACAGAGAGAGAGAGAGAGAGAGAGAGAGAGAGAGAGAGAGAGAGAACGAACGAACGAACGAACGAACAGACTTTATTTTCAAAGGGTAACAAATTGGGCACGCAGGCCCGTCTTACATTCGGCCCTTCCAATCATTCATCTTTCTTTCATCAACAGTGCATAGGAAAAAAACATTGTCACATGAATTTTGTAAACATAAACAATGCATATTACTATATTATGAGACACATCCACCACCCACCCACACATCCCCCATTCACTCCAACTTCCCCACCCAACCACACACACATACAATACATTCCCCCACCCATCCACCACATCCCTACACCTACATATCTCCCCACCCACACACACCTCTCACCCACCACACATCCCATCCACCCACACCTCAAGCACACATACATTCAATAACCCACACATCCCCCACCTACACACATCTCCCCACCCACTCACATATCCTCTACCCGTCCCATTTCCCACCAACAATCACTCACCCAATATCCTCCTCCACCCACACACCTCCAACCACCCAACCAAACACACATTCCTCCACCCATCCTCCACACAAGTACATTCCCCCACCCATCCACCACATCCCTACACCTACATATCTCCCCACCCACACACACCTCTCACCCACCACACATCCCATCCACCCACACCTCAAGCACACATACATTCAATAACCCACACATCCCCCACCTACACACATCTCCCCACCCACTCACATATCCTCTACCCGTCCCATTTCGCACCAACAATCACTCACCCAATATCCTCCACCCACACAGCTCCAACCACCCAACCAAACACACATTCCTCAGCCACATACATGTCTCCCCGTCAACTAACATATTCCGCACCTACCCACACACAAATTCCGCACTCACCGACATAATCTCCCATCTCCCCCAGCCCACTCACAGATCCCGAGCCCGCACCTACAAACATCCCCCACCATCTCCTAACCTGCACACACTCACCCACCCACATATCCTCTACCCACCCACACATCCTCTACCCACCCATCCCCCAACCAAACATCCCTTATCCACACACCCTTACTCATATACAATCACCCACCCACACATCCTCTACCCAACCACACATCATCCACCCAACCACACATCCTCCATCCACCCATTCCCCCAGCCACACATCCCTTAACCACACACCCCTACCCATATACACACACATCCCCGCCCACGCACAATCTCCCCACCCATACAAACATCCCTCACACACATCCCCACCCACCAACACATTCCCCATTCACAAACACACACCTCCCATCCACGCACACACAACCCATACATTCATCACCTCACACATCCATAGACACACGTACTTATCCCTCAACCACTAACACCCTCACATCCCTTACCCACTCATCAATACATACATCTCCTATCTACCCACCCACACTCACAAATCCCAACCACCCATCTAAGCACACATCCCCCACCCTCACACACATCCTTCACCCACCGACAAACCCAACCACACCTTCACCCACCCACACAAACATCATTTAACCACACTCAGCTCCCCTCCCACACAATACCACACCCACACACATCCCAAAGACACATCCATCACCCACACACACATCTATCCACACATCTCCTACCCATCCACACATCCCCCAACTACAATCACCCTCATTACCCACACATACATCCTTCATTCAGCTACACACACCCCCACCGAGCCAGGAATATCCCCCACCCACACACACATCTCCAAATCCATCACCCACACCCATCACGCACCCCTCCCCCAACCCACACACCCCCCACACACATTCACCCACACATCTCTCACCCACACACACTCCCCACCCATCCACCCAAACATCCCACACCCATACACATCCCTCACCCACACACACATCCCCAAACCCACAACCACCCCCACCTGCACACATCTCCCACCCACCACATATCCCCACACCCAAATCTCCTCACCCACACATATACCCCCACCCATCCCATAACCCACCATCAATCATCCACCAACATATCCTCCTCCACCCACTCACCCACAACCACCTACACAAACACACGTCTCCACCCACAAACACATCTCCCCATACACCCATACATCTCGCACGCACCCACACACAATCCCCACCCACCCACACACAATCCCCCACCCACCCACACAAACCCGCCCCTCCCACCCACACATCCTGCGCCCACCCACACACATCACGAATCCACCCACACACACATCCCCCGATCCCCCAACCTACTATTACGATCAAACTCCCATACTTTACACACACATACAGTGACGATTGTCGTGAGCATTGTCGCAAAATTGTAAAGAAAATGGAGAAAAATTGTACATATACATTTTGTAACTTAAAAATTAGTGATGCAATTCAACTCTCTCTCTCTCTCTCTCTCTCTCTCTCTCTCTCTCTCTCTCTCTCTCTCTCTCTCTCTCTCTCTCTCTCTCTCTCTCTCTCTCTCTCTCTCTCTCTCACTAACGCTCTCACTCACATTACAGTAATGTTATATTATACATGATAAAATCAAGTGTCATACATACAAAATGATAATGTGAAAGATGAAAATACACAAAAAATATGGAATGGCATGTTACAGGACATGCGAGCACTGAATTCTCTCTCTCTCTCTCTCTCTCTCTCTCTCTCTCTCTCTCTCTCTCTCTCTCTCTCTCTCTCTCTCTCTCTCTCTTACACAGGCACACACACATTCCCCACACACACACATATCCCTCACATACACACCCATACATACATCCTCACATCTCTAGACAAATACTTGATGCCTCACTGAAGCTAATAAGAACAAACTCCCACACTTTACACACAATTGAGACACTGACGATTGTCGTGAGAATTCTCGCAATTGCAAGAAGTGGAGAAAAAATTGTACATATACATTATGTAGCGTAAAAATTAGTGATGCAATTCAACTCTCTCTCTCTCTCTCTCTCTCTCTCTCTCTCTCTCTCTCTCTCTTGCGCTCTCTTTACATACACACACTCTCACACTCATTCACTCTCTCTCTTACTTACACTCACTAACTCTCTTACTTGCTTTACAGTAATTTACATGAATTCATTTTATGCATGTTAAAATCAAGTGCATCAAAATGATAATATGAAAAAAAAATGAGAATACACAAAACATATGGATCAGCATGTTAGATGACATGCGTGCGCTCAACTGTCTCTCTCTCTCTCTCTCTCTCTCTCTCTCTCTCTCTCTCTCTCTCTCTCTCTCTTCTCTCTCACACACATGTACATACACACACCCACACACATCATACCCACGCAATACACACACCTGCACACATCCATATACTTACTCACACGTACTCACATAACACCCGAATATACACTCCCTCGCATACACTGCATGCATGCACACTTACACATACAAAGATATACAATACATACACGAGCACACACACACAGACTCATCCATACACACATACACACACGCACATGCATTTAAACGCATATAAACACATGAACGCACACTT
Organism: Cepaea hortensis; assembly: GCA_963921405.1. NCBI lineage: Eukaryota > Metazoa > Mollusca > Gastropoda > Stylommatophora > Helicidae > Cepaea > Cepaea hortensis. The sequence continues at coordinate 10,748,676 of OY992879.1, read as the reverse complement.
TAACACACGTACAGACATACACACAGTGTCACACACAGATACACACATGTACACACATATACACCCATACACACATCCAGACATGCACACACATACATTACACTTTCTCATGCACTCTCTCATTCACCCACGCTCTTTATTTTACCCACTCACTCGCTCTCACACTCACTCATTCGTGCACATACACGCATACCCACAAATTCTCTCTCACTCACTTACGCTCCCTTACTCACTCATTTACTCGATGACTCTAACTCACAATCACTCACTAACTTTCACACTCTATCACACAGACAGGCAGACACACAACACACCCACTCTCTCAGATTCACTCATTCTCTAACTAAATCTCTCACACATATGTCCACACACTCACTCACTTTTACACTCACTCAGGCACACGCGCATGCATACTCTCTCACTCTCTCTATCATACTAATTCTTCCACTCACACTCTTTCTCACTCACTCTCTCACCCACTGTCATGTTCACACACATACAGTGAAGAATGATAGTGGAAAAATTATACTAGTAGGTGACTTATGGAGGCATATAGTCGGTATGAAGTAAGTATTGAAAGAGTTTTCGGTTGAATGTGTAGGGACTCATTGGTGTTTTCAGTTCTGTTGGAAGGCTATTCCACAAGTGAGCACCAGAATATGTGAAACAAGTTTTGTATAAGTCCAATCTAGGCTTAGCAAGCTGTAATAAATTTAAGCGCTTACTGTTCATTGCATTAGATTGAATTAACGGTAGAAGATACTCTGGGGTATTTTCAGATATAATTTTATTCACTAATTTGGCTTTGTTAAAAGGGAAGCGCTTTTGAAGTGGTAGAAGTATTAGATGGCTGTATAATTTATTACTTTCAACGTGCTTTATGCTAGAAACTAGACGTATAGCGAGGTTTTGAAGCGAACACAATCGTTTCATATTAGATTTAGGGCAGCCATCCCAGACTGTGGAACAATAATCGAGAGGTGATTGGATATAGGATGCATAGAATATTTTACGTGTGCTTTCATCCAAAAAGTGTTGAATTTTAGCAAGTTGGTAAACTTTTTGTGCTATTCTCTTGGTAAGGGCGTGAACATGAGGGCTCCAGTTTAAATGTCTGTCAATTAAAAGACCTAATGTTTTATGTTCATTTACATTAATTATAGGTAACGTGTCCACGTGGAGCTCGAGCGGTGTCCCAGTTATGGCTAGGGTCTGTAGTTTTTGTCTGGTCGTTATTAGCATGGATTTGGTTTTGTCGATGTTAAGTAACATGCGATTTTCATTGCTCCATCTACTAAGGTTGTCAAGATCGTTTTGTAAAGAGCTCTCTAAGTCACAAAGGCTCTCTTGACTTGTGTAAATAGTGCAGTCGTCCGCAAATAGATCACACGAAGTATTGAGGTATAAAGGAAGATCGTTAATATACACTGCAAAAAGCAGCGGACCTAGTATTGAGCCCTGAGGCATCCCAAAATTAAGTTGTGTGGGTCTTGATAGACAGTTATTGAAGGACACTACTTGTTGTCTGTCTGATAAAAATGACGTAATTAGGTCCACCATATTGGTGCCAGTCTTCATGTGTTTTAATTTTCTAATTAAAATATCATGATCTACCATATCAAAGGCCTTTTTAAAGTCTACAAATACTGCTCCACAAATGTTGCCATTGTTGATACAAAGATGCCAGTTATCGGTCATTTTTGTAAGGGCACTATGGCAAGAATATTTAGGTCGAAACCCAGATTGACTGTCAATTATTAGATCGTTGTTAATTAAATGATGTAGTGTTATTTTATGCATGTGTTTTTCTAATGGCTTTGATAGCGACGATAGTAAGGAAATAGGTCTATAATTACCCAAGACGCTAATATCAGTTGAACCATTTTTAAGTAGAGGATACACTTTAGCAACCTTAACGGCAGATGGAAAGTAGTTTTTGGATAGGCACTGGTTATATATGAACGTTAATGACTCACTAATAATAGGTGCAGCACACCGAAGAATTCTATTACTGATACCATCTAGGCCTTCTGAATTTGTTGCTTTGAGATTCGAGAGATATTTATATACTTCTGCAACAGACATCAAGGGAATCTCAGGGGGAATATTTCTAGAGCACTTCCCTTCACAGAATGATGACAGTGAACTTAAATTACATACTGAGTCTGGTATTGAGGACTTTAGATTCTCTATTTCTGATTGAAAGAAGTAACTGAAATCCTCGCATGTTATAGAGTTTGGTATTGCTGACTCTGAAGAGTGTTTCTTGTTGGTTAGCGAGTTAATAGCCTTCCATATATTTGTATTATTTGATTTATCTACAATCAAATTTTTGAAATGATCTTTCTTTATCCTACGAATTTCATATTTAACTTTATTACTTAGTCTGCGGTAATTGATAAAATCTTTATTTTTGTGTGCTGTATCTCGTTCTCTCATGATTTTGAGAACTTCGCTAGTGACCCACGGGGACTTATGTTGATTCTTGACTCGAACTTTTTGACTGGCACATGTTTATCAAATACATTGTAGACTGTCTTTGTCCAGTAAGCTAGTGCATCATCCGGATCAGGAAGTTGGTAAACATGTTCAAGGGCTGCATTTTTTAAGTCGTCTAAAAATAAATTTTGGTTGAGAGCTTTAAAGTTTCTAAATTTGATGCTTAAATGTTTATTTTTAGGAGTTTTGAACCCAATGTTCGACCATGTACAACATATTGGGTAATGGTCACTAACTGCACTAACAGGAACAGCACATTCGGTAATATTAACTGGACAAGTAACATATATATGATCAATTATAGTTGAGGAGGTGTCTGTAACTCTTGTGGGACGATTTATTAGTTGTTTGAAATTGTAAGATAGAATGATATCTTCCCATGTCTGGTTGGATTTAGTAATATCTATGTTAAAGTCACCTAATACCATGACTTTTCTACCTGCTGTAAACACCCTATCCATCATTGTAGTGAAACAGTCATATCAACTATACCCAGCACAGGGATTTCGATATAGGTATCCAATGAGAAACGGTTGCTGGCTGACTGGCTTCACCTCTAACCAAACACATTCTATCTCTTCTATCTCGAGATCACTTCTACGGGAACAGTTGAGAGAATTTGAAATGTAAACAGCAATACCTGTCTCTAATTTTTGATGTGCGTCTCTTCGAATTACTTTAAACCCCTTAAGAGAGATTTCAGAGTCGGTTATTTTGTCGTTGAGACGACTTTCTGTGATTCCAAACACATGGAACTGTTTGCACAGTATTACTGAAAGCTCAGGTAATTTATTGAGCAAATGATAGATGTTGAGATGGCCTATATGTAGACCATCTTTGTTGAGCCACTGATCGTGATTGGCGAACATTACACAAAGAAAAGATGATGTCGCTTGTGGTAGGACAATTTCAGAGGTCTTGAAACTTTATTTAGGGGTAGTTACGACTATTAGAGGGGATAGGAAAATGTCTGTGATGGAGTGACATCATTAAAGCTTGGTGCAAGGCTGCAGGATTGTATTGCATTAGCTGTTGAAGTTGACAATTCCACTGATAAGAGTGTGGATTACCGCCCAACGAGGGACCACTGCTATGAGAGCTACTGGAAGTGCCTACATTGGAAGCAGGCATCGGGGGCACCGCAACATTGTTTATCGGTGACCCCTTTGACATGCTAGGTGGAGACTGTTTTATGGGCAAGGGACAACATTGGGATTGGAGCCTGGGTCGCTATTTACAGCCTTGTATTCCTGGGGAATAGGCAAGGGTGGTGTGGGCAGAGGTTGAGTGTTTTCTGAACACTGAGAGATGGCTACAGCCGGAGGTGAAGATCGGTTTACTCCTGTAACTGAAACTGGTTCTAATTGTTTTGTACGTTCAGGATATTTTATGTTCTTCGCTAGTATGCTAGTTCCTAGTTTTGAACAATGTAGTTGATCCTTATATAGTTTTTTCTTGGGAGCCCCGGACGGCGATGTGAAATATGGGGTATTATTAATGAAAGCATTGTTAGTTTCTTGACAAAATTTATGTAGAGTCAGATTGCCAGCATCGGCAGTGCGGCGCTGGAATCCATAACATGGCAGTATGATTGATGAAAAGAAAATAGATGCTTTAGGAAATTTCTTGCGCAACAACACCTCCAATGTAGCGAGTTGTGAGGTGCTTATGATGTGATTGTTCATAATATTGTTGACACCGATATGGACTGTTGTTCTTCTAATTCTATCATTCACCTTGAATTTCCGCAGTGTAGAGGTCAGTCTGTCAATGTCAGCTCCTGGTAGCGGGTAGATCGAGGTAGTTTCGCTGTCAGAAGATGACATGCGGTCACTATAGATTCCCTTGAGCAGAGAGTCTCCAATGACGACATGAGTTGCATTGTCATCCATTGTTATTTCACGCTGTTGACGCGCCCGTTTGATTTCTTGCCACTGATCGCTGTCATCTTTCATGCGTTCTTGTTTATTATAGTCGTTGCTTGTTTGGGCTGGTTGTTGATGCTCAGTAGTGGTAGTGGCTGAGCTCTTTAACTTCTCGTCTGCTGCTGGAGAGTCTACACTTGAGGCCTGGGACCTATTGCTGACACGCACATCAATGGGGTAGATGGTTGGTGCACGTTCTACAGGTTTAGTAATGTTGCAGCCTGTGGAAACTAACTGCATGTCATTTTGCGACGAACATCCACTGGTCATACACACCTCTGCAGCACTATGAATACTTCCTGTTTGTGCACTTTTGTCAAATGACTGTGCACTCTTTGGTTTTAAGGCATGGATTGTTGTTTTAAAGGTGTCCTTTTCTTCTTTAAGGAGGCGGATTTCTTTTTGAAGGCGAGCGTTTTCTTCTTTAAACACTGCAATGATATTAATTGTGTTGTTGGAAATAAGTCTTTTAGCCTGTCCTCCAAAGCCTGGATGAGTTCACGACAGGCGTTGTGGTTGTGTGGTTCGGCTGAGGAAAGAGTGACTAAAGATGATGTGTTAGTCTCATCAGATTGGACTACTGAACTGTGATGTTCGACCAGCTTGAGCTTGGGATCAGTGTCTGCAGATTCACTAGACCACACGTGTAAAGTTGGCGTTGAAGAAATCCGACGTTTGGGTGGCGTGCTCGTCAAACTTTTCCCCGTCTTGTCTTTGTTTGTATTTTCATGGCGCTTGGATAAAGTAGAGTTCAGTAAGTTGGACGCCATTTTAGTAATGTATGAGGCTCCAACAGGCCGGGAGTACACACAAGTTCGCCGCCTTTCGGTAACGCGTGCTTGGCGACTAACCACGCGCTAGTCCAACATGGTTAAATCATACGTTGACGTTAATCGATAATTGGTAGTTTTCAAAACGAACGTTCTTACCTTACATTTCACAAAGAAATCAGCATTTCACTAATTAATAGTCACATAAACTTAATATATTAATTAGTATTAGATCCAGTTTTTAGAAAAACACAATGAAATACACAGCATCTCGATTGAAATAGGCACATATTTGTTAAATTATATAAACATTGGGAGAGCTTGTGAAATCACGTCCGCTGGTAGCCGGAAACCGGAGAGAGAGAGAGAGAGAGAGAGAGAGAGAGAGAGAGAGAGAGAGAGAGAGAGAGAGAGCTGAGCAGATGCATGTCATGTAACACGCATGTTATGTAACACGCGAATCCATATGTTTGTGTATTCTCATCTGTCATATTATCAGTTAAATACCATTTGATTTTATCATGCATAATATAAACTCATGTTCATTACTGTAGTTTGAGTGAGAGAGTCAGTGAGTGTGAATAAGAGACAGAACGAGTGAGCGTGAGAGTGAATGAGTGAGCGGGAGAGTGAATGAGTGAGCGGGAAAGTGAATGAGTGAGCGGGAGAGTGAATGAGTGAGCGGGAGAGTGAATGAGTGAGCGTGAGAGTGAATGAGCGGGAGAGTGAATGCGTGAGAGTGAATGAATGAGCGGAAGAGTGAATGTGTGTGTGTGTGTGCGTGAGAGAGAGAGAGAGAGAGAGAGAGAGAGAGAGAGAGAGAGAGAGAGAGAGAGAGAGAGCATCACTATTTTTACGTCACATACATTTTATGTACACATTTTTCTCCGTGTTTAACATTTTATGAGACTGCTCATGACAAGTGTCAGTGTATGTGTGTGAGTAAAGTGTGGGAGTTTGTTAATACTAGTTTCAATACTAACGTGAGACATTTTGTATGTGTCTAGATGTGAGGAAGTGTGAGTGTATGTGGAGGATGTGTGTGAGTGTGGGGATATGTGTGGGTGGGGGTGTGTGTGTGGGGGTATGCGTTTGGATGGGTTGGGGTGTGTGGGGTTTGGTGGGTAGTGGTATTTGTGGTTGTTGGATGGATGTGTGGGGGTGAAAGTAGGGGTGTTGGAATGAGTATGGGGGATGTGTGTATGGGTGGAGGATATGTGTATGGGACGGATGCAGGGGATGTGTGTTTATGTGGGTGGAGATGTGTGGATGGTTAGAGGAAGTATGTGTGGGAGGCGGGGTTGTGTGGGTAGGGGATTGTGTTGGGTGGATTGGGGATGCAAGGGTGGGTGGGGAGAAGTGTATGGTGTGTGGGTTTGAGATATGTGTGCGGTGTGTTGGTGGGGGATGTGTGAATGATGTGTGGGTGGAGGGTATGATTGAGGTGGTATGGGTGGAGGATAGTGTGTGGTGTGGGGGATGTATGTGATGGGTGCGGAAAATGTGCGTATGGGTGGGGTATATGTGTGGGTGAGTAGGGGATTGTGGTGGTTGGGGGAAGTATGTGGGGGAGTGTGGGTGGGAGATGTGTGTGTGTGTGGATGGGGAATGTGTGGGTGGGGGTGTGTGTGTGGCTTAGGGATGTGTAGGTGGGTAAGGGAGTTGTATGTGTCGGGGTGGGATGTGTGAGTGGGTGGAGGATGTGTGTGGGGGTAGGGGTATTGTGATCGAGAGATGTTTGGTTGGAGGTGGGTGGGTGGGGGTGTCTGGGTGCGTAGTGGAGGATGTATGCGTGAGTGAGTGTGTGTTTGTGGACGGGTAGGGAATGCGTGTGTGGGTGGTGAGAGGTGTGTGGTGTGTTGGTTGGGGATATTGTGTGGGTGAGGTTTGTGTGTGTGGGTGGGGGATTTTTGTGGTGTGTGAGTGGGGGTATGTGGGGTGGATGGGTAATGGTATCTGTGTGGGTGTGGGTGGGAATATTGTGTGGTATCTGGGTGGGGGATATGTGTGTGGTGTGTAAGTAGGGATGTGTTGGTGAGGGATATGTGTTATGTGGTGCGTGGGTTGGGAATAGTGCGTGGTAGTGGGTGTATGTGATGTGCGGGTGGGGGATTGTGTGGTGGGGGATTAGGTTAAGGCATGTGTGGGTGGGTGGAAGTTGTATGTGTGGGTGGTGGGGTGTGTGTGAGTGGATTGGGGATGTATGGGTGGTTAGGGAGATGTGTGTGTATGTGGGCGGGGGGGGGGGGGTAGGGACATGTCAGTTGGTGGGGATGTGTGTGTATGGTTTTGGGATGTGCGATGTGCGATGTGTGGGTTGGTGGGGGATTGTGTGCATGGGTGGGGAATATGTTGTCGATGGAGATGTGGCTGGGGGATGGGTGGTTTGAGGTGTAGGTGGGGAGAGGATGTGTGGGGTAGGATGTGTATGTGGATGGGCGTGGGATGTGCGGGGTGGTGGGGGAATGTTTGTGGGTGGCGAGTGTGTTTTGGTTGGGGGATCAGGTGAGGGCAGAGTGTGTGGGTGGGGTATGTGCGGGAGGGGGATGGGTCGGTTGGTGGGGTATGTATGTATCCCTTGGTGTGCGTGTGTGTCGGTAGGTGGGGGTGTGTATGTGTCCCTTGGTGCGCGTGTGTGTGGGTGGGTGGGGGTGTTGTGTGGGTGGGGTGATGTATGGATAGGTGGGAGATGGGCTTCATAACATGGTAATTAGCCTTGTTTATGTTTACAACATTCATTTCACAATGTTTATTTTTCTTCCTATGTAAATGTATAATGCTCTTGATGAACGAAAGACGAGTGATTGGAAGGGCCGAATGTAAGACGGGCCTGCGCGCCCAATTTGTGACCCTAATAAAGTTGATTTGATTTGATTTGATTTAGTCTCGATTAAGCCATGTGGCCAAAGATTTAGATATGAACGTCTCTGCCTTTCTATTGTTCTTTTCCTCTCAATCTTGCCAGTTGTCACCAAGTTCTCCAATTTAATACTTTTCTTAACGTGGCCAAAGAATGTTCACTGTCTGTCAGAAGTCGGGGTGCCCCACAGGCTAGATGAAAGTATTTTTCACTGGCGAGCAACCCCTAATAGTCAGAAACTGCCTAGGGACAAAAACTATATGGCTGAACTATAGATTAAGCCCTGAATATCCAACGTACAGCTCCAAGTGGCTCGTTACAAAATGAAATGAACTGTGCTGAATATTCGCCAAGGAATAGGAAAGAGAAGTTTAGCTAAGATAGATGTTTAAGTCTAAATATATGAATATAGACGACTATCTCAGTACAGGTTTTTCTCCCTGACTGCTCCCTTCCTTGGTGTGTAAGTGAACCCCCACCAATGTACACACACAACACGTATGCACAATTGGAATTAAAATATAACGACCGAACTATGAGTTACAATACTACAACATTTATTTATTAATCATAATCATAGACATCTGATGGTTCAATATGAGGATGATGAAATCATATACATATTGATATTGATGACAAATATTACGTAACTTTACTTGTTACTTGCTCTATCTGGATCTGTGGTCCAGATCCCCACTCTCCAGTAGACACAAACAAGAACAGCTTGCCGGTATTCTGACGTCTGCCAGTCCTGGCTCTACCTAGTCATAACTCGTTCTTGAGATCTATAACATAGGTGCTCCTTGTGAGAGCTTGAAAGAAAGTCAAGAATGTGTTATATCAGTTCCACATCAGCGCAATCCTAATTAAAACATATCATAACACAAACATATACAATGACCAGTCTGGCCAAGTTTATCTTCCAGCTCTACTGTGTTCACCATCCTCCTTCTCCCTACTGTCTTTAGTCTGGGACGGGCTTTTCAATTGTCTCACACGCCTGTAATGATTACATTTCTGCCGCCCCATGTCCATGTCGCTAATACAGAAATTCTGTGCCATACAGCCGCTCCGTCCAATGTTAGTTTAGCAGCTCACAGGGTCGGTAAGGGTATTATAACAATGCCTGATCATCCGGGCTTGCAAGCCGTGACCAGTAGCTGTGCCAGGTTTCCATGCATTACCGTGGACGCACGCCCACAATACACTGAGAAAGTTTAGCACCATATACCAATTGTGGGTAATGTCTGTACCATTACACCTCTGCTTCCAACACAATCATTGGCCAATGGGCCAATACGCAGACAATAGCATAACACTTCATATTGGTAGGTTTGCATATGACAAATCAATATATCAAACATCCAGTACACATAAACATTAATTAAACTAGACATATTATGATACTTTAACATCATAGCATAATGCACTAGTTAGTTTATGAAATTACACATACATACATCCAACATATCCGTAAACATTATATTACTTCAAGATGGACATATACTGATACTCAACATAATAGCATCAGGCATTATTAATGAGTACTAATATTGTATAGCTACAAAATGAGATATACAACAAGTCTAATTGAAGTTACCACTTAGTTACTGCTGTTGTAAGAATTAAATAAATAGTCAGTTGACTATATTCTGTACAACAAATGCCCACACCAAATCGAGACTAGTCTAGTTTAGAAAGAGATGGCAAGCATCTGCTACGACACCTCAAGTATATCTAGACAAGACCTGCCTTCCATAAGTTTCTACTTCTCAGAAGAGTAACACTTAAAGCACAATGATATTGAACACAAAACTCAGAAAGAACACTCAAGTAACCTATGACAATGATAGTTCTTGCAATAACCTAGATCAGATATAGACTGAAAATCACTAACTAAGAAATAACTTTTGTAGTGAAATCTAACATAATAATCATGCATATGACTACAGAACATTGAGATAGTTCCTACCTGTTCTGAAGTCAGACTTAATCTAAAAGGAAAAAGGTCTATCGTGGGTTTTTATACCTAGCCTAGCAGTAGACACTTATCTCCCAGGAATTCCATTCCTAAATTCTTCTTATCTCCTCCTGACGTTAATTGCAATTAACTCCAAGTCTGTCTAGTCATAAAAATTCTTTCTGCATGCGCACTAGCCTTCACACCTGTGGGTCTGACCATTAGTAGCCCACTGAGTCTTATCAGTGATTTTACACCTTGCACCTCTAGTCTCTACCAGATGGAGTCAGCCATCGCGGTTGGGCGATTTCCTAGCTATTCTTATCAGGTGTCATGTCAAGGGAACAATTAGGTCCTCATGGTCAACAGCCAGTTTACAACTCTGTTGGTAATCCAGGTTTGCTTGCGTCATGCCTGGTTGGTTTTAATTACTATTCAGTCTCCTGAGTCTGCCCTCCCGTCTGGCTGGATTGATAAGACTGTGAAACTGATCTGGGGGTGACCGGTACTGGTGTCAAATTAACTTCCCAAATAGAAAGCCATTCCTGGTGGTTTGTTTACTTGCAGGTTTTGCAAGCTTACGTCAAGACAGTATAGCCTTGAATATAGAGAAAACGGTTTTGTTCGTCTGTTGATCCTCTACATGGCCCATCAAAAGTGACCCGAAAATTGTTCTGGGAAGTAAAGGCTGCCAATTCGTGACACTGTCTACGGCTAATTTATCTAATCAGTTTATGGTTTTCGTTTGTTTCTTGTAGGTCTTACTCAGTTTTTCTGTCTGTATATTGTATTATTTTCATTCTCCCCAGAACCTCGCTCGCATAACAAACTTCCTGAAAACCTCGGAGGAGCAAATGGATCACCATGGTCTGGCAAGAATGAGGCAGCGTGGAGTGACGAGGGGTTCTGGCCGACGCTCGACGCTTAGAGGAAGGCGAGACGGACATATAATCAGACTGCTACTGGCACTACTATTCGCGTTGGAACTCTTCGCTGGCTGCTGAGGATGGGGACGGAGCGCCTAGGGGAATGCCCCGATGTCGGTTCTTAAATCAATCAATCAATCAATCAATCATTCTCCCCAGAAAACACATTTTCATTATCATCTGATTCTATGGAACTACTGTTCACCTTCCCTACACATGCTGACTGCACATTGTAATTTTGTTGAATAGAGTGTCAAAGTGTGCGCACGGTTTTCTTGTTACGGAAGTTAACAATTACAGCATGTTGCGGTTGTTGACAAAGTATGTTTGAAATATTATACATATATTTAAAATATCATTATAAATCCATCCCCCAATAATACCTATATGTATTCCAGCTCGGTTGTTAGATGCAGCGAGAAAAAGAGTATTAAAGTGCTACATAGAATACAACCTGTATTTTTTTATGGATGTGAAACGTAGACGATTAGCAGACAAGGTAAAAATACATCTAATTGTAAATTTGTAGCTGCAATGCTGTTTCTAAGAAACATGCACAGAATACCATGGGCAGTCAGAAAATCCAATGAGCAAGTCCTGCAAGAAAAAAATTAAAACCGTAAACTGATTAGAGAAATAAGACGTAGACAGTAAACGTTTTTTGGGCATGTTCTGAGAAGAAATCAACTAGAGAACATGGTGACAACTATCAAGATCTAAGGGAACAGAAGAAAGGGAAGACAGAGAAGTAAATATCTGGATGGCCTGGCGACTTGGCTTGCTGCGCCTAGAACATTGAGTTGATCCACGACTCTGATGATTGTGTGAGATGGCGAAACGATGACCGCCCACGCTCATCGGTGTGACACATGATGGATGAAATTCACACGAAGAAGCGAATCAGATGGAGATTGATGAACGACACGGGAAGCGACGGCAGGGGATGGCTAAAGGTGGCAGGGAAGACATGCATACTCATTGTTAAATTATCAACAAGAACATGCCGAATTTCAGAGCACGTTACAATTAACAATTAGGGGAAACAGATCGCGACTGGAGGGTCACAATAAACAATAGAAAACAAATGAGATATTATATGCAATAATTACTTGTAACTGTCCACTTCTAAATGACAACAAACCTCGTTGAAGGAAGAAGTGTACTTCGATACCCCACCAACTACATCATGTAAAAGAGTCTTATCATTAGCCAGATCTGTCAATCATCGGGATCCAAAACTGTCGAAATTGTTGTGGGTGTGTGTGTGTGTGATGTGTGTGTGCTTGATGGGTGAATGTGTGTATTTGTATGTATGTGCGCGTGTGTGTGTGTGTGTGTATGTGTGTGTGAGTGTGTGTGCGCGCGCGCGTGTGTGTATGTGTGTGTGTGTATGTGTGTGTGTGCTGGGCACGTTGTATTGTTGCTCCCTTCAGATTCCACTTGTGTGATCACGGGCGGGAGGATGGGACAGTGATGGATGTAGCCGTGGGTGCTAAAATTAATCCCTCACAAAACAATCATGCAGACACACCTCTCTCTACTAAGGGCTCCTGCTTAAGCACTTTGGTTTCATTGCATGTTTGCCTCTACAGACCTTAAGATGACGGCTGAGACGTGTCGCATCATTCTTGCAGCCCTGTCCTTGCATGTGTTTTATGGTAAGTGAACAATTTAGCGTGCAAATTGTGATGTTGAGTTGATGATGGCCAAACAGTCAGATTATCAGGTTCTCACACAGGACTCCGAGGTTTCATGTAAGAGAAGTACAGACCGACATAAAAGACACGGGCAAGGCATGGACTGAGTCTCATGAGATAGCCAAGTGTAGGACTGCTTGAAGTGAGATCGTTGATGTTCAATGCCTGACTGGGGGAAAGGTCGAAAGTTAACGAAGAAGAAGAATCCGCAGGATTTATGTCAACATGACGTACAATCCCAGTCTGACTAGTTGCAATAATGGACATCTGTATACGGGGAGCAGTGTATACATGTCATCATAGAGATCATCTAGTACTTTGCCAACTGGCGTGGACAAGCATGCATCTCCACATCTTGCGATCTTCAGTAGCTGTTTTGATTCACAGTCTAACATGTTGCCTTCCTCCATTTCTCATTCCATGTATCTTTCCAGTTATGACAGCATGTTTGAGTTTTTTTTTCCTTCTAAAACTGTGCCAAAAATGTATGATTATCTTGGTCAGATGAAAAGCTGTATTAGTTTGGTAGTTTCTTTTGAAATATTGAGACTACTCATTTTGGCTGTTCAGGGAATTCCCAGCTTTCTTCTCTAAAACCAATCTCTGCAGTCTCCAGGGTTTTAGTTTGCTTGCCAAGAAATCACAAACAGCCAAAACGTGCCGGGATTGACAGCGACGTCCTGTAAAGGATATGCAGCTAACTTTAATTAAAATGCAAAAACTCGTGTCGCTTAAAACTAAAAATTAGCGACATTGCAAAAACTCGCGTATTGCTTGCTAATCTTCGATTCCGACCTACGTCGTTTTGTTAACGAGAGTAATTTTCTAGAAGTCTCATGGCGGTCGTGGCTGGAGCTGTGGAGGTCGTGCTCTGAGCGACGCTTTCGACAATACGCCCTTAGAAAGAGACCAAGTAATATGGGATTAAAATCTCACGCTTGCGTTCAAGGCCTGCGAACTTAACCAAAAAAAATAGAATAGTCTAATTCTACCATGGCAATCTCCCTGGTCTAGAGGTTACACGACTTTGTCCGTAATCTCGTATACTCTCGGAAGTAACGTGACGTTGCATGAGAATTGGTAGCTGTTCTCTCCTCGTAGGTAACTTACCGGGTATGTTCGCCGGTCGCCCAGAAAGCAATGGCAAACTACTGAGCGTAATCTTGCCAAGAAATCAACAATCAGCTGAAAGATGTCGATGTTGACAACGATGTCCTGTAAAGGATATGCGAACAAAACTAAATAAAAACAAAAAACATTCTACCATGAGCTCAACATTCGGTGATTCTCATACTCCATGGTAGTCCTATTTTGCACAGGAGCAAATTCAAGAATACTTGCAGTCTATTAGTAATTGCATTTTTTCGCATATCCTTTACAGGACATCACTGTCAACATCAGCATCTTTCAGCTGATTGTCGATTTCTCAGCAAGATTACGCTCAGTAGTTAACTGATCTTAATATTGCTGTTCCATACAGACGTGCTGGTTTCACATTAACATTCAATTATTTCAAATTCTGTTTTGGGTTTATTATCTTTTGGCGTCCACCACATCCCTTCTGTATACGTATGTTCATATCTCTACCTATTTCCTCCACTCTTGCCCACATTGCTACACGAACAGGTGTAAGAGTCAACGTGGTGAAATGAAGTTAGAACAACGAATATCGATTAATGATCGATTAATGAATTACAGCAACAAAAGAGTATTATTTGCTTTGTTTATTCTCAATATCTGTGTCTTTTCTGTGTTGACTCTGTCAAGAGCAAGAACACTTTAAAACAATGCGCGCTGAAGTTAGACACACATACTTTTGATGTGCGTAACGAGGCGTGACACACTTCAATAGAAAGAGGATACCAGGAAAAGAAGAATCTTATTCAGAATGAATTTAAAGAAAGTTGCATGTCAATTTACCGATACCCTCGCAATCAACACCAGCATTTGTTATTCTCGTTGCTGTATTTGCTTATTTAGAAATAGCATTTGTGGAACCCTTTGTTGACACTGAGACTGTTCATAAATAAACACACACGATTTATTTGGCGCTTCTAAAAGTAGATGAAGACACCAAAGAACGCACTGGATAACATGCACAATAGAAAGCTGTTGTTGATACCGACCAGGATGTGAGGTGACAGGTTGGAATCCTGATCAGTAACTAGAACTTTCAGCTGTAATGTTGTCTAATGTGTCCTGAAGCTTCTACTTCTTTGTTCCAAGCCTTTGACCGCCAAACAATATGCGTGTACTAATTTATGAATTAATTTTCTAGACAATATTACGTTAAACTGTTTCTCATTGCTTTATACAAGGCCGGAGGTCATACCATTGTGAAAAATCAACGCTAAACGACCCACTCCAAATTGTGGGATTATAAATCTGCGTTCACTATCCCCCAACCGCCGACAAATAGAAAATTTTTCTGACCCTTTTACACGCTTGAAGCCGGACTATGCATATGGTGCTAGAGGCATATTTTAAGGACCACTCAGAATGTGGTCAGTATCCCGATGACCACTCAGAATGTGGTAAGTATCCCCATGACCACTTAGAATGTGGTCAGTATCCCGATCACCACTCAGAATGTGGTCAGTATCCCCATGACCACTCAAAATGTGGTCAGTATCCCCATGACCACTCAAAATGTGGTCAGTCTCACGCTGGCAGCCTGTATTTCTCAAGACATGCTTTGGTACCCATTTATGGGCAATAGAGTCGTACCTGAAGTAAAATTACACGGGTCAGAGATAATGAAGTATCCGTATTTAAACCTATAGAGGAAGCGTTTGCGAGGTCGACAGCGGACTACACTGATTAGAGACCATTAGGAACTATTAATACATCATTGGGTGGGCAAATACATTCAGCCTGGGAGTTGTCTATCTTTGAGAGAAGTTATTAATTGTATCACTTTCTCAATCTTTCAATATGCATTTGTTGGTAGCATTCTCAAAAACCATAGGCTAGTTTCGTTACAGCAACTAACATTGCATTTGATTGCTTCTCCCAACCTCTTGAACTTTCCACAACTCTCCATGTCTTTTATTCTCTATTCATTGTCACGTATTCCCTACACAATGTCATGTAGTCCCTACACAATGTCACATATTCCCTGTTTATTCTCCCACGAAAGTGAGGCAAAGACTGAACACATATTTCTCAAGGCACTCATGTCTATGATGTGTGGTGGCGCTGTCACACCACAGTCCCACTGCCTGTATCCTTCAATCGAGGTAAGCATGGGTGAATCGATAAGAGCGCTTGTTCTTAAACTTCCTGTTGTGCTGATGCCGAGGTTGCGGGTTCAACCCCTACACCGGTCAATTGGACTAAATTGTTGACTTGGGGACGTAAATAACAAGCACCACAGAAGTGACAGTGGGTAGCCTGATGGTGAGAAAGACTGGTAATAGGGACAGCTAATCAACATGCAAACATCAGTCCAGTGCTCAAGAAGTAATATTATGTTTATGGAATACGCTTTAAATCAAAGCCAGCGAACGCAAACAAAGAAAATAAAGTCGTCAAATAATTCTACATATGATGTATCATTCGCAGTTGTCGTGGATGGCTACATACGGGTGTGTCTGTACGATAGAGCCTCCGGAGAGAGGACATCCTATGAGGTATTTTCTATCAGCACCATTGATTTTTCTCTGTGTACACATTATGTGTACGGATACGCTACGGTTGACGCTGAGGTCGGCAGCATACTTCCAATGAACTCGAGCGCAGAAGAGGGCATCAATGGATTGTACAAGTCAGTTGTGTGTTTGTATGTCGACTTTGTTTGTTAGAGATCACTTTCACTTGGCATTGCTGCCTTCATACCTGTTGCTTGCAGTCCTGTAGTATTTACATATTTTGTGACGAAGGCGTTACGAATATAATTCGTAACCTCGCAGTCGGCTTTCAAAACACAGCTGCAGGCGATTTGGAAGCAGATAGCCTTGCATTGTTTTCCATATAATGATATGAGTATTTGTCGTTCTGAAAAAAAGGACAAACTACTGAAATTAAACTTGTCTGGGAATCACAAAAAGCCAAACAATGTTGGAGTTGACTAATACGTCCTGTAAAGGATTCACAACAAACTATACTGACCAGTGCCAAGTTTGTTAATTTAATTTAATTTATATTTTCTTTTATTTTATCTTGGCTCGCTTTGAATTCCGGTGTGGTCCACACACGTTGTACTTCTTCTAGTACACTGGACGCATTTTTGCTTGTGGATTAGCTTTCTTTTTACCGGTGTCCCTCGTCATCAGTCGAACCTACTCCGACTTCTGAGGTACTTGTAATTGACAACCCCATGTAAATGACGAGAAGTCAACATTTTATTCTACTTGAACGTTCGTAGTAGGGGTTGATGATGTCAGGTCTAAGTCAGATATGACTGAACTACTGTATGACAGTAGACGGTACTACCTGCTTCTTTAACGCCGAATGTTTGGCGACGCCTACCAAACGCGACATCCCACATTGTGCCAACGGCTTCGGGAGGAGGAGCGCAATTAGGAGAGTACAAGCCTTATCCTAGTGCGAGGAAAATGGAACCTAAAGACTGAATGTCATTGCTCCCCCGATGTGTCTCCACCTTGCCGTGGTGGGGGAGTTCCCACTGACCCCAAGCGCTATGCCAATGGATATTAACTACATATTGGATAGCTCTTGGGATAGGGACCAGACTAAGAGAGACACAACCTGCTGCTCTGCAGGTAGACTTAGGATAGCAGTCTAAATCAGACGAACGATGCCAATAATCTGTCTGGACACAACCTCTAAGACTCTCAGCCGAGGGGTATGGCTGAACGTCTCTAAGCCATAAACCCTCGGATGTGAGAGCCTGGCCGACACTTACCTACATCAAAATTGAGGTGAGGTGCTGAGAACGCTATATGCTTGGTGCAGATACTCGTCCGATGGCTCTTAGCTGGGGGAATATGTGTGATCCCCGGATGAGAGGGCCTGGCCGTTACTCGCCCAGAGACGCACGGAAGTAAGGTGCTGAGCCGGCAGCACATGTAGCCTACCTCGTGAGCGAGTACTAAAGGTGGAAAAATACCTCGGTCGTACGTTGCGAAGATATTCTATAACCGTACTCATGGAGTGAGTGTAGTCAAAGGTGGAAAATTGTCTCGTTGACACGAAATGGAACGCCTGGCTTGCGAATCCATTACGTGGCAGCCCGAAGCAAAAGCTTGCTGTGTGGAAGTCTAAATAAGAGTCTAACTTGTCTCGAAACCCGAGGAAGGCTAACCTCATTAAAAATGCCCGCTGAAGTCGGAAGTGCCAGCCTACGGGCGGCAAAATAAAAATGGCACTACGCAATTACGTCCGAGTGAAATGTCTTTCGTGACCGGAAAAGCTCTAACTAGTCTTCCCTCGTGCTAGGAAATCTACCTAGTTTCCGAATGCCGCTCTTGTTCGGAACAGCTCTGACTAGGTAGTTTTCCGAATGTCCGTCGTGCCTGGAACAGCTCTGACGGGCGCAACGACAAGCACATGTCCGAAAAACTCGCTGAGTGGATACTGACTGCAGTCCAGTCTGGTTTGTGCGGGAATAGCCCGGGACGAATGAAATGCCCAATATATTGAAGTGAGGAATTAAAGCAGCCATGAGCAGGACGTGACGATTCCCTCGGTGAGCCCAGCACCAGGGCGTTATGTGCCGGCCCTGCAATTATGGAAGCCACCCTGGATGGCAGAAAATGCCATGGACTGTCCCTGCCTTCCTTTGAGTGACGACCGTTGTCTTCGACCGTTCCAACTTGGCCAGCTGGGTTGTGGACGGTACCGCAAAAGTGAGAGTCTCCCAGGAATGCTACCTGGTCAAAAAAGCACGTTAAAGCCGGATGTGTTGGCCTACGGGTTTCGGCCCAAGGGCGCATAACAGACACACCGCAATCACATCTGAAAAAACACTCCAGATGAACGCAAAGAAGAAGAAGAAGAATGTCATGGCAGGGCAGATCAGGCACTAAGCCTTGGTTGGCAACTGGTCTAAGATCGAAGCTCCGACAGGTGGACAGTTAGAGCATTGCTTCTGCAGTTTGTCTTGTTCCAGATCTATTGCTGATATCTATTCTCTGGAGTACACTAGACAGGCCGCCAGAGGGATCATGCTGCATGGGCAAAACTTTGTCTCTAAATTCAGCCCAGTCTTTGTGTTATGGAGAGGTCAAGACAGCACGATACCAGTCAGTAGGGGTTGAACCCGCTCACTCAGAAGTTTAAGACAGAGCACACGTATCTATTCGGCCACGCTGACCTGATGTTTTGTTAAAGTATCTATTTTTATTCATATAATATGTTTGCATGTTCTTGATATTGCCTGTTGCGGTGGTTATTATCTGTGAATATGTCATAGGTAGACATAATGTATATAGTGCGAGCTATGTTGGTGAAGTGGTTGTGGTCGCTGCAAATGAAACTCAGTTACAAAAAAATGATTGATGTAAGTGCAGAAGAAAGTCAAATTAGAAAACTGAGACTGAATAATAGCAGAATTGGTATTTCATCATCATCATGTGCCGTGCCGATAAGCGTGGGCGGTCATGTTTCGCCATCTCACATGATCACCAGAGTCGTGGATCAGTTATGTAGTCTTGTCTCGGCCATACTACTTGGCCAAGCCATTCAGGTATTTACTCCTCTGGCTTTCCCTTTATTATTTTCCCTTCAACTGTGTCAGCTGTCACGAAGTTCTCCAATATATTTCTTTCACACATTTGTGACTAATCAGTTTACGGTTTTCATCTGTTTCATGTAGGACTTGGTCATTGGCTTTTCTGTATGTCTGTGATATTTATTCTATGTACATGTTCTGTGTCGTACATCAACAATCCTTTTCACGTTGCAAATAACCATATTTCCACAGCCACCAGATGTGTTTTCAGCTTGACTGCTCATTGTCCACGCCTCACCTCCATATACAATTACAGGTTGTATGTAGCACTTCAACACTCTTTTTCTCGTTTCAATTGATATTTTGTATTGGTCAGTATGTCCTCCACCTTGCAAAAGGCTACCTTAGGCCACGGCGATTCTTGTTCTAATCTCTTTAAAGCATCGCCCATCAGATGTTATGACTGTTCCGCGATAATTACATTGATTAACTTGTTTAAGAATATCCCCATTTACATGAATATTGCATTGTGGTATTTCCTTCTTCCTAGTGACAACCGTAATCTCTGTCTTCTTACAATTTAATTCTAACTCAAGTTATTCATTGTGTGCAACAACCGCATCTACTAACTGATGCAGATCTTACTCACTGTCTGCAATCAGCACTATATTATCCGCGTATCTAATGTTATACATGTTACGTCCCCGAATGGTGATTCCTTTCATAACTTCTAAATTTCTGAAAATATAAACACTGTATAAGGAAAAAACAATCTATATAAACACTGTATAAGGAAAAAACAATCTAGAGACATTATACATCCCTGTCGCATACCTCTCTTAATAGGCTGATATTGACCTACTTCATTATCAATCTATATGGCAACCTGTTGTTTCCAATATATGTTTTTTTTTTCAAGTCTGATTCCTTTCCCATCAACTTGTAGATCAGCAATCATCTTTATCATGTTGACATGTCTTACTTTATCCAATGGTAATTACAAATAAGAAAAGTCATCCCAAATGCAACATCAAATTAAGTTGACCCAACCTGAAACAAGTCACTGTATTTAAATTTGTGGGGAATTTATTAACAGAGGATGGAAGATGTGTTAAGGAAGTTAGATGTAGAATAGCCTAAGCAGGGACAGAAAACTATTTTCTCCAATTTATCTATGTTAATCGAGGTCAGGACAAAAGTTCTTAACAGCTATACTGGAGGTCTCCGTGGCCAACTGGTGAAGTCTGCTGCCTCGCGCTAAGAGAAGATCGTGGGTTCGACTCCTCCTGGGGGGAGGAGGTTATCGCTGGAGCTACGGAGTTTGAGCTTTGTGCGACGCTTTCGGGAGTGCTTCTTGTGGAAGAATATCCGGCCATATGGGATAAAACGCTGGTGGTAATCTTGACATGTATCTCATCTCTACGATACTACTTGCTTTCTGTTAGCGCAGAATGTTGGGCGGCACTTACCAAACCCAACACACCGCATTGTTTTCTTGGGGGGGGGGGGGAGTGTGGCTTGGGGAAAAGGGGGGGGGGGCGCAGTTGAGAGTGTACAAGCCCGACCCTAGTACAAGGAAATGAAACCTAAAGACTAAATGTCATGCAGAGCAGACAAGGTCTTAAGCCTGGATCAGCCGCTGGTCTAGGATGGGTGCTCTGACAGGCTGACAGTTAGAGCATTGCTTTGCTAATCCGGCAGCCCCCTTAGCTTGTCTTGTTCCAGACGTATTGGTGTTGCCTTTCCTCTGGAGTAAACAAGGCAGGCCAAGAGAGGGATCATGCTGCATGGACAACACATGATCTCTAAATCCAGCCCAGGCTTTGTGCTATGGAAAGGTATAACTTCATTGTGCACACTATCGTCAATCAAGACGGCAAGGTGCCAGTCATTTCATCCCTATTGTAGTGTACTGATAACACCAAAGGCCACTCCATGGGTACTAGCTGTCCAGCCTCAGCGTGCTGCCCGCTGTATTACTGTTTCCATCAGCCTCCTTGTTGGTGGCATGTTGTTTACAAACACTCAGGTTTCAAGCATGTTCATTAACCTTGTTTTATTTCTGTCCTGACAGTTCGTTTCACACACATAGACTCACCTACCCTTGGATACGGACAATATTGTCTATTGGAGGGCCAGATATCGCCAATGATCTTGCCTTGAGGAAGCTGACAACACAAGCGTCACCGCCCCTTATGACATTCTCAAGTAATGCAGTCGTATTTTTAAGGACAAAACACTTCGACGGACTTGATGTCGACTGGCGGTACCCCCCGGGTGCCGTCCAGAGAGACACATTTAGTCAACTACTGGAGGTAGGCATGACCAGTTATTAAGTTAACAGACACCGTTTCGCCCTCCGTTCTCCTTCTTCAGCTATTATGCCTTCATGTTGTCAAAAATACGATCGCCTCGGAGGTGTATATGTTTTGTTTTATTGAGTTGCCGGCTCTGTGGTGAGGGATTTTCGGACTTAATTTGTAATCCCGCATACCGCATTTGAAACACAGCTGCAGGCGATTTAGCAGCAAACCGAATTGCGTTGGTTTCCCAAAAAAGGGATGAGTGCCAATCGTTTAGAAAAAAATGGCAAACTACTGAACGTAAACTTGCCAAGAATTTACGAACAGTTAAAACAAATATTGGGGTTGACTAAACATTAATGTGAACGATATGCAACTTACTTTTCTTGTGTTGTCAAAAATGTGATCACCTCCATGATTTCTAAGTGATTTGTAACCCTTACCTTTAACTCGCGAAACAGCTTGCCTTTAACCGATCTAACTGTTGCCTTTAATTTATTGCCTTTAACCTCTTTTCTTTAACCTCTTTTCTTTAACCTCTCTAACCTCTTCTACACAGAAGGTCATTGAGATATTGTCTTTGCTTTCACACACTATTACTTTAGAAAACATAATGCCTCAAGAATACAAATCAAGTGATCCGTATTCGCAGGCATTACGGAATGCTTTCGACCAGGAGGGGAGTTCCATAAAGTTACTGCTAACTGCCACGGTTAACGGAATTTCTTATCAAGTTGCTCAAGCATACGATGTACCTACGATAGCAAAGTAAGTATCCATTGAATGATGGTAAATACCAGTATCATAACAATAGGAAAATGTGCAGCAGGATATAGCAGTAGAAACACTTTGCGGGGGGGGGGGGGGGGGGCTTTCACAGACGAATGAAATAAGTGCTTGTTTTAAATATCCAGGGTGCTGATGCGGAGGCAGTGGGGAAAAAAGGAGAGAGCTGGGTGGTTCAAAGACTACACCGGTCATCATCATCATGTGCCATGCTAGTAAGCGTGGGCGATCATGTCTCGCCGTCTCAGTGGATCACCAGAGTCGTGGATCAGAGCAGTGTTCTTGCCTCGTCCATGCCACTTGGTCACGCCATCCAGGTATTTACTTATGTGCCTTCCTCTTGTTATTTTCCTCTCAGTCTTGCCAGTTGTCACCGGGTTCTCTAACTTATTTCTTCTTATAACGTGACTGTGGACGTTTACCTTCTCTAATCTGTTTACGATTTTCATGTTTCTTGCAGGATTCGGTCATTTTTATTTCTGTCTGTCCATAGTATTCTCAACACTCTTTTTCTTGTTACAAACGGCATCGTTATATTGGTCGGTTTGTTTTGTGTCTTGTAAAAGGCTAAATTCACCATGGCGATTCTTGTTCATCAGTAGTTTCATCAGTAGTAGATTCTTCTCATCAGTAGTTATGACTGTTCCGAGATAATTATACCGATTCACTTGATTAAGAATATTCTCATTCACTTGTATATTACATTGTGGCACACCGGTCATTTTGCATAAAATGTTGACTTCTTGTCCTTGACTTGGGAACGTAGGTCGGATTGGGTTTGTCTGATTGGTGAGAGACACAGGTAAAACGGAAAACTAATCCACACATAATATTCAGCCCAGAGCTATTACAAGCAGCGTGTATGGACTAGGCTCGATTTCAATGCGAGCGAGCGCAAAAACGTAACACGTATCTCACTTGTTGGGAGAATGTGCACGTGCCTAACTGATGTTATTTCCTATAGAAGGATGAAACACGGTGTATGATGTCTTCCTCGCGGTTTCATGTGTCTTTATATAATATAATATCAATGTATATTCACATGGGGGTTGTGTTAGTAGGTCTTCTTGTCATTTCTATTGGCGTCTGAGTGTGTGAAAGTATATGAGTGTTCATTGCTTTGGAATTTTATCCCATATAGTTCAGTCTCTTCTCTAAGACGACCAGTAGTAAGGTATGTTGTAATGGAACCACAAATCAGACCGCTTCAGATTTTTGACGTCATATTTTACTATATAAAGGGTATAGCTACGCATAGAAATCGGAGCCAAAGCGGACCTCATTTTCAAGGGATATAACTCATGAATAAATAGTCGAATGTATTTTGGCTCTGTTACATCCTTTTTTTTTTTTTGTTGTTGCGAAATTTATAATTTTAAATTTAATAATTGCTGATAGTATTAGTTGTAGTGGGTGATGCTTAAACACTATCACCCAACGATTGATGCAGGGTTATGGGTACAATGCTCTTCCTCCTGAGTGTTATCCTTCTTTTTTGGTCTTCTTTCTTTATCTGTATTGGGCACAATCACTATCATCATTCCATTGGTGACGTGTAAGGCTTAGGGTTACAGTGAGTTTCCTCGGGGTGGTCTAGGGGGCGGGTGGGCGTGGGACTGGGAGCTCAGAGGTGGGGCGAGGGTATCGGCTTGTGGAATAGGACTAGGCGGTTCGAACCTTAAGCCATGACAGACGTCATATAAAAAAAACTTATAAGTAATAATGTAAATATGGCGGCTATATGATCTGTAGAGGATCGTAGTGGTGTAAACACTGTAATCACACAGGTTACAAATGAAACCGTAACAAGTAAAAAAAAAAAATGGCCGATATTGATTTTAGCGGGTATAGCTTAGTGAAATTCGTTGGTAAGAGGTGAGTAGCGGGTATTAGTGATCAGTAGAGTGTCGTAGTAGTGTAAACACTATCATCATAGGGTTATAAATGAAAACCTTAAAAAGGTAAAGATGGCCGATATTATTGATTGTAGCGGGTATAGCTTAGTGAAATTTGCTGGAAAGGGATTGGTAGCTGTTATTAGTGCTCTGTAGAGGGTCATAGTGGTGTAAACACTATCATCACACAGGCTACAAATGAAAACCTTAAAAAGTAAAGATGGCCGAAATTATTGATTGTAGCTGGTATGACTTAGTAAAATTCGTTGGTAGGGGGTGGTTAGTGGGTATTAGTGATCTGTAGAGGGTCGTAGGGGCCTATACACTATCATCACATGGGTACAACTGACAAACTTAAAACGTAAAGATGGCCGGCATTATCAACTGTACCGGATATGGCTTAGTGAAATTCGTTAGTAAGGGGTGGTGAGTGGTAGTGTATGTTGATAAGTGCTACCTATCAGTATCATCACCTGGTTTTCAGAGCTTTAAATGAAAACTTAAATAAGTACAAATGACCGATATTATTGAATGTAGCGAGTATGGCTTAGTGACATTCGTTGGTAAGGGATGGGTGAGTGGAGGAAATGCGAGATATGTGCTTCTGATCATTGTTAAGGGGTGTTCGAGTGGCAAGGTGGCTTGATAAATACGTCCGGTCCTTGTTAAGAGCAGGAGGAGGTGCTAGATAAAATCTCTCTGTCGTTGGTAACGGGTGGGTGAGTGGAAGAGAGTCTAGAAAGCTGCTTCTTATCATTGTTTAGGGGTGGTCGAGTGGCGGGGTGGGTAGATAAATACGTCCATTCCTTGATAAGAGCCGGAGGTTAAGTCTCATATTAAATTCTGAGGCATAAAGTCATAGTTGGCTGAGGTGAGGGTGACCTCTTAGGCGACTCATCACGGGCCTATGTCGGCGGGAGTAACCGGTCATGAACATGTTTAGACATGTCTTTGGGGACAACAGGAGGATGAATCAGAGCGTACTGACGGCGGTAAACCTGCTTGAACATGTTTAGACATGTTTTCTTTGTTGCATCTGTAACACAGTCTGTATAAACGGACCGCAAAGGCGGGCTAAAGACACTAAGTTTGCGACAAGACCTAACGAAAACACCTAACCGAAGAGACCACAGTGGTCAGTAGCGCTATGTGTATGCTATATTGCCTCGTTACACGCCGTCAAGTCGGTATAGTGTTGTTGCTGATGTATTTCTCAGAAAATAAGGTACATGGTGCTACATTCGGGTTTACACCTCGAGATATATCAGATGCGCATGATATCAAAATAATGTCTGGTGTATATATCCCTTCACACTAGGCCAAAACTGGTCTGCATAAAGGGTATATGGATGGTGTCACACTGTGTAAAATTCAGTATGTGTAAATGTATCATCTTATATATAAAAAAGACTTGTGCGTATGTATCTCTGTATGTATTTATGTATCTCTGTCCGTATGGCCTTTATTTGTTCGCGAACGGCCCATCCGATTGAGATGAAATTTTCTACACGCCTTCCTTTCATTCCAGAGCTGACAACTGTGATATTTTGTTAGTGTGAAATCGCCTGCTTACTCAGTATTATTTCATTTTTCATTTTTCATCATAATTTCATATATTTCAGGGGACCTAACTCTGTAAAAGTTATTTCAAGGGGCATAACTTTTCTGTATAACTTATAGTCATATTGTGGCATCGTTTTCAAAGATTTATAAACTCTTTGTCCATAGTTATGTACCGGCATATGAGTTATAATAAATAATGATACAATCTGTAAGGCATTTTCAAAGTTTTCATAAAAATGATGCACAATGCATAACATTGTAACTCATCTTTTTTTGCTTAAGAAGTTACTGTAGTCATGCAGGTGATTAGAAAGAGTTTTCATTAAAAATAATGGATGGTGAGGACATTCTTTTAAGTTACTTTTTTTGTTGTATGAATTTAATGAGAACTTATATGACTACTTATATGAATTAAATGAGATGCTCCCCACCAGGGACTGGGCGAAGCCGGACAGGGTCAGGCAGACAGATAGACAGACAGACAGACAGATAGACAGTCGGGAACAGGAACTTATATGACTACTTATATAAATTAAATGAGATGCTTCACACCAGGAGCTGGGCGATGCCGGGTCAGACAGACAGACAGACAGACAGATAGTTGGTAACGGGAACTTATATGACTACTTATATGAATTAAATGAGATGCTCCCCACCAGGGACTGGGCGAAGCCGGGCAGAGTCAGGCAGACAGACAGACAGACAGACAGATAGACAGACAGATAGACAGTCGGGAACGGGAACTTATATGACTACTTATATGAATTAAATGAGATGCTCCACACCAGGAGCTGGGCAATGCCGGGCCGGGTCAGACAGACAGACAGACAGACAGACAGACAGACAGACAGTCAGTCGGTAACGGGAACGAGAACTTATATGACTACTTATATGAATTAAATGAGATGCTCCCCACCAGGGTCTGGGCGAAGCCGGGCAGGGTCAGCTAGTATATATATATATATATATATATATATATATATATATATATATATATATATATATATATATATATGATGTCACTTGTTATATCACCACTAATTATTGTTCACCAGTGCTCAGTAACTGTCCATCAGTGCGTGTATTCGCCTGCTTAGCTCACTAATATAGTACATATATCAGCTATATGTCAGTAACATACTATATAAAATAACACAAAGTAAGACAGATTTACAGAATTACGAAACATACAGGACGTTGCTAGCCTTCATCACCAAAAACAAAACATATAATCACGTTGAAGACCCCCCAGGTGACATAAGACATCAGATTAGAGAATAACAAAAATGAGAGCAATGCAGAGAACAAGCATTATTTTACAACATATGACTTCTTGGTGCACCCTCATAATTCGCAAATGTCAAATGGGTGCTATTTTCCATTGATATATCATAATTAAAAAGTTAGTACTTTTGATTTGAAAACATTTTGGTTATTATTTTTTGTAGATAATTTAAAAACACTATCATCAAAATAATATTGTTTGTCGCATGTTTTGAGACACAAAATAAAAGTCATGTAAAATGTCGACGGTGGACTGTAATGGTTTGTAATTTCTTCACAGCTGTATGACGTTCGGCGGTCAGTACTTACACCAGAACGACCTGTGAAAGTGTGGAACTACAGAAATATATACAAATCATAGTGTTGGATCACTCTACTGTATCAACACTTCACCAGTGCAACTACACAAAAGATTATTGTGCTAATTATCAACACTCCATTAGCTGGTGCCGGAAACTACAAGCGGGTTGGAATACGTGCCTTATCGCCCTTACCTTTTCAAGCATAATGGCCACTAAAAAGAAACATCTCTATCTATGTCCTACATGTGATCAATTCTTTACAGAAAACCGCAAGCTTACACGTCACAGTAAAACTGTTCGCAACACCGAAACTCACACATGCCACCCCTGTGGTAACCTATACAACAGAAAAGACAACCTACAACGACACATTCAGCAACAACTATGGGCACTACAATCTCAACACCTATGAGCACTAAACCCTCAGCTTCATCATGCAACACGAGAACATCTTCAGACACACAAACTGAGCCACCAAGCAGATGTATACTATACCACCACTTTTCAACCGAAATACAGTTAGATGTGGCATGACCCCAGCAACCAGACGTGTTATGAATCCAATAACCAGCTGTTTGATGTATCCGACACTCAGCTGTTTTGATGCCCGGTTTGTCTACAATATACAGATGTCAGCCCACCAAGCTGGAAACCAGTCTTATGACTACAAGCAAGCTGAAGGATACATACCAGGCTGCCAGCCGGAAGAAGCAACCTAATCAGACAATGGTGTGAAGAAATCTAGATGTGTATAGCTCTTTATGTGAAAATAAAATGTTGGGATCATACTGTGTAAACCATCTCATACTGAAGGATCCATTTCGAATAATCACATTATGCTTTTTTTATACCTGTCAAACTACTAAAATACTGTAAATAAAAAGGTATATTATGACTACGTCTTAGTTGTTGAATTTTTAGTATTCACGGTATATATATATATATATATATATATATATATATATATATATATATATATATATATATATATATATATATA
This sequence comes from Cepaea hortensis, assembly GCA_963921405.1. Classification (NCBI taxonomy): domain Eukaryota; kingdom Metazoa; phylum Mollusca; class Gastropoda; order Stylommatophora; family Helicidae; genus Cepaea; species Cepaea hortensis. Next base: position 10,720,272 of record OY992879.1, on the reverse strand, counting down.
TATATATATATATATATATAATTGTCATGTGGTGAAAGAATGTTACATACTGATGACAAATTCGAGAAAAATGTGAACAAATCTAAGGAAACAGGCTAACCAAAGTAGGAAAATGTTGGTCAAATCAGAAATATGTCGACCAAAATAGGGAAAATTGTTAACCAAATGGGAAAAAAATATCTGCCATGTAAAGAAATATCGCATCCAAACTTATGAAAAATCAGGAAAATTGTTAACCAAAGGCGAAACATTTTGATCAAACTAATAAATAAATCAACTAAACTCATAAAAATGTCGGAAATTTTGTTAACTAACTGTAAAAATATATTGACCAAAGAGAGAAATATGTCAACTAAACTTATAAAAAGTAGGTAACTTTGTCAGCCAATTGGAAAACAAGGTCGACCAAACACAGAAATATCGCAACCAAACTAATGAAAAGAAGGAACAATATTTACCAATTAAAGAAATATCACAGGCAAACTTAACAAAAGACGGAAAATGTGTTAACCAAATAGGGAAAATAGTGATCAAAATAGGAAATATGTCATGAAAATTGGGAACATTTGTTAACCAAATGGGAAAATCTTGGCCAAGTAAGGACATTTGTTAGCCAAATGGGAAAAATATTGACCAAGTAACGAAATACATTGGCTACATGTATGAAAAGTCTGAAATTTTGTTAATGAAAGGTGAAAAAAATATCGGTCAAAGATAGAAATATTTCAACTAAAGTTATAAAAGTAGGAAAATTTGTCAGCCAAATATAAAACAGGTCGGCTGAAAAAAGAAATAGCGAAACCAAACCTATGAAAAGAAGTAATAAGATTGACCAAGTAACGAAATATCTCGTCGAAACTTATGAAAACTAGGAACAATTGTTAACCAAAGAGGAAAAATCAAAACAAATAAGGAAAATATTGACCAAGTAACGAAATGCATCGGCCAATGTATGAAAAGTCGGAAATTTTGTTAACCAAATATGAACATATATCCGCCACAGACAGAAATATTTCAACCAAACGTGAACAGTTTGGCCAGATTTCATCCAAAACTTATAAATAGTAGGAAATTTTATTAAGCAAATGTGAAATTTTTTGGTCAAGTAAAGAAATATTTCATCCAAAAACTTATAAAAATTAGGAAATTTTGTTAACAAAATATGAAAAAATTAGCAAAATTTAAGCCAAACGTATAAAAAATAGGAAAATTCCTTAACCAAATAGGGAAAAATATCTCACGTTATCATTTTACATCCCCAACCTACTAGAGATATTCGTCTGTCCCCTATGCAAACAACAGCTGTATTTCAGAAAATTAAATATATCTTATGTAATAAGTCACTATGGTTAAATGAAAAATAAAATTTCAACAATAAAATTGTACAAAAATTAACAATTAAATTTCTACATGAAACACTCACACTGGAAACAATAAAGAGACTTTGGGGAGAAATAGCATTGTAACCCTAACACAACATAAATCGTTGGTTGATAGTGTTTAAGTATCACCCACTACAACTAATACTATCAGCAATTATTCAATATAAAATTATAAAATTCGCAACAAAAAAGTAACAGAGCCAAAATACGTTCGATTATTTATTCATGAGTTATATCCCTTGAAAAGAAGGTCCGCTTTGGCTCTGATTTCTATGCGGAGCTATACCCTTCATATAGTAAAATATGACTTCACAAATCTGGAGCGGATCCAGATTTGCTGTTCCATTACAACATACCTTACTACTGCGACCTGCCGAATGTGTCGCACATATAATATTAATGTATATTTACTGGTGCGTTGTGGTAGAAGGGCTTCTTATCACTGGTACTGGCGTCCGTGAGTGTGCAAGTATACGAGTTTGAGTTCATTGCACTGGGTTTTTATCCTATATAGTTTAGTCTTTTCCCTAAAGCGACCTGCCGATGCGTCGTACAAAGCACGAACTCCGTAGCTCCAGCGTTGATCCCCTAAGTCTCCGAGAACATTGACCTCGTGAACCTAATGATGTAGTCTAGAAAGGACCCTACCACCTTAGAGACGCCAGGCAAGCGGTGTAACCACTTCGCAGCGGAGACTCCCTCTAGATTCTTTCGTTCGTCTGAGAAAGTAAAATGTTACAATTCGACCTCGTTCAACCTGCCTTATGCGGCGTTGGTTATAATTAAGGTACGGGTGTTGCTGTCCTATATTCTTTCTTTATACGCTTTTTTTTTTTTAAATTATATTTTCTCGTATATTAGTTTTTATTCCTGTAACGTTAGCTGGTGCGGTTTCTGTTGTGCTTCTTAGTCTGTCAGTGACGGCTCCACGTAGCCCTTAGCAGGATTCGTCCGTGTTGGTTGTTCCTTTCTTTCTTCTTCCATCTGCGGTAAAGGTTTTCCTATATCCGCCATCATCTTGCCATTCGTCTCCTGGATTTATGTGAGGGTAGGCATTGGTCTGCATTTAGACTTGTTGGTCTTTGTACATGGTATGCTGGCTTTGGCTTGATCTGTTGGTTTTAACTTGGGTCTCTGTGGCTAAGGGCTTGCCAACGCAGGTTGTGAGCCCGTATACCCGTGCGGTGCTGGTTATTTCGAAAAAAGGTATAGGAGCCGGTCGTTCAGAAAGCAATCGCAAACTACTGAACGTAAAATTTGCTTGGGAATCACGAACAGCGAAAGTGCTGGGGTTTACAACTACGTCCTGTTAAGGACAATCAATCAATCAATCAATCATGTGCCATGCCGGAAAGCGTGGGCGGTCATGACTCGCTATTTCACTCGATCACCAGTGTCGTGGATCAGCTCAGTGTTCCTGTCTCGTCCATGCCATGTGGCCAAGCCATCCAGGTATTTTCCTCTCGGTCTTCCTCTTGGTCTGTTCTCTTCGATCTTGCCAGTGTCACTAAGTTCTCCAATCCATTTCTTCTCATAACATGTCCAAAAAAATTTCACTGTAAACGTCTAATTTCTCTTATCAGTTTACGATGTTCATTTGTCTCCTGTAGTACTTGGTCATTGGTTTTTATGTCTGTCCATGGTATTCTTTGCATTTTCCTCAGAAACCACATTTCTGCAGCCATCAGATGCTTTTCAGCTTGACTGCTCATTGTCCAAGTTTCACATCCATACAAAAGAACAGGCTCTATGTATCCCCTCAACACTCTTTTTCTCGTTTCAATTGACATCCTTTTATTGGTCAGAATGTTTTTCATCTGGCTAAAGGCTACTTTCGCCATGGCGATTCTTGTTCTAATCTCTTCAAGGCATCTCCCATCAGATGTTATGACTGTTCCAAGATAATTGTACCGATTCACTTTTTGAAGAAAATTTCCTTTACTTGTATATTACATTGTGGCACTTCTTCCTTCCTAGTGACGACCATAACCTGAGTCTTTTTACAATTTAATTCTAACCCCAGTTGCTCACTGTGTACAACAACCGTATCTACTAATTGTTGCAGGTCCTGCGCATTGTCTGCAATTAATACTGTATCATCTGCATATCTAATGTTATTGATGTTTCGTCCTCCAATGCTGATTCCATTTATATCCTCTACATTTCTGAAAATATTTTCACTGTATAGGGAAAAAAAGATCTGGAGACGTCACACATCCCTGCCTAACACCTCTCTTAATTGGCTTATACTGTCCCACTTCATTATCAATCCTTATTGCAGCTTGTTGTTTCCAATATATGTTTTTTTTTATAAGTCTAATGTCTTTCCCATCATTTTGTAGATCTGCAAGCATATCCACCATGTTGACACGTCTAACTCTATCAAAAGCCTTTGTATAGTCAATAAGGCAAAGATGTATATCCTTGTTTACTTCTATATCACGTTCAATAACTGTTCGCAGCATATACACAGCATTTACTGTACCCTTTCCTTCTACAAACTCGCAATGTTCTTCGCCTATTTCAGGTTGTATCTTCTTCCTCACTCTTTGCATGATAATTCTTAGCAAAATCTTTGTGATGTGACTCATTATACTAATTGTTCTATGTTGATCACATTCCAAGGTTCCTGATTTCTTTGGGAATGCAATAAATACAGAGTTACATAATTCAGGAGGTATATCTCCAGTATCATATAATGTGTTCAGCAGTCTGGTGACTTGCTCTAGTCCAAATTCTTCTAAAGCTTTAATCATTTCTGTTGTGATGTTATCTGCACCGGGGGCCTTGCCAGCTTTCATATGCTTAAGAACATTTCGAACCTCCATCTCCAAAATTGGCGGTCCTTCATTATTAAATCTAATATCATACTGTTCGTCTCTGTTATCATCATAAAGGTGTTTCACATAATCTGTCCATACATGTAGAATCTGGTCTTTTTCTATTATGATTTTGCCATCTTCAGTTTTTAGACACCCTGTTGATGTACTTGTTCTTTTATTAGTAAGTTCCTGAATTCTTTTGTGCACTAATTTGGTATTTTGACTGTTGTGTAAGGACATGCAACTTAATTTCTTTGATTTTACTTATTGCCCTGTTCCCGTCCAGATTCCTCTCTTTTTTTTAAAAGTTGCTTTCTTTCGGCTTGTATTGTGTGTAGTATGGTGGATAGGCAGTGAAACGATTAAGACCTCTGGGTGTGTATGCTATTGCTACCGTTGCATTCGCATTTTCCTCATGTTGGAATGGTAGTTTACGGTTCCGTCGCCCTGCTACTGAGTTGAGTGCGTGGTGCAACGCCGTGAGCTGTGAGTTTCGTGTGAAATGCTTTTACATCTGCCCGAGGTTGTGAAGCGTGATCTGCATGTTCATAGCAATGGCTGGGGGATACGTCCCAGAACTGACCGGTTTGTGTGCGTTATGCAGAAATGTGTGGCTGCTGATCTTCTGGTTGACTGCTGCTTCCTTTGACGATGAACTGTGCTTTCGTGGTGGACCGTTGTTTTGGCATTCTGGAGACGACATTATGTACAGTGAAATGTTTTTTTTACATCTGTCAGAGGTGTTGTGGTGTGATTTGCATGCTCAAATTGGTGTAGCTGGCTAGATAACATCTAGAAAAGGAACAAGAACATCCAGAAATATCTGCACGTATGGCGTATGGTGTGTTGCAGAAGCGACCGGTTTTCTTGCCCAATGCAGAAATATGTGGCTGCTGGTTTTGCTAGTGACTGCCGTTTCCATCGATGATGAACTGTCTTTTCGAGGAGGACTTTTTTGTTGGTATTCTGGCGACGGCATTATGCAGGGGCGTCACTAGAGGGGTGCGGGGGGTGCAGGCCGCACCGGGTGACACCATCAAGGGGTGACACCAAAATAAACAAATTGCAAATTTGACAAAGCAGACATAGCTCTATCTAGTCGGGTTTCATAACCGTTCATTGTTAATTTTAGAAATTTTAATGTTAAATAACAAAAATTTAACTTTGTCCGAGTTTGTCGAAGTTCTTTATTTATGTTTTACCTGAAGTATTGAAGTTATATTGTTCAATTTGTTTTCTTTCTTATGTCCTTATTAACTTTTTGACTTATTTTACAAAAATTACTATATGCGATTATATATGGTACAGGAACACTCGGAAGAAGACCATGGTGAAAGTCTAGAGGGGTGACACCAAGAGTTTACCGCACTGGGTGACACCAACCACAGTGACGCCACTGGCATTATGTACAGTGAAATGTTTCTTTACATCTGTTAGACGTTGTTTTGTTGCGTGAAATGCATTTCGGAGACAAATGTCTTGGTGGCTAGAAAACATCGAGTAACGAAACAACAATATCTAGAGACATTCGAGACTTTGTAGGTGAACATCTGGTTGGGAAAATGGCTGCCAATTCCATCAGTGGGGAACTGTACTGTTCGTAGAGGACTTTTGTGGTGATATTCTGGCGGTGGCATTTTGCACGGTGTGCCTAAGCGGGCCGTTGTTTGTCGAGACTCCTGTCTTTTCCACTTTTCAAATGGGATATTGAGGAAAATTTTATGTGATATTCACTGGCACGGGAACGGAGCATAATGGCGACAACATTTGCTGTGATGTTGGAACCGCGACTAATGACTAATAATAATCACTAATGTGTGTAGTATCTATTCGTTTTATTTATTTCTTGTGTGTGTGTGTGTGTGGGAAAGGGGGGGGGGGGGGGGTAGGGGGGAGGGTATATGTCCAACCTCTTCCTGGATGCTGCGCCTCTAATTCTTTTATTTTTTCCAGCAGTCTTAAGTTGCTGCCGGTGTCCTGTTCTTTGTTTACATTGATTAGCTAATGTGTCAATAGAAGTTTGTTGATTTGTTTCTTCAGATCAGCCATCTGGCCTTGAAGCTGCTTTATGTCCTCTTGTGGAATGCCGGAGGCTGTCTCGCATATGCGCCGTGCTTCTTTGAAAAGCGTGTTTGTTAGTGATAAGGTTGTATAGTACCATGATGAGGACACCATGGACGGAGAACATGAGCAATGAGGCTACGTTGGGGGGGGGGGGGGGAATTCACAAAGGGAACTGGTTATTCACATCAGAAGAAGTCGACAGTCCACATTATTTGAGCATGTGACGAAAAGAGGCAAGCCGGTGTATATCGTCACATATGGAACGCAGGAAGGTTCATAAAGCAAGTGAATAGATACAGTTAACTCGGCACAGCCATAACATCTGGTGGGAGATGCCTTGAGGAGATTAGAACAAGAATTGCCATTGCGAAGGTAGCCTTTTACAAGATAGAAAACATACTGACCAATAAAAAGATATCAATTGAAACGAGAAAAAGAATATTGAAGTGCTACATAGAACCTACACTTTTGTATGGATGTGAAACGTGGACAATAAGCAGTCAAGCTGAAAAACAGCTTATGGCTGGGGAAATGTGGTTTCTGAGGAAAATGCAAAGAATATCATGGACAGACAGAAAAACCAATGAACAAGTCTTTCAAGAAACAAATGAAGATCGTAAACTGATTAGAGTCATTAGACGTAGACAGTCACATTTTTTTGGACATGTAATGAGAAGAAATGATTTGGAGAACTTGGTGACAACTGGCAAGATAGAAGGGAAGAGACCAAGGGGAAGACCGATGAGTAAATACCTGGAGGGCTTGACTACGTGGCATGGTCGAGACAGCAACACGGAGCTGATCCACGACTGTGGTGATCGAGTGAGATGGCAGAAAATGACCGCCCACGCTTATCGTCATGGCACATGATAGATGGATGGAAACATCTTGGCACATAGGGCCATCAGTATCAGCAATAATTTGATTCACATTTCACACCTTCGGACAGACATGATCACCAGCGGCACACGACAGGGTTTAAAACAAGAGGAAGAAAACGTGAATATCTATGACATGTAATAATGAAAGGAATCCAATGACTGTGCTGTGCCGTTAAATGAAGACTAAGTTATGACACATTTACAGATACGTGGACTATGTTTTCGTGAGAGCTTTCGACCTGATATTCAATAAGACCCTGGCCGTCTTCAGTGCTCCGTTGTTCCACAGACCAAACTCCACTCTACATCCAGCCCTTAATGTTGTAAGTTGGGTTATTGTTCTTGGATGTGAAAGCTAATGGGGCATATTAATCTTTACCTGCCTGTCTGTCTATTCTTCAGTATGCCTATCCTTTTGCCTCCTTCTCTGATACCTATTCGATGTAAGTTCCATGTATGTCTGCGTGCTTTCGGTCTGTCTCTCTATGTCTGTATATTTTCTGTTCTGCCTGTCTGTGCTTCTATATAGCATTCTCTCTGTAGGTCTCAACGCATGTCAGTCTTTCTGTCTGTCTGTCTGTCTGTCTGTCTGTCTGTCTGTCTGTCTGTCTCTTTTCTTCTCTTCCTCTGTGTCTACGTATCGATCTGTCAGTCGGTCTGACTACTTCCATCCCCAGCTATATTCCTTCATCCTTCATTACCTCCTTTCCTATCTTCCTACCTATCTTCCCATCTATCTTCTTTCCCATATAACCACCTAGAGATGACTACATACCAATAACTCTAGTTACCAATCCCCTTGCCAAACTTCTTAGCCGCTTACCAACCTACCAAGCTATATAACTTGTCATACATAAATCCACCCATCCAACCACACATCTATCCTTCCGTCCATCCGACAGTCTGTCTATGTTTCTATCTTCCGTCTAGTTATCTTTCTGTCTGCCTCTCTGCCAATCCATCTATCCCACTATCCATCTAACAGTCTGTCCGTCTGCCCATCTGGCCGTCTGCCTGCCTACCTGTCTCCATGTTCGTCTGCCCATCTGGCCGTCTGACTGCCTACCTGTCTCTATGTCCATCTGCCCATTTGTCCATTTACGACTGGCTCCTTGCCTTCTTGACAGGCCATAGTTAGGAGCTCAGCGCGGTCGAGTGGATAAGAGAGCTTGTTCTTTAACATCCGGTGTACTGCTACCGAGGTAACGGGTTCAGCCCCTACACCGGTGAGTTGGACTAAACTGTTTACTTCTCGTCTTTGACTTTGGGGACGCAAATTACAAGTACCTCAGACGTCGTCGTGAGTTCGCATGATGGCGAGGGACACTGATAATAGAAACGCTAATCCACACATACAAATTAACCCAGTGCACTAAACGTTGTAGCACGTTTATGGACTAAGCTTTAGTTCAAAACAAGTTAAAAATAAGCAAGTGGATAAAATAAACAAAGACTATATATATGTTGCTTCAACAAAGGAGCAATAACTCTCATAAGCATAATGCCTGAGTTAAATATTAGAGACTACGTGTTGCCCATGCAGCATGATCCATCTCTCTGTCTGCCTAGTCTAATCCAGAGGAAAGGTAACACCAATACGTCTAGAACAAGACAAGCTCCAGAAGCTGCCGGATCAGCAAAGCAATGCTCTATCTGTCCGCCTGTCGGAGCTTCGATCCTGGACCAGTTGCCGATCAAGGCTTGGGGCCTGGTCTGCCCTGCCGTGACATTTAGTCTTCAGGTTCAGGTTACATTTCCTCGCATTAGGATACAGCTGATGCCCTCTCAATTGCGCATCTCCGAGCCAAGCCATTGACACAATGTTGGGTGTTGGGTTTGTTGAGCTCTGGTCAACATTCTGCGCCAATAGAAAGCAGGTAGTACCGTCTACCGCTATAAGGTAGATCAGTCATATCTGTCTAAGACCTGACCTAAATTTACAATATACATATCAAAACAACTTCACTTTGGTGTCGAAGCTACTTGGGGACCTATTGTTTCCAACACAGAATGTGTCCATTCGAACCTGGAACAAAATGGGCATGCCGCACAACAAGATAGTGGTGGGTGTATCGACACTGGGACCCTATGTCAGACTGGCTGTTGCAGGTCTGAATGATCCAGGATCCCCAGCGACAACGGAAGTGTTGACTGGAACTTTGTATAACATACCGTCACGCCTGGCCTACCCTGAGGTACAGTAGTGGCACGTACGAATATGTGTTTAATATCTATATGTTAACAGTTTGATTTGGTCTCAATGTTAACAGTTTAGATGTGTCTCAATGTTAACAGTTTGACTGTGTCTCAATGTCAACTGTTTGACCTTGTCTCAATGTTAACAGTTTGGATGTGTCTCAATGTGAATGTGTGAGTGTGTCTCAATGTTAAAGTATGAATGTGTCTCAATGTTAAAGTGTGACTGTGTCCCAATGTTAAAGTGTAAGTGTGTCTCAATGTTAAAGTGTGACTGTGTCTCAATGTTAAAGTGTGAGTGTGTCTCAATGTTAAAGTATGAATGTGTCTCAATGTTAAAGTGTGAATGTGTCTCAACGTGGAAGTGTGAATGTGTCTCAATATTACAGCGTGAATGTGTCTTAATGTTAAGTGTGAATCTGTCTCAGTGTTAACAATTTGATTGTACCTCATTGTTGTCAGTTTTATTGTTTCTTAGCGTTTACAGTTTTATCGTGTCTAAATGGTAAAGTTTGTATGTGTTTTAATGTTAACAATTTTATGGTTTCTTAGTGTCAACAGTGTGATTGTCTCTCAGTGTTAACAGTTTGTGTCTCGGCGTTAACAGTTTGACAGTTCGGCTGTGTCTCAATGTTAACCGTTTGACTGTGTCTCAATGTTAATAATATGACTGTTTTTCTCTATGTTAGCTACTGGATGTCTAAGAAAGTATTGCTCCAGGTTGAACGTGGACAGCGGCCGCGTTAGCGTAGTTGATATAGAGCTTCACTGATAAGGTCATGAGTACGGGAACAGGAGGGTTCGACGCCTGTGTTCGTCGTCTCGCTAAGAGAGTTTGTGGCATACGGTTACAAATACCTCTATGATATTGTTTGTGGCATATGGTTACAATTGTTGTTTGTCCATCAAGAATGATGATGACCATTCATTTCATCCAGTGGGGTTGAAAGTATGGAGCCGTTGGTTCTAAAATGGCTGATAAGGCCTATTTTGGCTCGAAATGTTCTTTGACAATGTGGGCAAAGAATGCTTGACGTCTCTGGAGGAGCATTTCCTGCAGTGGTTTTTCTGTCCTGCCTTTTCTTCACAGCTCTTGCAGTCCTGGTTGCCTCACATATTACTGCACCTTTGCGCAATGATGCACGCCACGAATTTCGGTCTCTGGCTGCAGCCTCCCAGGTGTCATGATGAATTCCAAAAGCATTCAGTGAAATTTTCAGAGTGTCTTTAAAACGTTTCCTCTGGCCACCTTGGGAGCGTTTACCACAACGCAGTTCGCTGTAAAAAATTCGTTTAGGGAGCCTGTGATCTGGCATGTGAGTCAAGTGACCAGCCCAGCGAATCTGATTCTTCATCAGTAGAGTGTGGATACTGGGCATGGATGCTCTTTCTAGGACTTCAGTGTCTGGAATCTTGTCTTGCCATTTAATCTTCAGTAGCTTCCTTAGGCAGACTGTGTGGAAGTGGTTTAATTTCCTAGCGTGTCGCTGATAAACAGTCCAGGTTTCACAAGCATATAGCAGTGTGGATAATGCTACTGCTTTGTAGACTTTTAGCTTTGTTTGCACGCTTATTCCAGTTCTGTCCCATACATTCTTGTACAGTCTGCCAAAGGCTGCACTGGCCTTGGAGATTCTTGCATTCACTTCGTCATCGATTGTGGCAGCTTGTGACACGGTGCTGCCAAGATAGGTGAATTTGTCCACAACACTTAGTCTATGACATTCACTTTGATATTCGGCACAGTGTGATTACCTTCATAATGTCGTTTGTAGCATATGGTTACACAACCCTTCCTGATGACGTTTGTGGAATATGGTTAACACAACCCTTCCTGGTGTCGTTTGTGGCAAATGATTACACAACCCTTCATGATGTGGTTTAAGGCATATGGTTACACATACCTTCATGATGTCGTTTGTGGCATAAGATTACAATTACATTCATGATGCCGTGTGTGTCAAAAGATTACAATGACCTTCATGATGCCGTGTGTTGCATATGGTTACAAATACCTTCATGATATCGTTTGAGGCATATGGTTACAAATACCTTCATGATGCCGTGTGTGGCGTAAGATTACAATTACCTTCATGATGCCGTTTGTGTCACATGGTTACTATTACTTTCATGATGCCGTTTGTGTCAAATGGTTACAATATATTATGAATATGGTCATAATATAACTGGAAACTCCTCCTCCTCCTCCTCCTCCTCCTCCTTCTTCTTCTTCTTATTCTTGTTCTTGTTTGTGGCATAGCCGCTAACCACCATTATTCAGTTGCCAAGAATGCACGTCAAAGAGAGTGAAAAATATAGAACAATTGACTGCACAAGCTCAAACTGAAACCAAAACTTAAAAAACCGAACGCCACATCAAAACTGAAACTGAATGATTGACAGATGACGTCAATTCTTGGAACATTTCTTCAGCCCAAACTCAGGAGATCATTGGATAAGAACAGACACGTGACAACGCCTCAATTCGGAAGCCCGCGTAGAATATGTTAATCGCGCACTTCTTCTGCAACCCGCCTGATGAACAGACGTAAAAGCTGGTGTGACCACATTTTCAAATAGGGAGGCAGAATGTCTAGATCCGAGGTAAGCTTGTTACTCCTTTGATTAAACTGATGACCAGATGTATCAAGTGACAAGTAATGGTATCCAGTGTTTGTAATGTCAATTGAAATGTATTATTATAAATTAAAACCTCCGAAGTGAAAAATGCTTGACTGTTAGATTCTGACGACGCGAGCCGATTCCCGGGCAAACTGACAATCTACTACTCTCTTCGAATATTGCAATCTCTGATATTCTTAAAGATAGTTATTAACTTTAAGAAGTGCATAATAATACTACATTCTATTCTAGACAACTGTACGAAGTGATGATTCTAAAGCAATCTTGTGCATTTCAGCAGAAACACTGCTTAAATTGCTATCACTATCTACAGCTCATAAGACAGTTCGTGTACGAGAACAAGTGCCTCGTTTTAAAACATACTTATCTATGCCTATTTACGATCTAGAAAGCTGAAAGAGAAATCAAATCTTCCCTTTCTCCTTCATCTATTGAATAAATAGGGTTTGATGGAATAAATATTTATATTTATGTCAGATTTTACTTAGATAAGGGCACTCATGAACTGCATTACATCAGAAAAGTTATGCTTCGCGGAACTCCATCACCAGAAGTTGACTTAACCCACTACTCAACATAACTTAAAATACAACACCACACCACCCAACACTCAACACCACAACAACAACAGGTAATGGAAGAGGAGTTATTATACAAAGAAGAAGAAGAAGTTGGTTAATTGGGAAAACACAGAGAACCATTTATATACACTACAAACCCAATTGCGTGATAGAAATGTTATAAATGTATGCCATTTATGCATATGCATTTTGACACCTTCTCACTCTTGTCACTGTCTTACTGTACACGTCTCACCGACCCCAGGTCCAATGAGAACTTACATATAGCAGGAACCAGCGGATACCAGGCGTACACAATGTGATAAACTCTGACAACCCCAAATTAACCCAACACTAGATCAGAGAAAAGAGAGGAAGGGGGGGGGGACTAGTTCCTACTTCAGGAATTTAGGTTTCTTCCGACCTACTTCTAGAATATTGCATTGATAGGACTGTACATATTTATGTGACTCTTACACGCTGAAATCTTGGTGGCAACCAATTGGCAACCAACTGGCCAACCAACCAACCCAGACCAGAAAGAGGGAAGAGAGAGAAAGAGATGAACCACACGTGAGATGGAAGATGACTACGCCATGAGCAGAGTATGGGAGGCCTTCGGAGAAGCTACACGGGTAGAACTGAAGTGGATCCATCAGACAATGGACCGAGACTTATCCTAATCTCCCAATCACAAGGTTACATGTTTTAAGGAACACACAACACCCATTTCAGGAACAGATACCTAAATGTTGAATTATCATCTCCATATTTATAATGTACAACATTTATATGTATACAATGTTTCCACCCTTGTTGACATCTTATGCATTGATGTTTATTTGTTGATTGACGGTAAACTTGGGCCTATATGCCATTTTCTATTTTATCTTGTGTAAACCACAACAGAAAATGAATGTAACCGGCCTAAAGACACAGGCCCAGTCAATAAATGATGAACATTAACTGACCTTCTGTAATTTGTCAGTCAAACCTATCAGTTGATTCTTCATCTTATGTGTGTAAAACATGTGTCAATGTCTACTGGAATTTGTTAAATGTGTAATTGTCAAAACACATCCACTCATGATGCATTACTAAATTGGGGAGAGAAGACTCTAGGTCTATCAACTGCTCAACATCCATGCTTTCTTAACATAAATCAGACTGAGAGAATTCTCGTCTTTCCTCAGAATTGGAGAAGGGGCAGAATCCCAGTTAGTCTTTACTATTCTCACCAGGGCCATAATCCATATCTCCCAGACATAATAAATAAGACGAGGCCTGCAGATAACTCGAGGGTCATATTCTGGGGTTATTGAAGATAGAAGAGGATGGGGCCCAACTTCTTTTGTTAAGAAATGAGGCATGCAATACAGTAATCTCCCACTCCCTTCAAACTATATGACATTGTTCTTGTTCTTCTTCCACCCCGTATCGCCTATTGTTGCATGGCTTAAGCGAATTCACTCCAAGCCCTCCAATCCTTAGCTACCTGCTGCAGCTCCACCTTTACCCTCCCAATATTACACGTGTTTGTTTCCGCTTCTCATCTCCGGAAGCTTAGGCCTTTCTCTATTTACTTTTTTCTCTGTGGATGCTATTGTTCGCGTCTTTATTATTAAACATACATATATCGTTTACTGTGTTCATATATAAATTGACAGTTGTGTATGTTCTCCTCTGAAGGTATGTTTGAAACTACAGACGAAAACATTTGTCGCTGGTTACGACTACAAGCAGGAGGGGGCCTACTTGATCTTCAAAGACGAGTGGATCGGAATCGAGACTTTCGAAAGTTTGGAAGCGAAAGTAAGCTAGTGACTCCTCAGCTAGTAAGTCCCTGGCTAGTGAGTCATCAGCTAGTAACTCCTCGGCTAGTGACTATCAGGCTAGAGATTCCCCAGCCAATGACTCCCCAGCTAGTGATACCCAGGCTAGTGACTCCCCATCTAGTGACCACTGGCTAGTGACTCCCCAGCTAGTGCCTCCCCCGGATAGTGACTCCCCAGCTAGTGATTCCCAGGCAAGTGACTCCCCATCTAGTGACCACTGGCTAGTGCTTCCCCAGCTAGTGCCTCCCCGGCTAGTGACTCCCCGGATAGTGACTCCCCAGCTAGTGATTCCCAGGCAAGTGACTCCCCATCTAGTGACCACAGGCTAGTGACTTCCCAGCTTGTGATCCTCCGCCTAGTGACTCCCCAGCTAGTGACTCCCCAGCTATTGACGCCCTGGCTAGTGACTCCCCGGCTAGTGATTCCTCAGTGGGCGGGTGGCGGCATGTATGTTTGCCTGAGTTTGTGTGAGTGCGTGGATGTATGTGTGTTTGGGTGGGGGTGTGGTGGGTGTGGGATGTGTGGGAGGGTGGGGGATGTGTCTCAAAACATTGCAATATGCACTGTTTATGTTTACGACTTTCATTTGACAATGTTTGTTTTCTCATGTGAATGCACCATGCGTAATATGCATTGTTTTGCTTACAAAATCCATTTGACAATGTTTTTTTCCCCTATGTAAATGTAACATGCACATTTGATGAATGAAAGATGAGTGATCAAAAGGGCCGAATGTAAGACGGGCCTGCGTGCCCAATTTGTTACCCTTTTAAAATAAAGTTTGTTCATTCGTTCGTTCGTTCGTTCAGCTACTCCCCAGCTAGTGACTCCCCGTCTAGTGATTCCTCAGCTACTCCCCAGCTAGTGACTCACCAGCTATTGACACCCTGGCTAGTGACTCCCCGGCTAGTGATTCCTCAGCTACTCCCCGGTTTGTGACTCTTCAGCTAGTGACTCCCCAGCCAGTGACTCCCCAGCTAGTGATACCCAGGCTAGTGAGTCCCCATCTAGTGACCACTGGCTAGTGACTCCCCGGCTAGTGATTCCTCAGCTACTCTCGGGTTAGTGACTACCCGGATAGTAACTTCTCAGCTAGTAACTCCTCAGCTAGTAACTCCCCAGCTATTGACGCCCTGGCTAGTGACTCCCCGGCTAGTGATTCCTCAGCTACTCCCCGGTTAGTGATTCTTCAGCTAGTGACTACCCGGTTATTGACTCCCCTGTTAGTTGTGTTGGATTGAGGTAAGAACCGATATCACGGCACACGGGATATACCCACACGTGATCCTCCCGCTCGTTCATTAGCCAGCGAAGAGTCAAACTGCTATTTGTTCCAGTTTCCATCTGATTGAAAATTCTTCTGGTCTTCCCTCAGTTTTGAGATTCGTCAAGAACCCCTGCCAACCCTCAGCCAGATAATTTTCTTGACATGCGGTTTTCATTCAGTTCACCTGCTTTCACCACCTGGTCCCACAGGCGCCCGACCACCTATCCCTTGTCCATAGGTAATCTACCACCAAGAGGTGCATTCCCTGCCAGTCTATCCGCCTGTTCATTCCCCCGCATTCCCACATGACCAGTGCAGAAAATCTATACAGTTCACACGATGTTGCAAAACGACACCTTTACTTTGAAGTCCACGGCGTTTGGATTTGACTGCGGGTTGAAGAAGATTCCTGAGAACATCTGTACACATGTCAGTAGTGACAGTGTGCCCTCTTGGCATATAGTGCTATAAAATAGCGCCTCGTTTATCCCAAAATAGAGTCAGCATAACATACCCTGCTGATAGCTGTGTGCGACATCTCTTTAGTTTTGGTGGGGAGATATGGTGCCATTCCTTGCTCGACTCTTAGTTTCCAGCTCCTGGTAGTAAACCCAGGTTTCATCTCCAGTAACACTTCTTGACATGAAACCATCACCTTCTGCTTCAGCACACTGCAAATGTTCTTGACAAGCATTAATGCGTCGTTGTTTCAATTCTGGAGTAAGCTTCCGTGGCACCCACCTTACATTACTGTAGCACATCATGGATGATGTGGTGTGATGAAACATGAATGGTGTCAAGATGTGCGGCAATGTCACACACAGTCAAAATGCGGTTTTCCTGTGCGAGGATTTCAACGCTGCTATCGACTCTAGGGTTACTACTCGGCGATCCTAACTCAGTCGTCAAGAGTCTTTCACAGAAGTAACGCCTATTTCAAATTTCCTACTCCACTCATACACTTGCTGGAATGGCAGGCATGTATCATCATACTGGACCTTCATTCTCCGACAAATTTCAATAGGTTTCACCCCTTCGCTGATGAGAAATCAAATAAAAAAACAGAACGCTGCTCCTCTTTGGTGCATGTCGAAATTTGAGCGACTATCTTTAAACTGTCCTTATGACGTCACTGTGTTCGTCTGCAACGTGATATCACGTGCATAACCCTCTTGGCATCCTTAACAACAATACTGATAGGCTACATGACAATGGCATGGTTATTGTAATTTATATAACACTTTGAATGGTTTAAATTGAAGCTATCTAGTGTAAATAAATGTCCATTCATTGAGCATTGAAACTGGAGAAGATACCTCGAAGTGAAATAAATAAGACAATAACCCTAGTATGGCAATATAACGCTTGTCAGTCCAAATTGGAAAGCGCATGTTGGGATATATTATTCTTCAGCTCAGACCGGAATTAGATAAATATCCTGCAAAAACAAGCTCTTCCTCAACAGATGTGTTGTACAAAGATTAACTATCAAACAGCAATTACCCTAAAATATCCAGATATCAACAGGCATACACGCAATCGGTACAGTTATCTCGGAACAGTCATAACATCTGATGGGAGATGCCTTGAAGAGATTAGAACAAGAATTGCCATTGCGAAGGTAGCCTTTTGCAAGATGAAAAACATACTGACCAATAAAAAGATATCAATTGAAACGAGAAAAAGAGTGTTGAAGTGCTACATAGAACCAATACTTTTGTATGGATGTGAAGAGTGGACAGTCAGACTGAAAAACATCTGATGGCTGTGGAAATGTGGTTTCTGGGGAATATGCAAAGATTACCATGAACAGGCAGAAAAACCAATGAAACGTTTTTCAGGAAACAAATGAAGATTGTAAACTGATTAGAGTCATTAGACGTAGACAGTTAACATTATTTGGACATGCTATGAGAAGAAATGAATTGGAGAACTTGGTGACAACTGGCAAGATCAAAGGGAGGAGACCATGGGGAAAACCGAGATGTAAATGCCTGGATGGCTTGGTCACGTGGCATGGTCGACACAGGAACACGGAGCTCATCCACGACGCTGGTGATCGAGTGAGATGACAAAACATTACCACCCACGTTTATCGGCATGACACATGATGGATGTACACACACAAGAAGCTGACAGACGCGTTATTCGTGCCGACACACTGTTACCAGTAAGAGCGATGGGTAGTCCTAGAGGCACACTTGTAGAAAAACCACATCCCGTGAGATGAGAAGCATAAGAAACGAGACTGGATAAGCGAGGAGAGACAGCGAGACGCATGATAAACTAGGTACAAGTGGAGGGATAACAACTATTACTAGCTTCTTGGGTAACCTAAAATTTCAATGGTTCGGACAATTAGCTGTAATGGAGACAGATCAACCAGCGGCGACAGCGTTCTAAGTGATAAAATCGGGACACGAGGCCAGAGGACGACACAGGAAGAATTTGCAAGATGCAGTTAAAGAGACATTCGTCATCGGCATGTGCCGTGCCGATGAGCGTGGCGGTCATGTTTCGCCATCTCAGACGATCACCAGAGTCATGGATCAGCTCCGCATTCTTGTCTCACCCATGCCACGTGGTCAGACCATTCAGATATCTACTTCTCTGCCTTTCCCTTGTTCGTTTCCTTTCAATCGTGCCAGTTGCAACACGATTTTGACAGTCTACATCTAATCTATCTAGCCAGTTTACAGATCTCATTCGCTTCTTGTAGGACTTGCTCCTAGGTGTTTCTGCCTGCCTATGGTATTCTTAGCATTCTTCTCTGAAATAATATCAGTTATCAGTTATCGGTTGGGGTATCGTCATTGCACTCCGGACAGGTCCATAGGTGCTCAGATCCTTCCCCCCCCCCCACCCCCAGCATATGCATCAGCATCCGGTGGCTAATAGTGCCAGTTCTGTGTTGGTTGACGAGGCCCAACGTTTTTCCGGTGTACCTCTCGTGTCTGGCCGTGCCAATTCTTACTCCCAAGTCTCTCATCGTGGACAACGATGTGGATTCACTAACGTCAAAGTAATCTGTTCTTAACATCTCTTTAAGGATGTTAATAACATCGGCGCGATCCATGTGTTGGCCATCTGCAGGGGATGCAGAGCAGCCAGTGTATCAGCTCGTTCATTTCCCTCGACTCCCGCATGTCCCGGGACGAAGATGAAGGTGACTTTACGGACAACGGACTTTTGCAGAGAATCAGTCCACTGTCTACGTACAGATCCTGCATCAACCTTCCGAATCATGCTCATTGAATCACATAGTAGACACACGTTGGTAAATACTGTGATTCTAGCCATATGAAAGCCTGTGTTACTGTCATCACTTCCATCGTCTTGTTGCTCGTGGTCATGGAGTAGGTACCAATGGATTCTTGAACGGTTCGGCCCACGGTTCGGCCCACATCTCTGCCGCTTTACAACAGATCCATTGTATAGATGAGCACTTCGGGGTTTGTCGGAATGTTCATGGATTGAGCGCATTGACCTCTGCATTGACAGCGGCAGAGTTCTGTTCTCTCCACAGTCTGTCAAGTGTGATAATGCAGGAGAAGGTGCACTTAAAACCTGGAGGCACAGGCACCCATTCCTTGTCAGGGTTGATAAAGGTAGGATTGCAGACCTGTCTGATGACATCTTCCGCCCGACCCATCCATGATTTTTAACTCTTTAGCTTGTCGCCCTTTTCTCTGAATATAGCGTCATGCAGAGGGTGCTGCTCATCTGCACTTATTTTTAAGTATGTACGAGCTCTCCAGATCTTGATCCTGTGTTCCATTGTCGGGAAGTCAAGGAGGTATCTCATTGCTACACAGCTGGTGTCTCTCGTGCAGTCCAAAACTGTGTTCATGGCTTCGTATTGCACCTTTTCAAGTCTTCCAATCTGTGTAGGGCTGACAGTGAGGATGGCCAGGGCATACTCGATTGGTGAAAGCACCAGTCCTTGGAACAGAAGTATTAGCAGTCTTTGCTCGATATTGGCTGTCACCATGACTCTCATTGCTGACAAACCTTTTCGAGCTTTCGTTATGACATAATCAACATGATCTATGAATGACAGGCTACGATCAAACCTCACGCCAAGATATGTCATCGATTGGGTTGTACTCAAAATACGCCCATCCATCCTTACTGTCGGAAGGTCTGTTTTCACAATATGGTTGTTTAGGGAGAACCATGTAACCTATGCCTTTGCATGGTTGACAAGGGCATCAGCATCAGCAAACCATGAGGAAATTCGATCTAGTTGTTCTCACTGCATACCATTGGCAACCGCATGCCTTTCTCGACACTGTCGATACTCAAGAATGTCGTAAGCAAGTTAAGTAAGTTCCCTTGGAGCAAGATGGCGTGACGTTTCTTCGTCCCGTAAAATGGAATGTGTCTTTTCCTAAATGTTTGTAGATTAAGTGTGTTTTCGAGATGAAATGGAGTTCGGACCGTGCAACTGAGTTCGTGCACGCGCGCCCGGACTCCCTTCGGAGTATCATCCCCGCCCAGTGGCGATAGTTAAGCCTAACATGACGATCAGACGACACCCGGCAAGGACACGGCGTGGTAAACGAGCCGGCGCTCCCAGAACGCGGTTAAAATGTAACAGGTTGGGCTTCAGACACGTTTGAGTACTGTACTGGAACCAGGCATCAATTAATCAACGTCGACCCATTCTTGATAAACTACTCTACGGAAACGACATTATCTCTACTGCCTTTAGTTGTTTTTCACCTCGTCAATTTATTGTCATGACTTTCTTGGTATTTGTAAATAAGGTAGTTTACTATTGCTTCACTTCCCAGCAGTGATCATAGTGCTCAATGTCCGTAGCCACTGTCTCCAAATATAGATCCTCTGCTCCACCGTTGTAAAACTGGAGACCACAACCGTCTACTAAAGAAATAAAATATGAGGTTAGCACAAGCAACAAGACAAGCGAAACACAGAAAATTGCGTCTGCCTTCTCTCTGCAACGCTTCATGGCTAAAGCAGCAGGAAAACAGACATGACAGAAAACGTAGAAACCTATGGCGACAAAGTAGCCATTGGAGAAATAAGATGTATTCAGTATTTACTGGTCAGACGACACACGTATAGACAGGCATACTGCGTTTCTAGTTTAATAAGTACATTGTCGTGTCCGTATATTCTAAGACACAGTTAATTTGTCATATTCGTTCATTCATTTCATTAACTCACGTATGCTTAAATGTAATAATATACACAGATGGGTTTGTAGTCCTGGATAAGCAGAGATGAGGCCTATTTCAAAGGCTAAGGGATTCAGTGTAACAAAGTAGAGCCTGGTGTATGTTATTACGAATGCCAGCATGCGATTGGGCGTAGGAGATATAAAGGTGGCGGTGCTAAGCCTGGAGAGTTGTAGAGATAGATATGTTGTGTTTGTAACGGACTCGTAAACACTGGCGCCTTGCTGTTTTAACACATCATTGTGCTTAAAAAAGACGTAGATACTATAACCAGATCGTGGATGGAGTTATACCTCGCCATAGCACAAAGGTTGGCTGAACGTAGAGACCATATGTTGCCCATGAAGCAGGATCACTCTCTTGGCCGAACTCCAGCGGACAGGTAACACCAATAAGTAAGTGGATAAAGACAAGCTGCAAAAGCGGCTGAATCAGCACAGCAATGATCCGCCTGTCGGAACTTCTATCCTAGACCAGTTTCCGACCAAATCGTAGACCCCTATCTGCTCTGCCATGAAATTTAGTCGCAGTTTAGAAACAGGCTTGTACCCTCTCAAATACGCTCTTCCTCCACCCGAAGCCGTTGGCACAATGTGGGGTGTCGGGCTTGGTGAGCGCCGTCCAACATTCGGAGCTACCAGAAAGCAAGCAGTATCGTCAAGTGTCATTCGGTAGCTCAGTCATATCTGACTAAGATCCAACATTCAGAGCTAACAGAAAGCTGGTAGTACCGTCAACTGTCATACGGTAGCTCAGTCACATCTGACCAAGACCTGACAACCCGGGGGAGATGATCAACGCCTCTGGTTATCGTGTGAAATGGCGAAACATGACGCCCACGCATATCGGCATGGCACATCGTGATGACGTATACCTAAGAACGTACGTGAAAGTTCGTGACGAAAACCTCCTTACCCTACGCCCAAGCGTATTTTGGTGGTTTGTAATACTACAACCGGAACACAATAACAGAGTAGTCCAACTATAACATAGAAACATGCCGCTGTAAGTAAATTACTGAATTTGCATAACTGTGAACTACAAAATTTCACTGACATGAACAATTAAATATAAAACGAGCAACAATATATTGCGCAATTTAGTGCCTGGCATATATCGCTTCATCTCGGGATTTATGTGTTTAAAATGACTAGAGGAGCGGCTGGCCGAGTAGCTAGAACGCCGGACTCTCCTTCGGAAGACCGGGGTTTGATCGCTCGGTAAGGTGTGGGATGTTTTTTTTTCTGTCGGGGGCAAAAAGAAAATCTTAACCTGCACAGTTCGCGGCGTGCACTAGCCAGGCGGCCTTAATTCCTCAGGTTCAAAAATTACTCTGCCATACACCGGTTCTATAGTGGCAGTAAATGACAGAGACAGTGACTAGAGGAATATATTGTTTTGAAATATAAAGTCATTGTATTAACGCAATCATTGATGAAAACTACTTCTTATGTCTGTCATTTGTCTTGTCACAATTAAAACTGGTTTACGTTTGCTACCAGTTCAATATCAGTCCTTGATATTTCAACGTGTTGCAACAATGATGTATGTTACCAATGGCTGGTCTTCCGTTACAGCACTGAGTTGTCTGTTCCAGGTAAAGTTTATCCAACAATTAAAGACAGCGGGGGTCTTCTATTCTGCCCTGCATGAAGACGACTTCAGTGGACAGGTGAGTACAAGTTGATGTGCGTGCATAAGCCACGCCCAAGCTGGGTTCTATATCACAGTCATTGGCAGGTGGAAGCTCCCCACAGAACGTGGCTCTTAATCAGTTGGACACATCCCTCAACCCTTCGCAAAGTACGTAAGTGTTCAAGCTCCCGCATCTCCGAATGTTTTCCTACAAGTGTTTATTGTGACATTAAGTCACTTTTTTGTATTTTTCTTTTTGCTGGCTTTCCATACACGTGCTCACAGCTTGGAGAGAATGGTGCTGCAGGGAGTGACCAGAGGATCGGCCGACACTCAAGACAGTCAAGGAAAGGCCAGAGGGACACACAATCAGAGTAGCATGAGTATTGGGACTCCTCACTGGCTGCTGAAGATGAGGACGGAGAGCGTATGGGAAAGTTTCGAGATCTGTGATGTCGGTTTCCGACTCAACTAAACTCTTTTATCTATCAACAGATCATATGTCATCCACCACCTCTAACTAGAACCTCCTTTTAGTTGCAATCCACACCAAGTTCTCCCAGCCCCTCTCATCTTGCTTCCGCGATACATATTTTTGTTTTATTTTTGATTTTTATTTTGTTTGAGACCTTCTACGAGACTATCTCCTGTTATTATGGTTCTGTTTTAAGTTTTCCTTTCTCTGAATTTGTTCATGATTGTTTAACTTTTGCAGCGGAAGATATCAACCTTAAATCAACTTTATTAGGGTTACAAATTGGGCGCGCAGGCCCGTCTTACATTCGGCCCTTCCAATCACTCGTCTTTGGTTCATCAAGAGCATTATACATTTACATAGGAAGAAAAATAAACATTGTGAAATGAATGTTGTAAACATAAATAAGGCTAATTACCATGTTATGAGGCCCATCTCCCACCTATCCATACATCACCCCACCCACACACACGCACACCAAGGGACACATACATATCCCACCAACCGACCCATCCCCCTCCCGCACATCCCCCACCCACACACACTGCCCTCACCTCATCCCCCAACCAAAACACACTCGCCACCCACAAACATTCCCCCACCAACCCACACATCCCACGCCCAACCCACATACACATCCTGACCCACATATCCTCTCCCCACCCACACTTCAAACCACCCATCCCCCAGCCACATCTCCATCGACCACATATTCCCCACCCACGAACACAATCCCCCACCAACCCACACATCGCACATCCACTCACACATCCCCAAACCATACACACACATCTCCACCAACTGACATATCCCTACCCCCCCCCCCCCCACACACACACACATCTCCCTAACCACCCATACATCCCCAATCCACTCACACACACCCCACCACCCACACATACAACTTCCACTCACCCACACATGCCTTAACCCAATCCCCCACCACACAATCACCCACCCGCACATCACATACAACCCTACCACGGAATATTCCCAACCCACGCACCACACACACCAATATCCCTCACCAACACATCCCCACTTACACACCACACACATATCCCCCCACCCAGATACCACACAATATTCACACCCACACAGATACCCTTACCCATCCACCCCACATACCCCCACTCACACACCACAAAAATCCCTATCTATTGGATGTTAGTCAGTTCCACACCAAACCTCCTTATTCATCTGCTACAACATGCATGTGTTACTATTCTGGTCTTCCCATGTGGGGGCCTGCAACACACGGGCGGTTTATACACACGTCTGTTTTAATGAAGAGTAGAGTTACTAGCTGGTCTTTTTTTGCGAAGGAGTTACAGAGGCAGTTCTTAATCCCGTAGAGCCGCGTTCAAAACACAGCTGCGCGCGATTTGGCAGCAGACCGCGTTGCATTGTTTTTGTGGTGGTATCGGTGCTGGTCGTTCAGAAAGAGTGGCAAACAAAATACTAAACTTGCCAAGTGGTCACAGCGGCAGAAATGATGGTGTTGACTGCGATGTCCTGCAATAAAGTATATGCAATAAAAAATCATTTCTGAACTCGAGACACGCCAGTAGTCATACACTTTCACCTTTTAGAAGTCAAACAGCCTAGATGTTGATTGTCCAGTTCACAGGTGGCCAACCCCACCTTGAAATCTTTCTGACCTGCGATTATTATTACTTCCAATTTTGTATTAAGTGCTCTACTCCAACAGGCGACACAGTGGAGGTTCATCGTGAAATATGTCACCGTTGGTCATGTTGTCATGTATCTCAGGCTGTATAGAATCCTATGTCAATCTTCACTATATGTGTACAGTCATCCATTCATCATGTGCCAGGCCGGAAAGCGTGGGCGGTCATGACTCGCCATTTCACTCGATCACCATAGTAGTGGATCAGCTCCGTGTTCCTGTCTCGACCATGCCACGTGGTCAAGCCATCCAAGTATTAACATCTCGGTCTTCCTTTTGGTCTCTTCCCTTCGATCTTGCCAGTTGTCACTAAGTTATCCAAGTCATTTCTTCTCAAAACATGCCCAAAACATTTTGATTATCTACGTCTAATTTCTCTAATCAATTTACGATTTTCTTTTGTTTCTTGTAGTACTTGGTCGTTGCTTTTTCTGCCTGTCCATGGTATTCTTTGCTTTCTCTTCAGAAACCACATTTACACAACCATCCGATGTTTTCAGCTTGACTGAATATTGTCCAAGCTTCACGTCCATATGTAACACCTCAACACTCTGTTTCTTGTTTCAATTGACATATCTTTATTTGTCAATATGTTGTTCATCATACTAAAGGCTACTTTCGCCATGGCGATTCTTGTTCTAATCTCTTCAAAGCATATGCCATCAGATCCGTGTGCAGCACAAGAGGAAAACCGACGCCCTCACTCATGACTGGGAGATACAAGTGGAATATATAATTAATAATTAAGTAAAATAAAATAAATAAATAAATAAATAAATAAATAAAGATAGACTAGAGCAATATAATACCAAACAATATACACCTTGTTAAAGAAATAAACTAACAAAAACCAAAAACAAAACCAAGGGTAAAGGGGAAAGCACAATAGAATAAACATTAACCACAGACAACAAAACAACGAGAAACAGTAGATTCTGCGAATAGATATAACTAAGAAAAGAAAAATATATAACCATCGGAAAATGGAAAAAAAACTCTAGGAAAAGCAATCATCTAAAAACACTAAAACGGCGAAAAACATGAGCCAGTAGATACTGCAGATAGGGATAACGTATAAAAACAAATAATAATTAACGGCTAAAATACACAATAAGAAACAAACAGGAAACACACAAAGCAATATTTCCAACAATAATAAAAATAAATCAAGCCATTGTAAGAAAAGGTACATCCTTTAGCAACGGAACAAGCATCGAGGATGCCGTCGTCGAATTAAATAATGGAGGATGATGGAAATGAGAAACCCTGCCTAGCAAGCACCAGCTGAAGTCGTCTAATGCGCAAAATATTAGGACAGCTCGTACCACACCATGACCACCACAATTATAACCAACTCTGCTAAAGCTGGTTGAACGAGGTGGAAAGTCCCCCCCCCCCCCCCCCCACAGATGGGATGAATGGTTTATTCACTACATGCATATACGTACACGTTCGGCAGCAGGACTGTTGTAGGTATGTGACGTATTACTGCCAACACACATCTGACTCTTATTACATAATGTTCTTTTATTCTACACTGGCTTTGAACCCCAGCGTAGTCCACGATGCACTGAATTGTTCCATATAGGTTAGCTTTCCCTAGTACGTATGTACCATGCCCTCATGTGAACCCACCACAATTTCCGAGGTACTTGTGATTTACGTACCCAAGTCAAGGGCGAGAAGTCACCACTTTAGTACATCTGACCAATGTAGAGAAGGGGCCTCCTAGCTCCCCATCCGGGCATTTAAAGGCCAGTGCTCTTAACCTTGCGGAGACGCGACTTCATCATATCGTTCTGACTTTCAGATATGTAATCAAGGTAAATACCCAGTCGTGTCGTACATAAAAGAGCAGATGCAACGCTACTCGAGAACGAAAACCACCA
>OY992879.1:10581229-10688729 GCA_963921405.1 Cepaea hortensis | reverse complement strand
ACCAACCTTCTTCAATATTCAGCCCTTGAAGTATGGACGCAAATGTACCTTGCTTTACCCAAGATATTCTCACAACCCGTCCGTAACGTTTATTTCCAAAGGCATTTCTGTCCCCTTCAGCTCACTTAGTCCGCATCCGATCTTCCAGTCGTCTCTAACCTTCGCTGGCTATTCCCCATCCCGCCTTATAGTATTAATGCCATTTAAACATTTTACTCCCAATTTTTGTGTAGATCCGAACTCACGCCTTCAAATTCGCAGGGCGATACTGTAATTCGCGCGAATCATAACAGAGCCTGACCCCGGTTTCCCCTCTGCTACACAACACTGCATTCTTTTCTTCACAGGCCTGTTCCGGGTCCGTTTACCTGCAGTAGCCAGCTGGTCCCATTGTTTGGTTTGACCTAGTGGCCGAGTCTAGTATCCGCCCTACATGTCCTGTCGTGTTTACGCTTCTATGAGAAATAAATCGGGGAATTTTGAGGCTACTAATACCGTTCGCAAATAATCACGCCTAGTATGGTTTACGTCGCAGTCAATCCCCGCTACCGGCCCATTGTAGTTTGCCAATTCTCCCTGGTCTAGCCTGTTATTATAGTTAGGTAGTTAGATACGGGTCCGTTAAAGAATGTCGCAGTCAATGCTAGCTTTCACTGACCGCTCACGATTCCTCGGTAAATTTATCCACGGTAGCTTGCCATTGCTTTCTAAACCTAAGTACTATTACCCGCACCCGACTATAGACTAACAGGTTTCTAATTAAACTTAACCAACTTACACCAGAGTCCTGTCCAGTGGATACTTGCTCATCTGCCTGCGGGTGCTTTGTTCTAATCATCACGCCTGTCAAAGTCTTGCTTAGGGCAAGTAATATGGCTCGTATCTTGACAAGTGTGATACTAACTATGCTTATCAAATAACACGAGGCTAACAGCCGATAATATAATTCACTCTATTTATTCGCGCACTGCACACATCAGAAATAACACAAGCTTCGCGCAATCACAATTCATAGTATCCAATACATTATAAATGCAAGCAATCAATACATCAATATAACAATACATCAATGCACTCCACTTACAAGTCACACAGACAGGCGGTCCATCTCCAACGTTCATACAGGCTAACTCTCAAGACATGCATCAAACTCTCAAGCCGCTTTCACACGTCAGTCTCTAACGGCCACCGAGCCTGGTCTGACTGGACTTTCAGCACACAACACAGTTGTGCTCGCGTCAGCCCGCGTGACCCCTCAATGTTCACTCTGCGTTCCAGCTGACCGCCGACTGCTTAGAATCGCTCAGCGTTAATTGCCTGGCGTTGGTGAAGACGCCGCGTTCTAGCTGTAGTGCTTATGATAAATTAGCGTTGCATTGTCGGGCGTTGGTGCAGACAACGCGTTATTACTCTGGGTGAAACTCTGACATTCTCCCCCCCCCCCCTTATTCTCATGAAAGGTTTTCCTTTCATGTACTCTATATAGCTGTTCTTTATCTTGTTAGAATCGAACTTTGCACTTCATCTGACGTAACTTTTTAGTTTGTCTTAATATGTACAGGTGATTAGTAAACAATATGCATACAGATCCCATGCCTACCCATCAAGCATACTGGTCAAGTACAATCAATTCCATGGTTTTTACCTCGCTGAGACACAGCCAGTCCGGTAGTTACGGCTAACTTGCCCTTACCTCTCCACCAAAAAGAAAAATTACAAATAATCAGGTGAGTCTGTGAGTATCTACCTATAAGATAACTCCGACATTGGACATCTACCCTTATCTCATAGAATATCCAATGAAGGTCTTCAGTTTTGGTAAGTTTTCCCATATACACATGACGTCACATTGACATGATACCTATTAGGCAAACATGGTAGTTTCAATACATATTTACACATCACCAACAATATTTAGTTATGTCCCTTGGTTATGGAACACAAGTTAGGGACAGTAATTTTATCATGCTTTCAACAAAATAAATTACAAGTAACATTTTCCTTCTTAGTGTCATAATTTGATCCTCCTTGACAAAAGTGCACAAAAGGTCACTCTTGTGAAAAAGTAAATCAAGCTATGGTGCTGAGATTACATTTAACAAAAATCGACATATACAATTTCGTATATGGAAATGTTTCATACCCCAAATTTTCATACAATTGTCATAAATTTATAAACATTTTATTATCGTCTAACTTTCAAATTAATATGGACATACAACGGAAGTGTAGAGCTGTGTTGTTGCACACTCAAGGTCTCTCGTTTTAGATGTACTTTAAATATACGGAGCACTCAGATCTTGTCATCAGCTGTTGGATCGCTTCTTCCGTCTTATCCTCGGATTAGGTTGTCAAGGTCATCATTCATACTTGTTAAAACGTCGTGGACCCTCTTTGTAGATGTACTCAGGATTACTTGGCGCTGTTCAAGCTCAGTAAGTCTTTGGGTCCTGTAGTACTGTCCTGTGACACTTGTGGTGTCTATTATAATACTACATATTTCACATTTATCACAATTATACGACCCATTCATTCACATAATAATAATATTAATATGTACATAATATATTTACAATGGGAGATTCAATCTTCCCTATCACACTGTTCCTCACAGCGTAACTGACATAAAGTCACAATTGGCTGTGGTATTGAGCACTATTTACGTTGCAGTTTATACACCATCTGCCTTGTGCTCGGGTGTTACCTGGCTATTAGGTGGGTCGTATGGACATCTCGATAGAAGATCGGCCGGAGAGTTATGTGAGCCTCGTATATGTCTGATTTCGAAGCTATAGTCCTGTAGAAGAAGGGACCATCTGGCCACTCTGTGGTTACTTGGGGTACCACTGGTGATGAATGTCAAAGGGCTATTGTCTGTTTCAATAATGAAATGTTTACCTAATGCGAGAGGTTCCGGTTTCATCTCCCGGACGAGCCCCCACGTTCGCACTTGTCAATGTCTTGCTTAGGGCAAGTAATATGGCTCGTATCTTGACAAGTGTGATACTAACTATGCTTATCAAATAACACGAGGCTAACAGCCGATAATATAATTCGCGCTATTTATTCGCGCACTGCACACATCAGAAATAACACAAGCTTCGCGCAATCACAATTCATAGTATCCAATACATTATAAATGCAAGCAATCAATACATCAATATAACAATACATCAATGCACTCCACTTACAAGTCACACAGACAGGCGTTCCATCTCCAACGTTCATACAGGCTAGCTCTCAAGACATGCATCAAACTCTCAAGCCGCTTTCACACGTCAGTCTCTAACGGCCACCGAGCCTGGTCTGACTGGACTTTCAGCACACAACACAGTTGTGATTGCGTCAACCCGCATGACCCCTCAATGTTCACGCTGCGTTCCAGCTGACCGCCGACTGCCTAGAATCGCTCAGCGTTAATTGCCTGGCGTTGGTGAAGACGCCTCGTTCTAGCTGTAGTGCTTATGATAGATTAGCGTTGCATTGTTGGGCGTTGGTGCAGACAACGCGTTACCACTCTGGGTGAGACTCTGACACGCCCGTGAGTGATTTCGCCACTTTCCAATAAAGCCAGGCTCCTTCCAATTTTGTTTGACTCAGTTCTCTGGATGATCACATCAAACGTGTGTCCTCTTAGCCCACCTTAGTCTTGTATGACTTTCGATAATGATTGGCAATTGACAGTAGCAATCAATAGTCTCTTTTCACCATTTAAGTCCGTGCTCCCTTTGGTCCTTTGGTATATCTGCCCGACCAGAGTTCCTACAGCCTTCTTGGTCTCAACAGCCCTTGAGTAGGTACACTCGGCCGTCTCAAATCTGCTTATCTTGCCGACTGTCTGTCACACGTGTTTCCACAGCTTCTCCCGATTTTTGAATATTGTAACAAGTTTACTCAATTCAATCGCGATGCTGTGTATATCATTGTGTTCGTTCTAAACTGGGTTTACATACTACTCAACAGTTCAAGTCTATGTGACTGTTTATTTCATGAAATGAGTGTTTCTTTATTTTATGTGGCCGTAAGAGCACCAATTCATGAATGTTACCAATTACCGATTCACGACAACGTGAGAATTTGCCATGCCTGACTAACAAGTGATAAACACCACGCACCTTCTACAGAAAGGCCTGCGCGTATATTTACTCCATCATTGTGTTCGTTTTAAAGCTGGATTTACATACAACACAAAATGTCAAGTTTATGTGAATGTGTATTTAGTTAAGTGAGGATTTCTTTGTGGTTCGTGACGGTAAGATCACCCATTTTTGAATTTTACCAATTATCGATTCACGACAACATGAGAATTAACCATGCATGGCTAGCAGGTTAAACGTCACGCACGACCTACAGAAAAGCCTGCAATATTATTTTATTCATTGTCTTATCGAGCTGCCTATATTGCCAAAACGTCCTCCAACTTGTGGTGATCAACTGTGTCCAAGCGGCACAATGTAAACAAAAACAAGACGGGACAAATGTTGACGAGCACGCCAGCTCAGCGAATGAATCGATCATCTTCATCGCCAACCTCAATCGTGTTGTCTAGTGAACAATCAGACACTGAATTCCAGCTGAACATACAACAGAATTCACTAGCTCAATCTGAACAAACCAGTACATCACATTCAAGCACTCTTTCTTCGGCCGAACGACAGAGACACAATGATTGTCGTCAACTAATTCAGGCTTTGGAGATGAGGTTAAAAGATTTTATTACCAGAAACACCAATAATATTATAGCTGTGCTTAAAAACGAAAACCTTCTTCTTCGAGACGAAATCCGCCTCCTTAGACAAGAGAAGGAAACTTTCAAAGCATTCATACATGCTGTAAAAGTAAAAAGTGCACAGTCAATTAATAAAAGTGCACAGACAGAAACTATCCTTGGTGTTGCAGATGCGTGTGTTACCAGTGAATGTTCGTCGCATAATAACATACAGACAGTTTCTACAATCAACAAAACTACTTCTCAACCTGTAGAACGCACACCATCCATCTACCCCATTGATGTGCATAGCAGCAACAGGTTCCAGGCCTTAAGTGTAGACTCTCCAGCAGCAGACCAGGAATCACAAAGTTCAATTGTTACCACTACTGGGCATCAGCAACCAACGCAAGCAAGCTATAATAAACAAGAACACAAGAAAGATCACAGTGGTCAGTGGCAACAACAGCCCAAGCGGACACGCCAGCAGCGTGAAATAACAATAGATGACAGTGCAACTCATGTTATAATTGGAGACTCCCTGCTGAAGGGAATCTATAGTGATCGCATGTCATCTATTGACAGCGAGTCAACTCTAATCTTCCCTCTAACAGGCGCTGACATTGATAGGCTTACCGCTACACTGCGAAAATTCCAAGTGAATGAGAGAATTAAAAAAGCGACAGTCCATATTGTTGTCAATGACATAATGGATAATAACATCATAAGCACCTCACAACTATCTACGGTGAAGGTACTGTTACGTAATACATTTCCTAACTCATCTATGTTCATTTCATCCATCATTCCTGTGACGAAACGGATAAATATCGTAAGATCTCTGCATAATAGCCCTTTGAAGGGAGTGCCATGCGTTGGTCTCCCTTGAATTTAATGTCAATTAATAGGGGAGTTCCCTAGAAAAGTAGTGCGGGGGCGGAGCTATTCTAGTTATTTATAGAAGAATCTAGAATGTTCCCCCAAGTGCGTACGTGGTTTTTATCTCTAAGTTCACGAGTGCGTTGTGCAGCACGGGTTGGAGGAATCCATCGTGACTCTGGTTTTCTTCATGAATCATGAAAGTCACGCGGCCCGTGTAGGCGAGGGGAAGGCGCACTGACTTTGTCGTGAGCAGTCGCCCACCAAACCTCAGCGTAGACAGATCGCAGCCAAGAGGCTGTTATAATTGTGATGTCAATATTCGCGGCCAGTGCGGACATCTACAGTCAAGGTTGTGATTCTTCAATCACAGGTTAGTTGAGTACTTATTCTATTATTTAATTGTTGTCGTGATGCCGTGCTGATTCCCGGAATGAATTAATTGCCGTCGTAAAATTGAGTTGTCGCGTAGCGTTATCCGTTACAGTTGGCGGTTTGCATTTTTAAGTAGGCTTTATCGATCAGCAATGTAATGTGTTACCTGACGGAACAAGCCGTATTCCACAGCGAGTGGTGTGTAAATAAAATAGGCCGAACGATGTGCGTTACAGTGTGCAGCAGTTACGGGTTTGGTTTATTCATTACGCAGGCAAGGCGACAGTTTGTCCGTCATGACATCAACATGCTAGACGCTGTAAATGATAAGGTATAGCTTATTATTAGAAATGTGTAATGTGCTTCGTGACATTAGAATGGTAACGTACTTGTTCTATCAGTGATGGTGATTTTTCGAGGAATCAAGGTGAACTCAGCAGTGGTGTATTTGCTGTGTGCAGATAGCACTGTTATTCCGCGTAAGCCGAATGGCGTTGCATCGGTAGGATACCAATTGATAAGAAGTACTCATGATACTATTGTGACTGCTTGTTGTCCTGTCCGTCCGCCAGGATGACCGTGCGTGTTACATCTTACGTTTGTCTAGGCAGAGGGAGGTAGGCCGGTACCCCAATCCGATCGGTACTAGGTCCGACCCAATGCAATCGTGCATATCCGATGAGTGAACATACCCGATCGAGGGTGATGCGGCACTCCGTAATTCGAGGCCGAGGTGTCTAGATAGATCGAGGTTTGAACCTAACCGTTTCTGTCTCTAATATTCTACTCTTCTGGAACCCTGACTCGGTTCATGGAGTACTTGGAGTACTGCCATGAGGTAGTAGTTGGGAGGGGCATAGTGGAGTCTGGAGGTTTGCTACATTGGATGACGTGACTTAAGTAGTCACGGGACAAGGTACACGAGACCCACAGTAGCTGTGGGAAAGTGTAGTGGTGGATGGCCACCACAGCTGTGCTCGACCGGCACAGGGATGACTGACCTGAAAGATAGTCAGTGAATAAGAGGGCAACTCAGGATCTGGGGCAGGGATCCCAGACCTGACACTATGGCTGTGATATGATTTTGCTATTTAAGTGTAACAAGTCATGAGTTCTCCTTAGTTAATGCTATAGTAATGAATTATCAGGAGTATAATTCATTATGGACATATAGTTATTAATGTGTGTAATTCATCAGTCCATGGGGTAAGGGATTGATGAATTGATGAGTCTGTCAGGAAGGAGATGTCCGGCTGGACACCTTCTCGATACAGTAATCCCTACACTGAAAGGAAAGTAAGTGTATATGTTGATTGATGATGGAAGATGAAACCGGATTGGACTGGCACCAGGCGAAGGATGCTTGACAGAGTCATACAGTCGACTCTGGTGCTAGGGGTTATATGTAGCCCAGAAGTGTTACTTGACTGAACAGGTGTGCTATTGCTTTTTCTACCATCATTATGCCTATATATTATAGTTACTAGGTAGATCTATGATGTGATGATTTCATACTCATGTTGGTAGACATGAGGAATGTCTGAGAGGCAGGTGACAGGGTGGAGATGCTGGTAGTCTTTGTTGTAGTTGAGTACTCACACCAACCTCTCCGTGTTTCAGGATCTGTTATTACTATACAGAAGAAGATTCGAGAGCTGCACCATGAGCTCTATGGGCCCACTCATTCCAGTGCCTATCCAGAAGTTGATTGAGGCCATACTGGGAGTGGTTGTCTGAGTCTGCGAGATCAATGTTGGAAGGAGCTGAGTGCTGAATAAGTCGGTAGGTCTAGGGTAGGACCTCCGTCAAGAGTCCGACGAGTGTCATCCGATCCTGAGAGGATCCAACACTGAAACGTCTGGTGATTCAAGCCAGTGAAGCACTGGTGACATTCAGTCTCTGTGTAAACCTTGGTGATTGCAAGGTAGTGAACTTTCAAGTTGTGCAGAGTGATCATTGTTACCGGTCGCCATGACCTGTGTTATATGCTTCTGGCCCGGCTGGGTTATGGGACACCATGTATCAGTTGATGCTTACATAGTGTTTTTACATTGGTTACCTTTATGAAGCCAACATGTGGTCCAGTGAACTAGGACATTGATTACAACATTGGTGGAAACACCTGAGTGACATGGTTGTGAAGGTAGGGAGTTACCTCATGCCAACGTTATGAACTGTTGACAATGTTTGTGAAGGTAGGGAGCTACCTCATGCCAACGGGATGAACTGTTGACAGTGTAGGCTAGGTTGTGATTACTACCCATGGATCAGGGTAGGTACATAATACTGTGTGAAGATCTATTGTCCAAGGACATGGAACTAAGGTGAAGTGTTTAGTCACCTGATAGACTTTACCAGTGACCTTGTGTGTTCATGTGGAGCAACCGCTTATTATGTAAGTGACATATCAGTGTGTGGGTCACTGATGAGATAGAAGAGTGACCTGGCTCTTGTGTATTTTGAGACGGCGCTACATGGATTTTTTCTGCAAGTGGGAGACCGCTAATGTTCTAGGGTCGGCCCAGACTTCATCAAGAGTGTGACGAGGGAAATAGTACGACAGCAAGGAAGGATCCTTGTTCATCAGTGCAGTGTCCGTCAGGCAGTGGTACGGCGCTTGATCAGCCCTTGCTTGGTTCTCTGGGTGAAGAGGGAACTTTGGAGAGGCAGCAGACCTTGGAGTTCCAGTCCACTGGAGGAGCCTGGGTGAGTCGCTACCACGACTGGACAACCGCACGAGCTATCGTCCGCCTCCATGATGAATACTCATCTGCGTCTGTGATCTTGTACATAGTTCTTCTAGTCTGGCTTTCAGCCATCCTTCTCTGTGTTGTGGTTGACGTAGTTCAGAATTAAATTTTTGTTCTCTTAGCTATGACTTTGTGCAGTGATATGACTGGTGTCTGGTCCGAGCCCCCTTGGGGTTTGGAACCCTAGGTGAGGGAGGGGAGGTTAAGCTGTCCCGGCTTGTGTGGGGCCTGGTAGATGTAGAGTGCTATTGAGGTGGTTGGAGCAAAGGCAGGGGATAGTAACTATCGTGGCAAACCAGTCCAAGCCCCGGCGGTCTTGTCACAAGATAGAGTGGGGGCTCGTCCGGGATCTTCTCTTTGTTCTGACATCTCGTAGGAATAGGTTATAGTGTCATCTGTCCTATACCTATTATCTACTTGACGAGTAGGGCTACTGAAACCTTTCTCTTCGACGTGGACCGACATTTAGTTAAGTTAGCATTGTGATTGGGTATTACATATCTATACTGATACTAAGTTACACTAAGCATGGCTACTCGTACTTTAGATTTAGCTAAGGTGCGGGCATCTGCAACTGAGATGGGATTGGAAGGTGAGGAGTTTAAAGCCTATGTACTGGAAGTAGAGAGAGACTTCAGAGCAGAAGAGAGGGAGAGAAGAAAGTCAGAAATTGAGCTGGAAGCTCGAAAGGTAGCACTTGAAGAGCAAAAGTTGGTGGCAGACCAACAAGCACAAAAACTGGCAGCTGACCTAGAGTCTAAGAAATTAGATGCTAGGAAGTTGGAAATGGAACATGAGTTCCGTATGAAACAACTTGAGGTAGAGGCTAAATCGGTTGGTGAGTCTGAGGGAGCAGTAGGTGGAGTAGCTTTACCTAGCTCATCAGTAGCCAGCAGACCAGCTTACCATGCTATGAAATGGCCGTTTCCACCATTTGAACCGGACCAAGAGAAGATAGATCAATTCTTAGAGAAGTTCGAGGCAATGTGTAAAGCTATGGGTTTAGAGGCAGAGCGTTGGAATCTTAAGCTTTCACAAGGACTCCGTGGCACCGCGTACGAAGTGTATGCGCGTCTTCCCCCAGGGATGGAAAATGATTATCCAACCCTGAAATCGGCTCTTTTGAAAAGATTCGAAATGACAGCCCATGCTTACAGGCGGAGGTTCAGAACTTCCAAGAGAGAACCAGGTGAGATGTTCTCGGCCTATAGTGTGAGGTTGAACTCATACCTGTTGAAGTGGATGGCATTGGCCAATTTCAAAGAGGATTATGAGAGTCTGAGAGAGTTGATGGTGGTGGATCAAATGAAAATGCAGATGTCCAAGCCTTTAAGGAATTTCTTAGGGGAAAATGGGGCGGAAAGGCTAGACATAGTAAATAAGTTAGCTGAAAGGTATGTGGAAGTCTATGGTGAGACTGGGGATTCCAGTCAGACTGATTCACAGAAAAGGCAGAAGGGGCTTGATCAGAAGCCCAAGACCAAAGGTCCCAAAGAATCATCCAATGTAGCAGATCCTGTGGTAAAAGACTCTGGTAAGAAACCCGATAAGCAAAGCCCTCCCGCCTCCCCAAAACGGAAGTGGAGTAAGAGGTGGTGTAAGCACTGTAAGTCTCCTTCCCATAATACTGTAGATTGTCTGAGGAAGCCAAAGGACTTGCACTTTGCGTGTCTCGCCTCTACTAGAGGTAGACCTAGCGAGACCACACCTAAGGGTCGGGAGAAACCAAAGTCTGAGAAATCACCTGCGATCGAAACGATAGAGGTGAATGGGAAGCAGGTGGAATGTCTATACGATACAGGATTGCAGTTTGAAGCTGTAATCTCATCCCACCTTGTGAGCCCAGGGCAGCTCACCGGCGAGACAAGAGAATTTCAGCTGGCCATGAGGAGCTCCGTAGCTATGGACTTGCCGATTGCTCGGATTGACATTCGGTGCAGGTACGTTACGGGTAGCATCCAGGCGGCTGTGCTGCCTGATCCTATTTACCCTTTGATCCTCGGTCGTCCGCATGTATTCCTGGGGGACCCCAGGGAACATTGTCTAGTGAGCGCTAGGCAGGCCAGGGCTAAGGATGGAAAAAGGCAGTGTGGTAAGGAAATAGACCATTCTCTTGCGAGGTTAGTGAGCAGTGCTCAAAGTGGGGACCAGACTTTGCGTCCTTACTTACTGGAGGTGTCCCAAAGTTCTGTCCCGCCAACTCCGGGTCAGTTCTATGTAGAAAACCGGTTGCTTTATCGTAGAGCCGGGCAAGGGGATAGCCAGTACGGTCAGATGGTAGTCCCTACTGACTACAGATCCCGCTTGATACATAGAGTGCATACCTTATCCTTAACCGGACATAAGGATGTGGGGACAACAGTCCAGTGTCTTTCCAGCCACTACCACTGGCCTGGAATGACAGGCGACGTGCGGAGATATATCCGGTCGTGCCCAACGTGTTGTCTGGCAGCACCAAAGCACAAGACCAAAAACGGTGTATCTCTGCAGATTGGAGATAGGGTTCTCGCGCTTCTCCCAATCGAGGGGGCGGAATTCGAACTCGGATGGCAGGGCCCTTTTCCTGTGGAGCGGATAATGTCCCGATCCACGTATGAGGTGAAGGTCCGCGGGGAATTGCGTAAGTTCCATTGTACTCTCCTTCAGAATTTGGAGAGGTCCGAGGTAGTTTCTCCACCAGATAGTGCGACTACCATCGCGCTAGATTCGGTTCTGGGTCCAGACGAGGGCGAGGAAGACTCAGTCCTACGCAGTACATCCTGTGGGGAGGGTCTGCGGTCTCCTGAGCGTTCAACCGTAGATAGGGCGAACGGGCTCCGTCGGGAAGAGGCCCATGGTGTTAAGCACACTGGGAATCGTGGTCGGACAGGCGATGTCACATCTGGCACGACGGGATCGTCGGGTGACTCGATACGCCGACAGGCTCACTGTCCTTACTCGCGGGAGAGAAGGCAGGAGCAAGGGTACTCCAGACGAACCTGGAGTAAGCGACCATTCATTTCGGTCGACATCCGCGAACAGTCCACGAAGGTGATGCCTAGTCGGGATAGGAAATATCCTATTGTCGGAAGGGACGAACGAACCTTCAGTAAAGTAACCGATGGCCTGCAACAGGTGGATGCGGAACAGTCCAGTGTAGACAGATCCTGTAAGCCAATCACCAGGCCATTACGTTTCGGGCCTAATCGCTGGAGATAACGTATGTTTGAGGCGGTGGTTGGTGATCCAGCATCCATACCATTCTGGTGAATCTCCCCAGGGAAAGGGAACGTTATGGAACGTCTTTTCCTGGAAATCCAATCTTGATAGAGTAGAGGTTCAGAGTTCAGACCGATCTTTGTCTAGTGAGTTCGACCGGGTCGACCATCTTAAGTGGGGGCCTATGTGACGAAACGGATAAATATCGTAAGATCTCTGCATAATAGCCCTTTGAAGGGAGTGCCATGCGTTGGTCTCCCTTGAATTTAATGTCAATTAATAGGGGAGTTCCCTAGAAAAGTAGTGCGGGGGCGGAGCTATTCTAGTTATTTATAGAAGAATCTAGAATGTTCCCCCAAGTGCGTACGTGGTTTTTATCTCTAAGTTCACGAGTGCGTTGTGCAGCACGGGTTGGAGGAATCCATCGTGACTCTGGTTTTCTTCATGAATCATGAAAGTCACGCGGCCCGTGTAGGCGAGGGGAAGGCGCACTGACTTTGTCGTGAGCAGTCGCCCACCAAACCTCAGCGTAGACAGATCGCAGCCAAGAGGCTGTTATAATTGTGATGTCAATATTCGCGGCCAGTGCGGACATCTACAGTCAAGGTTGTGATTCTTCAATCACAGGTTAGTTGAGTACTTATTCTATTATTTAATTGTTGTCGTGATGCCGTGCTGATTCCCGGAATGAATTAATTGCCGTCGTAAAATTGAGTTGTCGCGTAGCGTTATCCGTTACAGTTGGCGGTTTGCATTTTTAAGTAGGCTTTATCGATCAGCAATGTAATGTGTTACCTGACGGAACAAGCCGTATTCCACAGCGAGTGGTGTGTAAATAAAATAGGCCGAACGATGTGCGTTACAGTGTGCAGCAGTTACGGGTTTGGTTTATTCATTACGCAGGCAAGGCGACAGTTTGTCCGTCATGACATCAACATGCTAGACGCTGTAAATGATAAGGTATAGCTTATTATTAGAAATGTGTAATGTGCTTCGTGACATTAGAATGGTAACGTACTTGTTCTATCAGTGATGGTGATTTTTCGAGGAATCAAGGTGAAATCAGCAGTGGTGTATTTGCTGTGTGCAGATAGCACTGTTATTCCGCGTAAGCCGAATGGCGTTGCATCGGTAGGATACCAATTGATAAGAAGTACTCATGATACTATTGTGACTGCTTGTTGTCCTGTCCGTCCGCCAGGATGACCGTGCGTGTTACATCTTACGTTTGTCTAGGCAGAGGGAGGTAGGCCGGTACCCCAATCCGATCGGTACTAGGTCCGACCCAATGCAATCGTGCATATCCGATGAGTGAACATACCCGATCGAGGGTGATGCGGCACTCCGTAATTCGAGGCCGAGGTGTCTAGATAGATCGAGGTTTGAACCTAACCGTTTCTGTCTCTAATATTCTACTCTTCTGGAACCCTGACTCGGTTCATGGAGTACTTGGAGTACTGCC
This sequence comes from Cepaea hortensis, assembly GCA_963921405.1. Classification (NCBI taxonomy): domain Eukaryota; kingdom Metazoa; phylum Mollusca; class Gastropoda; order Stylommatophora; family Helicidae; genus Cepaea; species Cepaea hortensis. The sequence continues at coordinate 10,675,357 of OY992879.1, read as the reverse complement.
ATGAGGTAGTAGTTGGGAGGGGCATAGTGGAGTCTGGAGGTTTGCTACATTGGATGACGTGACTTAAGTAGTCACGGGACAAGGTACACGAGACCCACAGTAGCTGTGGGAAAGTGTAGTGGTGGATGGCCACCACAGCTGTGCTCGACCGGCACAGGGATGACTGACCTGAAAGATAGTCAGTGAATAAGAGGGCAACTCAGGATCTGGGGCAGGGATCCCAGACCTGACACTATGGCTGTGATATGATTTTGCTATTTAAGTGTAACAAGTCATGAGTTCTCCTTAGTTAATGCTATAGTAATGAATTATCAGGAGTATAATTCATTATGGACATATAGTTATTAATGTGTGTAATTCATCAGTCCATGGGGTAAGGGATTGATGAATTGATGAGTCTGTCAGGAAGGAGATGTCCGGCTGGACACCTTCTCGATACAGTAATCCCTACACTGAAAGGAAAGTAAGTGTATATGTTGATTGATGATGGAAGATGAAACCGGATTGGACTGGCACCAGGCGAAGGATGCTTGACAGAGTCATACAGTCGACTCTGGTGCTAGGGGTTATATGTAGCCCAGAAGTGTTACTTGACTGAACAGGTGTGCTATTGCTTTTTCTACCATCATTATGCCTATATATTATAGTTACTAGGTAGATCTATGATGTGATGATTTCATACTCATGTTGGTAGACATGAGGAATGTCTGAGAGGCAGGTGACAGGGTGGAGATGCTGGTAGTCTTTGTTGTAGTTGAGTACTCACACCAACCTCTCCGTGTTTCAGGATCTGTTATTACTATACAGAAGAAGATTCGAGAGCTGCACCATGAGCTCTATGGGCCCACTCATTCCAGTGCCTATCCAGAAGTTGATTGAGGCCATACTGGGAGTGGTTGTCTGAGTCTGCGAGATCAATGTTGGAAGGAGCTGAGTGCTGAATAAGTCGGTAGGTCTAGGGTAGGACCTCCGTCAAGAGTCCGACGAGTGTCATCCGATCCTGAGAGGATCCAACACTGAAACGTCTGGTGATTCAAGCCAGTGAAGCACTGGTGACATTCAGTCTCTGTGTAAACCTTGGTGATTGCAAGGTAGTGAACTTTCAAGTTGTGCAGAGTGATCATTGTTACCGGTCGCCATGACCTGTGTTATATGCTTCTGGCCCGGCTGGGTTATGGGACACCATGTATCAGTTGATGCTTACATAGTGTTTTTACATTGGTTACCTTTATGAAGCCAACATGTGGTCCAGTGAACTAGGACATTGATTACAACATTGGTGGAAACACCTGAGTGACATGGTTGTGAAGGTAGGGAGTTACCTCATGCCAACGTTATGAACTGTTGACAATGTTTGTGAAGGTAGGGAGCTACCTCATGCCAACGGGATGAACTGTTGACAGTGTAGGCTAGGTTGTGATTACTACCCATGGATCAGGGTAGGTACATAATACTGTGTGAAGATCTATTGTCCAAGGACATGGAACTAAGGTGAAGTGTTTAGTCACCTGATAGACTTTACCAGTGACCTTGTGTGTTCATGTGGAGCAACCGCTTATTATGTAAGTGACATATCAGTGTGTGGGTCACTGATGAGATAGAAGAGTGACCTGGCTCTTGTGTATTTTGAGACGGCGCTACATGGATTTTTTCTGCAAGTGGGAGACCGCTAATGTTCTAGGGTCGGCCCAGACTTCATCAAGAGTGTGACGAGGGAAATAGTACGACAGCAAGGAAGGATCCTTGTTCATCAGTGCAGTGTCCGTCAGGCAGTGGTACGGCGCTTGATCAGCCCTTGCTTGGTTCTCTGGGTGAAGAGGGAACTTTGGAGAGGCAGCAGACCTTGGAGTTCCAGTCCACTGGAGGAGCCTGGGTGAGTCGCTACCACGACTGGACAACCGCACGAGCTATCGTCCGCCTCCATGATGAATACTCATCTGCGTCTGTGATCTTGTACATAGTTCTTCTAGTCTGGCTTTCAGCCATCCTTCTCTGTGTTGTGGTTGACGTAGTTCAGAATTAAATTTTTGTTCTCTTAGCTATGACTTTGTGCAGTGATATGACTGGTGTCTGGTCCGAGCCCCCTTGGGGTTTGGAACCCTAGGTGAGGGAGGGGAGGTTAAGCTGTCCCGGCTTGTGTGGGGCCTGGTAGATGTAGAGTGCTATTGAGGTGGTTGGAGCAAAGGCAGGGGATAGTAACTATCGTGGCAAACCAGTCCAAGCCCCGGCGGTCTTGTCACAATTCCACCATGTTATGGATTCCAGCGTCGGACTGCCAATGCTGCCAATCTAACCTTGTATAAATTCTGTAAAGACAATGCTATTAATTTCATTAATAACACCCCGTACTTTACTTCGTTGTCCGGGGCTTCTAAGAAAACAACTATATAGGGATCAAATACATTGTTCTAAGCTAGGAAGTAGTATACTAGCGAAGAACATAAAATATCCCGAACGTGCACAACAACCAGCACCGGTTACAGGAGTAAACCGAACTTCACCCCCGGCGACAGCCACCTCTAAGTGTTCAGAAAACGCTACTTCTCTTCCTGCACCACCTACGTATAGGCCATCTCAACATCTATCATTTGCTCAAAAAATTACCTGAGCTTTTGGCAATCCTGTGCAAACAATTCCATGTGTTTGGAATCACAGAAAGTCGTCTCAACGACAAAATAACCGACTCTGAAATCACTCTTAAGGGGTTTAAAGTAATTCGAAGAGACGCAAATCAAAAAATTAGAGACAGGTATTGCTGTATACATTTCCAATTCTCTCAACTGCTCCCGTAGAAGTGATCTCGAGTTAGTAGAGATAGAATGTGTTTGGTTGGAGGTGCAGCCAGCCAGTCAGCAACCATTTCTCATTGGATACCTATATCGGAATGTGCTGGGTACAGTTGGTATGCCTGTTTCACTACAATGATGGATAGAGTGTTTACAGAAGGTAGAGAAGTCATGATATTAGGTTACTTTAACATATATATTACTAAATCCAACCAGACATGGGACGATATCATTCTATCTTACGATTTCAAACAACTAATACACCGTCCCACAAGGGTTACAGGCACCTCCTCAACTCTAATTGATCATATATATGTTACTTGTCTAGTTAATATTATCGTATGTTCTGTTCCTGTTAGTGCAGTTAGTGACCATTACCAAATATGTTGTACGTGGTCGAAAACTGGGCTCAAATCTCCTAAAAATAAATATTTAATTATCAAATTTAGAAATCTAAAAGTTCTCAACCAAAGTTTATTTTTTAGACGACTTAAAAAATGCAGCCCTTGAACCTGTTTACCAACTTCCTGATCCGGATGATGCACTAGCTTACTGGACAAAGACAGTCTACAGTGTGTTTAATAAACATGTGCAAGTTAAAGAAGTTCGAGTGAAGAATCAACATAAATCCCCATGGGTGACTCGTGAAGTTCTCGAAATCATGAGAGAACGAGATACAGCGCACAAAAATAAAGATTTTATCAATTACCGCAGACTTAGAAATAAAGTTAAATATGAAATTCGTAGGATAAAGAAAGATCATTTCAAAAATTTGATTGTAGATAAATCAAATAACACAAATATATGGAAGGCTATTAACTCGCTAACCAACAAGAAACACTCTTCAGAGTCAGCAATACTGAGCACTATAACATGCGAGGATTTCAGTTGCTTCTTTCAAACAGAAATAGAGAATCTAAAGTCCACAATACCAGACTCAGCTTGTAATTTAAGCTAACTGTCATCATTCTGTGAAGAGAAATGCTCTAGAAATATTCCCCCTGAGATTCCCTTGATGTCTGTTGCAGAAGTGTATAAATATCTCTCAAAGCTGAAAGCAACAAATTCAGAAGGCCTAGATGGTATCAGTAATAAAATTCTTCGCTGTGCTGCACCAATTATTAGTGAGTCCTTGACGTTCATATATAATCAGTGCCTGTCCAAAAACTACTTTCCATCTGCCTTTAAAATTGCTAAAGTTTATCCTCTACTTAAAAATGGCTCAACTGATAATAGCGTCTTGGGTAATTATAGACCTACTTCCTAACTATCGTCGCTATCAAAGCCATTAGAAAAACACTTACATAAAATAACATTACACCATTTAATTAACAACGATCTAATAATTGACAGTCAATCTGGGTTTCGACCTAAATATTCTTTCCATAGTGCTCTAACAAAAATGACCGATAACTGGCATCTTTGTATAGACAATGGCAACATTTGTGGAGTAGTATTTGTAGACTTTAAAAAGGCCTTTGATATGGTAGATCATGATATTTTAATTAGAAATTTCAAACAAATGAAAACTATCACCATTATGGTGAACCTAATTACGTCATTTTTATCCGACAGACAACAAGTAGTGTCCTTCAATAACTGTCTATCAAAACCCACAGAACTTAATATTGGTGTGCCTCAGGGCTCAATACTAGGTCCGCTGCTTTTTGCAGTGTATATTAACGATCTTCCTTTATACTTCAATACTTCGTGTGACCTATTTGCGGACGACTGCACTATATACACTAGTCAAGAGAACCTTAGTGAATTGGCGAGCTCTTTGCAAAACGAACTTGATAACCTTAGTAGATGGAGCAATGAAAACCGCATGATTACTAACATCAACAAAACCAAATCCATGCTAATAACGACCAGACAAAAACTACAGACCCTAGCCATAACTGGGGGACCGCTCGATCTCCACGTGGACACGTTACCTATAGTTAATGTAAATGAACATAAAACATTGGGTCTTTCAATTGACAGACATCTAAACTGGAGCTCTCATGTTCACGTCCTCACAAAGAGAATAGCACAAAAAGTTTACAAACTTACTAAAATTCAGCACTTCTTGGATGAAAGCACACGAAAAATATTCTATGCATGCTATATCAAATCACCTCTCGACTATTGTTCCACAGTCTGGGATGGGTGCCCTAAATCTAATATGAAACGACTGTGTTCGCTTCAAAACCGCGCTATAATTCTAGTTTCTGGCATAAAGCACGTTGAAAGTAATAACTTATATAGTCATCTAAGACTTCTACCACTTCGAAAGCGATTCCTTTTTAACAAAGCCAAATTAGTGAATAAAATTATATCTGAAAATACCACAAAGTATCTTCGGCCGTTAATTCAATCTAATGCAAGGAACAGCAAGCGCTTAAATTTATTACAGGTTCCTATGCCTAGATTGGACTTATACAAAACATGTCTCGCGTATTCTGGTGCTCACGTGTGGAATAGCCTTCCACCAGATCTGAAAACGCCAATGAGTCCCTACACATTCAACCGAAAACTCTTTCAATACTTACTTCATACCGACTATATGCCTCCATACGTCACCTACTGGTATCATTTTTTCACTATCATTTTACACTGTGTGAGTGAGAGAGTGGGTGAGAGAGTGAATGAGAAATAATGTGAGTGAGAGAGTAAGTATGAGACAGAATAAGTGAGAGAGTGTGTATGCGCGTGTGCCTGCGAGGGGGAAAGAGTAAGTGAATGTCTGTGTACACGTATGTGTGAGAGATTGAGTGAGAGAAATAGTTAGTGTGAGAGAGAGGTTGTGTTGTGTGAATACCTGTCTGTATGAGAGAGTGAGAGAGTGAGTGAGTGAGTGTGAGTTAGAGAGCCACCGGGTGAGTGAGTGAGTAAGGGAGAGTGAGTTAGTGAGTGAAGGGAAGAATTTGTGAGTATGTGTGTATGTGCGTGTGTGAGTGAGTGTGAGAGCGAGTGAGTGTGCAAGTGGGTGAGTGAGGGAGTGCATGAGAAGTTAATGAGTGAGAGAGTGAGAGAGAGAGAGAGAGAGAGTGTGTGTGTCTGTGTACTTGTCTGTGCGAGTAAGAGAGTGAGTTAGTGGGTGTAGGGATGTGGTGGATTTGTAGGGGCATGTATGGGTGTGTGGGTATGTGTGTGGTTGGGTGGTGGAGTTGGAGTGAATGGGAGATGTGTGGGTGGGTGTTTGATGTGTCTCATAACATAGTAATATGCATTGTTTATGTTTACAAAATTCATGTGACAATGTTTTTTTCCTATGCACTGTTGATGAAAAAAAGATGAGTGATTGAAAGGGCCGAATGTAAGACGGGCCTGCGTGCCCAATTTGTTACCCTTTGAAAATAAAGTCTGTTCGTTCGTTCGTTCGTTCTGCTGTACTACGTATATACCCTCCTCGGTTGGGCGCCTTTCTGGAATCACGTGATCACGACTCTCTCATCCCCCGAAAGTCCTCCAATCCGTACCTCGCGTACCTTGATTAATTTGCATACTCACTCTGCATCATATCATTAACCCAAAACGACATTGTTTCTGGAGTTCACGGCCAAGTTCGCGGTCCTGAGTTCATGTACTCTTCCCGCTGCCATAAATTTGGAGTATGGCGTTCCTTTCCGACAGCCCGTGTCACTTTCGACCCGGCTTGTACTCATAAATTCTGCTGCCTCCAAAGTTCACCGTTGTCCTCCTGACAGATTGAACCAAAGTGTAGATTACATCCGGCACTCCTCTCCCTGAGAAACTGCTAGTTAACAATAGAAGGTGACCTTGCGGCTATTCAGCAATGCACTTCCGCTCAACCTCTGAATATTTTTAAAACACTCCTGGTCCTTGAACTTTCTGTTTCAAAAATATTCCAGTTCATGTTCCCCCGGTAATCTTGGGCGATTTGCGAAAGTCATTTCCCATACTGTCCCATTATGTTATATTATGTTATTATCTTATGATGTTATGTTACGCTATTATGTTCTGTTATATTATGGTATCTTGTTATGCTATTTTATATTATGTTAGTTTATATTATGTTAACTTATATTATGTTGTTATTGTCAGCTATATTATGTTATGTTATGGCATGTTATGTTATGTTATGTCATGTCATGTTATGCTATGTTAAGCAGAACACGTCACTGAATTGTAGTAATTTCCATACGTGTAAATCCTTTCCATATGTGCAACCCCCCCCCCCCCCCCCCCTCCCGACGCAGCAGCCATGCCGCAGTATTGTCCTATGAGCTTGTATTGCTTGTACTGCTTGCTTGCTTGCGTTCGCTGGCTGTGACCTCCTGTATGTCGGATTAAGACATCCTGTTGTCCAACATCAATGTAATGTCATACAGAACCTGAGGTTTGTGTAAGTATCCGTTGTCCCATGTCTGGTTTATTGGTGTGCAGACTGGTGGTTCCTCGTCGTGCAGGCAGACACTCTCCAACTTCGTAGGATTCAGCGATCCTACTACGTAAGCCAGGACCCCAAAGGGACCTGTTGCCCAGGACGCGCGATTAGAACGTGCTAGTAGGTCTTGGCCAGTATAAAGCCTAGCCCTGGTTAATTTCAGAAGCCACACAATGTGCAATGGAAAAACTAGGGATAAAGCAGTCATTTAGTTCACCCTACCACCTGTCAGCGTCTCACATGGAGTCGGTATGAACATAAAGATAGAAGGGAATTAGAAAAGGGACATAACCCCAATACAAGGGAGACAAACTCGAATGCTCGAACAATCTAGAGCCTACGAGAAGGATAGGTCAGTTCGCCTACAGCTCCGTGGACACAAGGGGAACCCGCTTACCGCGTGCCAGGACCTGTTCCACGAGAAGCTCGAGGAGAGTTGCAGCCCGTGTCCGATCGAGACACGTTAGAGGGCAGACGCCGACTGGACATCCAAGAAGCAACAGGGCTTAACTTAAGGGGGACTTGATAGATTGAACCCAAGTGTATTTAGGAATGTTACTCGTGAGATAGATAGATGATAGAGGTTGTTGTAATGATTATGTATGATTGCTGTGTTATGAACTCCTGTGATATTGTTCGCCACGTAGCTGGCTGCGATAACCATTCTTCGCCAGCTTACTGTAAATAAATTATATCAGATAGTATCAGAATGGAGTTTGTTGCCTGTATGGACCCGAGTTTCATTTCCCTAGGTCTCTATGACGTTGAAAGGCTATTTGGGGGCTCCAAGCCGGTTTTGGCAAGCGCAAGCTTCACTTTCCCGACAGTTCTTGGTTGTGCCAAGTAAAATATATCAACATTCATACATAACAAAGTCTGAACTTTGCAGCATCTATCGTAGTCCCTCTAGAAAATTACTTAAAAACTATGTTTATAAAGTTTAACATTGACATGACTGGACAATTACGGTGACAAATTACTAATTTTGTTGTGTGATTCCAACATCAGATTGTTCCGCGAAAGATTGTGTGTATGTAAACTGTTCTCCAGCAGTGGCAATAAAACAGGGGAACCAAACAACACTACAGCCAAGAAACCAGTAAATAAGATAAGTCCCATTTCATGCTCATTGTATCCCTAAACGATACTAAAATATTTTCATTGATGTAATATTTTTTTTTCTATGTATTGCTATTAATGATATATATGTGCAAATTTCATAACCATGTGAACTTGTTCGTTAGAATGTTTGAATGTAAACATTAAGGGATATAACCAATTTTTATACACCCAAATTATTTCCAAAGGGATTTAATTGCTATAAATTTAACATTAGCTAAAGTTACAAGATGTCAACATTAGAACAGTGCATCGAATTCGGAATTAAATTAGGTTATACCGAAGATAAACTTTCAGAATGGGCACAAAAGGCACATTTAGAAAACATAGCACGAGAAGATGGGGCAGCGGAAAGAGAAGAGAAAAAGATGCAGATGCAAATAGAGGCAGAAGAGAAAAAGATGCAAGCGGAAAGAGAAGAGAAAAAGATGCAAGCGGAAAGAGAAGAGAAAAAGATGCAAATAGAGGAGGAAGAGAAAAAGATGCAAATAGAAGCTGCTAGCAAACAAGCTCAATTAAACGCAGAAACAAAAAAGTCAGAATTAGAAACACAATTAAAATTGAAACAAATGGACATTGACTCCAACTTAGAAATTTCAGTAAACAAATTAAGGAGCAAAGAAGAGGAACAAAAATACAACAAATATAAAGGCTTAGTCGAACCTTTTTGTTCCGGAGATTCAATTTAGTGCCTATTTAGAGAACTTCTGGTGTTTGATGTCATATCATAACGTTTCAAAAGTCGATTGGGCGTTGATTCTGATGAGAAATTTAGCATTAGAGCCCTTAAAAGTGATAGAAACAATTCCACAAGACATGAGGAAAGATTACGACTATTTAAAACAAAGAATACTACAACATTTTTCACTAGACACAGCAGGCTATCAATTGCAGTTTTCAAAATTAACACCATCACCTAACCAAACGTTCATAGACTACGTGTCTACAGTCCAAGATATTTGTACAAAATGAATAACCTCAGCGAAAACAAGCAACAGCTATGACAAACTAAAAGAGCTAATAATGATTGACAAGATTATGAATACGATACCCACTCCTTTCTCTAAATTTCTGAGACAAAGTGATTGTAAGACTATTCAAGAAGTCGAAAGTAAAGGTAGTGCGTATTTCACAGCGAATCGTGATATTTTTCAGTTAAATATGAGTCAGAATGAAACAGCAGCGGTCACAAACACCAAATATTCAAAACCAAATGAGAATAGGTTCAAACAACGCTCTAAATTTACAAATCCAGTCCTGTGTCAATACTGTCATTTGACCCACGAACAGTACGCAATATGTGATAAATCACCAACTTTTATCCACATCACCTTCAAATGATGGTGGAAAAACAAAAAAACAAAAGAAACGCGTATACGAGAGCGGTCAAATGTTACTTTTGTTCAGCTTACGGGCATTATTCGGAACGCTGCGAGGGACGCAAGATGATGAAGCAGGCCATTGCAGCATTAATAGATACATCTACTGATGAAGAAATTGAAGAACTGAATGAATGTGGCATCCAGAATGAAAGTGCGAATGAGTCAGGGAATGCGGTATAAATCATTAACACCATCAATAATAACACCTGTAATACGTGCAGAAAATTTCAGTTGGATACCACTTTAGAATGTGGCCATACAATCCCTATATCCAACGAAATAGCCTCCCAGCTTTAACATCAAAGGGCAAGTTAAGAGTGAGAAAGGGATTTGTAAATAACAAACCATGCACAATCATTCGCGATAGTGGAGCGACTCTGGTTGGAATTAAAAGGACTTTAATTAATGACAGAGACTACACACATAACTACGTGACATGTCGCACATTCGCAGGCACCATCGAAAGATACCCCCTAGCACTGGCCGAAATTCATACACCTTTTCTGTCAGGACAAGTGCTATGCGCAGTATTAGAAGATCCTTGCGCGGATATTATTCTTGGAAATCTTCCTAACATAAGATCCTGTTCTGAAGAAGAAATCAGAGAATGGGAACAGAAAAACTGCATCCAGAAAGCAAACAGTAATTCCAGAACTAAAGAACACATTTGCATGTCTCAAACTGCCAAAAGCACAAGGGAGACCACCGATGACGGAATTCGAAACGAATTCACAGAGGTGCATAACACAGGGGCGGTTGAATCTTTCAATGACAACATCAGCATAAAACCTCGAATTGAGGATGCCACCGAAACGCAAAAGTATGAACCTGTAAATGTCCAACAACAAACAGAATACGCCAAAGTAGTGACAAGACAAATGACTCACATAACCCACAAGGACAACCAGACAGAGAAAACAGGGGACAATAACGACACTGACAACAACAACGATGACAATTCTACGTTAGCGACAAATTCTCTTGACAACAAAAACGACGAAGTCAACAGCACAATAACAACAACTCTTCTTAATCATGACAAACAGCTTGACGAGTCAGTACAAACCGACTCGACTTCTTTAAAGTACTCTCAACCGAAACCATATTATCTGACAAACAACAATGACAGAAGCACAGCAACGACAGTATTTCTTAACAACACTACGACACAAGACAATGAAGACAACTTCACATTACAGTTTCTCGTGAAGACAAAACCACAGTGACCAAACCAACTGAGAGAACTCATAATGTCCAACTTTATGAGTCGAAACGATTTGTGTCTCTAGAAAAAAGAAACAATTCTGTGAGTAATTCCAAGAAACATAACCAAGGAATACAAAGACATCCAAGGGACACTACTAGTGACAAAGAAGTATTATTAGCACATAAGTGTCACCATATGTGTTCATTGCAAAGTTGTCATCTACCAAGGACACATAAAACAAAAACAGAAACAACACATATATCTGCAGAAAGTTATGCAGATACAGAAATAACATCATCAAACATCAATCATGCAAGCAGGCAATATGCAAATAAACAAACACAAACAATTGACTTCACACAAAATCCAAGTCAGAAACGATGGCATACAAACAAACTGCTTTATTGCATGAACAAAACCAGCAAACGCTGCAGATCTAAATCCATCAGTACAAAGACTACCATTTTTAACTAACCATCTACCAATTTACCAGATAAATACAGCAATTTCTTCGAAACACACACCTCAACCAACAAAAGTAAACAATCACATTCACCAAGCAGTAGAATGAACAGAGACAAATCACTGACACTCTTGCTACTTTTGCTGTTAACCCAACTTCAACCAACATTACCTACCTTTCAAAATGTATCTTTCACCACTATCCGGATAACAAACAAATTTTCCATCATATTTACCATCTCATTCATATATCAATCAACATTGCACCAAATTGAAAGAGCAAAAACCATGCTACAGTTCATTAACTCCTGTTGGTGCAAAAATATTCATATAACTCTGAGATATGCCTATAGTAAATTCATTTTCACCCTTACATTATTATGACTTATTTTTACATCGATACCTATACAATTATAAAGTAATTGGAATTGTAAGAGTATCCGTTTAGAGGATACAATTTGCAAATTGAAATCCATTTGTTCTAATCCACCCATATTGAGATTACCAAACATAGATTTACCATTTATATTAACCACAGATGCAAGTGCTATCGCAATCGGAAGATGTCTGATGCAAGAATATGAAGGCGTGAAACACCCAATCCTGTATGTCAGCCGTAAGCTGAAAGCGGCGGAAACCAAGTATTCCACAGCTGAATTGGAAGCATTAAGTTTGGTTTTTTGTGTTCGTCGTTTACCTAAGTTCCTCTTAGGTTCCCATTTCGTTGTCTTGACGGATAATGCGCCACTGCTGGTAATTAAAGAAGGCAACCCAAAGAACCATAGGTTGGCAAGATGGTGTCTTCTACTTCAGGATTTCGACTTTGAAATCCGTCACATTAAAGGTACAAATAATGTAATTGCTGACATATTATCACGATTACCCACTTCACCAGCAGATTAACACTATTTACATTGATTAGTGGCCATATGATAAGCTGTGATATTTTAGTCTGTTGCATAAAAGAGTGTACCTCTACACTTACTGTAGAACTTTAATTTAGAAGTGTCGACAACTGATGTAATACTCTACTTATAGCTATCACAGACATGAAACTTTGAGAAACGTTAACTTTATTAGGCCACATTGGCAATTGGCAGTACATCAAAAACAATCCGAACTGTGTATATTAACATTTGTGAAGTTATTTCATCAATCACAGAACTGAAATTTATCATGCGAATATTAAGAACTTTGCATACAGGTGATTTCAATGGACGTTGCAAACTAACGGAACAGAACATCGCACATAAACGCAGCGATATACTATGACTATTACGACATAGGAGAGACAACACAGGAAAGTGACACCAAAGCGTTACCTACGAACTGTAACATTATTGGAAAAACACACGGACAAAACAACGACAACACACGGATCGTCGTTGGAGTTAATTAATTTAATGTTATTAGTTAAATATTTATTACTTTTGTGCTTTGCTATATACATAAAATATGTGAACATGCAAATTGTACATTTTCTATCATAATATGTCAAAACCATTTTCATTCATAGTTAAAATTTTCTTCCAATACAATTGTTGCAATTTAACTTATAAACCATTTCTTATCACCAGTACAGATAGTACTTGGCGCTTTGAATATAGCATATCGCCAGTTTCCTTTTTCTAAGGGCGACAACATTTACCTCACCTTAATTTGTATATTTTAACAAATTATTATATTGAATGAAAGGTGTGCGAATCAGACAGTGAATGAATTAAATGAGAGAGCGATATACTGAGCGGACAAATTGTATGCAAAAAGTATTCATTTTAATTTGTCTGCATTTTTGGATGTAAAATGTAACACTTGTCTAAAATTGTGTATACATGTTTAGTGTTAGATAAAATAGGTTCACTCTAAGAATCACTGTGTGAATACCCTGTACATGCGTTACACAGATGACGTAATTCATGACAAGGGATATTCCAGCTCGTGACACTTAGAGAGCTACTACACACCACATACACACAGGTAGCACACACTTTAGACATTAGGTAGGACATACTCATAAAACTAAACACTAACAATTAAATCACACACATTTTATTAGAGCAAGTAACAAAGCAGTAAGCACACTAACAGGCAAACAAGAACATAAGTATATACTTGGGAGAAAACAAGAGTGCATATATATATTGAGCACTATAAAACATACGGAAGTAAAAGTGTATCAAAATACACATTCAGGACAAGAATTGCAGGTATTCTTAAATAAGTCAAGACAATTTGTTTTGTTACAACTCTCTAACACAGAGTTTAATATCCTGGTATCATATGGATACTTGAGAAGGGCGCGGTTGCAGATACAACTGGAAGCGTCAGGGAACTTCGCTCGGATAAGCATGTTTAAGGATATGGAAGAGATAGGGGCTCTTCAGCAATCACCCTGAATTGTTGTACGGGGAAATACATGAGTTAATAGTGCAAGTATATAGATGGCCAGGTTCCCATCCACGAAACTACCAACACCAACTTCATGTGATCCTATGACATAATTAGTACAGACTAATTACCATATACTAACCCATAGAAGCGGGGGAGGGGAACCCTGTCAGAGTCTCACATGGAGTCGGTATGAACATAAAGATAGAATGGAATTAGAGAAGGGACATAACCCCAATACAAGGGAGACACACTCGAATGCTCGAACAATCTAGAGCCTTCGAGAAGGATAGGTCAGTTCGCCTACAGCTCCGTGGACACAGGGGGAACCCGCGAGCCAGGACCTGTTCCACGAGATGCTCTAGGAGAGTTGCAGCCCGTGTCCGATCGAGACACGTTAGAGGGCAGACGCCGACTGGACATCGAAGAAGCAACAGGGCTTAACTTAAGGGGGACTTGATAGATTGAACCCAAGTGTATTTAGGAATGTTACTCGTGAGATAGATAGATGATAGAGGTTGTTGTAATGATTATGTATGATTGCTGTGTTATGAACTCCTGTGATATTGTTCGCCACGTAGCTGGCTGCGATAACCATTCTTCGCCAGCTTACTGTAAATAAATTATATCAGATAGTTTCAGAATGGAGTTTGTTGCCTGTATGGACCCGAGTTTCATTTCCCTAGATCTCTATGACGTTGACAGGCTATTTGGGGGCTCCAAGCTGGTTTTGGCAAGCGCAAGCTTCACTTTCCCGACAGCTCTTGGTTGTGCCAAGTAAAATATATCAACATTCATACATAACAAAGTCTGAACTTTGCAGCATCTATCGTAGTCCCTCTAGAAAATTACTTAAAAACTATGTTTATAAAGTTTAACATTGACATGACTGGACAATTACGGTGACAAATTACTAATTTTGTTGTGTGATTCCAACATCAGATTGTTCCGCGAAAGATTGTGTGTATGTAAACTGTTCTCCAGCAGTGGCAATAAAACAGGGGAACCAAACAACACTACAGCCAAGAAACCAGTAAATAAGATAAGTCCCATTTCATGCTCATCGTATCCCTAAACGATACTCAAATATTTTCATTGATGTAACATTTTTTTTTCTATGTATTGCTATTAATGATATATATATGCAAATTTCATAACCATGTGAACTTGTTCGTTAGAATGTTTGAATTTAAACATTAAGGGATATAACCAATTTTTATACACCCAAATTATTTCCAAAGGGATTTAATTGCTATAAATTTAACATTAGCTAAAGTTACAAGATGTCAACATTAGAACAGTGCATCGAATTCGGAATTAAATTAGGTTATACCGCAGATAAACTTTCAGAATGGGCACAAAAGGCACATTTAGAAAACATATCACGAGAAGATGGGGCAGCGGAAAAAGAAGAGAAAAAGATGCAGATGCAAATAGAGGCAGAAGAGAAAAAGATGCAAGCGGAAAGAGAAGAGAAAAAGATGCAAGCGGAAAGAGAAGAGAAAAAGATGCAAATAGAGGAGGAAGAGAAAAAGATGCAAATAGAAGCTGCTAGCAAACAAGCTCAATTAAACGCAGAAACAAAAAAGTCAGAATTAGAAACACAATTAAAATTGAAACAAATGGACATTGACTCCAACTTAGAAATTTCAGTAAACAAATTAAGGAGCAAAGAAGAGGAACAAAAATACAACAAATATAAAGGCTTAGTCGAACCTTTTTGTTCCGGAGATTCAATTTAGTGCCTATTTAGAGAACTTCTGGTGTTTGATGTCATATCATAACGTTTCAAAAGTCGATTGGGCGTTGATTCTGATGAGAAATTTAGCATTAGAGCCCTTAAAAGTGATAGAAACAATTCCACAAGACATGAGGAAAGATTACGACTATTTAAAACAAAGAATACTACAACATTTTTCACTAGACACAGCAGGCTATCAATTGCAGTTTTCAAAATTAACACCATCACCTAACCAAACGTTCATAGACTACGTGTCTACAGTCCAAGATATTTGTACAAAATGAATAACCTCAGCGAAAACAAGCAACAGCTATGACAAACTAAAAGAGCTAATAATGATTGACAAGATTATGAATACGATACCCACTCCTTTCTCTAAATTTCTGAGACAAAGTGATTGTAAGACTATTCAAGAAGTCGAAAGTAAAGGTAGTGCGTATTTCACAGCGAATCGTGATATTTTTCAGTTAAATATGAGTCAGAATGAAACAGCAGCGGTCACAAACACCAAATATTCAAAACCAAATGAGAATAGGTTCAAACAACGCTCTAAATTTACAAATCCAGTCCTGTGTCAATACTGTCATTTGACCCACGAACAGTACGCAATATGTGATAAATCACCAACTTTTATCCACATCACCTTCAAATGATGGTGGAAAAACAAAAAAAACAAAAGAAACGCGTATACGAGAGCGGTCAAATGTTACTTTTGTTCAGCTTACGGGCATTATTCGGAACGCTGCGAGGGACGCAAGATGATGAAGCAGGCCATTGCAGCATTAATAGATACATCTACTGATGAAGAAATTGAAGAACTGAATGAATGTGGCATCCAGAATGAAAGTGCGAATGAGTCAGGGAATGCGGTATAAATCATTAACACCATCAATAATAACACCTGTAATACGTGCAGAAAATTTCAGTTGGATACCACTTTAGAATGTGGCCATACAATCCCTATATCCAACGAAATAGCCTCCCAGCTTTAACATCAAAGGGCAAGTTAAGAGTGAGAAAGGGATTTGTAAATAACAAACCATGCACAATCATTCGCGATAGTGGAGCGACTCTGGTTGGAATTAAAAGGACTTTAATTAATGACAGAGACTACACACATAACTACGTGACATGTCGCACATTCGCAGGCACCATCGAAAGATACCCCCTAGCACTGGCCGAAATTCATACACCTTTTCTGTCAGGACAAGTGCTATGCGCAGTATTAGAAGATCCTTGCGCGGATATTATTCTTGGAAATCTTCCTAACATAAGATCCTGTTCTGAAGAAGAAATCAGAGAATGGGAACAGAAAAACTGCATCCAGAAAGCAAACAGTAATTCCAGAACTAAAGAACACATTTGCATGTCTCAAACTGCCAAAAGCACAAGGGAGACCACCGATGACGGAATTCGAAACGAATTCACAGAGGTGCATAACACAGGGGCGGTTGAATCTTTCAATGACAACATCAGCATAAAACCTCGAATTGAGGATGCCACCGAAACGCAAAAGTATGAACCTGTAAATGTCCAACAACAAACAGAATACGCCAAAGTAGTGACAAGACAAATGACTCACATAACCCACAAGGACAACCAGACAGAGAAAACAGGGGACAATAACGACACTGACAACAACAACGATGACAATTCTACGTTAGCGACAAATTCTCTTGACAACAAAAACGACGAAGTCAACAGCACAATAACAACAACTCTTCTTAATCATGACAAACAGCTTGACGAGTCAGTACAAACCGACTCGACTTCTTTAAAGTACTCTCAACCGAAACCATATTATCTGACAAACAACAATGACAGAAGCACAGCAACGACAGTACTTCTTAACAACACTACGACACAAGACAATGAAGACAACTTCACATTACAGACAGTTTCTCGTGAAGACAAAACCACAGTGACCAAACCAACTGAGAGAACTCATAATGTCCAACTTTATGAGTCGAAACGATTTGTGTCTCTAGAAAAAAGAAACAATTCTGTGAGTAATTCCAAGAAACATAACCAAGGAATACAAAGACATCCAAGGGACACTACTAGTGACAAAGAAGTATTATTAGCACATAAGTGTCATCATATGTGTTCATTGCAAAGTTGTCATCTACCAAGGACACATAAAACAAAAACAGAAACAACACATATATCTGCAGAAAGTTATGCAGATACAGAAATAACATCATCAAACATCAATCATGCAAGCAGGCAATATGCAAATAAACAAACACAAACAATTGACTTCACACAAAATCCCAGTCAGAAACGATTGCATACAAACAAACTGCTTTATTGCATGAACAAAACCAGCAAACGATGCAGATCTAAATCCATCAGTACAAAGACTACCATTTTTAACTAACCATCTACCAATTTACCAGATAAATACAGCAATTTCTTCGAAACACACACCTCAACCAACAAAAGTAAACAATCACATTCACCAAGCAGTAGAATGAACAGAGACAAATCACTGACACTCTTGCTACTTTTGCTGTTAACCCAACTTCAACCAACATTACCTACCTTTCAAAATGTATCTTTCACCACTATCCGGATAACAAACAAATTTTCCATCATATTTACCATCTCATTCATATATCAATCAACATTGCACCAAATTGAAAGAGCAAAAACCATGCTACAGTTCATTAACTCCTGTTGGTGCAAAAATGTTCATATAACTCTGAGATATGCCTATAGTAAATTCATTTTCACCCTTACATTATTATGACTTATTTTTACATCGATACCTATACAATTATAAAGTAATTGGAATTGTAAGAGTATCCGTTTAGAGGATACAATTTGCAAATTGAAATCCATTTGTTCTAATCCACCCATATTGAGATTACCAAACATAGATTTACCATTTATATTAACCACAGATGCAAGTGCTATCGCAATCGGAGGATGTCTGATGCAAGAATATGAAGGCATTGAAACACCCAATCCTGTATGTCAGCCGTAAGCTGAAAGCGGCGGAAACCAAGTATTCCACAGCTGAATTGGAAGCATTAAGTTTGGTTTTTTGTGTTCGTCATTTATCTAAGTTCCTCTTAGGTTCCCATTTCGTTGTCTTGACGGATAATGCGCCACTGCTGGTAATTAAAGAAGGCAACCCAAAGAACCATAGGTTGGCAAGATGGTGTCTTCTACTTCAGGATTTCGACTTTGAAATCCGTCACATTAAAGGTACGGATAATGTAATTGCTGACATATTATCACGATTACCCACTTCACCAGCAGATTAACACTATTTACATTGATTAGTGGCCATATGAAAAGCTGTGATATTTTAGTCTGTTGCATAAAAGAGTGTACCTCTACACTTACTGTAGAACTTTAATTTAGAAGTGTCGACAACTGATGTAATACTCTACTTATAGCTATCACAGACATGAAACTTTGAGAAACGTTAACTTTATTAGGCCACATTGGCAATTGGCAGTACATCAAAAACAATCCGAACTGTGTATATTAACATTTGTGAAGTTATTTCATCAATCACAGAACTGAAATTTATCATGCGAATATTAAGAACTTTGCATACAGATGATTTCAATGGACGTTGCAAACTAACGGAACAGAACATCGCACATAAACGCAGCGATATACTATGACTATTACGACATAGGAGAGACAACACAGGAATGTGACACCAAAGCGTTACCTACGAACTGTAACATTATTGGAAAAACACACGGACAAAACAACGACAACACACGGATCGTCGTTGGAGTTAATTAATTTAATGTTATTAGTTAAATATTTATTACTTTTGTGCTTTGCTATATACATAAAATATGTGAACATGCAAATTGTACATTTTCTATCATAATATGTCAAAACCATTTTCATTCATAGTTAAAATTTTCTTCCAATACAATTGTTGCAATTTAACTTATAAACCATTTCTTATCACCAGTACAGATAGTACTTGGCGCGTTGAATATAGCATATCGCCAGTTTCCCTTTTCTAAGGGCGACAACATTTACTTCACCTTAATTTGTATATTTTAACAAATTATTATATTGAATGAAAGGTGTGCGAATCAGACAGTGAATGAATTAAATGAGTGAGCGGACAAATTGTACGCAAAAAGTATTCATTTTAATTTGTCTGCATTTTTGGATGTAAAATGTAACACTTGTCTAAAACTGTGTATACATGTTTAGTGTTAGATAAAATAGGTTCACTCTAAGAATCACTGTGTGGATACCCTGTACATGCGTTACACAGATGACGTAATTCATGACAAGGGATATTCCAGCTCGTGACACTTAGAGAGCTACTACACACCACATACACACAGGTAGCACACACTTTAGACATTAGGTAGGACATACTCATAAAACTAAACACTAACAATTAAATCACACACATTTTATTAGAGCAAGTAACAAAGCAGTAAACACACTAACAGGCAAACAAGAACATAAGTAGTTACTTGGGAGAAAACAAGAGTGCATATATATATATATTGAGCACTATAAAACATATGGAAGTAAAAGTGTATCAAAATACACATTCATGACAAGAATTGCAGGTATTCTTAAATAAGCCAAGACAATTTGTCTTGTTACAACTCTCTAAAACAGAGTTTAATATCCTGGTATCATATGGATACTTGAGAAGGGCGCGGTTGCAGATACAACTGGAAGCGTCAGGGAACTTCGGTCGGATAAGCATGTTTTAGGATATGGAAGAGATAGGGGCTCTTCAGCAATCACCCTGAATTGTTGTACGAGGAAATACATGAGTTAATAGTGCAAGTATATAGATGGCCAGGTTCCCATCCACGAAACTACCAACACCAACTTCGTGTGATCCTATGACATAATTAGTACAGACTAATTACCATATACTAACCCATAGAAGCGGGGGAGGGGAACCCTGTCAGAGTCTCACATGGAGTCGGTATGAACATAAAGATAGAAGGGAATTAGAGAAGGGACATAACCCCAATACAAGGGAGACACACTCGAATGCTCGAACAATCTAGAGCCTTCGAGAAGGATAGGTCAGTTCGCCTACAGCTCCGTGGACACAGGGGGAACCCGCGTGCCAGGACCTGATCCACGAGAAGCTCGAGGAGAGATGCAGCACGTGTCCGATCGAGACACGTTAGAGGGCAAACGCCGACTGGACATCGAAGAAGCAACGGGGCTTAACTTAAGGGGACTTGATAGATTGAACCCAAGTGTATTTAGGAATGTTACTCATGAGATAGATAGATGATAGAGTTTGTTGTAATGATTATGTATGATTGCTGTGTTATGAACTCCTGCGATATTGTTCGCCACGTAGCTGGCTGCGAAAACCATTCTTCGCCATCTTAATGTAAATAAATTATATCAGATAGTATCAGAATGGAGTTTTTTGCCTGTATGGACCCGAGTTTCATTTCCCTAGGTCTCTAGGACGTTGACACCACCCTAAGACCAACGGGGTCAATAAGAATTTTAATGGGGTACTTAAGCGAACATTAGCCAAAGTAACGGCAGACCGCCCAAAGGACTGGGACACATTGCTACCTGCAGTCCTGTTTGCATACCGAAAGGTACCGCAAGCAAGTACTGGCTTCTCCCCGTTCGAACTCATGTATGGGGCAAATTCAAGAGGCCTATTGTTACTGTGGAACGAGCTACTCACAGGCAAAGTACACGACCACCCGAAAAGGGAGGCGTACGATATGGTGACAAACCTACGGGAGAAACTGATAACTGCCTGCTAGATTGCAAAAAAAAAAAAGCATTATACAATGCAGGACTAAAATACAGACAGTACGATAATAGAAACGCCAAGACCATAGTCTTGAAAGAAGAAGACAAAGTCTTACTATTACTCCCAGACTCCAGAGATTCACTAATCGTTTCATGGCAGGGTCATTCCAAGTATTAAAGAAGATAACGGATTTTGACTATCAAATAATGGTAGGAAATAGAAAGAAAACCTACCACATAAATATGTTAAAACCTTTCTTAGACAGGAAAACAGACAACACATTGACAGAAAACCAAGTACCACCTAGAGCAGCTGCAGTATGTTGGGTCATCAATGAGCAACAGGAAGACTCATTGACAGAATAAATTCCAACAACAATAGTTAACAACACTGACAGCTGGAAAGCAATACAGATAAATACAAAGAGAAACGACAGTTAAAACAATCACTGAAGAAATTCAAAACCATTTTCTCAGACAAACCTGGCAGAACCAATCTGGTAACACACAAAATAACGTTACTTTCTGATACACCAGTAAAACTTAAGCCATATCCAATACCACTTCACTACCAAGAAAAGGTGATAGCTGAAATATCTGATCTGCATACAGTGTGGTATAATACACAAATCCACCTCCAACTATTGCTCTCCGTTGGTAATAGTCGAAGAGAAAAACAGTACATTAAGAATCTGCGTTGACTATTGGAAGATCAATGCGCTCACCCTACTAGACGCATAACCCATGCCGAACATTAACGACCTCATTTACGGCATTGCACAATCAGTAGTATTTGCCAAGATAGATTTAACCAAGGCTTATTGGCAGATCCCTATGGAAAAGGAGTCAATGCATATTACGGCATTCGCCACACCCTTAGGCATCTATGAATGGGCCTATATGCCTTTCGGTTTACAGAACGCCCCGAGCACATTCATGCGAATGATGCGTAACGTGTTGCAAAATATCAAAAACGTACCAACCTATATAGATGATATTTGTATTCATACGGTAGACATCCAAAAACACACTGAAGTCCTGTACCCGGTTACAACTAAATTTGCACTGTACACTGTAAAGGCTCTTCAATGTGTTAGTGGGTGGTGGTTGTCTACCATCAGGGTGGGAGATAGTTGTGAATCTGTTCGTCCCGGAGCGGACAGGATTTTAGTCTCAGCAGGCCGAAAATATAATGAGAAATGTCACAGATGACATAAACAGGGAGCTATATGATGCCCTACATATGGGTGGTCATTAAATCCCAGAGATTCGATATGCTGATGATACAGTATTGCTTTCCACAACACATAATGATATTGAAAACCTAAAAAGCTCAGCCCAATTGAATAGTGAAAATCACACCTTATATCTTAACATATAAAAAACAAAGATGGTGCATACAGATAATACTAATATGGAGAAAGAAATGTATGTTAATGAGGAAAAATTTAAAAGATGCATGTCTATTCCTCTTTAACGAAGACACAAACAACAGATTGCACGATTTCTTGCCTGGCATATTTCGCTGCATCTCGTCAGGTACATACTGCAGAAATCACACAACGTACGTGAATTAACTAGATAAATCCTTCAAGTTGAAATATACACATATTCGCAAAGTAATGTCAATTATCTACCACGGTAATTTTAAGCTGACTAACATGTCTTTCTGTTTGCACAATTCTGGCTTGCGTTGATTGATCATAATTGCTTCTGCAAACTTTAACAAGCGAGTATTTTGTGTGTTAAACAACACGCGAAAGGCAGTGTCTCTGTCCATCACATGGCCGCTTTCGATAATGTGCCTACCAATTGAAGACGCCGGGAGCTTCCGGTGTGTCGGTCTCACGAAGCTAGCATCTCCTATGTGTTGTATCTTGTTGACCCATTGAGGTATGTGTTCTGATACTCGTTTGTTAAGCTGTCTCTCTGTTCTACCAATGTAGAAGGCCTGGCATCTACATGTCAATTGGTAAATACAATTGTTTCTGGCGTACAGAGGAACAGGCTCTTTGACAGCTGGTGTAGGAATCGGTACGGTTTTATATCTAATGACTGGAGTTGCAGCACAGAATGTTCGGTCTACTGCGGTAGTAAGCCGGTCTTGTAGACGTTGCATTACGTCATCCCCTCGAAAGGTTAGCTGGATGAATACCTTGAGTTTAGGGACTGTAGTTGAGTCTGGTTTTGGTTTGGGCTGTTGGCAGTGGCGCTTTATAAATCCTGTGGAGTACCCATTCAGGTTTAAGACATTCTTCAGAGTTTCAAATTCTTCTGTCAGTGTGTCCTGGGTGCATATCTTTCTAGCACGGTCAAACAGGGTCCGTACTAAGCCCCGTTTATACTGGACAGGTGTGAAGCTCTGAAAATTTAGGTATTGGCCAGTCCATGTTCCTTACAACGAAGCGTTGCCGTTCCTAGATATTCTAATGAGACGTAGAGCAGACGGCACAATTCAATGATCGGTGTATCGCAAAGGAGCATGGACTGGCCAATAACTAAATTTTCAGAGCTTCACACCTGTCCAGTATAAACGGGGCTTAGTACGGACCCTGTTTGACCGTGGACAACATGGACAACAATGGACACAGCATTCATAAATGCACCATAAAGTATAATTCTCTTGATAAGACATTTATCAATACAAATAAAGCAGTGAACCAGTCAATTAAATTTCAGCAATGGACGATGGACAAGTTTGAAAACTGACTTGACTTTCATAAATTTTAAGTCATGTAGCAAGTTGAACAATAAATACAATAAATATAAAGCAACAAAATAAATATGTAATAGAATTTAAACGTATAGTGATATTTTGTTTAACTTGACGATTCTAAATCTTCTTGTTTATTAAAAAAAGCAGACACCAATCCAATATGCCGCGATTCCGACATTATGAATTTAATAAGAGTACACACCACGACCGTGCTCACAAAAATTTTTTATTCTTTGTCTTCTGCATAATGAATTATGTTGAAACTCAACATTTATATGTAAAATTGGATGCGGAGTGCGCAGTTCAAAAATGCAGGTTAAATTAGCTTACCTTTGACAATAAACAAGCCAAACTGTAAACTTCCTTACCTTTGTCAAACAGTGGAAAATATTCTTCAAACAATTCACTTGCAATAGCTTTCAAGCATGCAGGACTGCAGAATAACCTTTTGACCCCTCGTTAAAGTTGTCATTCGCGATTTTCATAAAAACAGTTTCGTATTTATCCAATAGGAAACACGATAGGGTTATTTTCGCGGGCTAAAGGAAACGGTCCGCGGATCAGATGACCTTGAACTTTCCGAAAAATGCGTCCTCCGTTAGCAACGAAATCGCTAATAATGCTGCAGTATATTTAAGTATACATATATGACAATTGCTCACTCGGACAATATTTTTTGGGGCCTCCACTTTCTAGGGGGCCCTAAGCTATAGCTTGTTTAGCTTATACGTAAATCCTGCACTGGGAAGGATGCTATGGGAGCGAGGTTCTGCAAAAACACGCTACTGAAAGAATCATTGAGGCTCCAATACAGCGGATACCATGCCCGATGCTCGCTCGGTTAGCTAGTTTTTGCCCAAGACTCCCCATGTGGGGTAAGGAGACTTTTACGAGTAGTGCCAGCTCGGTTGGCTCCCTATGTGGGGTAAGGAGAGGTTGTGGATAGTGTGAGCTGGGTTAGCTAGTGTCTGTCTGGGCTTCCCCATGTGGGGTAAGGAGACGTGGCGTATAGTGTGAGCTCGGTTAGCTAGTGTCTGTCTGGGCTTCCCCATGTGGGGTAAGGAGTCGTGGCGTATAGTGTGAGCTCGGTTAGCTAGTGTCTGTCTGGGCTTCCCCATGTGATGTAAGGAGACGTGGCGTATAGTGTGAGCTCGGCTAGCTAGTGTCTGTCTGGGCTTCCCCATGTGAGGTAAGGAGTCGTGGCGTATAGTGTGAGCTCGGTTAGCTAGTGTCTGTCTGGGCTTCCCCATGTTAGGTAAGGAGACGTGGCGGATACTGTGATTGTACATACTGACAGGCGGCAATGCATCAGCTGAAGAGTGATGAGTCGGTAAGCGTTAATTGATGTGTGCACCGAGAAGGTTAACTCGGTAGAAAAAAATACTTGAAGAAGTCGGATGTGTCGGCCAAAAGGTGAAAATATCGCAGCTCTACTGTAAACAGGCACAACGCAATTACGTCTAAAACAACAGTCCGAATGACCGAAGAAGAAGTCTGTGTGCCGAATTCGTAGCGGAAGAGTTACGGAGCTGTTTTTAGGCTAATCCCGCATACCGCGTTCGAAACACAGCTGCGGGCGATTTTGCAGCAAATCGCATTGATTTGGTTAATTTTATGAAAGGGTATGTGTGCGGGTCGTTCAGAAGGCAATGGCACGAACAGCCAAACAATAATGGGTTTGACTGCTATGTCCTGTAAAGGATATGCATCTAACATCATGCACCAGTAACCTGAATATAAAGAGACAAAATTAGACTTTATTGTTTAACTAATAACTTGAATTGAGTAGAGTCAAGAACTGACATAATGGCACTCGGGGCACTCCCATAAGTGCTCAGTCCTCATTTTCAACAGTCAGCGAAGATTTCCATTACTAATGGTGCCCGTTGCAATCTGATTATATGGCCATGGTGTTTTACCTCTGGGCGACGAATGTCGACCCGATCCTCTAACCTTGCTGCTGCATGCTCTCTAGATCATGATATTCTACATGTTGCTCTGCATTATTCACGTGATCCCAGAGTGCCTTCACCACATCTGCCTTATCATGCATCAAATCACCACTTAATGATGCAACACAAGTCAATTCCTCTGCTTGTTCATTCCAACCACACCAGAGTGTCCTGAAGAAAAGATCCAGCAAATGCTCACGAACCTCGACCTCTAAAACTATCCATGTCATTCTTCACAAAGCATGCCAGTCTTCATATTTGCCAGCATGCTTTGTGAATCACTTATAATCGCGACATGTGTATACACTTTTTTCTCCAACCAGCAGAAAGCTGCAGTAACCACCTCCACCTCCATTTTTAGACTTGAAGTTGTGGCATCTTATGCCAAGTTCTCATTTACTAAACATTTGCCATTTGCTATGAATCCCCAGGCATTCTTTTGCCTCTTTCAATCATGAAAATCCGGCTGCTGTGGAGGCTGAAGTACAAGCGTTGATTTTCGAGAATTCGCTAGACGGTGATGCTGTCATCTACACAGATGGGTCGGTCGTCCGACATGTGAGAAGCTCATGGGCCTTTACGTCTTGAGCCGGAGGGAGAATTGTGAAGGAGGACTCTGGTGCTTTCACTGAAACCACAAGTAGCCTGACCATGGAAGTCATGGCAGTAAGTAAAGCAATAACATGGCTCGAGACACAGACATTCACTAGGGCTTGTTTCCTTAGCGACTCAATGAACATGATCAAGAGGATAGAGGAGGGGTCGATCCGAAGTGAATGGTTGCTGCCTCTGGAGCGGTCTCGGCTGTCAAAGATTAGTTTCATCTTCGTGCCAGGGCATGCGGGAGTACAAGCTCGCAGGTGAGGCTCCTGTGGAGGGCGGACGCGCCATGGACCAGTCTGATATTCTGAATGCTCTACGAGAAGTAAGACTTTTGTGTGAACCAAGTGATGACTGTGAATCTACAACCATGGCCAGACTGCGAGAACAGCAAATTAAAAGAGGGGTGGCCAAACAAGAACACTACACAGGAAGCCAAAGAAGATTGATAAACCAATTCAGAACTGGCGTCGTTAGCCGCTACACGCTGCGGGATTTGCTGAGGAAGGGATCCGAGCACTTATGGACTGAATAGTTCGATGTGCAATGAGGATGATCTGTCGACTAACTAACACAGGGCCATCGGTATAGAGAATCACATCGCCAGAACGAGAGTGTTCATGAATTAATTGCTGAATTTCTAATTTCGTAGCGCCTGCTGGGCATTCCCTACACTCATGGCCCAATGTGATTATAACCTCACATAAGTCTGAATTTCTTCTCGGCACTCTGACCAACTAATTACTTGCCTCCGCTAATCATCACAAGTGTGAGCACTTTTCTAATGGTATCTTCTGCTTGAGCCATCTGCGATCTTCCTCTTAACAGCATGCGGCTCTTGAGAATCATGCAGGAGGTGTTCCTTGTCCGCAGCTATCTTGAGGTATAACATTGCATGCAACACCTTGAGTCTGTCTGCAATGGGTGGCAACGCCAGGATGTATCACATACACACTGTTGGGGTATCCCTTGTATATCCCAGGATCACCCTCATGGCTTCATTCTGTATGCGCTCTAGTTTCACTAGCTGACTCTTTGAAACAGAGAGCATACCCTCCGCTAGTCTACGGGACACCTTGGGCAAGGTAGAGTACCCGTTTAGCCCCCCCCCCCCACACCCTTATGTCACAAGTTCAATGTGTATCCTGCGTACCGAGAAATAGCACCGCAGTTTGGAGCACAGTCGATAACGGACGTGTCAGGGTCTTGGTTACATAACCAAAGGCTTGTGTTCACTAACAGGCGTGTAACACTTGCACACACACAATGAGTGTACAAACACATGGCGATATAACTCAAACACTTTAATCGCACTTCTCAAACGCAGTCACATCAGGCATCGCTCACAGTTAGCGATAATGCCATTGTCAAAACCACACACAATGCAAGGTATCAATAATATCATAAATACAAACGTAGATACCACTCACGCATAGTTCACTCTACTCGCACAAAGCATACAAGCTTACTTCCATCAGTCTCGACTCATACACAGCAGCACTCTTTCATGTCTGTCCCGTCTCGCTGTCCAAGGCTGTCTGACTACCAGCAGTGACTCCCTCGTTGGCCCTGCTTTCCGTTCTCGTGGTCTGCGTGCACCACGCTGACCTCTGGCCATCGCCTGCGTAGTAGCTGTTAGTCTAGTTCACGGTCGTACCTGGTCGTTGCCAGGCGGGGGTGATGAAGCCGCCTCGGAGATTCTGACAGGACGTATTAAAGCTGTTGCAGGGGCGGCGCTTGGCTGATGGACATCCTGCCTCGGGTCCCTTTCCCAACACGAGGGTACGACAGTGGTGAACGTGTATGAACCCTCACATAATTCACTCATTTGATAACTAACAGTGGTCAGTGCGGTTTGATATCACCAAAGAATCCTCATTTTCCAAGTGAGAACTTCGGGAAGCAAGGCGAGAGGACGACCCAGGAAGAGATGGCTATA
Source organism: Cepaea hortensis (assembly GCA_963921405.1). Lineage (NCBI taxonomy): Eukaryota > Metazoa > Mollusca > Gastropoda > Stylommatophora > Helicidae > Cepaea > Cepaea hortensis. The sequence goes on along the minus strand of OY992879.1, from coordinate 10,646,927 downwards.
TGGAGTAAAAGAGACATTGGGGAAATCAATATGACGTTAGTAGTCATTAGTCGCCGGCTTCCTGGCCTAGGGTTAGCGACTTTTCTCCGTAATCTCGTATACTCTCGTAAGTAACGTGACGACGGTGAGAATCAGCAGTGGTTCGAATCGCGTCGGTAACTTACGGGGTATTTGAGCCGGCCGCTCAGAAAGCAATGACAAACAACTGAGCGTAATATTGCCAAGAGATCAACAATCAGTTGAAAGCTGCTGATGTTGACAGCGATGTCCTGTAAAGGATATGCAAAAATATTTAGTCACTAGCTGACCCTGCCCGGCTTCGCCCAGACCCTGGTGGGGAGCATCTCATTTAATTCATATAAGTAGTCATATAAGTTCCCGTTCCCGTTACCGACTATCTGTCTGTCTGTCTGTCTGTCTGTCTGTCTGACCCGGCCCGACATCGCCCAGCTCCTGGTGTGAAGCATCTCATTTAATTTATATAAGTAGTCATATAAGTTCTCGTTCCCGATGTTATCGCGGACCTCAGAGAGAAGTGTCTATGTAGAAGACCATTTCCTGGACGTACGTATTTTGGGAGGGGGAGGAGGGAGGAGGGAGGAGGAGGAAGAAGAAAAAAAAACTACGACAGTTGGCATCTCTGGAATGAAAGGAAGGCGTGTAGAAAATTTCATCTCAATCGGATGGGCCGTTCGCGAGCGTATAAAGGACATACGGAGATACATAAATACATACAGAGATACGCTCCTTTTTTATATATAAGATTAGTCGCGGTTCCAACTTCGCGTCAACGGTTCGTCCCCATTATGTTCCGTTCCTGTGCCAGTGAATACCAAATTAAATTCTCCTCACTGTCCCACACGATCACCACAGTCGCGGATCAGATACACGTTTTTGTCTCAATTAAGTCGCGTGGCCAAGACATCTAGTTATGTACCTCTCTGATTTCCCCTTGTTTTTTTTTCCCCTCAATCTTGCCAGTTGTCACCAAGTTCTCTAGTTTATTTCTTCCCATAACGTGCACAAATAGTCTTCCCTGTCTACGTCTAATTTCTCTAAATAATTTACTGTTTTCTTTTGTTTCCTGTAGGCCCTGCTCATTTGGTTTTTCTATCTGTCCATGGTATTCATTCTAGTCTCCCCAGAAAACACGGATCCACTGTCATTAGATTCTATGGAACTACCGTTTACCTTCCGTACACATTCTTACTGCACATTGCAATTTTGTTGAGATGAGTTTCAATGCGTGCGCACTGTTTTCTCGTCACGGATGTGTAACAATGATAACATGTTGCGGTTGTTGACAGGGTAAGTTTGTGTTCAGCAGCAATGAACGGCACTTATAAGTATTCTACCTGAACTGCAACATAACTAGGAGACCAAAAGATGTTAAATGCAATGAGACAAAAGTGTTGAAGTGCTACATAGAACCTTTGTGTTTGTATGGATGTAGTTGAAACGTAGATAGTGAGCAGATGCCCATTAAAAACCTCTAATTACAATACTAAAGTGGTTTCTGGTGAAAATGTAAAGAATACAATCGATAAACAGAAAAACCAATGAACAAATCCTGCAAGAGGGAAATGAAAGTGGTAAACGTATTCGAGAACTTAGACGAAGAGTGTTACATCTATTTGGGTATGTTATAAGAAGAAATAAACTAGAGAACATAGTGACAATTGGAAGAGGAGAAGTAACATCTATATGGGTTGACCATATGACATGGTTGGGGCAGGAACACAGTGCTGATACTCGACTTTGGTGATTGTGTGAAATGGCGTAATATGACTGCCCATGCTTACAGGCATGGCACATGAGGAATGAATGAGACACACACACAGAAGCAAATTAGATGGGTATAGATGAACGACATGGGAAGCACATGACACAGGGTGGCTAAAGATGGCAGGGAACACATGTAAACTGATTGTTAAATTATCAATAAGAACATGTCTTACACAACAACGTTGAATGCAAGGTAAGATAACATGGTAGAAACTCAGAACCCTTCACTATAAGATCCGAAGTACGACATGGTTATGTCCTGTTCACCCTCTTGTTCATAACCTTTATAGACAGCATATATAAAGAAACCAGCCAATATTAGTTAATTACTTAGTCGGCAGATCATCCTCATTGCACATTGAACCATTCAGTCCAAAAGTGCCCGAATCGCCTCCTGAGTAAATCCCGCAGCGTGTAGCGGCTCAAGACACCAGGACTGTGTTGGTTTATTACTCTTCTTTGGCTTCCTGCGTTGTGTTCTCGTTTGGCCACGCCTCTTTTAACTTGCTGTTCTCGCAGCCTGACCATGGTTGTAGATTCCCAATCATCGCTTGGTTCTCGTAAACGACAACGACTTACTTCTCGTAGAGCATTCAGAATGTTTGCCTGGTCCATGGCTCGTCCGCATTCCACGGTAACCCGACCTGTCAGCATGTTCAATCCCTTGTACACTCGCATGCCCTGACACGAAGATGAAACTAATCTTTGCCAGCCGGGACCGCTCCAGTGACAGCAGCCACTCTCTTAGGACCCACCCCATCTCCATTATCCTCAGCATACTCATTGCGTCGCTAAGAACACATGTTCGATTGCATGTCTGTGCCTCGAGGTATGTTATTGCTTAACTTACTGCCATGACTTCCATATTCAGGCTGCTTGTGGTCAAAGCAAAAGAGCCAGACTCTTCCTTCACACTTCTCCCTCCGGTTTGAACCGTAAAGGCCCATGAACTTCTTACTCCTCGGACGACAGACCCATCAGTGTAATTGATAGCATAATCCTCTAACGAATTCTCGAAGATAAGAGCCTGTACTTCGTCCCCCATAGCAGCTGGATTTTCTTGTCTGCATTTCCTGTCTAGTTGGATGCACACTCTAGAGGATGTACACTCTAGAGGCACTTGTACCTACTCCTCGTCAGGTTCTACGTCCTCAAGTGAACACACCTGATGAAGAATGTCTTCGGCTTCACCCATCCACGACCGTCCCCTTTTTAGCCTGCTGCCCTTTACCTTCTTAATCTCGCGGTGCAGTGGATGTTGTGTGTTTGCGTTGACTCTGAGATAGGCACGTGCTGGGCAAAATTGTATTCTGTCCCTCATAGATGGAAAATCAAGAAGGTAGCGCATCGCCCTCCATGCTGTATCTTGTGTACATCCAAGAATAATGCGCATAGCTTCGTTCTGTATCCTTTGCATTCTTTCTATCTGCTTATGGCTGAGAGTCAGGATAACTATCACATACTTCAAAACAGAAAGGGTCACACCCTCGTAAAGAAGACATAGATGGCGCTGATCACAGTTTGCCGCCACCACCACCCGCATTGCAGCCAAACCCCGCTTGGCCTTTGTTATCACCTGGTCTATGTGCTCATTATAAGCAAGGCTTCGATCAAATCGTATCGCCAGGTAATTCATCGCCTGCGTTCTTTCCACCGTCTCTGAACCCAGAGTTACAGTTGGCATTGGGATGTTGACAATATGGTTATTCAAAGAGAATCATGTCACTGTTGCCTTTATTAGTTTCACCATTGTCACAGCAAGAATGAGACAGCGAGGAGTTACGAGCGGATCTGGCCGAGGCTCGACGCTCAGAGGAAAGGCGAGACGGACATATAATCAGCTTGCTACTGATACTATTGGTGTTGGAACTCTTCGCTGCCTGCTGAGGATGGGGACGGAGCGTTTATGAGAATGCCCCGAATGCTGTGATGTCGGTTCCTAAATCAATCAATCAATCAAACCATTGTCACAGCTTCAACACACCGTGTGCTTATGCGATTAAGTTCGGTTTGTAGTTCCTTGCCCTGACGAGAGACACTTAAACGTCGTCTGCATACGACAATGTCCTTCCCGGTCCTATGATATGCTCGCTGGTGAATCTCACAGTGTAGGCGTTGAAGAGCACCGAGGATAATTGTGATACCTGTGGTAGGCCAGGATATATTGTTGTTGGTGCCACATCTAAAGACTACTTTTCGATGGAAGAGGGCTGCAGCGATCCAACTAAAGAGGAGAGGACTTATCTAGAGTTCAAGAGGCTGAAGCATTAACATATCCAATGGCACTCTGTTGTACGCGTCCTCAAGATCAATCGCTGTAGCAAATGTTTCAATGCCTGAGTGGAAACCTTCATAGACATCATGGGCAAAAACTGCTGCATTGGTCCAGATTTCTCTTTTTGGACGGTACCCTCCCAGGGTAGGTGGGAAAACACCTTGCCTCTCTAACTGGCTTGATATTTTGTCTGGCAATTAACTTCTCCAGCAGCTTTCCTAATGTATTCTGCATGGTTATAACTCGATATCCCTGAATTGTTGTGTGGTCTTTGCCAGGCTTCGGCAAGAGAATCAGATAGCTGTGTAACCACTCCTTCTTGATGCTAGCACTCCCTATACTGTTGCTGTACATGTCTGCTAATATCACTAGCTAGTTGTCGGTACACATATTGATGTCGTCGTTTCTTATGCCGTTTGGCCCTGAAACTCTGTATTTTGAACGTCGAAGCACAACCTTGATTTCTTTCAGTTACTGTGTCTTCATCCGAAATATTCTGGACATTGCACCTATCTGAGGTGACCTCCTTGGCGAGATTTCGGCCTCTCACGTCTGTCTGGTTGCTCTGCTCTAAATAGCATTTGAGGAGGGCTTTGCCCTTGTTCTCGTTAGTCCTCTGCCAGTTGAGATTAGCACCTTGGAAGTCAGGAATACTCATATTCTTTACTACCCCACTCATGCTTTTATGTAGTCGCCAGAACAATTTCAGTGACTTGTCTGTGCTTACTCTGTGACATACCTCTGCCCATTTTTCACTTTTAACCGCCTTAAACCTGTTTTTGAAGTAGCTTACTTTTGTGTGCATCTCTCTTTCTAAGTGCACGCAGGGACTAGGATGGGCAACTCTGTTCTTTTTGGCGTTTCGCCATTTCCTTATATCACTACGCTTATCCACCCAGGCCTTTTCCACCTCACAATTCTATCAAAGTGGCTGCTCCCAACGTTTTGTTTCTTGCCCTAAATCTTTCTGTGCTTGTCGCGCCTTATTTTACTCACCATATCTTGCCCTGTACAGTCATACTGGAACGTCTTGACCGTTGACTTGTGCTGCCTGGTGCTGCCTTTCTCCACCAATATGCTGCAAGGGTGGTCGTCGCTGTCGTGGTGAAGAACAGAAGAAGAACCAGCGGCAAATCACATCATTAAAGTACTGCTGTTTGCGAACGATCAAACATTGATAGCAAAATCAGAATCAAAATTGCAAGACCACATAAATAGTCCGAAGTGTATGAAATATACCATGAAAAAAAGCATAAATAAAACAGACGCAATGGCTATAACCAATGACGAAATAACAGCAAAGAATTATCTAGAAGAACAAACCCTGAATAAAGTAAAGAACTTCAAGTATCTAGGAAGTATAATATAATCTAATGGCAAATCAGAAGACGAGATCGAAAGAAAAAATGGAGTAAGGTAAGCCAACTCATTGGACAAATGGCACCAATTCTAAAGAACAAACATGTATCAATAATTACTAAGAAAGCACTCTACAACACAATCTTCCTACCAACTCTATGCTACCAATGTCAAACCTGGACAATGGCAGAAAAAGAGAAAATTAAAATCACAACAACAGAAATAAAATTCCCGAAAAATTTCTTAATGTATCAAGAAGAGAGAACATCAGAAATGAAGAAATCAGGACTAAAGTGAGGATTAAAGCAGCGCTAGATTTCATCAGAAAACAGCAAGTTAAATGATTTGGCCATGCAAGTTTATTACCAACTGACAGTATACTACAACAGGCAATGATGTATAGACCAAATGGAAGCAGAAGAAAAGGCCACATAAACGAGGGACAGAAAGGATTGCAGAGTCCACGGAAATCTCGATATACACAGCTAATAAACGGCCACTCTCCTGCTGTCTATACTTCGACTCCACACCGCAAGGTACAAGAGGAACAAGATGAGATGAGATGCGATGAGACATGTCAAATAGCAGAGGAAGTTATAATTATCATGTTTAAAAACAACAAAATAACTGTTAGCGACTGGAAGAACACCAAAGACAGATGATAACAAATTGGAAATTGCATGCAACAATTAGTTGTAGCTTTCTACTTTTCAATACAACAAATCTCGCTGAATGAAGAACTGTACCTCGATACCTGGCCAACTACGTCCTGTAAAAGACTGTTTTCATGAGCCAGATCGGTCATTCACAGTGATCCACTTCTGTCGAAATGGATAATTGTGTGATTGTGTGTGTATCTGTGTATGTATGTGTTTGTGTGTGTATGTGTGTGTTTACATGGAAGTGTGAGTGTGTGTGTGTGTGAGTGAGTGTGTGTGTATGTGTGTGTGCGTGTGCGTGTGTGTGTGTGTGTGTGCGTGTGTGTGTGTTGGACGCGTTGGTCTGCTGCTCCCTACATATTCCACTTGTGATCACGGGTGACAGGATGGGGCAGTGATGGACGTACCCGTGAGTGCTGAAATTGATGCTTCATGCAGACATACCTCTCTCTAACACGGACCCTTGCTTAAGCACCTTGTTTTCATTGCATGTTTGGCTCTACAGACCCCAAGATGACGGTTGAGACATCTGGCATAACTCTTGCAGTTGTGTCCTTGCATGTGTTTCACGGTAAGTAAACAGTCTAGCCTGCGCCTTGTGGTATTGACTTTTGATTGAAGGTAATCAAACATGCAGATTATCAGGCTCTTAATCAAGACTGATCTACACCGACGGTTCAAGGTGAGAAACAGGCGTAGAAGTTGGGGTTAATAGCGAAGGCTAATGGACGAGAAACGGAAAGACATATATTTGTGCTTCATAGATTATACTAAGACATCTGATAGAGTAAAACATTATGAACTGATTAAAATGTTGGAAGATATCAACATTGATGGGATAGAGTTAAGATTACTAAAGAATATTTACTGGAACCAAGTAGCAGCAATCAAAATGGGAAATAAAGAGGGTAGATACGAACATATAAAGCTAATAGTACGACAGGGGTGTGTCTTGTCACCAGATCTCTTCTTCCTACAAAAAAATGTTTTGCATATCCTTTACAGGACATCGCTGTCAACAGCAGCATCTTTCATCTGTCTGTTGATCTCTTGGCAAGATTACGCTCAGTAGTTTGCCATTGCTTTCTGAGCGGCCGGCTCAGTATCCCGCAAGTCACCAGCGGGGGTCGAACCGCGCCCAGTTCTCTCCCGCTACGAGACTCTGCGTGATAAACGGGATTACTGAGAAAGTGTTATAACTCCTCGGCCAGAGAGACCGGCTCTTCCTAGATAGCGAAGTAATAATGAGAGAGATCAAAGAGATGCCAGGAATACTAGTTGGAGGTTATAATATAAATAATATACGCTATGCAGATGACATAGTATTGGTGACGGATAAATCATCAGACCTACAACAATTGTTGGACATTGTAGTAACAGAGAGTGCAAGGAAAGGACTCTCCTTGAATATCAAGAAAACTGTTATCATGGTGATATCAAAGAAAATGGTGACATAAAAATGTGACATAGAAATAGTAGGAAAAATTCTTAACCAAGTGGATAATTTTAGATACCTAGGGGCATTTATATCATCAGATGTAAGATGTACAACAGAGATTAAGAGCAGAATAGGGCAGGCAAAGGCCGCATTTCAGAAAATGAAGAGTATCTTGTGCAATAAGTCACTATCACTGAGTGTAAGAGAGTGCTGGAATGCTATGTAGAACCAGTTTTGCTGTATGGCAGTGAATCTTGGAATGTAAATGAACAAATTAAGAAGAGATTAGAAGCAACAGGAGAGCTGAGAAGAGATCTGAGAGGAGAGAGCTGAGAGAAGAGAGCTGAGAAGAGAGTTGAGAGAAGAGCTGAGAGGAGAGAGCTGATAGGAGAGCTGATAGGAGAGAGCTGAGAGGAAAATGCTGGGAGGAGAGATAATTTAAAAACTGAAAGTAGAGATCTGATAGGAGAGATGGGCGGAGAGCTGGGAGGAGAGAACTGAACATGGGGGAGCTGAGAGGAGAGATCTAAGAGGAGAGAGCTGAGAGGAAATAGCTGAGAAGAGACAGCTGAGAGGAGACAGCTGAGAGGAGAGAGCTCAGAGGAGAGAGCTGGGAGGAGAGTCGAGGGGAGAGAGCTTGAAGGAGAGCTGAATGGAAATCTTATATGACTGGGAGAGGGGAGAGATGAGAGGAAAGCTAAGAGTAGAGAGCTGAGAGTAGAGAGCTGAGAGGAGAGAGCTGAGAGGGGAAGGCTGACAAGAAAGAGTTGACAAGGGGTTAGAGAGCTGCGAGGGGTGGAGAAAGAAGAGCTTAGGGTGGGGGGAGATTGAGATGTGATCATAGAGCTGAGAGGAGGGCTGAGAGGAGAGAGCTGAGGGTAGAAAGAGAGAGAGAGAGAGAGAGAGAGAAAGCGAGAGAGAGAGAGAGAGAGAGAGAGAGAGTTAGTTTGGAGAAGAGGTGAGAGGGGGAGGGGAGAGCTGAGAAAGAACAGTGCTGGAATCTCATAATCCCGTTATGCCATCCGCCCATGAAATGCATAAACAACAAAACACGCGCGGTCTGGGAATGCGGAGGTAATCACGCCATACCATTTATCGTCTCGAGTGCTGCTATTTTGTTACAGAGGGACAAGCAATTAAGACCGGACTCTTGTTCACCAGTTTGTTGCAGCGAAATTAGTTTGTGCTTGCAGAATACCATCGACAAATATTCATGTGCTTAATCAATGTTCCTGACCTTGACAAGAAAAAGCAACCGTGATCATTTTTGGCGGAAGTATCACGTGATCTACAACGGCGCGCAAGTTTTACATTTTCATTATCATCATGTGGCATGCCGGTTAGCGTGGGTGGTTATGTTATGCCATCTCACTCGATCATCAGAGTAGAGGATCAGCTCAGTGTTCTTGTCCCGACCAAATCACATGACCAAGCCATCCAGGTATTAACTTCTCTACCCCACCCCCCTTTTCTGTTTCCCTCGATCTTGCCAGTTGTCACCAAGTTCTCCAATCTATTCCTTCTCAAAACGTAACCAAAATGTTATGGTGGATATGACCACGCCTACTGGGCGATACTGCTCCTATGGGGCACCCATTTACGCCGTTTCTCAGATTTTTCGATGAGACTGTAAAATATAATTTTCTTGGCCATTTGCTTTCCTTCTTAGCAGTGATCATACTGGTCAATGACGTAGCTATTGTCTCCCCAAAAAATAGATCTTCTGCCTACCGTTGTGAAGGTGAAGACCATAACCTACAACTATCTGTCGGCTGCTCTTCAACCTCATCCACCACCTGAACACATGGCTTCACGTAACCCTGATTGGGAGGCTAAACGAGTACTCCACCTTGTCCAAGGGTGTCCCGTAGTCTGGTGAAGGGAAGGAGGCACCTTACTTCTCCTTTTAAATGGAGTTACCCGTACTCAGCTACCCCAGTTGTTAGATAGCTATAAAGAAAGCCCTTCGATGTGTGGTGGTGCCACATGGGAGCCGCTTTCCGCTGCCTCTTGTTAACTGTTTGGCCGGCTCCTTGGGTATTGCTTGGTTAGGCTTTGGCTTTGTTTTGGGATGGGTTTGTGTTGGGTTGAGCTTGTTTTGGATTGGGATTGTGTTGGATTGGGTGTCACCATTTGATCTCGTAACCATTAGCAACCATATGGAAAGTGGGCCCCAATCTACTATTGTTCGCCTCCGGGTTGGTAATGGGGTCGTGGTGAGGTCTAACAATGTGTTAGCTGTTTGTCTAGACTGGGCTTGGCTGTGGCTTGGCTTGGCCCTGAGAGCCCTGAGAGCTCGCAACGTTTAGCAACCACATGAAAAGTGGACCTCAAACTGGCTTTCCCTCATAACTGAGTTCAGCTAAACAACATTGGGACATTTCTGTCTTGACCGACAATAGTTTGTTACAGTATGCTTCAAAAAGGCATAATAACTACAACCCATGGCGGTAGCGAACAGGACTGATCAGACCATTTCGCACTGTAAATATTCGTCCACAATAGATACATGTGAACACATGGGCATTTTCACCATCGCGCACCATCATACCTCTCAAGAGCTCAGTGTGTGACCTATCTGCAATGATTTTCTCCTTTGTCTTTATTCCATTTCTGATCTTTGCCCTCCATGTAACACGTTCAGCGGAGACTTGCTCCCAATGTACATTATCAATGCCTGTATCAATCATGTCCCGCTTACACACATCTTTGTATCATAGTAGAGGCCGACCCTTAGATCTCTTACCGATATGTAATTCACCAAAAAAGATGTCCTTCTGCATTCTCCACCATCCATCCTACTAACGTGTCCTAATCATCTAAGAACCCAACAGACAAACAAACTCCGTCAAATAATTCTACACGTGATGTGTCACTGACAGCGTTCGTGGATGGGACCCTACAGGTGTGTCTGTTCAATAGTGCCTCGGTACGGAGAACATCCACAGCCGCGTTTTCCATCGACAAGATCGATTTTACGCTGTGTACGCATTATGTGTACGGTTACGCTACGGTTGACGTCAAATACGACACCATACTTCCAGTTAACCAGAACTCAGAGGAGGGCATCACGGGACTGTACAAGTAAGTTGGGTGTTTGTGTGTCGACTTTATCAGAGATCACTTTCACTTCGCATTGCTGCCTTCATATATTTTTTTTTATTTTGCAGTCTTGTAGTATTTATCCGTCTCTGAGACAAAGGGCTTACTAATGCAATTCGTAATCCCACATACCGCCTTCGAAACACAGCTACGGGTGATTTGAAAGTAGACCGCTTTGCGTTGGTTTCCCTAAAATTATATGAATGCCGGTCGTTCAGAAACAAATACAGTTGCATGTCCTTCACCGCACGTAGCAGTCAACCCCAGCATGTTTTATGTTCGTGATTCATGGGCAAGTTTTATGTCAGTAGTTTGCCATTGCCTTCTGAACGGCCGGCACTTATGCAGAAAGCTATGTGTACTTATAAGTCGCTTAAGTCGACAGGGTCGACTCCATTGCACCGGGTTTTTATACCATATGGTTTAGTTTCTTTCCGCAGAGCGGAAAGCGTCGCACAAAGCTCGAACCCCCTAGCTCCTGCGACTACCCAAGGAGTATCCGAAAATAAATGCACTCTTGAACCGAAGGACGAAGCCCGGAATCGAACCCACAACCTCCGGAACCCGAGTCAGACGGTTTGACCACTTCGCCATGGAGACTCCCAATGTATACCTATACAGAAACCTATACGCCTATACAGAAAGCAATGTAAATTACTGAACATAAACATGCTCATGAATCACAAACGGCCAAACAATAATGAGACTGACTATGATATCCCGTATAAGATGTGAAACTAGCAAGTATTGATCACTGTCAGCTTTGTTAATAGGTGTTCATATTTTATTTCGTTTGTTGGCTTGCTTTGAACTCAGTCGTAGTCCAGATATATTAAACTACTTCTTTAGCACTGGACTGATGGTTTGCTTGTAGATTAGCTTTCCCTCGCCATCGGGGGAACCCAAGATTTCTGATGTACTTGTAATTTAAGCCCTTATTTCAAGGACAAAGGTCAACATTTTAATCCAACTGACCTGTGTAGGGGTTGAACCCGCATGTGTTGGGTTGAATCGGCATCAGCACATCGGAAGTTTAGGAAATATTTCTCGTATTCATTCGGCCATGCTGACCTAATATCTTGTTAATTTATTTATGTTTGCAGGTAATTGTAATCGTAGTTTTGGTTGCTGCAAATAAATCTCATTTACAAGAAATTATAGATGTAAGTGCAAAATAAAGGCAAATCCAAAGACTTAGACGGAATAATGGAAGGAATGGTAATTACAAAGAAAATAAATGCAATATCACAGTGTATGGAACCGATCAGAAACAAGTTAATGTATTTAAGTATGTGCGTACTCTAGATGGAAGACGGAAGCAGATGGAAGGATAGGGCAAGTAAAAGCTGCAGGTTAGAATATGAAGAGTACCTTATACAAGAAGTCAGTATCATTGAATGTAAGAAAGAGAGTGCTGAAGTGCTATATATAACCTTTTTTGCTGTATGGCAGTGAATTTTGGAATGTAAATAAACAAATTTATCAGAGCAACTGATATGCGGTTCCTGAGACGAATGTTGCGAATTCCCTGGACTGCCGGAGTAACTAACAACGATTGCATGAAAGAGGCTAATGAAACTAGAACATTACATACACCAATAATAAAGAGACAAACATCTTTCTCTGGCCTTGTGATGAGAAGAGAGGCGTTGGAGAACATCGCGACGACTAGAAAGATCGAGGGGAAGAGAGGCAGAAGGAAACCATGAGAAATGATGCTGGGTGGAATGAGACGGTGGTTTGTGGAGGCATATCAACAGCGGAGTTGATCCAGAAAACCAAAGACCGAGATCTGCGAGGAGTCATGAACGCATACGCCAGCTGACATGACACTTGATGATGATGATGAGATGGGAGATGTACTAAGGGCATTAGATCTGGAATAGGCAAAGCAAAGGCAGGGTTTCACAAGATCTAGATATTCTCTGCGATGTCTGTGTAAGCAATGGCAAACTACATAACGTAAAATGTGCCTAGTACATCAACAGCAGCTGAAAAATGCTGGTGTTGACTGCAACGTCCTGTAAGGGATATACAACATACAAAAAATTTGTCTTTGTCAGTTTAGGTTAGAAGAAGAGTTCTTAAGAGCTCTACTGGGAGTCTCCCTAGCGAGGTGTTTACGTCGCCCCCCCCCCCCCCTCGCTCTCCGAAATTTGTGGGTTCGATTCTGAGCCACGCTATTCCCCTAACGAGCGCACTTCTGTCAGAACTTCTAGGAGTCGTCGCTGAAGCTACGGAGTTCATGCTTTGTAAGATGCTTTTAAGAGGCCTCCCTGCGGAAAGAAACCGAGCCATATAGGATAAAACGCTGTGCAATGAAGACGATTATCTTACCTTCTAAATGTGTGTGTGTAAAGAGCTATAATGAACCATATATAATGTCGGTACACGAATGATTAGCAAACACCTGAGGCATTTTCAGGAAGATGTGGGTTTATAGAACAACTATGACTTACCTGACATATATTTATATCTATGGTACTACATGTTTGTGCCAACGGCTTCTGGTGGATGAACCTTTAGTCTTAGTATGCAAATTGTCTAGGATGGAAGGTCGAAAAAGTGAAAAGATAGATAATTGATTTGTTAATCCGGCAGCTTCTGCAGCTGGTCATATTCCAGACGTATTGGTGTTAGCTTTCCTGTTTATTAAACTAAGCAGGCCGAGAGAGGGATCATACTGCATGGGCAATCGATGATCCCTAAATTCTGCCCAATCTCCGTGCTATGGAGAGGTATAACTCTATTTCACAACCTTTAATCTGTCAAGTGCCGGTCTCCTTGGTCCAGAGGTTACACAACTGTCCCCGTAATCTCGTATATTCTCGTAAGTAACGTGACGTTGCGCGAGAATCGGTAGCGGTTCTCTCCTCGTTGGTAATTTACGGGGTATGTGAGCCGGTCGCTCTGAAAGCAATGGCAAACTACTGAGCGTAATCTTGCCAAGAAGTCAACGATTAGCTGAAAGATGCTGATGTTGACAGCGATGTCCTGTAAAAGATATGCGAAAAGAACAACTTATCAAGTCGGCACTTTACCAGTCATTTCATCTTTACCGTAGTGGAATGATAAAACATCAAAGGGTCCATGGGCTCACGATGCCCAACCTCAGCATCTTGCCCTGTTGTCTTAATGTTTTCTTCAACCTCTTTGTTTATGGAATGCAGTTGACAAAAACACAGACATAAAGTATGATTTTAACGGCGTTTTATTCCGGTCTCCGTACAGCGTGTTTAATAAACACAAAGCCACTTACCCTTGGATAAAAACAATACTGTCCATCGGAGGGCCATGGATCGAGCATGATCTTGCCTTGAGGAAACTGGCAATGACGGAGGACGAACCATTTACGACATTTTCAAACAATGCAGTCAAATTTTTAAGAGAAAAAAACTTCGATGGACTTGATGTCGACTGGCGGTATCCCCCTGGTGCCGTCCAGAAACTCACATATGATCAACTAATGGAGGTAGGCACGACCAGTTAAGTGAAAACACACTGTTACTACATGTGTTGTTCTTCCTGTTAAGCCAGTATGCCTTTATATTGTCAAAAATGTTGTTACCTCTCTGGTTTATATGTTGTGTTTTCGTGTGTCTCCACCTCCGTGGCGAATAAGTTACAGACGCAATTCGTAAACCCACATACTTCGTTCGAATAAGAGCTGCGGGCGATTTGGCAGCAAACCGTCTTGCTTTGGTTTCCCATACAATGGTATGAAAGCATGAAATCAATGGCAAACTGCTGAACGTGAACTTGTCATGCAATCAGAAACAGCGAAACATGGAGGAGTTGACTGCAATGTTGAAATTAACTTTTCTTGTTTTGCCAAAATGATTGTCGTCTGCGTGGTTTATATGTTGTGTTTTTGTGTGTAGCGATGTGGTCACCTCTGTGATTTATATGTTGTGTTTTTGTGTGTGTTGCCAACGATGTGGTCACCTCCGTGGTTTATATGTTGTGTTTTCTTGCTGCCAAACATACGGTCACTTCTATGGTTTATGTGTTATTTTCTAGTGTTGCCAAAACTATTGGTCACGTCCGTTTTTTTATATGTTGAGTTCTTCTGTGTTGCCAAACATACGGTCCCCTCGGTGATTTATGTTGTGTTTCTTGTATTGCTAACCGTACGGTCACCTCTGTGGTTTATATGTTGATTTTTCTTGTGTTACCAAACATAGGTCACCTTCGTGGTTTATATGTTATGTTTTCTTGTGCTGCCAACAATATGGTCACGTCAGTGGTTTTTATGTTGTGTTTTCTTGTGTTGCTAACCATAGATCACCTCCGAGAGGTATATGTTGTGTTTTCTTGTTGCCAAACATATGGTCACCTCTGTGGTTTATATGTTGTGTTGTCTTGTTGCCAAACGTAAGGTCACCTCCGTAGTTTATATGTTGTGTTGTTGCCAGACAAACGTTTACCTCTGTGGTTTATATGTTGTGCTGTTTTGTTGCGAAAAACACGGTTACCTCCGTAGATTATATGTTGTGATTTCTTGTTGCCAAACATACGGTCACGGTCATGTTTTGAATGTTGTATTTTCCTATGTCGCCAAGCATACAGTCATCTGCGTGGTTAATATGTTGTGATTTCTTGTGTTGCCAAACACGCGTTGTGTTATAACGTGCTGGTATGGGAGCCGGTCGTTTAGAAAGCAATGGCAAACTACTGAACGTAACACCTGCCTAGTACATCAACAGCAGCTGAAAAGTGCTGCTGTTGACTGCAACGTCCCGTAAGGGATACGCAGTAATTTTTTTTTCTTGGTTTGCCAAATAATATCATCCCCTGCGTGGTTCATATGTTGTGTTTTCTTGTGTTGCCAAACGCACGATCACCTCTGTGGTTTACATGTCGTGTTTTCTTGTATATCTTCTTCTTCTTCTTCAGCTTTCCGAGCCATTGAGGTTCTTTGCTGCAAATACAATTCGTCTCCATTCGTCTCTCTGGTGGACCTTCTCTTGCCAGTCGTTGATTCCAAGTGCTTGTAGGTCTGTACATGTATTATCTCTCCACCGTCTTCTTGGTCTACCTCGGGGTCTATGGTCATTTATTTCCTGAGTGTAAGCGAGTTTTGTTTCCCTATTATCTTCCATTCTTTCTATATGCCCCAGCTATTGTAGTCTATTAGCCTTCATGATACCAGTGATTAGAGGGGACTTAAACAGATCATAAATGTCTTTGTTACTTCTTCTTTTCCACTCTCCACTTTGTGTATCCCTAATGGGTCCAAAGATGCGTCTTAAAATTTTGTTCTCAAAGGTTTGTAACAAGGCTTCGTCTCCTTTCGTTGTACTCTTTCAGAGCCATACAGCACAACTGGTCTGATCAATGTTTTGTATATTGTGATTTTGGTGTTACGAGATAGTGCCTTTGATTTTAGTAGATGTTGTAGTGCATAGTATATCTTATTTCCAGAGTTGACTCTAGTTTGTATTTCTTACCTTATGATGTTGGAGCAGTTGAAGAATGTACCCAGGTATTTGTATGTTTCCGTTCTTTTAATGGTCATATTATCTATTTGTATGTGGCCAGAGTTTTTAGCCATTCCGTCTCTTGAAATTACCATATATTCTGTCTTATCTTGGTTGATAACCAGCCCCATCTGTTGGGTTTTTTCCTTTAAGTGAGTCAATATTTTCAATGTCTTTGCCCTATAATATCTATATCATCTGCATAACCAAGCAGCTTGGATGTTCCTCCAAAATCACGTTCCTCCTTTATCTTTTTACTAATCCTGTCATTAAAAGCTCTAAAGTTTAAAACTTTCCCCCATAACTCTTTTATGATGACAAATCCTGTTCCTAATTCATGATTATTTTGGGTGTTTCCTCCTGTCAGCGACTTGTTCGCTGCAGATTCTCAGGACTCCCCTACTTTCGCACCGCACGAAATAACAACTCGTGACATTTGCGAAAGGAATGCAATTTATTTAGAGCCGACATTTCAATGGCTCTGCGAGCGTAATACTTCATCTTCGTTATACAACATGAATGCAATGAAGTGGTGAGAAATGATGCTCGAAATCACAATCTAAATGAATAGCCTAATGTTTGCCTATTGCCTAGAAACTATAGCATTGGTTAAGGATATGTCTGCTCTTTACCGTCTCCAGTCGGGTCTGTCCACACGCTACATATTGCGTGGACAAGCACGGACACTGTCCTCTCCGTGCAGTAGCTATTATTGCGTGCATGGTCTCGCAAGCACGCTGGCTTGTGAGCTCGAGTAACCGGGCACTTCACGGTTACTCGCAAGAACAAGCTTGCCAATGGCTTGGGGAAAGCCCTCGCTCAGTTGTACGCATTGGCCCCTGGTCTGACACAAATGTGTCTCCTTGTGAGGCTATTTATAGTGCTTGGTGTCTCTCCTGTCTGGTGTCTCCCTACTAGACTTATGTTTACTCTCCTTAACTCTGTAAGGTCTTATTGGAGATCTTGACAGGCACCCCTCCTCGCTGTGAAGTGTTACTTCCCTTTAACTCCTGTTTGTAACACTTCTGGTCACAAAGAAAAATGGGTTGCTTCCAATTTTGTCAGATATCCTATAAGTTAAACTCTCTAGTTTGGGAATAGAACAACTCTCTTCTTCCTTTACTCACACTGCTTTACCTTTTCACTTGGCTAATTAAGTAGCCCATGTATCAGTATAGTTGGCTTTATAGATATCTTTGGGAATTGGTTTGGACCGGAACCATTGTCTTATGACTCATGTCCTGGCTTCCGTCGTTTGACCCTATGTCATTTGACTTTCACCTATTGACTTCTGTCTTGACCTGTCCTCAAATTGCCCGAAATGACAACACACATACAAGTTGACTCTATTCTGAGTACAACACATGAGCACAAAGTGTTCATGTTCCCATTAATATCCCTTCCAACTCTTATACACATAGTTCTACTTTTCACCTTCTCGCTTCCGCTTGTGAAAAGCTATATTCACTGTTACATTAAGGTTTTAAGAAGTTATTGTGTCCCCTGAATTTAAAGTTATTGTTCTTTAAACTGAATAGTGTGTGCATCGTTTATCTGTTTGTTTTCCTGTTTGTTTGCGTGTTTTCTAATAAACTACAATGTACTTAACTTTCTAACATGTGTATGCGTTAGTGTACTAAGTGTGTGTGTGTTCCTTCGAGCGCCGTAAATCGGTTTATTGTGGTTACAAACGTCTGTTATTCTTATTTGTGACCACAACTCCGTTTTCTGAAGCTCAAAGTACGTTCTCTATATATTCTATTAAAGTATGGCAGTAACACACTTAAAAACTCGACAACACATTGTTACAGAGATGACACAGACAAGTCACAATAAGACGTTTACGGCGGTGGAAAAATTTTCCGCTGTCTTTCTCTCTCGCTCTCTTCCTTTCAATGTTTACTAATTTTCGCATTCTCTCCTCGCATTTATTCTTCTTGGATACATCTTTCATTCACTTTCATACCTTTCTTTCACTCAAACATTCTCTCGTCATTAAAATATGTTTCATAGCATCAAATACATGAATATTACATATATACAATAAACGATTGGCTGAATTATAACAGTAATCACGCCAAATGACTGTGCGTTTTGTTTGCACGCGTCATGTCTATACATTATATACATAGTTATGAGGATGGTTTGTTACCGATCCTGTAGTAGTAACTTACATAGTTTTGGTGTGCTGACCTAAATTACCCTCAAGGGAAATAATCTAATAAATACTTTCCTTTAAGTGAATTGGGTTAATTACCTTAAAATGTTATTTGTGAAAAAGATGATATTAATTCCTAAATTGTTGGGTTAGTTTGGAAATGATATTTTAGATAAATGAAGTTATAAATGATTATGATTATATGGTAATAAAGTAATATAATATATAACAATTGTATTTCTATAATTGGTGTTCTATTAAATGGGTTATTAACTAAATAATGGTGATTTCTAACTACCAGATAACAAAATAAAGTTATATATGCATTTAAACAATTTGCAATTCATTAATTAATAGAAAAATGAAGTTATAGGTACTGTTAATAAAATAATAATATACATATATCACAGTTACATTTCTATATCTAATTACACTAAATCGACGTCCTCTTTTGCGTTGTGAAGATGGAGCAATACTCTTTGTAGACTATTATAACATAGTTCATTTCGGCAAAGTCTTCTATGCTCTCCTTCGTGGATAGTGTATAAATATAGTTTCCTACTAAGTTATGTAGGTTCATAGCTAACACTTTAATGTTCCTCTAGCTTACGTGTGTGTCAGCGCATGTTACTTCTGCGTCTGTTCGTTACACTTCTCATAGCACTGTTAGTTTCACACAGGTTACATATTTGGCGATGATAACGCACTTACACTGTATCATAATGACCACATACGGCACTGAGTTATCTAACATTACCGTGTCACTGTATCTGGTGGTCTGTGGTCGATCCCTTCCTGTAAATCAGGTATTTCAATGGATGATGGTCGACTCAAAATGTACGCAACAGTGTTCAATCTTCCTTTTAAGTGCTGGATGGTAAACGTGTAATTTTGGAGAATCAAAGCCCACCTGTAAATTCTGTTATTGCTAGGAAGTCCAGACTGCATTACAGACAACGGAGAGTTATCGGATTGGATTTAAAACTGTGCTCCTGCCAAAAATCTATGAAATTTCTTGACGCAATAGATCAAACTGAGGCCCTCCAATTCGGATGCTGAGTATTTTGATTCAGCAGGGGTAATCTTGCGACTTACGTACATTACGGGGTGGAACGTCCCGTCGTAGAACTGTCCTCGTATCCCAGATATGGATATGGCACTCGCATCTGTGCGTAAGAAATAAGTGAGTTTTGGATTAGGCATACGAAGGATAGGTGGAACGCTGAAAAGATATTTCAATTTTGATAACGCACTAATTAATCCTGCATCTTGTACAGATAACTTAGCCGAAGCTTTTAAGATGTTAAAAAAAAACACTGGTGATTTCCGCCAGATTTGGAATGAATTTGCTATAGTAGTTTACCAGACTCCGTAAATTTCGGACCTGTTTCTTGGTCGTTGGCATCGTCAAATTCAGAATCTTAGTGACGATTCTGTCATCAGTTTTTAATTGGCCCCTGCAGATGGTATGACCCAGGAATTCATTTGTTCCATGCCCAACTCTACTTTGGTCGGCTTCGCTGTGAGCCCAAATAATCGCAACCTGTCGAAGACTTGTCGAAGTTTCAGTAGGTGTGTTGTCCACTCTTCCGTATGGATGCATATGTCATCTATATAAGTTGAAATATTGGCCATCTGTCAGTTTCGTTTCTATCTTTATGTTGTCAATGGTCGCAGTCGTGTCTACCGTAGGAACTGGTAATTCCATCCCGTCTTCGTCTGTCTCGTTCAATACTGTTGTGGTGCTAGCTGTGTGTGCTGTTACCTGGCTAAGTGTGTTTGCGTTGTCGCTGTCGTGTGTCGCCCTAACTAGTGAAGTTGTGTTGTGTACGTCTGTCGTCTCATTGCTTGGTGTTGGTGCAATTTGTTCGTCTGTCTGTTGTTCTTGTCGTGAAAAATATGGTTTCAGCATGTTGATATGAAATATCTTTAAGTGTCCTTTTATCGATATTTCATACTCCACATCTGATATTTTACGTTCAACGGTGAAAGGTCCTTGCCAAGATGTTAGTAACATATTATGTTTATCAGGTCGTAGAATCAAAACCTTCTTGTTTGGTTCAAGGTGAATAGTTTTAGCACCTTTATTTGCATAGTTGTGGTTTCCATTACTCGATACCTGCTTTAGGGATCCAGCAATATCGACCGCTATACTCTCTTGTGGTCTAGATGCTAGTACTGACCGTTGAACTTTGGACTTCACATGCTTTCCCTTTCGTACAAGATGTTGACAGACAGTACAAGATCGACAGAAAGATTTTATGTCGGAACAGAATTTAGTCCAGTAAAATTGTGATAGAACTCTGGCTTGCGTTTTATAATAGGCCAAATGTTCAGCACACGGTGACTCATGTGCGATTTTTAGCACATTTTGTCGGTATGTTACAGGTAACACCGTCTGCTGAATTTCATGGTTATTATCTGTGTAATAACGCATGAGAATTCCGTTAAGTTTTCTAAAGTACCAGGAAGCATATTTAGACACTTTCTTTCGCTCACACAACAAGTTAAAATAAGGTGTGATTGTCTGGTCGGTGCTTTCTGCCTCGATCAAATTTTGTCGAGTAGTGTTGGTATCTGCACCACTTGGTGTTAATAGCTGTAGCATTTCGTTTTGTAAGTCAGTATAATTTGTTTCTGTATCTGACTTAGTTACAGAGTTGGCCATGTGTGTATCTTTCCAGGCTCTTATGTCGTCTTCTGTACATTCCTTCAATGCATCTAGGCATCCTAAAATAAGATCCGTGCATGGATCTTGAAGGATAGCGCACGTAAATGTGCCGGTAAGTAACGGGGTATTGATATACGATTTTGCCAGTGGATATTTCTCCATAGTTCCAGAGAAAGTACGGCATTTGACAAATTCACCAATATAATCTTCTGGTCTAGCAAGTTCTCTCCTTAAACCCAGTAGAGTGCTTCCGCTATCAACTAAACATTGGCATGGTTGCCCATTGACCAGTGGATCGTAGAACTTAAGTTTACCTTTGGAGGCACACGCTGCGTTAGCATCTTCATTTGAACAATGTATTATGTGCCCACATTCCAATTTACCTTTCGCATGAAACTGATGGCATACTTTACAATTCTTAAAGTCTAAAATATCTATTACTGATGCTACACTTTGATATTCATTCGTTGGCAACACATTCAAAAGTTCCGGATCAATGTCACTCTCATCGTCTGATGATGTATCGTTGAGTGCTGCATTATTTGCCTTCATTCTCTGTCCCCCAATACATTTATTGCTATAGTGGCCATAACTTGAACAAAAATAACATTTAACAGCACGTTTAAAGGATGATCCTCTGCTTTCTTGCGTCTTCAACACTGATTCTTAGTGTGACGGATATGTGGGGTTCTTATCACACATCGAGTAAGCCGGATGAAAAAGATTGCAATAGTTACATTGAGGTGGTTTCTGATGTGTTTTGTCATTCTTACGGTAATCTTTCTGGTTGTAAGATCTATCAGGAACTTTGTTTGCAAAAGCTGTAATTTCTGTGTCATATGATGTAGTTTTAAAAATGTCCCGATTAGATGAAAAATAAGCTGACCCCCGTTTCTCTAACTGCTGAATGGACTCAATATCTGACTGTTGTAAAAACTTTGCAAAAGGGGTAGGAACGGTAGAAATTACGTTGTCCATTACCATTAGCTCTTCTAGTTTTTCATAGTTGTTTCCTACTTTAGCCGCTCTAGTCCACTTTTTAAATGTGCTCTGCACGTTCGAGATGTAGTCTAAGAAGGTTTCAGTTGTTTTTGACTTAATCTGTGAGAATTGAATTTTGTACCCAGTAGCGTCTAAAAGAAATGTTGCATTATCCTATCGTGTATGTACTGATAATTGTTTCTAAGCTCTGTAGGTATGGATTCTATTACTTTTAAAGGCTCCCCACTGACGTTCCTCATGTAAATCATTGCCCAATCATCTAAAGGTATTTTCTGTGTCTTTAGTTGGAATTCTATGTTCTCAGTCCATGCGCTAATTGAATCACCTACACTGTATGGTTTGATAAGGCCTTTGTACTTACTAAATTTGTTTTGTTCTTCTTGGCTCTTTTGTTTGCTAGAGGCTATTTGTATGTTAGAATCTACCTCCATTTCCTTCATTTTTAACTTAGTCTCTGAGTCTACTTGTATCTGCTGTTGTTTGGTGGCATGATCTAAGTCTATATGTTTCTGTTTGATAGCTTGATCTGACTCTAATTGTTTCTGTTTGGTAATTTGTTCTAACTCTAATTGTTTCTGTTTGGTAACTTGATCTAACTCTAATTGTTTCTGTTTGGTAGCTTCCTCGATCTCTTTCATTTCTTTTTGATGCTGTCTTTCTAATGCTCTTTCATTCCTGTCAAGAGCAGATTTTCTCTCTGTTTCTTCTCTATATTTCTGATCCGCCCACTTTTTTAATTTTTCACCAGTATGGCCCACTGCGATGCCCGCCTGGATACATTCATTTAGTGACGCCATTTTGTGGCGTAATGTTTTCCAAATGATAATACAATAATATTCACACAATAGTTTATAATAATGTGTTAGTAAGTGTACATCCTTTACTGAAACAGAAGATGCATGATTAATTTAGAGCATACCAAAATATTCTGAAAATATACTCATCTAATTCTTTGGAAGGTACGGTTCTTGGGATGTTCCACCGCTATCTTTCACACTTACAAAATGATTTGACTTGATAACACAATGGCTGCTTCTGTTTAGTAGAGCAGCAAAAATTAGACACACGCTTATGTTGTCAATACAAGCTTATATTTCATGCGAATGATGAATGGGAAAATGTGATAGATAGTGATAAATGGTGTTAATGAATGATTGATATGATCGTCTGAATGATTGTTAGTTGATATGTGAGATGATTCGTCGTATGACAGTCGATGTCGTCTTGTCTTCGCTTACTGCTTCTGGCGTATCTTCGATCTAGGCTTCAGTTCGTCGCTAATCTATTTACTGACTTCGTAGAATGGTGACATTGATGGCTGTATCACACGCAATGAAATGTACACGGTGGTTACGATGGTAATCTTCAATGATCATTGTATACATTTCTATTGATTTTTGTATAATAACACACTTTCAAATTAATATTTGTAGAATTTCACACTGTAGCGATTTAACTTGGCTCAGTTGTGGTTCTCACTCCACAAATGGTATGATCGTATAATTCACCAAAGAAAATTATTTATGCCATGTATGGAAACAAATTTACATTACTTTGAAATATATCACACAGTAATGATGTTGAATCGTGCAATGAACTGATGCTGGTTCAGAAATTTATAATACCAATCGATAGCTGGCGTTGGTTTAGTGGTTTATAACACCACTTGCATGCTGGCGTAAACTGTTGGTTGAATATTACAACAAATGCCTGCTATGACTGCTTTGCTTTGCTAGCGTTGGTTCACTGTATTCTGACAGCAATTGCTTTGCTGGCGTTGGTTCACTGTGTTCTGACACCAACTGGGGTCCTGCCTGTCAGCGACTTGTTCGCTGCAGATTCTCAGGACTCCCCTACTTTCGCACCGCACGAAATAACAACTCGTGACATTTGCGAAAGGAATGCCATTTATTTAGAGCGGACATTTCAATGGCTCTGCGAGCGTAATAATTCATCATCGTTATACAACATGAATGCAATGAAGTGGTGAGAAATGATGCTCGAAATCACACTCTAAATGAATAGCATAATGTTTGCCTATTGCCTAGAAACTATAGCATTGGTTAAGGATACGTCTGCTCTCTACCGTCTCCAGTCGGGTCTGTCGACACGCTACACATTGCGTGGACAAGCACGGACACTGTCCTCTCCGTGCAGTAGCTATTATTGCGTGCATGGTCTCGCAAGCACGTTGGCTTGTGAGCTCGAGTAACCGGGCACTTCACGGTTACTCGCAAGAACAAGTTTGTCAATGGTTTGGGGAAAGCCCTCGCTCAGTTGTACGCATTGGCCCCTGGTCTGACACAAATGGGTCTCCTTGTGAAGCTATTTATAGTGCTTGGTGTCTCTCCTGTCTGGTGTCTCCCTACTAGACATGTTTACTCTCCTTAACTCTGTAAGGTCTTATTGGAGATCTAGACAACAACTGATAGTCTAGGAGTAAATATAACAGCAAAATTAAATAAGATGTAGCACCATCGATTTCTAGTTTGTCAAAAAAAGTTTTGAATTTATCATGTATATACAGCAATCCTTTAATCTGAACAATATACGGAATGTGGTTTAAGTAATGCGAGTAATGTTTTAAATGGTCATTGAGAAGCTGTTAATATGATCGCATGCGCGCATTTATTAATTTATCCGAGATAAAGAATTAATACAAGTAAATAAAGAAAAAGATGGATAAAAGGCTTTTAAAAGGTTTTTAAAAACGTTGCTATGACATGGCTACTGTCCCATGTGACCCATGGGAAATACAAAGGTTTGCTGTCCCATTCCCATGGACAAGTCTGGTGATAAGTACTGACCAATGAATAAAAGGGCACATGCTTATCGTCCCATGATGCATATGTTCTGATTCTGACCGTTGAGAAAATGGCCGGGTTGATCCAAAATCCGTCAAAAGAAGCTCAAAGAGCGGTGATTCAGTTTCTTGCATTTGAAGGATGTCGACCAGTGGATATTCATCGAAGAAAATCAGGCATCGTACGGTAATAAATGTGTGTCGAAGACAACAGTGACAGACTGGGCACGAATGTTTCGGAAAGGTCGTCAGTTCACGACAGATTTTCGACGGCCGGGTCAAGCGCATATTGTTGCAACAGAAAAAAATAAAACCAAATCAAATGGTCGTTCGTAAGAATCTGCAATATCGGAAGGTGTGTTCACAGTGGGTACCACGGATGATGACCGACAGACAAAAAGAGGAACGCATGGGATGGTGTTTGAACCACTTGTTGCGTTACATATTGGATGGCGATGCATTTCTCTTCCATATAGTAGCAGGCGATAAATCATAGTGTCACCACTTTGAGCCGAACAGCAAAAGCGAGATCATGCAATGGAAGCATGCTGCATCACCAAAAGTAAAAACAATAAATAAATCAAGTTACAGGTTTCCGCTGGTAAGGTTATGCCGGGCGCATTTTTTCACTATGGTGGTTATTGTTGCCCGACTTTAAAGAACCTGGTGTCAACACCAACTCTACCCAGTACTTGAAAACACTCGTCAAGCTGCAAGAAGACATCAAGAATAAACGACTCAGCATACTTTCTCGCGGTGTGATTTTGTTGCACGATAGTGCTCGTCCGCATGTCGCAAAGCTTGTGCAGGAAGCATTAGCAAGGAAGAAGTGGTAAATTCTGCAACATCCAGCCTATAGTCCTGATTTGTCACCATGTGATTTTCATTTATTCGGGCCTCTAAAAAATGCTCTCAAGGGGCAACGATTTCACACAGATGCAGACGTAATATACCCGGTAAACACTTGGTTCAGTGAGCAACCACAATCCTTTCTTGCGGACTGCATTCGCTACCTACCTAAAAAATGGAATGCTTGCTTTAATACCTATGGCGACTTCTTCTGAACAACCCATGGTCATAATGCATTTAAAAAATGCTTTCTTTAATTCTACCACACCTGTTAATTTTCGTTCATGCTTTTGTAATAAAGTTATTGGAATGGGTTTCAAATAAACATCCCTAACATGATGTGACTTTTAACCATGTTGTTCACGTAAGTATATTGTTACAAATCATTTCTGTATGTGGGGTGGCGGCTTTTGTGTAGGCGTGGCCATGACGTCTCTCTCGTGCTACAAAGGCTGTGGTACGGACTCCAGACTCAGTCATTCAGTTCAAGACTTGAATTTTCCTTTGGGGATCCCTCAGAAGCGGCGTTCACGCTCTATGGGAAGTGTTCAATAGGGGAGTCCGCACTATATTGGCCACGTTCAGTAGCGGAGGCCGCACTTTAGGCACTAGTTCAGCAACGGAGTCAGAGCTCTAATGGATACGTTCAGCAGTGGTGTCCACACTCTATTGGATGTGTTAAATAGGGGAGTTGGCACTCTATTGGACGCGTTCAGCAGCGGAGTCCACACTCTAAGGTATGTCTTCAACAGTGGAGCCCTGTCTTTATGGGATGCGTTCAATATGGGAGTCCACACTCTACTGGACGCGTTCAGCAGCAAAGTCCGCACTCTATGGTAATGGTTCAGCAGCGGAGTCAGAGCTCTATGGTATGCATTCAACAGTGTAGTCCGTACTCTATGGGACACTTCCAGCAGCGAAGTCCGCACTCTATGTGATGGGTTCAACAGCGGAGTCAGAGCTCTATGGAATGCGATCAGCAGTGGAGTCCACACTCTATGGGACGCGTTTTCAGCAGCATAGTCTGCGCTCTATGGGAGACGTTCAGCAGCATAGTCTGCGCTCTATGGGAGACGTTCAGCAGCATAGTCTGCGCTCTATGGGAGACGTTCAGCAGCATAGTCTGCGCTCAATGGGACGCGTTCAGCAGCATAGTCTGCGCTCTATGGGAGACGTTCAGCAGCATAGTCTGCGCTCTATGGGAGACGTTCAGCAGTATAGTCCGCGCTCTATGGGAGACGTTCAGCAGCATAGTCTGCGCTCTATGGGAGACGTTCAGCAGTATAGTCCGCGCTCTATGGGAGACGTTCAGCAGTATAGTCTGCGCTCTATGGGAGACGTTCAGCAGCATAGTCTGCGCTCTATGGGAGACGTTCTGCAGCATAATCTGCGCTCAATGGTTCGCGTTCAGCAGCATAGTCTGCGTTCTATGGGAGACGTTCAGCAGCATAGTCTGCGCTCTATGGGAGACGTTCAGCAGCATAGTCTGCGCTCTATGGGAGACGTTCAGCAGCATAGTCCTGGCGCTATGTGACGCGTTCAAAAGCTTATTCCGCGCTCTGTCCCACGTGTTAGCAGCGGAGTCTACTCGCTATGGGACACGTTTAACAGTGTAGTCCGCGCTCTATGGAAGCGTTCAGCGGCGGAGATTACGCTCTGTGCCATGCGTTCAGCGGCGGAGATTACGATCTGTGCCATGCGTTCAGCGGCGGAGATTACGCTCTGTGCCATGCGTTCAGCGGCGGAGATTACGCTCTGTGCCATGCGTTCAGCGGCGGAGATTACGCTCTGTGCCATGCGTTCAGCGGCGGAGATTACGCTCTGTGCCATGCGTTCAGCAGCGGAGATTACGCTCTGTGCCATGCGTTCAGCAGCGGAGATTACGCCCTGTGCCATGCGTTCAGCGGCGGAGCCTGCGTGCTATGGGATGCGTTCAGCGTCGAAGTCCGCGATCTATAGGACGTGTCCAGTAGCCATCTCAGCGAAATGAAGACCGAGCCACATTGAATAAAACCCAGTGCAAAAATGTCGTATATCTTGCCTTTAACCTCTTGCCGTTAACTTCCCTTCTTTTCCTCCCTAGCTTCTTAACATACTTGACCACGGGGATATTTTCTTTGCTTTCACTGACTATTACTTTGGAAAACATAATGTCTCAAGAATAGAAATCACGTGATCTATGTTCACAGGCATTACGGAAAGCGTTTGACAGGGAAGGTAATTTAACACAGCTACTGCTAACTGCAACGGTTAACGGAATTTCCTATCAGGCTGCTGAAGCGTACGATGTACGAAAAGTAGCAAAGTAAGTATCCATTGTATGATGGTAAACAGCAGTACCTCTGTTCAACGCTTCTCATTTGTAGTTTGTTCTGAAATAAAATATATTTGTGTTGTGTTGCCACTGTATGACTCGGAAACCTACACCATGAACAATCAATTAGAAAGTCGAATTGAGATTTGGATTTACAGAAGAGTACGTCGTATTTCATAGAGTTGTGGCCAAAGGCTTGCGAACGCGGTTCGTGAGCCGGGTACCTGGCGTTCGAAGCTCAGCTGCGACAGAATTGTGCAGCAGACCGTGTCGCGTTGTGTTATAACGTGCTGGTATGGGAGCCGGTCGTTCAGAAAGCAATGGCAAACTACTGAACGTAACACTTGCCTAGTAAATCAACAGCAGCTGAAAAATACTGGTGTTGGCTGCAACGTCCCATAAGGGATACGCAACAAAAAAAAAAAATAATAATAACAATCAATTACAGAGTTGTCAGCATGGCTGAATGAATATGAACGCTCGTTCTTAAACATCTGGTGAGCTAATGCCGAGGTAGGGGGTTCAACCCCTATATCGGAAAGTTGGAGTAACATGTTGACCTATCGCCCTTGCCTTGAGGACGTAACTTACAAGTACAGGTACCTCGGAATTCAGTGTGGGTTAGCCTGGTGAAGAAGGACACTGTTAATAAAGGAATTTTGTGTGTTCGTTTCGCTCTCTTTGAACACAAGCGTAGTACCTCAGGAGCACTGAGATGATTTTAGCGTGTGGATTAGCTTTCCATATTACCAGTGTCCCTCGCCTTCAGGTGAACCCACTCCGACTTCAGATTTACGTTCCCAAGTCAAGGAGAGAAGTCAACATTTTAGTCCAACTGACCGATGTAATTTATAAGCTGATGTGCAGGCAACTTTCCACATTTGAAAAACAGTTAGCTCCATATATTTTACAGGACATCGTTGTCAACCAAACATGTTTGGCTATTTATAATTTACTGGGAAGTTTACGTTCAGTAATTTGACATTGTTTTCTGAATGACCGGCATTCACACCATTGTCTGTCTTTATTATCTCTCCTTGGAACAGGACAATGAACGAAACGAAAGTCTTTATTTTCAAAGGGTTAAGAATTGGGCACGCAAGCCCGTATGACATTCTGCCCTTCTTCTCTATTTCCTCTCATACATTCTTTCATTCAACATCACTTATGAAGCAAATTTTCACAACAAAAGAACAATAGCATTAAAACGCATGAAAAATAATCAATAACAAATGACTCACTGAGGCAGTGTTTAACATGGGCATTATAAATACCTAAGGAGGGTGTAACGTGCCATACATAAGGGAATGTTTTTTGGCTAGTTGTCGTTTGAGATAAGTTACCATTATTGTCTTTTTGTGTTTTTGTTTATGGTTGCATGTAGTCTGTACTGAGGTAGTGTTCAAACAGGTTGCGAATGTTAGTGCCGTATGGCAAGAACATTTTAGCCGAAATCCTGACTGATTGTCAACTATCAGTTTTTGGCGAACTAAGTGATCTAGTGTTGTTTTGTGGATGTGCTTTTCTAGCGGTATTAATAATGAGGATAATATGAAAATTGGTCTATAATTACTCATGATACAATCGTCTAATGAACCAGCTTTTAAATGAGGATACACTTTAACGATTTTAAAGGCTGATGGGAAGTGACCTTTGGTGAGACATTGATTATATATAAAACTAGATGAGGATGTAGAGGGAGGAGGAGAGAGGAAAAGGGAGGAGGGAGGAGGAAGAGGGAGGAGGAGGGAGGAGAAGTAAGGAGGAGGAAGAAGGAGGAGGAAGAGGGAGGAGGAGGATGGAGGAGGGAGAGGGAGGAAGAGGGAGGAGGAGGAAGGAGGAAGAGGGAGGAGGAGGATGGAGGAGGGAGAGGGAGGAGGGAAAGAGGAAGAGGGTAGGAGGAGGAGGATGGGAGAGGAGGAGAAGGAGGGAGGAGGAGAAGGAGGAGGAGGGAGGAGGAGGGGATAGGAGGAGGGAGGAGGCAGAGGGAGAAGAAGAAAGGAGGAGGAGGAAGGAGGGAGAGGAAGGAGGGAGAATGAGGAGGGGAGGAAGGAAAGGGAGGTGGAAGAGGAGGAGGAGGGAGGAGGAAAGAGGTAGGGGGAGGAGGAGGTAGAGGGAGGAGGAGGAGGAAGGAAAGGGAGGAGGAAGAGGAGGAGAAGGGAGGAGGAGGGTGGAGGGAGGAGGAGGAGGTAGAGGGAGGAGGAGGTAGGAGGAGGAGGAAGAGGGAAGAGGGAGAAGAAGAGAGAAGGAGGAGTGAGGATGATGAGGGAGAAGGAGGCAGGAGGAGGAGGAGGGAGGCAGGAGGAGGAGGAGGGAGGCAGGAGGAGGAGGAGGGATAAGGAGGGAGAGGGAGGAGAAGGGAAGATGAGGGAGGAGGGGGAGGAGGCGGAGGGAGTAGGAGGGAGGAGGATGGAGGAGGAGGGGAGAGGAAGAGGGAGAAGAAAGAGGGAGAAGGAGGAGGGAGTCGGGAGAGGGATGAGAGGGAGGAAGAAGAGGAGGAGGGTGGAGGGAGGAGGTAGAGGGAGGAGGAGGGAGGAGAAGAGAGGAGGAGAGAGTTCGCCATTCCGAATTCATACTCGTCTAGTTCTTCCCTTCTACACGACTGTAGATAACTTCCTTACACATAAACAGATGAATTGTTATTGATATTGCCGTGGCATGGAGGAATATCAGCAGCAGAGTTGATCCAAAAAACCAAAGACTGAGATCTACGGAGAGTCATGAACGCCTACGCCAGCCGGCACGGCACTTGATGATGATGATTGCCGTGTGACGATTCTGTGTAGTCACGTCATTTTCTTCCCTTTCCCTAGCGTTTTGGTTCGGGGATTCTTTCATCATCATCATCATATATTTACGTACGTATTTTGGGAGGGGGAGGAGGGAGGAGGAGGAAGAAGAAAAAAAAACTATGACAGTTGACAGCTCTGGAATGAAAGGAAGGCGTGTAGAAAATTTCATCTCAATCGGATGGGCCGTTCGCGAACAAATAAAGGACATACATATTTACATACATACATATATACATATATATTTACATACATACACTTTGTTTTATAGATATAGACTAGCTGACCCTGCCCGGCTTCGCCCAGACCCTGGTGGGGAGCATCTCATTTAATTCATATAAGTAGTCATATAAGTTCTCGTTCCCGTTACCGACTGTCTGTCTGTCTGTCTGTCTGTCTGTCTGTCTGTCTGTCTGTCTGTCTGTCTGTCTGACCCGGCCCGGCATTTCCCAGCTCCTGATGTGGAGCATCTCATTTAATTCATATAAGTAGTCATATAAGTTCCCGTTCCCGACTGTCTATCTGTCTGTCTATCTGTCTGCCTGACCCTGTCCGGCTTCATTAAATTCATACAACAAAAAAAGTAACTTAAAAGAACGTTCTTCTACACACCATCCATTATTTTTAATGAAAACTCTTTCTAATCACCTGCATGACTACAGTAACTTCTTAAGCAAAAAAAGATGAGTTACAATGTTATGCATTGTGCATCATTTTTATGAAAACTTTGAAAATGCCTTACAGATTGTATCATTATTTATTATAACTCATATGCCGGTACATAACTATGGACAAAGAGTTTATAAATCTTTGAAAACGATGCCACAATATGACTATAAGTTATACAGAAAAGTTATGCCCCTTGAAATAACTTTTACAGAGTTAGGTCCCCTGAAATATATGAAATTATGATGAAAAATGAAAAATGAAATAATACTGAGTAAGCAGGCGATTTCACACTAACAAAATATCACAGTTGTCAGCTCTGGAATGAAAGGAAGGCGTTTAGAAAATTTCATCTCAATCGGATGGGCCGTTCGCGAACAAATAAAGGCCATACGGACAGAGATACATAAATACATACAGAGATACATACGCACAAGTCTTTTTTATATATAAGATTAAGTGACTCGCAGATCGCCGGTGCAGCATGGCGAAGGATCCGATTACTGATTCTATCTAGTCTTGATGAGTTATTGTTTTTTTAGATTACTGAGATGAGTAAATACTTCAGTGGTAGTCATTAGCGGTATGTATGTTGGAGGGAATGTCTCCATAGCATTTGTTTTCACAGAATGATGATAATAAATATATGTCATAAGGCGCATCTGGTATTGCAGCCTTCAGTTGGTTTATGTCGGACTGAAAGTATCTACTGAATTGATCACATGTACCTGATTTGATGGTAATGATTGTGATGATTTGTGTTTGTTTGTCAAGGTATTAATTGCTTTCCATATATCTTTAGTGTTGGTTTTATCTATTATTAAGTTCTTAAAATAGTTTTTCTTTTCCTTTCGAATAACATATTGAGCTTTGTTTCTCAGACTACGGTACATAGTTAGATCTCTATTTTTATGTGCTCTGTCCCGATCTCTCATAAGTTCAACTACCTCCTGTGTAATCCACGGGGGCTTTGTGTGATATTTAACACAAACTTCCTTAAATGGAACATGCTTATCAAATATACTTAGAAATTTCTTTAGCCAGTGGTCCAGAGCATCGTCTGGGTCAGGAAGCTGGTAAACATAGTCCAGAGATGAGTTGAGCAAATCTTGTAAGAAAACGTCTCGATTGAAATTTTTGTAATTTCTATATTTTATACTTATATGTTTGTGTTTCGGAGTTTTGGTGCCTCTTTTCGACCACGTGCAACATATTGGGTAGTGATCGCTCATTGCATTGATAGGTACAGTACATTCTGTGGTGTTGTCAGCACACGTAGTATAAATATGTCGTGACATCACGGCAGTTGGAGACATCAGGGCAGTTGTAGACATCGGGGCAGTTGGAGACATCAGGGCAGTTGGAGACATCGGGGCAGTTGGAGACATCAGGGCATGGAAAAATAACAGTATCAGAAATAATTGGAGTCACGCATGACAGAGGGCTGTGGGCAGACATGATCGCCAGCGCCACACGACAGTGTCTGTAAGATGCAGAAGAAGAAGAAAACATTATATCCAGGACATGTATTTATGATAGGAATCCAATGACTGTGCTATGCCGTAAAATGAAGACTTAAGTTACTTACAGATACGTGGACTATGTTTTCGTGAGAGCTTTCGACCTGATATTCAATAATACCCTGGCCGTTTTCAGTGCTCCGTTGTTCCACAAACCAAATTCCACTCTACATCCAGCCCTTAATGTTGTAAGTAAATGTGTTTGGTTGTGAAAACCAAAGGGGCATACATATCTCTGAGTGCCTGTTTGTCTGTCTATTCTTCAAAACCGCAATCCTTGTGCCTGCTTGTCTCATGTCTACTCGAGGGTGGGTGGGTGGGGGTGTATGGGTGGGGAATGGGTGGTTGGGTGAGGGATGTGTGGGTGAATGGGTGTGGGGGGATTGTGTGTGTTGGGGGCTGGGTGTTGAGGGATGGGTGTGGGGATGTGTATGTGTGGGTGGGAGAAGCATGTATGTGTGGGTTGTGATGGTGTTTGTAGGTGGGGGATGTGTGTGGGTGGGGAATGTGGATGGGAGGTGTGTGTTTGTGGATCGGGTATGTGTTGGTTGGTGGGGATGTGTGTGAGGGATGTGCGTATGTGTAGAGAGATGTGAGTGTGGGTGGGGATGTGTGTATGGTTAAGAGATGCGTGGTTAAGGGATGTGTGGATGTGGATGCGTGGGTTGGTAGATGATGTATGGGTGGGTGAGTGAGGTTGGGAGTGGTGGGGGATGTGTGAGTGTGGGTGGGCTAGGGTTGTGTGGGTGGGCGGGGGAGATGTGTGGTTAGGTGACGGATGTGTGAGTTGGCGGGAAGATGTGTGTGTAGGTTGGGGATGTGTTGTTCGGTGATGTGTGTTTGGCTGGGTGGTTGGGGGTGTGTGGATGGAGGAGGATATGTGGGTTGGTGATTGTTGGTGGGTTATGGGATGGGTGGTGGATGTGTGTATGGTTGGGGAGATGTGTGTATGTGAGGGAATGTATGTGGGTGTGACATATATGTGTGCCTGGGGTGTGTGTGTGGGTGGGTGGGGGATGTGAGTGCGTGGCATGTGAGTGAGGGGGATGTCTGATGGGTGGGAGATGTGTGTGTGGGTGGGGGAATGTGTAGATGTGAGGATGTGGGAATAGGTGGGGGATTGTATGTGTTCCTGGGTTGTGTGTGTGGTTGGGTGGGGAATGTGTGTGTGGGTGGGGGATGTGTCTCATAACATAGTAATATTCATTGTTTATTGTTTATGTTTACAACATTCATTTGACAATGTTGTTTCCCTATGTGAATGTATTATGCACTTTTGATGGACGAAAGATGAATGATTGGAAGGGCCGAATGTATGTAAGACGGGCCTGTGTACCAAATTTGATACCTTTGAAAATAAAGTCCGTTCTTTCGTTCGTTCGTTCGTTCATTCCATGTCTTTCCACGTTTGTATGTGTGTCTTCTGTCTCTTTTTCTGTTCGTATGTCTGTATGTTCTACTTGTCTGTGTGTCTATATGCCAGTCTCTCTGTAGGTATCTGCATAAGTAGATGACTGTCTGCCTGTCTGCCTGCCTGCCTGCCTGTCTGTCTGTCTGTCTGTCTGTCTGTCTGTCTGTCTGTCTGTCTGTCTGTCTGTCTGTCTGTCTGTCTGTCTGTGTTGCCTCTGTGTCTATGTATCTATCTGTCTACCTACTTCGATCCTAACATACTTTCCTTCATCTATAAATATCTCCATTCCTAACTACTATCCTGCGTACCTACCTACCTACCTACCTATTTATCTATCTGCCTACCTACCTAGCTTCCTACCAATCACAGTACTTACAAATCCACCTGCCAGTCTACCTAGCCATCTACCAACCAACCTACCTATATAACTTCTCATACATCTATTCACCCACACATCCATCCGTCCGGTCCAATAGTATGTCTATCTAAGTGTCTATCTTCTGTACGGTTGTCTTTCTGCCTGCCTGTCTGCCATTCCATCTATCCGACTATCCATCTAACAGTCTGTCCGTATGCCCATCTGGCCGTCTGTCTGCGTGCCTGTCTCCATGTCCACTTATCGATGTGGTGCTTAGAATTATGCCTTACACCTTGACAGACGACTGTTGGGATGTTAGCTTGGCTGAGTAGATACGAGCGGTCGTTCTTAATCTTCCGGTGTGCTGATGTCGAGGTAGTGGGTTCAACCCCTATATCTGTCAGTTGGACTAATATGTTGACTTCTCGTCCTTGACTTTGGGACGTAAATTACAAGTACCTCAGAAGTCGGAGTGAGTTCGCCTGGTGGCAACTGACATTGGTAATATGGAAGCTAATTCACATTTAAAAATCACTCACTGCATTAAACGTAGTATCACTTATGTGGATTATGCTTGAGTTTAAAGAAAGAAAGAAACAGAAAAATAACTATAGTTATTGTACTTCAAACAAAGCACATTAGCCACTCCATAACACGGAGCTTGGACTGAATTTAAAGACCATGTGTTCTCAGTGCAGTATGATTCTTCTCTCGGACTGTCTTTTTTACTCCAGAGGAAAGGCAAAACCACTATTCCTTGAAAAAGACAAGCTGCAGAAGCAGCCAGATAAGAAAGCAATGCTCTGTCCGCCTGTCGGTCGGAGCTTTGAACCTAAACCAGCTGCTGACGTAAGCCAAGGGCCTGGTCTGCCCTGCCCTGACATTATTCTTAGACTGCATTTCCTCGCACCAGGGTAAGGCGTTTACCCACCCAGTTGCGCGCTTCCGCCCGCAGCCGTTGGAAGAATGTTGAGTGTCTGATTTGGTGAGCGCTGCCAAATCATTCGGCGCTAAAAAAAAAAAAAATAAATAAACAGGAAGTACTGTCTACTGTCCTACTGTCAAACTGTAGTTCAGTCATATCTGACTAAGACCTGACTTTTAATCTACAACATACATTTCTAAACAACTTCACTTTGGTGTCGAGGCTACATGGGGACTTTTTGTTTCCAACACAGAATGTGTCCATTCGGTCCTGGAACAAAATGGGAATGCCGTACAACAAGATAGTGGTGGGTGTATCGACACTGGGACCCTATGTCAGACTGGTAAATGCACATCGTTATCATCCGGGATCGCGAGCGACAAAGGAAGTGTTGTCTGGACATTACTATAACATATCGTCCCGATTGGCCTATCCTGAGGTACAGTGACATGAACGAACATTTGCCTCGTATCTCAATAAAAGTTTGAATGTGTCTGAATGTTAACTGTTTAAATGTGCCTCAATGTTAACTATTTGACTGACTGGTGTCTCAGTGTTAACAGTTTGACTGACTGGTGTCTCACTGTTAACAGTTTGACTGACTGGTGTCTCAATATTAACAGTTTGACTGGTTTCTCAGTTTTAACAGTTTGTCTATGTCTGAAAGTTAAAAGTTTGACTGTGTCTTAGTGTTAAAAGGTTGACTGTGCCTCAATGTTAACAGATTTACTGTGTCTCAATGTTCACAATTTGCATATCTTTCAATGTTAACAGCTTGATTCTGTCTCAGTGTTAATACTTTGATTGTATCTCAATGTAACAATTTGCATATATTTCAATGTTAACAGTTTGGACGTGTCTCAATGTTAAAAGGTTGATTGTGTCTCAATGTTAACAGTTTGAGTGTGTCCCAATGTTAACAATGAGGATGTGCCTCAATGTTAATAAATGTTAATAGTGCGGATATGTCTCTATGTTAATATCCTGGATGTGTCTCAATGCTAACCTCGTGGATGTATCTCAATGTTAACATCGTGCATGTGTCTCAATGCTAACATTGTGGATGTATCTCAATGTTAACATCCTGGATGTGTCTCAATGCTAACCTCGTGGGTGTATCTCAATGTTAACATCGTGCATGTGTCTCAATGCTAACATTGTGGATGTATCTCAATGTTAACATCCTGGATGTGTCTCAATGCTAACCTCGTGGATGTATATCAATGTTAACATCCTGGATGTGTCTCAATGCTAACATTGTGGATGTATCTCAATGTTAACATCGTGCATGTGTCTCAATGCTAACATTGTGGATGTATATCAATGTTAACATTTTGGATGTGTCTCAATGCTAACCTCGTGGATGTATATCAATGTTAACATCCTGGATGTGTCTCAATGCTAACATTGTGGATGTATCTCAATGTTAACATCGTGCATGTGTCTCAATGCTAACCTCGTGGATGTATCTCAATGTTAACATGCTGGATGTGTCTCAATGCTAACATTGTGGATGTATCTCAATGTTAACATCCTGGATGTGTCTCAATGCTAACCTCGTGGGTGTATCTCAATGTTAACAGTGTGACTATGTACCTCTATGTTAGCAATGAGATTTTTAAGGAGGTATTGCACCAGGCTGAACATGAACAGTGGCGGCATTAGCTCAGCCGATGGGAGCTGGGCCAATAATTACACGCGCACGTACGGGCAAGATTCCGACCCCTGAGTTCGTCGTCTATCTAAGTGACTCAATTACTGGGCATCTATTTCCCTGTGCATTCAGGCCTCAAACATATGATGGACACCAGAAACCCATAGCGGTAAACTACCTTGGGAAAGCATGCTGGTTAACTCATGAGCCACATCGATTTCTAGAGTACGGTACATTAAGAGTTACTATATCCTTCATGATGCCATATGTGACATATGGTTACTATTACCTTAATGATGCCGTTTGTGTCAAATGGTTAATATTACCTTCAAGATACCGTTTGTGTCATGTGGTTACTATATCCTTCATGATGCCATATGTGACATACGGTTACTATTACCTTCATGATGCCGTTAGTGGCATATTGTTATTATTACCTTCATGATGCCGTTTGTGGCATATGGTTACCATTACCTTGTTGATGCCGTTTGTGGCATATGGTTACAATCAATTATGAATATGGTCATACATATAACTGGGACAGTGGGGGTGGGGGTGGAGGTAATAGTTCTATGTGGTGTAGTGGTTTAGCCGCCTGCTTCGTGCCCCGAAGATGTGGGTTCGGTTATGAACTCCGTCGTTCGGTTCACGAGTGCAATTTTCGGGGGGTCGTCTCTGGTGTTACGGAGTTCGTACTTTGTGCGACGCTCTTAGCAGGCCAACAACAGGTAGAAACCCAGCAGTATGGGATAACACCCGGTGCGATATAGTCGACCATTTCTCTCTGTTTTACACTTTTTTTTAAAAGTAGCATATCCCTTACAGGACGTTGCAGTCAGTACCAGCATTTTCAGCTGATGTTGATGTTCTTGGCAAGATTACGCTCAGTAGTTTGCCATTACTTTCTAAGCGACCGGCTCACATTTTCAGTAACCAACGAGACACGATCCACTGCCGAATCTCGCGGAGCTTTGTTCCCCAGTGGATATACGGGGTTACGGAGAACGTATTTACCACCTTCGCCAGGAAGACCGGCCTTTTTTACACTGGTAAACATAAATTGTCGTAATAAGCAATATACGTTGAAATGACCGTGGTAAACTTGTTATTTTTGGAATAAGCAATAGATATAAGATTGAATGACCGTAGTAGACTATTTATTGTGGGAATGTGCTTATTGTAAATGTGAGCTCAGAGGATTGAATATTATGTTTTCATTTATGTTCTGCGAATTCTGCAGTTGTGGCGTGATAATTAAAATTAAGGTCGAAAGGGACCGGGTTAACTTTAAATAAAATGAAATCCACCTGTATAATAAAGCCAAGGAATGGTTCACGAACCCCCAAGAGTAATACGAAGATAATTAAGTACCATATCCTTACTCGAGAGATATGAATATATAAGCGCTTTCCTATTACAAGCCGTCGTGAGTCTTAGGAAGTTACAAGGGCAAAGAGGAGTATGCTTTACTCTATAAATGAAGTTTGAACCCGTGAATTCTCCTAGCCATAGGATACTAACTTTAAGCAATATTCCAAAGTGTATTTTGTAACTAACTGAAACAACCAACGAGATTGAACATAATCAACAAGTAAATTGACTCAACTCGTGGTGCACATATATACATGTGTGTGTGTGTGTGCGTGCGTGCGTGCGTGCGTGCGTGCGTGTGTGTGTGTATGTGTGTGTGTGTGTGTGTGTGTGTGAATCATTTACAGTGAATAAAAATGCCACATGCCCTTTGCAGGACACTGAGTTTAATCCCAGGTTAACGTTCCAGGCAAATGTACATTGAGTAGATTGGAACTGTTTTATGAACGAGAAATCAACGCTAAAATCCTTACAGTTGGTGTAGGGGCTGGACCGTCTACCTCGCCGACAACGAACCGGAAGTTTGAGAGAGAGCGATCTTACGCCCACCTCGCTTTCTGTGAAGTGAATAGATTCATCATATTGTGACTGACATCCGTAACACACATATAATCGCTGATACAATTTTTAATGTGGAACATTTGTTACCCACACGCTAATCTCAGAGTCACTGTCTTTCACAAGTTTTTCTGTCTGCATAACATCTGTTCTTAACACATAATTGTTAAGGCTGCAGCAATTTTGAGAAATCGGTTATTGTTCATATAAGAGAAATAGTTGCAAACTAAGCAACCTAGACTTTCTTTTGCTTCTTCTTTCACTTGTTGGGACATAGACCTCAACCAACTCACTCCCAGCGCCCCCTCCCCCCTCCCCCCCCCCCCCCCCCCCCAGCTATACAATGGTGCTCCAGCTATGTCCTCCGCAAAACATTCATATCTATTTCTTCTTGCCTTCTCCTTTCTTTCTTTCTTTCTTTCTTTCTTTCTTTCTTTCTTTCTTTCTTTCTTTCTTTCTTGTTTATGATGTGGATACTGTTGCCTACATCTTCATTATTCAAAACAAACATATGGTTTATCATGTTCATGCATAAAGAAATATTCATAGTTATGTTCCCGTCTGAAGGTATGTTTGAAACAACAGATGAAACAGATTCTCTCACTGTACGACTATACGCAGGAGTCTGCCTTCCTGGTCTACGACGATCAATGGATCGGTCACGAGACCTTCAGAAGTTTGGAAGCGAAAGTAAGCCTGTGATTCCCCAGTATGTTTGGAGAGACTCCACATGTGTTGCCGATCAGTATTGTACTGTGCAAATATCGTCATGTTATGAGTTCAACTGATTGAGTGTATAAATAAAAATGTAGGTGTGGCTTAAACTTAGTGCTCAGTCAGATGAAGAAGTACTATAATATAATTTCCATTCATGAACACTAAACTTGCGGAAGATACCGCTAAACGAATCAAATAACACGATAAGCACATTACTGTGATATATCGTCCTTCGATCCAATTGGTACATGGTGTTGGTGTACGGGTTGGGCCGTCTACCTCAACGACAGAGAACCGGAAGTTTGAGAGAGAGCGCTCTAACGCCAACCTCGATGTCTGTGAAGTGAACAGATTCATCATGGCGATATATTATCCTTCGGAACTCCCTCCTCTTCCGCGTTCCGAGCCATTTAGGTTCTTTGCTGCAAGTTCAATCCGTCTCCATTCGTCTCTCTGGTGGACCTTCTCTTGCCAGTCGTTGATTCCAAGTGCTTGTATG
This sequence comes from Cepaea hortensis, assembly GCA_963921405.1. Lineage (NCBI taxonomy): Eukaryota > Metazoa > Mollusca > Gastropoda > Stylommatophora > Helicidae > Cepaea > Cepaea hortensis. Next base: position 10,606,564 of record OY992879.1, on the reverse strand, counting down.
TCTGTATATGTATTATCTCTCCACCGTCTTCTTGGTCTACCTCGGGGTCTACGGTCATTTATTTTCTGAGTGTAAGCGAGTTTTGTTTCCCTATTATCTTCCATTCTTTCTATATGCCCCAGCCATTGTAGTTTATTAGCCTTCGGCACTATATCAGTTAAATATCCTGCGAAAACAAACTCTGTCTAAATAGATGTGTTGTAGAAACATAAAACTACCTTTCTTATCAAACAACACTTATCCTACAATATCCAGAGAGCAACAGGCATAGACACAAGAAGCTGATAGACGGGCTATTCGTGCAAACGCTCTGTTACCAGGGACAGAGATGGGTAGTTCTAGAAACACATATCTATAAAAATCACATCCTGTGAGATAACAAGCATAAGAAATTAGGCTGGATAAACGAAGAGAGACTGAGAGACGCGAGAAACTACGAACAAGCGTAGAGAAAACCACCACTTACTGGCTTCTTGCATAACCAATGTATTAAATGTTTCGAATATTCAGCTAGATTGGGACACGATCAACCAGCGGCAAAAGCGTTCTGCATCGGAGCAATGGAACACAAGGAGAGAGGAGAACCATGAAGAGTTGTATAGATGCAGTTAAAGAGATATTCATCATCAGAATATGTCAAGCTGATGAAAGTGGCCGGTCATATTTCACCATCTCGCACGATCACCAGAGTTGTGGTTCAGCTCCATATTCTTTTCTCGTCCATCCCACGGAGCAATGCCATCCAGATATTTACTTCTCAGTCTTCCCTTATTTGTCTCCTCGATATTGCAAGTTATCTCGTTTATTTCTTCTTGTGCCGGCTCCATGGCCGAGGGGTTAGCAGCTTTCTCAGGCTAACCCCGAATACTCTCGTCACGTGACGCGACGAGAATTAGCAGTGGTTCGAATCGCAAAAGTGACTTATGAGAGTATGGAGTCGGTCGCTCAGAAAGTCGTGGCGTGCTGATGAGCGTTATCTAGCCTAGGAATCAAAATACAGCTGAAGGATGCTGGTGTTTACCGCAAATATCCTGAAACAGGATGGAAACGCGGGAAAAAAACAAAAACAAAAAAAAACAAAAATTTCTTCTTGTAATTTGTCCAAAAATGTTGGCTGCCTACGTTTAATTTCTCAGTTTATAGTTCTTATTTGTTTCTTGTAGGACTTACTCGCCGGTCTCTCTGGCCGAGGTGTTACAACGCTTTCTCCGCAATCCCGTTTATCATGCAGAGTCTCGTAGCGGGCGAGAGCTGGAAGCGGTTCGAACCCCGCTGGTGACTTGCTGGATAACTGAGCCGGCCGCTCAGAACACAATGGCAAACGACTGAGCGTAATCTTGCCAAGAAATCAACAGACAGCTGAAAAATGCTGCTGTTGACAGCGATGTCCTGTAAAGGATATGCGAATAAAAAAAAAAAAAAGGTCTTACTCATTAATATTTCTGTCGGACCGTGGTATTCCTCACATGTTCCTATGAATCTACATCTCCACTGCTATTAGATGCTTTTCAGCTTGTCTGCTCATTGTCAAGAGTTTCTTGGCATTTGTAAATAAAGTAGTTTGCCATTGCTTTCCTTCCAAGCAGTGACCGTACTGTCCGATGACCGTAGCCATTGTCTGCAAAAATAGATCCTATACCTACCGTCACAAAATTGTAGAAAACAAATTACAATTAAAGAAATAAAATATGACGTTAGTACAAACAATATGACAAGCGAAACAAAGAACACTGCATCTGCCTTCTTTATGGGACGCTTTACAGCAAAAGCTGTGGGACAACCGACGACTCAGAAAACGTAAAAACGTTTTGAGACGAAAACGTAGAAACCTATTGATGCAGAAAATAACCACTAAGAAAGTCAGGTGTATGTACTATTTCCTGGTGAAACAAAACATGCATATTCGGGTATAAGGTAATTGTGGTTAAATAAGCAAATTGTCGACATGTGTGGTCTATGTCTTTTCAGACAGAGTTATTTCGCCGTTCATTAATTCAGTTCATTAATTCATGTATGCTCGAATGTAATAATATGCGTGCATGGGCCTGTAGTAGGGAGTAAGCAGAGCGGCATCTGGCTGCAAAGGCTAAAGGACTCAGTGTAACAAAGGAGAGAATGGCGTATGTTATCGCGAATTTCAGCATGAGATTGCACGTGGGAGATATAACCGTATCGTTTTAAGGGAGGAGAGTTGTACAAAACGGCTTGTTGTGTTTGTAACGGTCTCGTAGATATTGGCACCTTGCTATTTTGACACCCAATAGTCTGCAACACTGTGCTTTGCAAAAAGGCATACTTACTGCAACCAGACCATGGGTGTAGTTATACCTCTTCATGGCAAAATCATCTCATCTCATCTTGTTCCTCTTGTACCTTGCGGTGTCGAGGTGAAGTATGAACTGCGGGAGAGTGCCCATTCATGGGCTTCATATGTCGAGGTTCCCATGGCCTCTGTAATTTCCTCTGTCCATCGTTTACGTAGTCCGCCTCTTCCTGTGCTCTCATCTGGTCTGTACATCATTGCTTGTTGGGGTATACTGTTAGTTGGTGACCAAGTGACATGGCCATACCATTTGACTTGCTGCCTTCTAATAAAACCAAGCGCTGTTATAACCCCCCCCCCCCCCCCCCCACTTTAGTTCTGATTTCTTTATTTCTGATTTTATCTCTTCTTCTTACATTGATTATTCTTCTCAGGAATCTCATTTCTGTTGTGATATTTCTGTTCTCTTTTTCTGTCAATGTCCAGGTTTGGCATCGGTAGCATAATGCCTGGTTTAATCATAGAGACCATCCTTTGCCCATTTAGCTTGATTCCCTCCTTCGGTCAGTCTAGTTTACTCTAGAGGAAAGATAGCACAAATACATCTGGAAAAAGACAGGCTACAGAAGCTGCCAGATCCGCAAATCAATGCTCTAACTGTCCGCCTGTTGGAGCTTCGATCCTAAACCGGTTTCCGACTATAGCGTAGGGCCTGGTCTGCACTTCTCTGACATTGTATCCTAGATTGTATTTTTCCTCATGTACACTCCCAGATTCACTCTTCCGCCCGAAGCCTTTGACACAATGTGGTGTGTCGGGTATAGTGAGCGCCGACCAACATTGGGCGCTAACTAAAGCAGGTAGAACCATCTACTGTCATACGGTAGCTAAGTCATATCTGACTAAGACCTGACAACCTGGTAGAATGTGCAATGTAAAATAGAAATCGGAAATTTCCGCCCGTGGTAGATTGCATAGCTTGATCATAATGAGGTCAGTGTCGTGGCCGGGGTCATGAACAGGCTGGTAGACTGCCTACTGCTGCGCCTTTGTGTTGGGAGTTTGATTATGACACAGCTGACATTGTGAAGCATCTCTGTCGTCTAGTGGATCTAGTGCATAACAGAGGATCCACGTCTGGAGAGGCTGACTGCCGGGGATGTGAGAAGTGATCCTGGACAACACTCAGCACGTAATGGACAAAGTAGTCCGATCGTTGATCAAGTTGCCATTGGTCCTATCAGCATGGGAACCCTTGATTGGCTACCAAAGAAGTATTCGAACCATATGCTGGAGTGTGCCGTATGCAGTGAAGTTCATCCCTGAATTCATATTCACACTTATTGTTTCATTTATTCAATATCCTTGTCCTTTATATTCTTTCTGGCAAAGATAGTTCACAATTTGTCGACCAAATGGTATATTTCTTTCGGTAGCGAGAGTTAATGATTGCGTCTCATATTTACAATTATTATTATTATTATTATTATTATTATTATTATTATTATTATTATTATTATTATTATTATTATTACGAACCAGCGTTAAATAGCAACTGTATGCCTGCTTGTGTGTTTATCCTAGATTAGTCCTTTCACATATTTCCATGGGAACCTACCACATTGAGGATATTGTACCGGGCTCATATTTTCTTAACCAAGCGCCACTCGATGCCTAATGTGCTCAGCATTATGCCAGACGAAATTCCTCCTCGAAACCTACTATATACCCATCTCATATTGCAGAGTTGTCGCCGAGGGTATTTTCGAAGGAAAATAATTTAACCCATAATCGCGTATCAGTATCTGATTAATCTTATTCTTCACTGAGCATGCGTTAAATGAGATGTTGGACTATAAGTAGACAAGACGATAAGGAGCTTATATGAGCTCAAGGGTTGAAGAGATCGGTCAGACAATTGTCCAAGAGGACAATATCTTGGAGATTAGGACGTAACTAGCGCGCTTTGATTTCGTTTACTAAGACACGGTACAGGACAGAGTACTACACACGTGAATAGCTGAGCGACCGATGAGGTAATGCGAAATGTAAGCAGAATGTAATCAGTGGGGGAAAAAGGGTATTTCACTATTTCGAACGCTAAAACTCATATGGCCGAATATGATTCAAATATGAACATAAGCGTGTAATCGTAAAATTGTTATTAGGATATTTCGGGACAACTAACATCCGACAAATTTGTTGTGATATACTCGAACCATCACTGCTGTTGATTCCAGCCAAAATTAATTGTTTATTCATTGCTTGTGTGTGATTGTGTATGTGGGAGGGGGTAAGGGGTGTTGGTATTCTGAGACTGAAATGTGGCACGTAATACGTGGGGGAGGGGGGGGGTGCCAGGGAGCGGCTGGTGGCTTACATATCGGCCCTCTGGCATTAGTTACTTACTCTGATGGTCAGTGGTGAAATTTTTAATGTTTCTTTTCTTGGCCCCTGTGCGATAAGATAACTTCACACGCCCTGGACGACAATATCATCTTGACGCGCCACCACTGTACTATTTCAGTAACGATTCGTTTATCTTTCGATTGCTTAATCTTGATCATGTAGACGTCTCTCCATCTACTTCTAATGACCGTTGAGCCTTTCCATCTTGTACAGTCTATAACTGTTAACTACTTAGACCGAACTCAACGTAGCTGGCTAACATGACACTGGTATATATTTTTTTCACATTCTATTTTACTAATACTATACACTTGACACTGTCGATAGCACGATTATTTTTTTCCACAACAGATTCACGAATGTACACAACAGTGCCTAAACATTAACTATTCTACAAGATCGGCATAATTTTAGCCATGCTCTGTTAATGATTGATTGATTGATTGATTGATTTAGGAACCGACATCACAGCATTTGGGGTATTCCCATAAGCGCTCCGTCCCCATCCTCAGAAGCCAGCGAAGAGTTCCAACCCCAATAGTACCAGTAGCAATCTGATTATATGTGCGTCTCGCCTTTCCTCTAAGCGTCGAGCATCGGCCAGATCCCCTCGTCACTCCTCGCTGTCGCATTCTTGCCAGACAATGATGAGCCATTTGCTCCTCCGAGGTGTACACGTGCTCCCAAATGGTCGCAACCACGTCTGCCTTATCATGCATCAATACTCCACCAAGTTTGGTCGAGACAGCCAATCGGTCTGCCTGTTCATTCGCCAGCACACCAGCATGCCCCGGAGAAAAGATCCAGACGATGCTTGCCACCCGTGACTTTCGAAGCGAAGCAAGCCACTCTGCACGAAGCGTGACTGTCTTCACCCTACTCAGCATTCTTTCTGAGTCAGTTACAATCACGATGTGTGTGTGTATCGTATTCTCCATCCAGAGGAAAGCTGCACTGACTGCCTCCACCTCCATTCTTAAGCTAAATGTTGTGGTATCATATGTCAGGCTCTCCTGCACCAAACGTCGACCAATACCCTTTGCCAAAAAACCCCAGGCACTTCTACTACCTCTCAATACCGAACCATCTGTGTAGATAATCACATCACCCGGGCGAGCATTATCCTGGATTAGTTGCTGGATTTCCACTTCCGTGGCCCCTGCTGGCCACTCCCTGCACTTCCGGCTCAATGTGATTATAATTCTGCAGAAGTATAATTCTCCGCTGGCACTTTGACCCACTCCTCTCCTCGCCTAGTGTTCTCCAAGATGCACACTTGTCTAATCGTATCCTCCGCCTGAGCCATCCATGATATCCCTCTTATCAGTTGTTGGCCCTTAACTGCGTCCAGCACCTCATGCAACGGGTGATCTGTGTCAGCAGCTCCTCTGAGGTATGCCTTCGCCTGCATCACCTTGAGCCTACCAGCAACAGTCCATGCTCTGTTAACTCAGATCAGGTCCGACCCTGACCAAAGCTCTAGTCCAACTGACTTAAAGTGACGTTTTGCCCTCGTGCACAACGTCCTGCATACTTTTCCCGCCCTTGTGACCAATGCCGTGGTAGATCACTTCGCAGGGTCTCCTCCTTTAGACCGCACTTATTACCAATTCATGCCATGTTCCAGGCCTGTATCAACTGAACCATGGAAGGGGGAATGGGGGTGTGCTTCAAATTAAAAATCTTAAATGTGTGTGAAAATCTGAAAAAGTAAAGAACAAATGTATCATTTTTCGATGTCGTCACCGCTGCGTTCAGTGCAAGCCCTCCAGCGCCGATACAGTTCTGGTATTCCTGTAGAAAGAATGTTCTTGGTTTCGTGTGTAGCCACTCATGCACCACCTGCTATACCCCTTCACCAGACAGAACAGTCTGTCTCACAAGTCATGCCGTTTTAAAACTTCCTAATCATTGCATACACTAGCTGGACTGACAGGCATACATCAGCCTACTGGACCTTCATTCGCCGATGACTTTCTATAGGTTTAATCCCTTCACTGAAAAAAAACAGGCTACGGGCGGTGCATGTCACAATTCTAAACTCTCCTTATGACGTCATCATGTTCGTCCGCACCGTGGTGCCACGTGCTTAACAGTCTTGACATCGTTAACAACTATACTGACAGGTTAGAAGAAAACATTTTTTTTTTTTTTTTTGGGGGGGGGGGGGGGGGTAATTTCTATCTCACGTTTAAGGTTTTCATTTGAAACCCCCTCGTTGTTTATTGATATTCAACAAATACGCGAATACCGTAAACTGATTAGAACAGTTAGATGTATATGTTTTATACACGTTACTAGAAGAAATAAATTGGAGAACTGTGTGGCAACTGGCAAGACTGAGGGGAAAAGAACAAGGGGAAGGCAGACAGAAACATATCCAGATGACATGGCCATATGGCATAATTGAAACTACATCACTAAGGTGATTCACGACTCTGGTGATCGTGTGAGATAGCGAAACATGACCACCCACGCTTATCGGCACTGTGCATGATGATAGTGAATAGTGCATTCTGTACGTGCACGTTGGTGCGTTATTTTTTCATTACTCCAAGCCCAATTGTATTATAGGAGTGTGTATCACTACAACAGGGACAGCATAACTGTCTAGTCCAACTACTACACAGACACATGCTGCGATGTCAGAACTATTGACTATGCATAATTTTAAATTACAAAATTGCGCTGACATGGAAAATATAAACCCATAAACAACACATAGCACGATTTCTTGTCTGGCTTATATCGCTTCATCTTGAAATGCTGCGGAATATATCGTTCCAGAAATCCTGTTATGCACATCATGTTTTACCTCTGTACTTAGTCTCACATAGTAATACACTGGTTTGTTATAAGAGACCATTGTTTGAACGAAATCATTCATCAAAACTATGTCAGTGAAACGACAGATAATAACTAGCATATTCACACCAACCCTATGCTACCAATGTCAACCTTGGACATTATCTGAATCACACATCCGCAAAATCAACACCTGTGTGATGAGATGCCCGAGGAGACCTGCCAACTTAACTATCCGAGACCAAGTAAGAAATGTTGAGATCAGACAGACAGTGGGATAAACACCTTGTGACATATACATATTTAATGAAAGGTAGAAGATTAAATGGTTTTGCCTTAATAACGTCTGTCAGGAGAGAAAGAGGACGCCAAAGAAAAACAGGGATTGAAGACATCAAAGACATTGCACAATCATATGGAATGACACTATCCAGTGCCGCCCATAGGGCGATGGAGTGTCAATTATTCCTCCCCACTTCGCTTGACAGCATAAGTGGAAGATGATGATGATTAATAAAAACGTCCGCTTGTGTCTTTCCTTCATCTTGTCGCAATTAAAGCTGGTTTACTTCAAACACCAGTTCAATAGCAGTCTTGATGTTTCAACGTGTGTTACAACAATGAAGTTTGTTACTAATTGTTGGGCTTCTGTTACAGAACTGAATTGTCTGTTCCAGGTAAAGTTTATCAATGAACTAAAAACCGCGGGGATCTTCTATTCTGCCCTGGATGAAGACGACTTCAACGGAGCGGTGAGTACGTGTCTAAGTGCGTGCATAAGCCACGCCCACACTGAGTTCAACATCATAGTCATTCACACGTAGTAAGTTTCCTACAGAACGTCGCACTCAGTAGAATCAGTTCGAAAAATCCCCCAACCCTTCGCAGAGTGCGTAAAGTGTTCAAGCTCCCGATATCTCCGAATGTTTAACATACAACTGTTTATTGTGGCAAGAAATCGTTTTTTTTTTTTTTTTTCACGTATACTCGCTTTGAAGTCAAGAATACTCCAAAAACATGCTCATGGCTTGGAGAGAATGACGCTGAAGGGAGTGAGCAGAAGATCTGGCCGACAATCAGGACACGGAGGAAGGGCCAGACAGACATATAATCAGACTGTTAGTGGTACCATTAGTACTGTGACTCTTCACTGGCTATGTAAGATGAGCATGGAGCACGTAAAGGAACGTTTCGAGATCTGTGATATCCGTTCTTGACTTAACTCATCTTAACGCTTTAATCTCTCAACAGATCATAGTTCCTCCACCACCTCTAGCTAGAACCTCCTTTTAGTTGCAATCCACACAGAGATCTCCCATCCCCTCTTAACTTGCTTTCGTGATACACATTTGTTTATTTCATTTTGTTTTAGATCTTCCCCTATCCTGTTACGAGACTTGTCTCCTGTTATTGTGGTTGTCAGTATAACGCGTCTGCCTTCTGTTTTCTTGTCTCTAGACTTGTTCATGTTTGTTTGGATTTTAAGCGGAAGTTGTTTATGGGATGGCTCAGCCAGTTTCACGACCACCACCTTATTCACCTCTTACATCACGCATGTGTTACTGTTCTGGTCTGTCCATGTGGGGCCCGCAACGCATGGGCAGTTTATACACATGTACATCTCAAGTCGGATTGGGTAAGCCTGATAGCGAGGGACACTGGTAATAGGGACAGTTAATCCACACGCACAATCCAGTGCAGTGCTACTAGTAGTTGTGTTTATTGACTACGCTTGAGGTCAAAGCGAGCAAGTACAAAAAGGCAAATATTACACGTTTTAGACTTTTTGTTAGCTGACTTTGAATACCATCGTAGTCCTCACTGGACTAATTTTGTTCCATCTGGGCCAGGGTTACCGATTGCCAGTGTCCCTCGCCATCACGCTAACCCACTCTGATGTCTAAGGTACTTGTAATTTACGTCTCCAAGCCAAGGACGAGAAGTCAGCATTTAAGTCCGACTGGCCGGTGTAAGGAGAGGGCCTAATACCTCACCATCTGGGCACCTCAAGTTTAAGAGTGAGCACTCTTAACCTTACGGAGACGCGACTTCATCCTATTGTTCTGACTTTCAGGTATGCATGAAAGGTAAATACCCAGTCTTGTCGTACATATCAGCAGAGATGAAACGTTATGTGACAACGACAACCACCACAACGACTACAGTCACAGCAAATATATCACAGACATTGTCGTCCACAGTTTGGCACCGGCCAACGACAGTTCTCTATGGCCCAGCAGATGACGATGATTACACCCCAGGTGTCTCCTTCAGTATTTGGGGAATATTTCTACTGATCATTGTGTACATAGCCGGGTGCGCACTAGGGCTCATTGTGACCTGGATTGTCAGGAAGCAGGAGGCGATGCATGCCGATGGGTGAACTTCTCGTCCCATCCACAGTCCATTCTACTGAATTCTGAATGCTAGCATTTCTTGAAGATATCACAGTGTTGTGTGTTTTGTGTAGACAACCCCGTCTCCCAGTAGACGCTACATTCGTCTATTGATTTATTCACTGATTCGTTATTTCATTGGTTTATCCAGCCATTAAATCTTTCAGACAAATACTCGCAGAGCTGTTCCATAATCCGTTCATTCAATAGTCCATTCACTGAATCACACCATTACATGATCATTTATTTTCATTGGCACCTTGCCGTCTTGACAGACGATAGTTTGTGCTTTAAAAAGGCATAATAACTTTTAACTATGGTGGTAGCGAGTGTGACTGATAAGGCCAATTTGCGCTGTAAATGTCCGTTCACAGTGGGTGCATGTGTACACGTGGTCATTTCCACCATCATGCACCATCTTACGTCTCAAACGCTTGGTGTGTGACTTTTCTGCAATAATTTTCTCCTTTGACTTTATTCCATTTCTGATATTTGCCCTCCATGCAACACGTTCAGCGGCGACTTGCTCCCAATGTGCATTATCAATGCCTGTATCAATCATGTCCCGCTTACACACATCTTTGTATCGTAGTAGAGGCCGACCCTGAGATCTCTTACCCATCTGTAATTCACCAAAAAAGATATCCTTTGGTATTCTACCATCATCCATCCTCCTAAGATGTCCTATCCATCTAAGTCTACGAAGACTGAGCATGGAATAAACTGTCACACAACCTGATCTTTCCAATACTTCAGTATTTGTGATTTTGTCTTGCCACTTAATACCAAGAATTCTTCGCAGACACCGCATATGAAAGCTGTTTAAATTGTTCTCTTGGTGTGAGTAAGTTGTCCAGGTTTCACTGCCATAGAGAAGAGTACTAAGGACACAGGCTTGATAGACAAGGACTTTTGTTTTGGCAGTAAGCTTCCTGTTCTCCCAGACTCTTTTTCTTAACCTGTTCATTGTTGTTGCTGCCTTACCAATCCGGATGTTGATTTCCTGATCTAGGGATAATTTGCTATTTACCACTGATCCTAGATATGTAAAATGGTCTACTATCTCTAGTTCGGCATCGTCAATAAAGATTGATGGTACCCCATGTGCACCCTGTGACATAATCTGTGTCTTCTTTTTGCTAATTGTTAAACCAAATTCAGAACAAGCATTGGAGAATACAGATAGTAGACATTGCAATTCTTCCTCAGAGTGGGTCGTAACTGCAGCATCATCTGCAAAAAGCAACTCTCTGATCAGTACCCTCCTAATTTTGGTCTTAGCCTTCAATCTCTGAGCATTGTAGAGGCCGCCATCTGAGCGTGAGTGAATGTATATACCACCATCCTGATCACGAAATGCATATTTCAGTAGAAGTGAAAAGTATATTCCAAAGAGGGAGGGAGCTAGTACACAACCTTGCTTAACTCCACTCTTGATTTCAAATTCTTCAGAAGTTGCACCATCAAACTTGATTATACCCTTCATGCCTGTGTGGAACGATTCCACAATGGACAGAAGAGTTAGTGGGCAGCCAATCTTCTTTAGTGCCTTGAACAGACCCTCACGACTGACCAAATCAAATGCTTTGTGAGGTCGATGAAGGCAATAAACAGTGGTTGATTCTGTTCACGACATTTTTCTTGCATTTGTCGCAATGAGAATATCATATCAGTGGTAGACCGGTTCTGTCGAAAGCCACACTGTGATTCGGGGTAGACTTGATCTCCTAGGACTTGAAGTCTGCGCAGAACAATTCTGGCAAATACTTTTCCAACAATACACAGAAGTGAGATACCCCTATAGTTGTTGCAGTCGCTCCGATCGCCCTTGTTCTTGTACAGTGTTATGATGCTTGAATCTTTGAAATCCTGTGGGACTTGTCCTTCACGCCAGCATAGCTCTATTAGCTGGTGGATCTGTATAGTGAGTGTGTCTTGCCCACTCCTGATAACCTCTATTGGAATCCCATCCTTACCTGGAGCCTTGCCAGATGCAAGTTCATTTATAGCACACTTAACTTCTGTTATGGTGGGAAGTGTGTCCAGGTGGTCAAGAGTTGGTAGAGCCTCTATGGCGTTGAGGGCATTATCCGCTAGTTTGGTCTCACTTGAGTAAAGCTCCAAATAGTGCTCTACCCATCTGTCCATCTGCTGTTTCTTATCAGTGATGACTTCTCCAGTCAAGGTTTTCAATGGTGCATTTCTTTTGATCACTGGACCACAGGCTTTCTTTATTCCTTCATACATGCTTCTCATTTATTTATGTAATAATTAATTCATACAAACGTGTATCTATTCATTCATGTAACCATCCATTGTTTAATAGCTCTTGTATTTATTCAGTTATTCATACATTCATTCAATGATTAATACAGTCATTCAGTTTTTCATGCAATTCAAAACAATGTTTTCACGTAATGAATTTGAATAACGAAGACACAAACAATAGATTGCACGATTTATTGCCTGGCATATTTCGCTGCATCTCGTCAGGTACATACTGCAGAATTAACACAACGTAAAGTAAATTAACTAGATAAATCCATCAAGCTGAAATATACACAATTTCGCACAGTAATGTCAATTATCTACCACGGTAATTTTAAGCTGACTAACATGTCTTTCTGTTTGCACAATTCTGGCTTGCGTTGATTGATCATAATTGCTTCTGCAAATTTTAACAAGCGAGTATTTTGTGTGTTAAACAACACACAAAAGGCAGTGTCTGTTAATCACATGGCCGCTTTTGAGGATATGCCTAGCGATTGATGACGCTGGAGGCCTCCGGTGTGTCGGCCCCATTAGGCTCGTATCTTGTCCACCCATTGAGGTATGTGTTCTGACACTCTTTTGTTCAGCTGTGTCTCTGTTCTACCGATGTAGAAGGCCTGGCAACTACATGTGAATTGGTAAATACAATTGTTTGTGGCGTACAGAGGAACAGGCTCTGTCACTGCTGGTGTGGGAATCGGTGTGGTTTTTTACCTAATGACTGGAGTTACAGCACATAATGTTCGGCCTACTGCTGCAGTAAGCCGGTTTTGTAGACGTTGCATTACATCATCCCCCGGTTAGCTGGATGAATACCTTGAGTTTAGGGACTGCTAGTTTCGTCTGGTTTTGGTTTCGGCTGTTGGCAGTGGCGCATTATAAATCCTGTGGAGTACCCATTCAGGTTTAAGACATTCTTCAGAGATTCAAATTCCTCTGTCAGTGTGTCCTGGGTGCATTTTTTTCTAGCACGGTCAAACAGGGTCCCTACTAAGCCCCGTTTGTTCTGGACAGGTGCGAAGCTCTGAAAATTTAAGTATTGGCCAGTCCATGTCTCTTTGCGGTACACCGATCTTTGAATTGTGCCGTCTGCTCTACGTCTCATTAGAATAACTAGGAACGGCAACGCTTCATTGTGTTCTTGTTCCATAGATAGAGAGAAGTCTTTATGTTCAATGTTCATTTTGGCCTGGAACGATGTTGCTTGTAGCTCGTCTGTGGTGATAATTAATATATCGTCCACATGACGGTAAAAGACCAAGTTGTTAATGTCTGAGGATCTCTTTTCTTCTAAATGTGCCACGAAGATGTCCGCTAGAATAGGACCAAGAGGACTCCCCATTGCCACTCCGTCAATTTGGCGGTATGACTTTGTTAGAAAATTGAATTGTATGTTGGCGGTACACAGAAGTAGTAGCTTCTCCAGAATAGGCGTTGGTTTAATGGGCTCCCTTATTATTTTTACTGTCTCTAATGGAACGTTGGTGAATAGAGAGGCTATATTCATGGACGCCATGTGTTTGTTATTTATGTCCATGGTATCCAATAATTCCACCAGTTTGAATGTATCTCTGAGTATTTTCGGATCGAAGAACTGTCGTACTGGCTTTAAAATTTCGGCTAGCCATCTCGCCATTCGGTGTTGTGCAGAGTTAACCATGGACAGGATCGATCTTAGCGGGATGCCGGCCTTGTGAAGTTTGGGTAGACCGTACATCTGAGGAGTTTGGAAGCCACGTGGTGTGAGCATTTTTGCAGTGGCCTTACTGATGAGTCCCGCATTCACAGGTGACTGGATCTATTTCCTCATTATTGCATCCAGGTCCTCCGACTTGTTTACTTTTTGATTTACCCTGAATTTAGATTAATCTGATAAAATTTCTTCCATTTTTCTCTGGTAGTCTGACATTACCATCAGTACTGCACAACTCCCATTGTCAGGTTTCAGTATTACGAGGATGTTGTTAGCCTTTAACGCTTTTAAAGCAGTAAAGTGTTCGTTGGTCAGCTGACATGTCTGTTTAGAGGTTGTTATGCGATACTTGTGTTCTAAATCTACCAGTTTGGCCTTCAGCCACCCGACCGACTCAGCAGACGTAGGTGTTAACTTAGACCGGCTTACTGCAGCAGTAGGCCGAACATTCTGTGCTGCAACTCCAGTCATTAGGTAAAAAACCACACCGATTCCCACACCAGCAGTGACAGAGCCTGTTCCTCTGTACGCCAAAAACAATTGTATTTACCAATTCACATGTAGTTGCCAGGCCTTCTACATCAGTAGAACAGAGAGACAGCTGAACAAAAGAGTGTCAGAACACATACCTCAATGGGTGGACAATATACGACACACAGGCGATGCGAGCCTAATGGGGCCGACAAACCGGAAGCCTTCGGCGTCATAAATAGCAAGGCATATCCTCGAAAGCGGCCATGTGATTAACAGAGACACTGCCATGCGTGTTGTTGTTTAACACACAAAATACTCACTCGTTAAAGTTTCCAGAATCAATAATGATCAATCAACGAAAGCCAAAATTGTGCAGACAGAAAGACATGTTAGTCAGCTTAAAATTACAGTGGTAGACAATTGCCATTACTGTGAGAAAATGTGTATAATTCAGCTTGATGGATTTATTTAGTTAATCTACTTTACGTTGTCCTAATTCTGCAGTATGTACCTGACGAGATGCAGCGAAATATGCCAGGCAATAAATCGTGTAATCTATTGTTTATGTCTTCGTTATTCAAATTCCATGCAATTATTCAAAAAATCATACAATCATTCAATTATGCATACATTCATTCAATTATTAAAAGATTCATTCAATCGTGTATTCCTTCAACAAATCAAACAGACACGTTCTTATGTATTCATGTAAGAATCCACGACTACTGTGAGCTGGCATACTGACAGGAGTCTCTGCATCCTCTGATGGGGAATTAGATGTATGAATCCAACGACAGCTCCACCCTGGTGTGTTTTCATGCAGTTGTATTGGTGTGTGTCTTTTTGCTTGTATGCTGACGACGGTTTTGGCCGCAACGTCCATTTTTTTTTTACTTATGATTCTGTTCTGGTAAAGCTTACCGTGATTTATTCACCGTATACGAATTGTGACGAAACGGAGAAAGAACGGCAGATCTCTGCATAATATCCCTTTGAAGGGAGTGCGATGCGTTGGTCTCCCTTGAATTAATATCAATTAATAGGGGATTCCCCATCAAAAAATAGTGCGGGGAGGAGCTATTCTAGTTATTTATAGAAAATCTAGAATGTTCCCTCAAGTGCGTACCTGGTAGAGATCTCTAAGTTCACGCGTGCTTCATGCAGCACGGGGTGGGGAAACTTATCGTGACTCTGGTTTTCTTCATGTATCATGAAAGTCACGCGGCCCGAGTAGGCGAGTGGAAGGCGCACTGACTTTGTCGTGAGCAGTCGCCCACCAAACCTCAGCGTAGACAGATCGCAGCCAACAGGCTGTTGTAATTTTGATGTCAATATTCGCGGCCAGTGCGGACATCTACAGTCAAGGTTGTGATTCTTCAATCACAGGTTAGTTGAGTACTTATTCTATGATTTAATTGTTGTCGTAATGCCGTGCTGAGTTCCCGGAATGAATTAATTGCCATCGCAAAATTGAGTTGTCGCGTAGCGTTATCCGTTACAGTTGGCGGTTGCATTTTTAAGTAGGCTTTATCGATCAGCAATGTAAGGTGTTACCTGACGGAACCAGCCGTGTTCCACCGCGAGTGGTGTGTAAATAAAATAGGCCGAACGATGTGCGTTACAGTGTGTAGCAGTTACGGGTTTGGTTTATTCATTACGCAGGCAAGGCGACAGTTTGTCCGTCATGACATCAACATGCTAGACGCTGTAAATGATAAGGTATAGCTTATGATTAGAGATGTGTAATGTGCTTCGTGACATTAGAATGGTAACGTAATTGTTCTATCAGTGATGGTGATTTTTCGAGGAATCAAGGTGAAATCAGCAGTGGTGTATTTGCTGTGTGCAGATAGCAGTGTTATTCCGCGTAAGCCGAATGGCGTTGCATCGGTAGGATAACAATTGATAAGAAGTATTCATGATACTATTGTTACTGCTTGTTGTCATGTCCGTCCGCTAGGATGACCGTGCGTGTTCCATCTTACGTTTGTCTAGGCAGCGGGAGGTAGGCCGGTAACCCCAACCCGATCAGTAATAGGTCCGACCCAATGCAATCGTGCAGGTACGATGGATGAACATACCCGATCGAGGGTGATGCGGCGCTCCGTAATTCGAGGCCGAGGTGTCTAGATAGATCGAGGTTTGAACCTAACCGTTTCTGTCTCTAATATTCTACTCTTCTGGAACCCTGACTCGGTTCATGGAGTACTTGGAGTACTGCCGTGAGGTAGTAGGTGGGAGGGGCATAAACCCCCCCCCCCCCCCCAAAAGGTGGAGCCAGAGTTTGGTAGTGGAGTCTGGAGGTTTGCTACATTGGATGACGTGACTTAAGTCGTCACGGGACAAGGTACACGAGACCCACAGTAGCTGTGGGAAAGTGTAGTGGTGGATGGCCACCACAGCTGTGCTCGACCGGCACAGGGATGACTGACCTGAAAGATAGTCAGTGAATAAGAGGGCAACTCAGGATCTGGGGCAGGGATCCCAGACCTGACACTATGGCTGTGATATGATTTTGTCATTTAAGTGTAACAAGTCCTGAGTTATCCTTAGTTAATGCTATAGTAATGAATTATCAGGAGTATAATTCATTATGGACATATAGTTATTAATGTGTGTAATTCATCAGTCCATGGGTGAAGGGATTGATGAATTGATGAGTCTGTCAGGAAGGAGATGTCCGGCTGGACACCTTCTCGATACAGTAATCCCTACATTGAAAGGAAAGTCAGTGTATATGTTGATTGATGATGGAAGATGAAACCGGATTGGACTGGCACCAGGCGAAGGATGCTTGACAGAGTCATACAGTCGACTCTGGTGCTAAGGGTTATATGTAGCCCAGAAGTGTTACTTGACTGAACAGGTGTGCTATTGCTTTTCTACCATCATTATGCCTATATATTATAGTGACTAGGTAGATCTATGATGTGATGATTTCATACTCATGTTGGTAAACATGAGGAATGTCTGAGAGGCAGGTGACAGGGTGGAGATGCTGGTAGTCTTTGTTGTAGTTGAGTACTCACACCAACCTCTCCGTGTTTCAGGATCTGTTATTACTATACAGAAGAAGATTCAAGAGCTGCACCATGAGCTCTATGGGCCCACTCATTCCAGTGCCTATCCAGAAGTTGATTGAGGCTATACTGGGAGTGGATGTCTGAGTCTGCGAGATCAATGTTGGAAGGAGCTGAGTGCTGAATAAGTCGGTAGGTCTAGGGTAGGACCTCCGTCAAGAGTCCGACGAGTGTCATCCGATCCTGAGAGGATCCAACACTGAAACGTCTGGTGATTCAAGCCAGTGAAGCACTGGTGACATTCAGTCTCTGTGTAAACCTTGGTAATTGCAAGGTAGTGACCTTTCAAGTTGTGCGAGGTGATCATTGTTACCGGTCACCATGACCTGTGTTATATGCTTCTGGCCCGGCTGGGTTATGGGACACCATGTATCAGTTGATGCTTACATAGTGTTTTTACATTGGTTACCTTTATGAAGCCAACATGTGGTCTAGTGAACTAGGACATTGATTACAACATTGGTGGAAACACCTGAGTGACATGGTTGTGAAGGTAGGGAGTTACCTCATGCCAACGTTATGAACTGTTGACAATGTTTGTGAAGGTAGGGAGCTACCTCATGCCAACGTGATAAACTGTTGACAGTGTATGCTAGGTTGTGATTACTACCCATGGATCAGGGTAGGTACATAATACTGTGTGAAGATCTATTGTCCAAGGACATGGAACTAAGGTGAAGTGTTTAGTCACCTGATAGACGTTACCAGTGACATTGTGTGTTCGTGTGGAGCAACCGCGTATTGTGTAAGTGACATATCAGTGTGTGGGTCACTGATGAGATAGAAGAGTGACCTGGCTCTTGTGTATGTTGAGACGGTGCTACATGTATTTTTTCTGCAAGTGGGAGACCGCTAATGTTCTAGGGTCGGCCCAGACTTCATCAAGAGTGTGACGAGGGAAATAGTACGACAGCAAGGAAGGATCCTTGTTCATCAGTGCAGTGTCCGTCAGGCAGTGGTACGGCGCTTGATCAGCCCTTGCTTGGTTCTCTGGGTGAAGAGGGAACTTTGGAGAGGCAGCAGACCTTGGAGTTCCAGTCCACTGGAGGAGCCTGGGTGAGTCGCTACCACGACTGGACAACCGCACGAGCTATCGTCCGCCTCCATGAAGAATACTCATCTGCGTCTTTGATCTTGTACATAGTTCTTCTAGTCTGGCTTTCAGCCATCCTTCTCTGTGTTGTGGTTGACGTAGTTCAGAATTAAATTTTTTTTGTTCTCTTAGCTATGACTTTGTGCAGTGATATGACTGGTGTCTGGTCCGAGCCCCCTTGGGGTTTGGAACCCTAGGTGAGGGAGGGGAGGTTAAGCTGTCCCGGCTTGTGTGGGGCCTGGTAGATGTAGAGTGCTATTGAGGTGGTTGGAGCAAAGGCAGGGGATAGTAACTATCGTGGCAAACCAGTCCAAGCCCCGGCGGTCTTGTCACAAGATAGAGTGGGGGCTCGTCCGGGATCTTCTCTTTGTTCTGACATCTCGTAGGAATAGGTTATAGTGTCATCTGTCCTATACCTATTGTCTACTTGACGAGTAGGGCTACTGAAACCTTTCTCTTCGACGTGGACAGACATTTAGTTAAGTTAGTATAGATACATAGTTACAGTGTTGGTTGGAGTACAGTTAGCATTGTGATTGGGTATTGCATATCTATACTGATACTAAGTTACACTAAGCATGGCTACTCGTACTTTAGATTTAGCTAAGGTGCGGGCATCTGCAACTGAGTTGGGTTTGGAAGGTGAGGAGTTTAAAGCCTATGTACTGGAAGTAGAGGGAGACTTCAGAGCAGAAGAGAGGGAGAGAAGAAAGTCAGAAATTGAGCTGGAAGCTCGAAAGGTAGCACTGGAAGAGCAAAAGTTGGTGGCAGACCAACAAGCACAAAAACTGGCAGCTGACCTAGAGTCTAAGAAATCAGATGCTAGGAAGTTGGAAATGGAACATGAGTTCCGTATGAAGCAACTTGAGGTAGAGGCTAAATCGGTTGGTGAGTCTGAGGGAGCAGTAGGTGGAGTAGCTTTACCTAGCTCATCAGTAGCCAGCAGACCAGCTTACCATGCTATGAAATGGCCGTTTCCACCATTTGAACCGGACCAAGAGAAGATAGATCAATTCTTAGAGAAGTTCGAGGCAATGTGTAAAGCTATGGGTTTAGAGCCTGAGCGTTGGAATCGTAAGCTTTCACAAGGACTCCGTGGCACCGCGTACGAAGTGTATGCGCGTCTTCCCCCAGGGATGGAAAATGATTATCCAACCCTGAAATCGGCTCTTTTGAAAAGATTCGAAATGACAGCCCATGCTTACAGGCGGAGGTTCAGAACTTCCAAGAGAGAACCAGATGAGATGTTCTCGGCCTATAGTGTGAGGTTGAACTCATACCTGTTGAAGTGGATGGCATTGGCCAATTTCAAAGAGGATTATGAGAGTCTGAGAGAGTTGATGGTGGTGGATCAAATGAAAATGCAGATGTCCAAGCCTGTAAGGAATTTCTTAGGGGAAAATGGGGCGGAAAGGCTAGACATAGTAAATAAGTTAGCTGAAAGGTATGTGGAAGTCTATGGTGAGACTGGGGATTCCTGTCAGACTGATTCACAGAAAAGGCAGCAGAAGGGGCTTGATCAGAAGCCCAAGACCAAAGGTCCCAAAGAATCATCCAATGTAGCAGATCCTGTGGTAAAAGACTCTGGTAAGAAACCCGATAAGCAAATCCCTCCCGCCTCCCCAAAACGGAAGTGGAGTCAGAGGTGGTGTAAGCACTGTCAGTCTCCTTCCCATAATACTGTAGATTGTCTGAGGAAGCCAAAGGACTTGCACTTTGCGTGTCTCGCCTCTACTAGAGGTAGACCTATCGAGACCACACCTAAGGGTCGGGAGAAACCAAAGTCTGAGAAATCACCTGTGATCGAAACGATAGAGGTGAATGGGAAGCAGGTGGAATGTCTATACGATACAGGATTGCAGTTTGAAGCTGTAATCTCATCCCACCTTGTGAGCCCAGGGCAGCTCACCGGCGAGACAAGAGAATTTCAGCTGGCCATGAGGAGCTCCGTAGCTATGGACTTGCCGATTGCTCGGATTGACATTCGGTGCAGGTACGTTACGGGTAGCATCCAGGCGGCTGTGCTGCCTGATCCTATTTACCCTTTGATCCTCGGTCGTCCGCATGTATTCCTGGGGGACCCCAGGGAACATTGTCTAGTGAGCGCTAGGCAGGCCAGGGCTAAGGATGGAAAAAGGCAGTGTGGTAAGGAAATAGACCATTCTCTTGCGAGGTTAGTGAGCAGTGCTCAAAGTAGGGACCAGACTTTGCGTCCTTACTTACTGGAGGTGTCCCAAAGTTCGGTCCCGCCAACTCCGGGTCAGTTCTATGTAGAAAACCGGTTGCTTTATCGTAGAGCCGGGCAAGGGGATAGCCAGTACGGTCAGATGGTAGTCCCTACTGACTACAGATCCCGCTTGATACATAGAGTGCATACCTTATCCTTAACCGGACATAAGGATGTGGGGACAACAGTCCAGTGTCTTTCCAGCCACTACCACTGGCCTGGAATGACAGGCGACGTGCGGAGATATATCCGGTCGTGCCCAACGTGTTGTCTGGCAGCACCAAAGCACAAGACCAAAAACGGTTTATCTCTGCAGATTGGAGATAGGGTTCTCGCGCTTCTCCCAATCGAGGGGGCGGAATTCGAACTCGGATGGCAGGGCCCTTTTCCTGTGGAGCGGATAATGTCCCGATCCACGTATGAGGTGAAGGTCCGCGGGGAATTGCGTAAGTTCCATTGTACTCTCCTTCAGAATTTGGAGAGGTCCGAGGTAGTTTCTCCACAAGATAGTGCGACTACCATCGCGCTAGATTCGGTTCTGGGTCCAGACGAGGGCGAGGAAGACTCAGTCCTACGCAGTACATCCTGTGGGGAGGGTCTGCGGTCTCCTGAGCGTTCAACCGTAGATAGGGCGAACGGGCTCCGTCGGGTAGAGGCCCATGGTGTTAAGCACGCTGGGAATCGAGGTCGGACAGGCGATGTCACATCTGGCACGACGGGATCGTCGGGTGACTCGATACGCCGACAGGCTCACTGTCCTTACTCGCGGGAGAGAAGGCAGGAGCAAGGGTACTCCAGACGAACCTGGAGTAAGCGACCATTCATTTCGGTCGACATCCGCGAACAGTCCACGAAGGTGATGCCTAGTCGGGATAGGAAATATCCTATTGTCGGAAGGGACGAACGAACCTTCAGTAAAGTAACCGATGGCCTGCAACAGGTGGATGCGGAACAGTCCAGTGTAGACAGATCCTGTAAGCCAATCACCAGGCCGTTACGTTTCGGGCCTAATCGCTGGAGATAACGTATGTTTGAGGCGGTGGTGGGTGATCCAGCATCCATACCATTCTGGTGGATCTCCGCAGGGAAAGTGAATGTTATGGAACGTCTTTTCCTGGGAATCCAATCTTGATAGAGTAGAGGTTCAGAGTTCAGACCGATCTTTGTCTAGTGAGTTCGACCGGGTCGGCCATCTTAAGTGGGGGCCTATGTGACGAAACGGAGAAAGAACGGCAGATCTCTGCATAATATCCCTTTGAAGGGAGTGCGATGCGTTGGTCTCCCTTGAATTAATATCAATTAATAGGGGATTCCCCATCAAAAAATAGTGCGGGGAGGAGCTATTCTAGTTATTTATAGAAAATCTAGAATGTTCCCTCAAGTGCGTACCTGGTAGAGATCTCTAAGTTCACGCGTGCTTCATGCAGCACGGGGTGGGGAAACTTATCGTGACTCTGGTTTTCTTCATGTATCATGAAAGTCACGCGGCCCGAGTAGGCGAGTGGAAGGCGCACTGACTTTGTCGTGAGCAGTCGCCCACCAAACCTCAGCGTAGACAGATCGCAGCCAACAGGCTGTTGTAATTTTGATGTCAATATTCGCGGCCAGTGCGGACATCTACAGTCAAGGTTGTGATTCTTCAATCACAGGTTAGTTGAGTACTTATTCTATGATTTAATTGTTGTCGTAATGCCGTGCTGAGTTCCCGGAATGAATTAATTGCCATCGCAAAATTGAGTTGTCGCGTAGCGTTATCCGTTACAGTTGGCGGTTGCATTTTTAAGTAGGCTTTATCGATCAGCAATGTAAGGTGTTACCTGACGGAACCAGCCGTGTTCCACCGCGAGTGGTGTGTAAATAAAATAGGCCGAACGATGTGCGTTACAGTGTGTAGCAGTTACGGGTTTGGTTTATTCATTACGCAGGCAAGGCGACAGTTTGTCCGTCATGACATCAACATGCTAGACGCTGTAAATGATAAGGTATAGCTTATGATTAGAGATGTGTAATGTGCTTCGTGACATTAGAATGGTAACGTAATTGTTCTATCAGTGATGGTGATTTTTCGAGGAATCAAGGTGAAATCAGCAGTGGTGTATTTGCTGTGTGCAGATAGCAGTGTTATTCCGCGTAAGCCGAATGGCGTTGCATCGGTAGGATAACAATTGATAAGAAGTATTCATGATACTATTGTTACTGCTTGTTGTCATGTCCGTCCGCTAGGATGACCGTGCGTGTTCCATCTTACGTTTGTCTAGGCAGCGGGAGGTAGGCCGGTAACCCCAACCCGATCAGTAATAGGTCCGACCCAATGCAATCGTGCAGGTACGATGGATGAACATACCCGATCGAGGGTGATGCGGCGCTCCGTAATTCGAGGCCGAGGTGTCTAGATAGATCGAGGTTTGAACCTAACCGTTTCTGTCTCTAATATTCTACTCTTCTGGAACCCTGACTCGGTTCATGGAGTACTTGGAGTACTGCCGTGAGGTAGTAGGTGGGAGGGGCATAAACCCCCCCCCCCCCCCAAAAGGTGGAGCCAGAGTTTGGTAGTGGAGTCTGGAGGTTTGCTACATTGGATGACGTGACTTAAGTCGTCACGGGACAAGGTACACGAGACCCACAGTAGCTGTGGGAAAGTGTAGTGGTGGATGGCCACCACAGCTGTGCTCGACCGGCACAGGGATGACTGACCTGAAAGATAGTCAGTGAATAAGAGGGCAACTCAGGATCTGGGGCAGGGATCCCAGACCTGACACTATGGCTGTGATATGATTTTGTCATTTAAGTGTAACAAGTCCTGAGTTATCCTTAGTTAATGCTATAGTAATGAATTATCAGGAGTATAATTCATTATGGACATATAGTTATTAATGTGTGTAATTCATCAGTCCATGGGTGAAGGGATTGATGAATTGATGAGTCTGTCAGGAAGGAGATGTCCGGCTGGACACCTTCTCGATACAGTAATCCCTACATTGAAAGGAAAGTCAGTGTATATGTTGATTGATGATGGAAGATGAAACCGGATTGGACTGGCACCAGGCGAAGGATGCTTGACAGAGTCATACAGTCGACTCTGGTGCTAAGGGTTATATGTAGCCCAGAAGTGTTACTTGACTGAACAGGTGTGCTATTGCTTTTCTACCATCATTATGCCTATATATTATAGTGACTAGGTAGATCTATGATGTGATGATTTCATACTCATGTTGGTAAACATGAGGAATGTCTGAGAGGCAGGTGACAGGGTGGAGATGCTGGTAGTCTTTGTTGTAGTTGAGTACTCACACCAACCTCTCCGTGTTTCAGGATCTGTTATTACTATACAGAAGAAGATTCAAGAGCTGCACCATGAGCTCTATGGGCCCACTCATTCCAGTGCCTATCCAGAAGTTGATTGAGGCTATACTGGGAGTGGATGTCTGAGTCTGCGAGATCAATGTTGGAAGGAGCTGAGTGCTGAATAAGTCGGTAGGTCTAGGGTAGGACCTCCGTCAAGAGTCCGACGAGTGTCATCCGATCCTGAGAGGATCCAACACTGAAACGTCTGGTGATTCAAGCCAGTGAAGCACTGGTGACATTCAGTCTCTGTGTAAACCTTGGTAATTGCAAGGTAGTGACCTTTCAAGTTGTGCGAGGTGATCATTGTTACCGGTCACCATGACCTGTGTTATATGCTTCTGGCCCGGCTGGGTTATGGGACACCATGTATCAGTTGATGCTTACATAGTGTTTTTACATTGGTTACCTTTATGAAGCCAACATGTGGTCTAGTGAACTAGGACATTGATTACAACATTGGTGGAAACACCTGAGTGACATGGTTGTGAAGGTAGGGAGTTACCTCATGCCAACGTTATGAACTGTTGACAATGTTTGTGAAGGTAGGGAGCTACCTCATGCCAACGTGATAAACTGTTGACAGTGTATGCTAGGTTGTGATTACTACCCATGGATCAGGGTAGGTACATAATACTGTGTGAAGATCTATTGTCCAAGGACATGGAACTAAGGTGAAGTGTTTAGTCACCTGATAGACGTTACCAGTGACATTGTGTGTTCGTGTGGAGCAACCGCGTATTGTGTAAGTGACATATCAGTGTGTGGGTCACTGATGAGATAGAAGAGTGACCTGGCTCTTGTGTATGTTGAGACGGTGCTACATGTATTTTTTCTGCAAGTGGGAGACCGCTAATGTTCTAGGGTCGGCCCAGACTTCATCAAGAGTGTGACGAGGGAAATAGTACGACAGCAAGGAAGGATCCTTGTTCATCAGTGCAGTGTCCGTCAGGCAGTGGTACGGCGCTTGATCAGCCCTTGCTTGGTTCTCTGGGTGAAGAGGGAACTTTGGAGAGGCAGCAGACCTTGGAGTTCCAGTCCACTGGAGGAGCCTGGGTGAGTCGCTACCACGACTGGACAACCGCACGAGCTATCGTCCGCCTCCATGAAGAATACTCATCTGCGTCTTTGATCTTGTACATAGTTCTTCTAGTCTGGCTTTCAGCCATCCTTCTCTGTGTTGTGGTTGACGTAGTTCAGAATTAAATTTTTTTTGTTCTCTTAGCTATGACTTTGTGCAGTGATATGACTGGTGTCTGGTCCGAGCCCCCTTGGGGTTTGG